>CM027863.1:13260837-13931670 GCA_016097605.1 Eucalyptus guilfoylei
GATATTGAGACACAAAAGTGAATATGAATTATGATGAATGAGGAGACTGTCAGAGGTGTGAGCCGATAATGCCCGGAATGGGGGGTGCCGGAAGGCTCGGAGGTGTGTGCCGAGGGGATACCTCATGATGCTAGTTGGGATACGAGATGCTCGGAATGTGGGGGTGCCAGATGCCCGGAGGTGTGTGCTGGAGGTTCCTCGCGATGTTAGGTTGGGTGCGAGCGATAAAATGTGGGATGCAATTACTGGTCCCGGGGAAGAGAAATGTGGTGACCCGATTGAAAGATAAAAAGTTGAAATTGAATCATGCATGGTATGATGATATGTATGCATGGCTGTATGATATAAGATGATGAGTGAATGGTTGTATATGCACTTATGGGTTGATGGTGTATGCACATATAGTATGATGACATATGCATGGCTGCAAGGTAAGATTTGCTTGAATGCATGAATGATATGTACCCTGCTATGATGTTATGATTGTTTTGTGTGATGCATTGAGTAGTTTAATGGATCTTTTACCTGCTGAGTGGTTGTACTCACCCCGTTTGGGGACCAACATTTCAGATTAGAAAGATGCCTCTCCCTCCGGTCACGCGGGGTACCTTTTACGGCCTTCCATCTGACGTGGAGGTCGATTGTATGGAGCTTGATAGTACCATCATCCCTGGTCTGACGTTCTTACGGGTTCGGGTGCTGGCGATTTATGATGTGGGCCTGGCTGGGGGCCCGGTCACCCAAGAGTTCTTGTCTATCCACGTCCGCCGTGATGGAGTGATGCGGGGGATGTTGCCACCACCACCACCCGATGCACCAAGATGGGTGTGATGGCCGGCATGAGGAGTGGGAGCTGCCGTTTTTTTGGGATAGCCGACACTTGTAGATGGAGGGTTATACGTGATCGATATAGGGGGTCGAGATATCTCTTTTGAGTTGTGGCCAAGTTTAGCTAAAAGTCTTGGCTTTTCTTTTTGGTTGCACTGACCCGAGAAATCCATCATAAAAATATAAATAAAAAAGTGGCTCGGCTTTATCTTTTCTTGTAGTGCGTAGTTGGTGTGCATTACATTATGGTTATTGGAGGGAGAAATGGTGAGACTTGTTTATGCTTCCGCTAATAAGCTGCGCTGGGACCGTTTTAAATATAAAAAAAAGAGATGCCTATAGACCTCGGTCCTTCTTTAAACTCGAGGGGTGCCACAGGAATTGATGATCAAGTTAAAACATAAAGCTAATTGTTAGACATCGATTCTAGTGGCATGCAACTCATTCAAATCCATGGCATGGGGGGTTATCAATAAAACAACTCTTACCAATGTTGTCTTCAACCAACTCTCTTCTCATTTTGGAACACGTTGTTGTTTCCTTGAAGATGTTCGAGCAAAGTCATCAAGAATTGATGGCTTAGTCTAGTTGCAAAAGAAGTTATTATTTGAAATCGGATTCACACAGGAACAAGGAGCATTGACGAAATTGATTGTGAAACAAAGAGGACCGAAGAAGCACTTTGCAACGAAAAAGCCTTCGTTGTGCTTGATGATGATGATAATAGTGAACAAGTGGAGAAAATATTTGGAAAAGGTACTTTGTATAGGATCTAGAATATTAATTACAACCAGAAATAAAGATGTTCTATGTATCAATAGTCTAAAATGTCAATTTTTTTATTATGAAATGAAGGTGATGAGTACTCATTATGCCCTTGAGCTTTTTAGTAGGCATGCATTTAACAGAGACTCTCCTTCAGATGATTACAATGATCTTTAAAGAAACATCGTATCTTCTACTAGGAGACTTCCATTGGCTCTAGAAGTAATTGGTTCTTTACTCTATCACAAAAAGCAAGAGCTATGGGGAGAGACATTGGACAAGTTAAGAAAATCACCTAATGAGGATGTTTTTGGAAAGTTAGAGATAAGCTATGATGCCTTGAATTTCGAGCAACGACAAATTTTCCTCAACATTGCTTACTTTGTTATTGGTAACTATAAGTAGAATGCAATTTACGTGTGGAGAGAGTGTCAATTTTTTCCTAATACTGGAATTTGTGTCCTCATCAGCTTGTCTTTGATAAAGATTGTGTAGGACAATGACTTTTGGATGCACGATCAACTCATAGATCTTGGAAGAGAAATTGTTCGTCAAGAAAATCCAATGAATCCTAGAAAGCGTAGTAGGTTATGGATTCATAAGGAGATCCTTGATACAATAACCATAAAGGAGGTAAGGCACTAAGATGCTCTTTTTTCTTTCTTCTTTCTCCAATTTTAATTATTTTCCTCTAGAATAGAATACTAAATACTACTCATTTCTTGCTTTTATTTGCAGATGAAGAATTTTCAAGCATTGAATCTCAATCTAAGCAAAAGTTATCATGAGGTTGTTATTAGAAGTGAAGACTTTGGAAGGTTTGAACATCTAAAGTACCTCAGATTAGATGGAGAAACCTTCATTAGTAAATTAGTGAATCATCTTACCGAATTAAGATGGATTTCATGGAGTCATCCTTCTCCAACATCTAAGCCTACCAATATGCAATTTACAGAATGTAGTCATTCTTGAGTTTTTAGTCAATGACTTCATAAATGATTCAAAACTATGGGACTTAATCAAGGTGTGTCGTATGCTTACTTCTATCCTATTTTTAATGAGAAGTAATATTTGATAATCAAGGTGTGTCGTATGCTTACTTCTATTCTATTTTTAATGAGAAGTAATATTTGACAGTTCAACTATTGAATATTGCATTGCTTTTTAAAGGTGGCAAGAAAGTTAAAAGTTCTTTCTCTTGAACAACGTCACAACATAACAAGAACACTGGACTTCTGTGACATCCTAATTTTCTGATTCTATTTTCAATTGAATGAGTTGGACTTTTCATCAACGCGTCTATAGTTCTTTTTTCTGAGATGATCACTCACGAGATAACTAGTCTATCTGGTAAAGCCGTTAAGGGATTTTAACGCAATAGACTTGAGAATTTGACCAGAAATCAACTTCTCGACCGTGCTAATCTACAAGGGTCAATACGGCACTGTCAAAATCGATCAGAGATCGGAGATAGGTCGATTTGATTGAGGTATGTGATTGAAGTGTGGGTGATTCCACCTAATTGCAAAATTCTCGTCAAACAACACTAAATTGGTTTTTCTGTCATTTCTGTACCATGTGCCCGTATTTGAAACCTCGAGATTTTCACGACAACCGAGAGTCGCCAATGAGTCAAAGATGCACAATGCGGCTCAAAAATAATCGACCACGGGTCAATTGCACTAAAAATTCCTAAAAGCTACCCGGTAGGTTAGGTTACGCTAAAATCGCATCCAATTGAAATTAATCGCCAATTTCAACCCGATTTCCGAAATTGAAAGTTCTGTCATGTCACGATTCATTTTAGGAACATCGACTCATCCTCTGAAGATTTTTCTGCAAACCCGAGTTTTTGGCGAAAAATCAAATTTGGGCGTTTTTGGTCCGGGAAAATTAGAGGGTCGTTTGTTGCACTTTTGGCCATTAAGTTGGTTCATTTGACGAGGAAAAATGTGGAATTAAATGTGGGCACCTTGGCTGAATTTATAGGCACCAATTTAAGTCCAATTGAGTTGAAATTGAAATGAAATTGGAGGGTAAATGTTCAAAATTCGTAGGCCTTGTGGGGTGCAACATTTGGGTACCCATCTTGGCTTGCTAAGGAAGATTTGAGAGAGAAAAATGGGCTGTGGATATGGTCGAACAAGGTGGGGCAGCCACTTGAGTGAATAGAGATATTTAGGAAGACTTGTGAGGCATTTTGGGCCCCCCTCAAGCTGTATGTCACGCCTCGATCCTCGAACGCGCACCCATCCCTCTTTGGTTGATTAATTAGCGACGTCCCAGAAAACATCGCCGACCCATTCATTTTAATGCACATGCGAAAGCAGATAAAAAATCCCCAGACAACAATTCAATGGGATAAAAAAGCAGGGCCATAATTTTTAAAAAACCAACAACGCTTATATATACATAACATAACCAGTCATGTCATATATAATACAAACCGGGATATATGTATATCTATAAGTTCTACAAAACAGGGGGTTTCATAAACTACAGATCCTCAATCCTCATCCTCGTCTTCATTAGAGCCTTCAGCGGAATACACCGGGGTCCCTGGGTCCGACAAGTCTGACTCCACATTCACCACCGAAACTTTAGGAGGATCTGCCGTGCCTTTTCCAAAAGCAACCTCCAGCACATACAAATGTACCTCAGATTCCGGTATGGTGCCCTCTCTCTGTCTATTCCGCTCTTGATGGTACCAAGATCTGTACTGATGGGGTACCTTGTGAGGTAAAACCTCATCAACCCAAACCACGGTCCTTATGAGCTCATAGACCCAGCCCCTAGGGTTCCCATGCAGCGGAATATAGGACACCTATTCTGAGACCTTCTTCGACTGTCCAAAAAGCTTGAGAGGAGCTTATGTCTAGGGACTTGAAATTGTTATCCCACAACGGGGTGAGACGACGTCTCAGCAAGTTCAACCCCCTAAGACCCGACTAGGAAGAGAATACGCTCTGAGGGCTGCCTAAGCACAAACACGAGTCAGAGGACTTACCTTGACCTCAGTTCCTTCCTGCAAGTCAATAATTCAAATAACTATCTAGTTATTTCAACCAATCAATTCAATCAATCAAATCGAACCATCGATCAATCGACCTAGTCAATTCCGTGTCATCAGGACCATCATACAATCAGTTCAGTTACTCACTCCAACTATTAATTACGACCACACTCGGGCACGGCCTACTAAATGTCCAGCGGTGAATTACGACCCAACGGGAACAGCCTGTTCCAAGTTCGGCGGTAAATTACGACCCAATAGGCACAGCCATACTTTGGCGGTTAATTACAGCCCAATAGGCATAGCCATACTTCGGCGGTTAATTATAGCCCAATAAGCACGGCCATACTTCGGCGGTTTTCTTGGTCTAACTCATAACATCACGCACAACATGCGTCATCTCAGCTTTTGATAGTCATCTTCCTACGACTATAAACCATCACACAATTATTCACCCACGGCCAAAAACGTGGTATTCCACACTTAAATTCCTCAATTAACATAATACCTTGGCCTATTTTTCTCATGTTAAAGATACCCGATAAAAAAAAAATCGTATGTGGGTACACAGTCAGCCTTAGCCAAAAATATAATATCTTTACTTTCAAAATTCCCACCATTTATATAGTCGATAAAAACATTTTTGGTGCTGTAAACCGACGCTTGATAATTTTCTAATTAACTACTAAAATTATAAAATTTTGGGATAAAATCCCGAAATCACAAATCACATTCAATGTGCATAAAATAGCACTCAATAAATTAAACAAATCACACCATTGCGATAAGCATAAAATTCCATCACCGGTTATCACCGTCTAATTTTCGGAAAATAATTAATTAACTAATTAATTACGAAAATTAATTATTAAATGCAAATAAATAGGACATAGGCCCGTAAAGCCTAATTAAAAGCCGAGATGGGCCTAGAAAATTTCCGAACCACTCTAGATAAATAATAGAGTTTGTCTAGGCTCTAATTATACTACTCTAACCACCTAATATGCAATAACGGTTAATTAAATTGCTAATCTATTTTAACTATCCACATAATCCATATTTAGTCCAAACTAATCAACCCTTAAACCTCATTAACTTACTAAGCAAGGATTAGTGAGATAAACTCACTTGTTTAGTGATCCGCTCGGATCAAAACGACGGGGACGCGGAGGGGCTCGACAAACTCCAAAGGGGGACCACCTTTCGGGGTCGGGAAAGCCACAAAAACGGGCCAAATAGTGGCTGTGAGACCCACTGGTTTCGGCTTCTGGTCTTAGCCGAGAAAGGGCTGAATGGTGCTGGCTTGGGGCTGAAACGGGCAGGGACGGAATCGGTGGGGCTGCAGCAGCTTGGACGAGCGGAGGCGAGCTCTAGGAGGCTCCGGCGCAGTGTACGATGACTAGTGAGGCTGGACGGGGCCTCTGGGCGCGCGAACAAGTAGGAACGACAGCCTGAGTTGGGCAAGCAAGCAAGAGGCGCGATCGCCGAGCAGGCGGCGCGAGGCGGCTGCTCGGGCTCCGACGGGCTTTGACAATGAAGGGGAGCTAGTTCGATCAACTTCTGAGTTGCTGGAGCTTCAAACAACAAGGGGAAATGAGGAGGGGGTTGACGGAAGCAAGGAGAGAGGGAGGGGGAACAACTTGGCTTTGGAGGGTCCCTCTTGGTCTTCATCTTCACCCCTTTATCCCCTTGGTGTGTCCCACCTTGCTTGCTATCTTCCTCTGCCCATTTTCCAGCAACCAACTCCCTTCTAGAAGCCTTGAAATGGTCCAAAGGTCATAGGCCATGGGGGCACATGAATTTTGATTGAATTTCCTTCAATTAAGATTCAATTCCTTCTTGAATCAATGTAACTCGGCTTCTAAATATTCAATCGTCAAACCCTCGATCATCTTGGCATTTTTCTTTGCCAATAGAACCTACTTGCATCCCAATTTCGCGATCAAAAATAGTCCTCTGATTTTTATTTTTACTTTTGGTAACCTAGTGAACCCCGTAAATCGACAGCCGGCGAGCAAACCCTAAGGGAGCGACTGTAGGACCCACCATCACAGTATTCCAAGAATCCCTAATGACGCCTCTGGGATTCGAACTTCTCCCCTTCATGAGGGGAAGAGAGCCCGAGCCAGCTGCACCACTAAGGGCGGTGGTAACAGTCCTTTGATTTTTCCGATCGAAAACGGCCCAATTTTGACTTTTTGCCAAAAATCCCGATTTGCAAAAAAATCTTCGGAGATTAAGTCAACATTCCTAAAATGACTTATGACATGATAGAACTTTCAATTTCTAAAATCAAATTCAAATTCGCGGTTAATTTCGATCTGGCGTGATTGTAGCGTGACCTAAGCTACCGGGTAGTTTTCAGAAATTTTTAGTGCAAATGACCCATGGTCGATTTGTTTCGAGCCACAATGAATATCTTCAACACATTGGCAACTCTCGGTTGTCGTGAAAATCTCGATGTTTCAAATACAGACACAGGGTACCAAAACGACAGAAAAATCAGTCTAGCACCGGTCGACGAGAATTTTGTAATTTAGTGGAATCACCCACATTTAGCCACACATCTCTGTTGAACCGACCTATCTCTGATCTTTAATCAACTTTTAATTATGCCATAATGATCTCTGCAGATGAGCACAGTCGAGTAATCGATTCCTAATCGAATTCTCTAGTCTATTGCATTATTTAGTGACTTCTCCAGATAGTCTAGTTATCTTAGGAGTGATCAACTCTGAGAATAGCACCATAGGCGCATCAATGAAATGCCCGATTAATTTAATTGAAAATAGATCTGAAAAATCCAAGATGTCACACTACAACTCCTCCCTTCTCCTTTCTTGCTCCCCTTTCTCCATTGTTGTGTGTTGTTTGAGCTTAAGAAAACCAGAGAAAGCCAACCAGCACCCCTGCAGCCGAGCCAGCCACCGTCCAAGCCCCCTGCCACCCGTCGAGCGCCGTCACTACCGCCCCCAAGTCGAGCCGCCCGTCTGCCCAACCGCGATCGTCCCACGATCCCGCGCCGTCGTCCGCACCCAGGCCGCCGTCCCGAGTCACCGTCTAGTAGCCCTCGACCCCGCCTGGACCCACCGTTGCCGCCTAGCCCTCTCCCATGTTGTCCTAGCCGCTTGAACCGCCCCCTTCAGCCAAACCAAAGCCGAACCTCACTGCCCAGCTGTGAGCTTCATGGGCCATTTCCAGGCCCGTGCGGACCTCCGTTGGTGTCGCTCCAAGCTTGGTTCTCGCCCGCCTTAGCGTCGCCGTCGCCGTGGACTCACCGGTTCGCTAATCCGATGATTTTACTCACTAAATCTTGCTTAGGAGGTTAATTATGTTTAAGGGTTGACTAGCTTAGCCTAAGATAAGATTAAGTAGTTAATTAGTTGTAATTAATGATTTAATTGCTTAATTAAGATTGTTAGGTGGTTAGATTAGATTAATTAAGGGCTAGATAGAGTGTAGTATTTAATTAGATAGGTGCATTATTTTTCTAAGCCTGTTTAGGTGGTTAGATTAGCATTTTAGGCCTAAGTGTGCATTTATTGGATTAATTTACATTTATTTAATTATTTTTGTAATTATTTATTATTTAATATTTTTCGGAAATTATACCGGGATAGTCGGTGATCCAAATTTCATGCTGATTGCAGTGATATACTTAGTTTATGCAATTGATGGTTAATTTGTGCAAACTAAGTTATGATTGTGATTTTGAGTATTTATTTTAAAATTATGAAATTTTGGTATTTAATTAGAAAATACCGGGTGTCGGGTTTTGACACCGAAAATGTTTTTAAAGACTATATCAAACAGTGGGATTTTAAAAGGAAGAATATCAATTTTTCTAGTTCAAATTGACCGTGTACCCACACGCGATTATTTTGCCGTGTGTTTTTAATACGAAGAAAATGGGCCAAGTACATTATTTTAATTGGGACATTTGAGTGCAAAGCACAATGTCTTGGCCAGGATTGGATGGGTGCATGAATGATATGAGAACCCATCACGAGCCTTTGGGGCCAGACAATGCTCCTTCAGGAATGCCCCAAGTCAACGGATGCCGGTCGCAGTAGAGGCTGGGCCAATGCTCCTTTATGGAATGCCGTCTAGATGTAGACGTTACCATGCTCGATGGTGCGAGACGACACCCGGTTACGCCGGAAGACCGCTGACTGTTGAGTCGGTCGTGGCCATTGGGTCGTAATCAATTAGGATGCATGATTGATTGAAATTGACGCGCCTGATTATGAGACAAAATTGTCTAACACGAAATGGGACGTGTCATAATGATTTGGCCTTATAATCGAGACCCATGTAATTATTTGGGTTTTAAGTTGAGACGTCTCGATTGATGAGTGCTTTCAATGCAATTATATGTGATATGAATTATACTGACATGCAGGAAGGAACTAAGGCAATGTAAGTCTTCTGTGATGTTTGGTTAGATTACCTCTAGGCATATTTCCTTCCTAATTGGAGTTTAGGGGGTGAACTTGCTAAGACATTGTCTCACCCCGTCATGGGCTCATTCTTTTCAAGTCCTTAGATGGCGGTCCCTCCGGAACGTTTTGGTCAACCTCGGGGGGTTACCGAGTGGAGCATCGGCGTCCCTATCCCCGGGAGTCATTGGGTCTATGAGCTTGTTGCGATCACTGTCTGGGTCAATGAGGGCCTACCTCAGAGGATACCTCATCAATTCAAGGTGTGATTTCGCCATGGACTCAATAGGTATAGGGTAGGTCCCCTTCAGGGTTTTGATACCCCCACCGTTGTGGTCAACGCCGCTCTGGGCGAGGGTGCGGCTGACCCTCTTGATGGGGTTGTGGAAGACCCGAAGCCCCCGGAGGCTGTGGAGGTGAAGTCCAAAAGATCGGTGAATGTGTCCGACTAGTAGGTCATAGGACAGCTTCTTTTTGAAAGCCGATCTTTTTGTAGACAGACTAGTTTGTATATAAAAGTGTTTTGTGAAATTCGTATCCTGCTTTTCTATCCCATATTTGTGTTGTCTGGAGTTTTGTTTATACGCTTATGCATGTGCAATAAAATGAAAGGGTCGACGACACGTCCTAGGACGTCGCAATTTTATCGACCACCGAGGGATGTACGCGCGCTCGAGGTTCGGGGCATGACAACTTCTCTGGATGTCCGATGCCCAAATTTAGAGAGGCTTTGTCACAATATGACAATTTGAGGAAAATTGATTGTTCTTTCGAGAAGTTGAAGTGTCTGATTGACCTTTAGATTTATAATTGCTCGTCTTGAAGATCTACCTGATGAAATAGGGGACCTAGTGAATCTAAAGCACTTCTTTGTATTGGTGTGTAAAGTGAAGAAACTCCCTAATTCCAAGTGGAAGTTGAAATCATTACGTGATGTGCATTTTAGAAATTTCTTTAGAAAATTAGATTCAAGAAATTCATGGGAGTTAACTAATGCTATCATAAGGGTTCAGAATTTGGAAGTGCTTATAATCGGAAGCAACTATTTAAAAGGTCAAATTCCCAATGGAATTGGAAGCCTACCCTTTCTAAGAATCCTACAACATTTACATGTGTTACTGAAGTTCCAAAGACCATAAGCATGCTTCCTCGCCTGCAAAAATTAAAGTTGGTGGCATGTCATGAGATTTAAGAATTGCTGGTGCTCCCAACAAGCTTAACCCATCTACATGTGTCATCTAAATCACTGCAGGTTTTCTTGGATCTCTCGAACTTGACTAATTTGGTTAAGTTGGATCTAGATGATTGTAAACGAGGACGAGGAGGAGATAATCTTTGTACCGGCGAATTACAATGGATTGGGAGATTATCCAAACTGACTAAATTGAGTTTTGGACTTCACAATGTCCTTGGTCCTACTGAGTTAGCTTCCCTTGCTTTGCTAAACAAACTTCATTTGTCTGGCTTGGACTTGTAAACCTTCCGTAATTTCTATTGTCTCTACAAAAGCTAGGTCTTGGTAATTTCAATTCAACTGTGCCACTCTCTCCGAACATGAGCAATTCGTCATGTTTAGAGCTCTATGATTCTCCAGTGCAAGAATTTCAACTCCAATGCATTTGTTCCGTTGTGAGCCCCTCAAGAGATTGAGCCTATCAAGCATGAGGAAGCTGTAAAACGTCTCTGTGGGATTTTGTTCAAAGCTAGTTGAGATTCAATTTTCTTTGTTCGAATCACCAGAGGCATTATCTATTCAACATGGCTAGTCCTTCCAAAGGCTAGTTTACGTGGGGGAAGCATGGCATGATAATAGCAAGTCTGCTAATGAGTTGATTAGTTGTAAAGGGAGACTAATCCTTCCATTGAGAGTCTTAAATAAGTTGTGAAGCTTCATTCTGGGCGGTTGCCCTGAGATACACGAGATACAGATTGTCGGTACGTCGGAATCATGGGAACGTTTTGTACTTCATAGCTGTTCTCATGTGCAAAGTCTTGGTGGTTTGTCAAACTTAAAGAACCTCAGGTATTTGGGAATGTATGACAACAAACGGCTACGGGTTGTCAACGGCCTTGACGAGCTAGAGCTTTTGGATCGGTTAACAGTTCATAGATGCAAATCGTTGGAAAGGTTGATTGATGTATCAAGTACCAGGTTGCCAGATTATTGCCATATAGATATCTCCGGTTGCAGGAAATATTTTCGGGGCTTCGTCGGGGGTTACATGCGCCGTAAGGTGAGTCTCACTGAACCTACTCTCTATCCAATCTAAATTTTGGCGCAGCTGCAAGTTTTATTTTGCCAATGTTTTATCATTTTCTTTTTCTCGTTTCTACTCCTTTTCCCTTCTCTCTCTCTTTGCCGTCCATGAGAAACGCTCCAAAATTTTAGATAAGCCAGGGGACAAGGTCAATCGGTATTAAAAGAAGTGGAAGAAGTTCATTATCATCGTTTCTTTTTGTGTGTCAAACGTCTTTTCATTAGTTATACTAGCTATTCTGGAGATAAGATCGGCACTTTGTGATTTTCATTGTTAATATAGGAAGCTAAAAAATTCATATGCTCGGTTCATGTGATTGTATGTAAAGGACGCACTCATGGAGTATAACTAACTTGGTCTATCGATTTATCTCTGGTGGAGAATAGTTATTTTATTCTACTCAAACTAACTTATTATGTAGGATGATTCGTGGTTATTAACCCCTACAATACTTTGACTCAATCATGTATGATGTCCATAAAAACTTACTAATTGAATCAATAAGTACCACTAGAGCAGGTTTCAAAAGAAGATCTATGAGACCGAAACTCATTTCTTAAAAGTTTTTATTTCAATTTATAACTATGTAACGAATTTACCTTTAATATCTTTGAGTCTTTTTTCGTGGGGAAATTGTCTGATCAGTCCTAAATCTATTATACATATGCCAATTTTAGTTCTAAACTTTTCGATTTTGCTTATTCCATGCTAAACTATTGCTCAAAATTCCAAAATAGTTATTCCAATTAATTCTTGCCAAAAATCGTCGATGTGGTGTTATGTCGAGCAGGACGGTCAGGGATGACTAGACCATCACATTGGCGATTTTCAACAAGAATTGGCTGGAATGATTAAATTGGAATTTTGCAAAAGAATTTAACACTATATTTGCAAAATTGAAAAGTTTATAATTGAATTAGTATTTATACAAGAGATTAATTGTCACTTTTTCACTTTTGACTTTTAGTAAATCTGAATTTCGCTACACACATACTTCGATATTCGTTCACTCGAAACTTTACAACATGAAAATGCCGATACGTAGATATTAACCTAATCTTTCGACTTTATTTAGCCTAATGTTTGATTGGTGGTGCAGTTATTTAGTTTTGCATTGTCTAGGCCCGGTAGATTTCTGATAATATGGTATTGTTTATCTTTCCTTTTTTTCTCTTTTTTATTTTTCGCAAGGATGTTAATATCCTAAGTGGATGCCAGACCCATGACATGTACTATTGACCTCGCGGACCAAGTAAGATTTAAGGCAAAGCTCGGTTTGTCGGCTCAAAGAAAAAATTGTTTGAAAATCTAATCGGTGGATCCCCTCTTTTTTACGGTTTGATTTAAAGCCACTTCAATTGGGAACAAGTGCAGTTGATCTTTCACGCATTTTTTTTTAGTCGTGAAGATTTCACTTCACGTAGAGTTTAGGGTTAATTTCTGGTATTCTTTTAGCTTTTGATGAGGAGGTTGTGTTTTGGTTTTATCTTCTACTATAATTTATTCCATTGTGCATGAAAAGTTCTTAATTTAGCCGGATTGGTAACCAGACCAGTTTTTATTGAAATTGTGATATACCTGACAAGACAAGAGTACCTATGCGTATGCGAATTTCACATAGATGAAATTTCGTTAATATGCTTACATAACTAAGAAAGGAAGAAAGAAGGAGAAGGAAAGGCTTCATTTACTTGATTTATAACTACCCCCGGTCCCTTTTTGGTGAAAAAATATTGAATGTCTCCCTTAGAAGCTAGCACCTAAAAGGCAGATGAGACGCTAGAACCATAATATATCTAACTGATCTAGTGGACCAGATAGGGTATGAGTCAAAGACAGGGTGGGTGTGTTTCAATTGAAATTGTCTACATTTGGTACTGTGGGAAATCAAATTCATGTGATATGCATAATCCAAGTTCCTTGAATCACTACGAAAATACCACATGGTTTATGAGATATATATATATATATATATATATATATATATATATATATATATATATATGAAATAGGTTCCTCTGCTATATAGATCCTTTCTCATATTTCAGTCTCAACAAATGCAAATAGAACCTATGAGGAATTAAGAACAATTTCCATCATTTTTCTTGTATATAGTATACATTGATAAAGAGATTAAGCATGGGGGACATTAGCTGATATCTATAACCGATAGATTTGACTGCAATGTTATTCCATTTCTGAAACTTTTCTCAAAATTGATTGTGATTTTATTTTTCAGGAATCATGCTTCGAATGGATTTGTGCATGTTTTGGAGGCTTTGAAATTTTTAAGACAACTGGCCATAAAGGTCTCCACTTATATAGATAGCATGCAGGGACAAAACTATCGTGTTAATCTATAGGGTCAATGCACTAAAGAGTCTAAGATAAGGCATTTGATTTTAGAAAAAGCTACAATGATGCAATGGAGCTGTAAATTGATTTAAATTAGTATATTGAGGCAAAGCTTGAATCGAGCTTGATGGTTTGATATTGAATTGTGGTATGATGAAATTTGATTTTCTCATACCTATGCTTGATCGCAACTCATTATAGTACATGTGCTCGAGATTAAACTCAATTCAACTCCATTATTAAACTCTAAATCATAATATAAAGCTTGGACTCCACCTCAAATTCTCATAAAAATAAAAATAAAAAAGTATATTAACACCGCTTGCAAATGTAGTATTAAATATATATATATATATATATATATATATATATATATATATATGCTTGTGTGTGGAAAAATGAAAGAAGAATAAAGAGAGAAATCAAAGGGAGCCCGTTATGTCAAACATTTGTCATTGTTGGAGAAATCGTCCTTGAAATATTTTGAAGCTGACAAAACGTTTTCATCAGTCTAGTCTGAAGACTTGTAGACTCTTCCATCAAAGTTTGAAGACCTCCGGACCACCAGACTCAAGACTCAAAGTCTATCCCATTGACAGTCTCTAGACCGTCGAAGAAGGCTTATCCGAACTGGATGTTTCGTTAAAGATTTGACCTTATCGACGGATTAAATCTCTTGGCTGGACATAGCATGTCGGAATCCTTTACTCAAATCAGATTGATTCTGGGATGATTGGATCCGATGATTGACGAAGTATTCTTGGAAGGTTCTCGCTTATGGAAACCAAGATCCTGATTGTATGGGCGAACAGGATTGATGGGCTATCGTCATGTTCCTTAAATAGCTCGAAGATCTTCCTAATTGATTCTGTCCAACGGGTAGATTGGAAGAATTCCTTTGGTAAGTGCCAACAGGTATGATGGCTTAAAGGAGTATATAAGGAAGGCGTTCTAGTCGTTTGAAAGTGTGCGCAATAGAAGAATTCCAAAGTCTGAAGCTCCTGTTCTTAGTCAATTAAACTGTTGAGCGATATCTTGTACACAAAAGAGAGTATATCTTTGAGAGACCTTGAGGAAGGGTAGAAGAGTCTCTACTCTGTGGAATCAAGGAAGAGCTACTGTAACATCTCTTTTGTTCATAGTGAAATCCAGCCAGTGGGCTGTCAGTGCGGAAGAGTGGACGTAGGCTTGGAATAAGCCGAACCACTATAATCTCTGTGTTCATATTCTCTTCCCTACTCTCTTTTACTTTGATCGTATCTTGTTAAGAGAAAAACTCTCATCTCTCTATCTATTATTGAATACTGAACACTTATCTCGAAAATATTGTTTTACACCTATTCACCCCCCTCTAGGTGCTTATACTAGCCCTATCAATTGGTATCAGAGCTTGAGTACTCATTTGAATTGAAGTGTTTTACTTCAGAGTTAAAGATCCATGGCTAGTATGTTGGCTCCAGGATTGGTTGAAGGGCAAAGCAATACCAGACCACCTTATTTTGATGGGAAGGATTACAACATATGGAAAAACAAGATGAAGGCTTTCTTAAGATCAAAGGATCCTCTGGAATGGGATGTAGTAGATAAAGGAATCATTCCTAAAGCTGCATCTGTCCTAGAAAGAGGAAAAGAAGTTGTTGAGCCTAGCGAAATGACTCAAGAAGAGACGACCAAAAGACAAGCTCTTGATGCAAAAGCTATTTATTCTTTATATTGTGCATTATCACCTACGAATATAACGAATATCTTCTTGTGTTACAGCCAAAGAAGTCTGGGATAGATTACACATTACCTATGAAGGAACTGATCGAGTGAAAGAAACCAGAATCAACATTCTACTAGGTCAATATGAAGCATTCAAAATGAAGTCAGGAGAATCTATCACTGACATGTTTAGTCGTTTTACAGATATCGCGAATGGACTTGAAAATCAAGGTCAACCAATTTCAGATCCCATGAAAGTAAACAAGCTACTGCGTGGACTCTCCAAGGATTGGAATCACATAAAAACCTCAATAAAAGAGACACAAAGAATTATGCCACTTTCTCGTTGATGAATTGGTTGGAACTCTTCGATCTTATGAAGTGGAGCGAATCAACGAAGACGAAGATCCTAAAGGTAAGAAATCCATTGCATTAAAGTCTAATGATGATTCGATGTCACGAGACTCGAAGACAACATGGATGATGAAGAGCTTGCTCTCATGATAAGAAGATTCAGAAAGCTAAACAGAAAAGGAAGAAGATTCAATCCAAAGAAACAAAGCTTCCAAAAGCAACAGAGTAAGTCTCGTTGAAGATGAAGAATCCAATAGAGATGTAGTCTGTTTTAAATGTAAGAAAAAGGGACACATCGGACCCAACTGTCCCTTTTGAAGAAGAAGAAAGGAAAAACGAGAAATCTCGAAAGGCATTCAAAGCAGAAACTTGGAGTGATACGAATGTGAAGAAAGTGATAATGATTATGCCAACATTTGTCTCATGGCGCAATCGTACTCGACTCGATCAAATGCACTCGATTCAAACAGTGAAATCAAGGTAAGAAACTTAAAAATTCCTACTAAAGTTTCTAGATACATTGATGAACCGTGTCTTAGTCTCAAAACCTCTCTTAAAAGAATTTCTGAACTTAAGAGAGAAAATTCTGCTCTAAGACAACAAGAAAATGTTTGGAAAGAAAAGGTCAAAAGTTTAGATGAAAATGTTACTACTTTGAAAGAAAATGAAGATAACCTCTCAAAAGAAAATGCTTTCTTGAAAAATGACATCTCAAATATTTCTAAAAAAATTTCAATAGGGTCTAGAGAAACTTGAAAAAATTCTTTCGGTTCAAAGACCTTATTTCAACAAATCGGGTTTAGGAATGTCTCGCTGAAACTATTCCTCTAATTGATTTTCCTAAAGTAAAGGAAAGAATCAAGCAAAGACCTACAAGAGATGCTTATAAAAATCATTTCCAAAAAGTTTTTGTAAAATCAGTAGGTCGTAGTGCTCTTAAATGTTCTAAGTGTTACAGTTCAGATCATCTTGAGAAAGAATGTCAAATGGTTTGGAAACCTGTTAAGAAGGTTTGGGCAAAGACTATATATAGTACTAACAACAATGGACCCAAGAAAGTATGGGTACCAAAGAAAGTTTGAGTCTCTCTTCTAAATGTAGGTCACTATCAAGAAAAAGATTAAATGGTACTTGGATAGTGGTTGCTCGAGGCATATGACAGGAGATTCAAGCTGCTTCTTAAAGCTTGTTCAAGTTAATGGTGGAAAAGTTTCATTTGGAGGAAACAGCAAAGGAAAAATTGTAGGATTCGGTATTGTAAAGATTGGAAGCCTCATGATTAGCAATGTTTCCTTAGTAGAAGGACTCAACTATAATTTGCTAAGTATCAGCCAGCTATGCGACAATCGGTTTCAAAATCAATTTTCAAGAAGGAATTTGTTCGGGAACCGATGAAGGATTCCTCTCGATCTTTTGTGGGTCGAAGACATGGAAATATCTATCTTCTGGATGTCAAACCAGATGAAACCCAATGTCTAATCTCGATTCAAGAAGAAGCAAATCTGTGGCACAGAAAGCTTGGGCACATTAACATGAAGCAAATAGCCAAAATTTCAGCAAAGAAGCTTGTACGAGGACTACCCAAACTGTCATATAAAAAGTCTGATCTATGCACACCATGTGTGTTGGGAAAACAGTAAGAAACTCATTCAAACCATTAAATCAAGTTTCCACTAATTGTGTTAACTGCAGCTTTTGCATATGGATCTCTTTGGACCTACCAGAACTCAGAGCATTGGAGGTAAGAAGTATTGTTTAGTAATTGTGGATGATTATTCACGATTCACTTGGGTTTATTTCCTAGCAAGTAAGTCTGAAACCTTTTCTCATTTTGTAAAGTTTGCCAAAAAGGTTCAAAATGAGAAAGGATATGTTATTTCGAGAATTCGGACAGATCATGGAGGTGAATTTGAAAATCAAGACTTTACAAAATTCTGTGATGAATCTGGTCTTCAGCATGTTTTTTCTTCTCCATACACTCCAGAACAAAATGGAGTCGTGGAAAGAAAGAATAGGTCGCTTCAGGAAATGGCTAGAACCCTTTTAATTGAAAGTAACATATCTTCACACTTTTGGGCTGAATCTGTTTCTACAGCTTGTTATATTATTAATAGAGTCTTTTTGAGGCCTATTCTGGAGAAGACTCCCTATGAGTTATTCAAAGGAAAAAAGCCCATTGTTTCATATTTTCATGTGTTTGGATGTAAATGTTTCATATTGAAAAATGCAAATGATTGAGTTGGTAAGTTTGAAGAAAAATCAGATGAAGGAATTTTCCTTGGATATTCCATTACAAGCAAAGCTTACAGAGTATATAACAAGAAGACTCAATCTGTGGAGGAATCTATGAATGTCAAATTTCAAGACTCTACGCAAATTGAATCAATTCAGACTCATCTTGAAGATTCTGATCCCGCTCCGAGACTCTACAAAGTCTAAATCTCCGTAAGCGCTCGAGACTTCACAAGACCAAAGAACAATTGATCGAAGAAAATTCAAATGAAGAAAAAGATCAACGATCCCGACAGATCTAACAGCAAGAATCGGAAGCATAAATCCAGTCATCCCAAAGATCTCATTATTGGCGATATTAATGAAGGAATTCGCACAAGATCCAAAAGGCGCGAAAAGTCTAGTGCTATGGCTCTTATTTCTGAAATAGAACCCAAAAGCATAGAAGAAGCTTTAACAGATGAAAGCTGGATTGAAGCTATGCAAGAAGAACTCAGACAATTCAACATCAATGATGTCCGGGAATTGACTTCTAAACCAAAAGGTAAGACTATTATTGGGGCTAAATGGGTTTTCAGGAACAAGATGAATGAAGAAGGAAAAGTCGTAAGAAACAAAGCAAGACTCGTAGCCAAGGGATATACGCAAGAAGAAGGGATAGACTATGAGGAGACTTACGCTCCAAAGAGCAAGGTTAGAAGCAATTAGATTATTACTTGCTTTTGCTTGTTATAAGAGTTTCAGTTATTCCAAATGGACGTTAAAAGTGCCTTCCCGAATGGATTCATCCAAGAGGAAGTCTATGTGGAACAACCACCTGGTTTTGAGAACCCAAGAAAACCGACTACGTATTCGACTGAAAAAGGCTTTATATGGTTTAAAACAAGCTCCTCGAGCTTGGTACGATAGACTAAGTAAGTTTTTAATTCAAAATGGGTTTGTCAAAAGTAAAGTAGATACTACTCTATTTATCAAAAGAGAAAGCAAAAACTTCTTACTTGTTCAAATTTATGTTGATGATATTATTTTTGGGTCTTCTAATGAAAGTCTATGCAAGAAATTCTCTAAGTCTATGCATGATGAATTTGAAATGAGCATGATGGGTGAACTAACCTTCTTTCTCGGACTTCAAGTGAAACAACTGAAGGAATGAACTTTTATTCATCAAGAAAAATATGCCAATGAACTTGTCAAAAAGTTTGGACAGGTGAATTGCAAAAAGACTGACACACCAATGTCAAGTTCCCTGAAGATAGACAAAGATGAAGAAGGGAAGAAAGTTGATCAGAAGCTATACAGGAGTATAATTGGATCACTTCTTTATCTTACTGCTTCTAGACCTGACATTTTGTTTAGTATTTGCATTTGTGCCAGATTTCAATCAGACCCTAAAGAATCTCATCTTAGTGCTGCAAAGCGTATTATCAAATACGTTGCTTCATCTTCAAGCATCGGTCTTTGGTATCCTAAGAGAGGAGACTTTAATCTTCTGGGATACTCAGACGCAGATCTGGCCGGTTGCAGAGTCGATAGAAAGAGTACTTCTGGAACTTGTCAACTGCTTGGAAACAGGACAGTGTCTTGGTTCTCAAGGAAGCAAAGCACTGTAGCTCTCTCAACAACAGAAGCAGAGTATGTAGCTCTTGGAAGCTGCTGTTCGCAAATTCTATGGATAAAACAACAGCTACAAGACTTTGGCATTGAAGACTCATGCACAGAAATCAGATGTGACAACACCAGCGCGATCAATCTCACCAAAAATCCAATCCTTCATTCAAGAGCAAAGCATATTGAGATTCGACATCACTTCATTAGAGATCATATTCAAAATGGAGAAATCTCGATTCAATTTGTTGATTCAAAGAGTCAACTAGCGGATATATTCACAAAGCCTTTGGAGAAAAATCAATTTGAAGCTATTCGTTCCGACTCAATATCTTAAAGTCTGAAGAGGTTCAGACTCTGATCTAAAAGTCTAAAAGCGCTCAGACTCAGATGATCAAGATCCATGTCTGTAAGTTTTGTTACTATTTCTCATATCAAATCTTGAAAAGGTAAAATCTTCCATCCAAATTTGATTGGTTCTAATTCCGCGATTAATTCATTTTTTTTCCTTTTTGAAAAAGGGGTTTTAGTTTACAGTTATCTAATATTTTGAAAAGACAGTTATTTTTTTAAAAAAAGGCATCTTTACATTTTCCTTTTTACGGCGTTTCGTATGCTTCGTTTCGATTGCTTTATATACTGGAGGTTTATCTTCGTTTCTCTCACAAAAACCCTAAGAAAGCATCGATCTTCCATTACTGTCTTCTTCCCTTGTTTTTCGAAAAGTTGTCATCTTTCTGAAAGAGAAAAAAAAACAAGCTTGGAATCTCTCAAAGACAGTAAAATATGTCGTCCCAAAGAAAGTCCTCAAGAATAGCGAACAGGGGACCACAGCAAATGCAAGAGGGGCCTACGCATTTTGATCTCACCGAGGAAGAAGAATCTCCAAGACAGCAGCAGAGCCCACAACATTCTCAGCAGCGTCAATCTCTTCCTTCTAGTCCTCAGATTGTTGTACATCAAGAGGAGGAAGAAATTATCGAAGACGCGGATCCTGTAAGAACTCTCAAGCCCGCTTTCACCTATAAACTTTATCGTGCTTTAAAGAGGAGTGGTACTCCGTTGAATTATATTGATGAGTTTCTGAAGGAAAGAGGGTTTAGAAATGAAACATTCTTTTTACGCACAATGGAACGATTGGGAATTGCCCCTGCTGGTTCGGCAGATGAGGCATTCGCCAATATTCCAGTTGATCCACGTGTTGGAGGGCTGAGTCAGCCAGATGGAAATGATGATGATAGGATGTACAGTGAGTTTAAACCGAGAATGGGCATTGCAGCAAAAATCCGAGCGAAAAGGACGGACTTGTTTCGATCGGATGAACACAAGCAACTATACTCTAAGTTGCTGAAGCGTGGGGTGATAAACCCTAGAAGTGTGGACTTCGATTTTCTTGACTTTGTAAATATCAATCTGCGGGAAAAATTTAATCTTCTTCAACTCGAACATTTCTGTTCTGACACCACAGAAGGTCATGCTGAACTTACTGCTTATTTCTATTCGAATCTCAGTTTTTTGACTGCGAATAGATTTTCTTTTAGTGTTCGAGACCAGGATTATGTGGTTGACATGAATGCACTGGCTGATGTGATTGGAGTGGAAAGAGGAAGATATCAACCCATCAATGTGTCTATTGCTCGTGCAACGTTGGAGCTTGTCAAGGATAGAAAGACGGAAGAAAAAATCTCTTATTCGAGAATGAATGCGTTCAACATTTTGCTTCACAAGATTGTGATCAACTGTCTTAGACCAAAGTCAACTTCAAAGACGAGATGTTTCAAACTCGGAGGAAAAATTGATGTATGCCATCAATGCTGGTAAAAATTCTCTCTTCCACACATTATCATGTTCCACATGTACGGAGTGGTGAAAGACAAGGGTCAACTTCCGTATGCAGCTCTTGTGACCAAATTATTCAGACATTTGAATGTTCAGCCTCCCAGGATTTTCTGTGTTAGAACTTGCGATCACATGGTGGTGGGACTGAGAATGGTCACTAAGATGCGTCTGAAGGAACTCAACAAGGCGTTGGAGAAATTCAAGGAAAAAACGCCTGTCAAATCCCATCTCTTATCTTCGGCTGCAAAGAGAAAAGGGAAGGAGCCCATGGTTGCTCCTCCAAAGAAAAGAAGAGCCCTCATTATTGAGGATGAAGAGGATGAGGATGATATCACTATTTCTGCTTTGGCTTTGAAGAATTTGAGTCGTTATGCTCGAAGTTTCACTAAGCAACAAGAAAAATAGACTGTTGAGACAGAACAGAAAGAAGCAGAAGAAAGAGAAGCAAAGGAGAAAGAAGCAGAAGAGAGAGAAGCAGAGGAGAGAGAAGAAGAGGAGAGAGATGCAGAGGAGATGAGAATTCAAGAAGAAAAAGAGAAAGAGAGAGAGGAAGCAGAGCAGGAGGAATACTTTTCTCCACTTGAAGGCTTGGAAACAGGGGGAGATCATGAGAAAATAGGAACGTCCTCATTCCCTGTCACCAGTGAGGGAATAAGTCGTTCTCCAGCCGATCCAGAGGACATCTATGCTTCTCAATTTCCTGAGGAGGAACATGAAATTTCATCACCCAATCTGCGTGCTGATCTGCCATCATCTACACATACTCCATCTGATCGTGCGAAAGCCGGTACTCGGGCCGATAATTCGGCGGACTTTCGCGCAGAATTCTTGATGTTCTTTTGGAAATGCGAGGTCAAATTTATGCTCGGGATGCGAAGTACGAACTTGCGGGAGAATGCGGGGCAAACCTCTTCGGTCTCGTTGCATGATCAAATTCAGGCCCTTGCTCGTCAAGTTCAATCAACTGCTAAGGGTGAAGATGTTGAGCAACTGAAGGAGGACTTGAAAAAGCTGGAAGGGATTGTTCAGTCGATGGGAGATTTCCAGCTAGTTCGTGTCCCCAAGCAATCTTAAGATTTTATTCTCTTTTCATCTCTACCTTTTTTTAATGATGACAAAAAGGGGGAGAGATGTGGTACAGATTTGCTTTGAACTTTACTTTTATTGTTTGACTTGTCTTTGGTTGTTTGGTTCTGGACTGTTTTTGGATTTGACTTTGACTGCTTGAACAATTGGTTGTCTTAAGTAATATTGTTATCTCATGGCTTTGTTCATTTACAGGACTAACCTATCTTCTGTGGATGCAGACTTTAGTGTTATTTCTAAGCCTCTTATCTTTATGAGATATCCATATTTGCCTAAGTATTGTTTTGCGGGTCAAAGATATCCAAATCTGCGGAAAGTTTTGTCACCATCAAAAAGGGGAGATTGTTGGAGAAATCGTCCTTGAAATATTTTGAAGCGACAAAACGTTTTCATCGATCTAGTCTGAAGACTTGTAGACTCTTCCATCAAAGTCTCGAAGACCTCCGGACCACCGGACTCAAGACTCAAAGTCTATCCCATTGACAGTCTCTAGACCGTCGAAGAAGGCTTATCCGAAACTGGATGTTTTGTTAAAGATTTGACCTTATCGACGGATTAAATCTCTTGGCTGGACATAGCATGTCGGAATCCTTTACTCAAATCGGGATTGATTCGGGATGATTGGATCCGATGATTGACGAAGTATTCTTGGAAGGTTACGCTTATGGAAACCAAGATCCCGATTGTATGGGCGAACGGGATTGATGGGCTATCGTCATGTTCCTTAAATAGCTCGAAGATCTTCCTAATTGATTCTGTCCAACGGGTAGATTGGAAGAATTCCTTTGGTAAGTGCCAACGGGTATGATGGCATAAAGGAGTATATAAGGAAGGCGTTCTAGTCGTTTGAAAGTGTGCGCGATAGAAGAATTCCAAAGTCTGAAGCTCCTGTTCTTAGTCAATTAAACTGTTGAGCGATATCTTGTACACAAAAGAGAGTCTATATCTTTGAGAGACCTTGAGGAAGGGTAGAAGAGTCTCTACTCTATGGAATCAAGGAAGAGCTACTGTAACATCTCTTTTGTTCATAGTGAAATCCAGCCAGTGGGCTGTCAGTGCGGAAGAGTGGATGTAGGCTTGGAATAAGCCGAACCACTATAATCTCTGTGTTCATATTCTCTTCCCTACTCTCTTTTACTTTGATCATATCTTGTTAAGAGAAAAACTCTCATCTCTCTATCTATTATTGAATGCTGCACACTTATCTCGAAATATTGTTTTACACCTATTCACCCCCCTCTAGGTGCTTATACTAGCCCTATCAGTCATATCGTGTCTCGTTCCCTTCCATGATTAGATTTGATCATTGACAATCATCAGATCGCTAAATAATAGCACTTATGTCGGATATCACATTATACCCCCCCATCTATTATCTAGTGATGGAGATTTAATATATATGTATATATATATCCACTTATAATTGGATATTCTAAAGGTGGCACCTCAAGTCAATTTGAAGAAGAAAATAAAGATGCTAGCGAGCTAGACTTTGACTGGATTTCATTACAAGATTAATATTATCTTTGATCTAATAAATTTTCCCCAGATATTCCATGTCCATCCCCGTTGGTTTGAGTAGTTGGTGCTTGTTGAACATGAATCTACTTGCATCAATGGTGATAAACGTAGGATTTGTAAAGAAATAGTTACATTGTCTTCATATGCTTGGTGGAGCCAAAAATTCGTGGCGGACCTTTGAAGAGTCTTTCAAGGATTTTTTTTTTTGTGGGCTTTATCATTCTTTCTATTTCCCCCGTAATTGTGGGGGCTACATTATTCTTTCTTATTTTTTCAATATTTTCCCTAAACAAGTTGTTCGTTCTTAATTTAGGCTTCCTTCATTCTGGATTTTTCCTCCGGTACTTACACTAATAAAGAAAAGAAAATGGTTTCTACTTCTTAATGAGAGAGAAAAAAAAAACTCTCTTAATTCCACTGTTTATCTTTGTTAATTACATGTATAAACTCAATCTAGATATTTATAGGGATAGCAATTTAAAATGAGGAGTAACAAAAAGTCACCAGATGTAAAACTTATACAAGCCATATCCATCTCTAATCCCCCTTTATCTTTTGAAACAATTTCACAACTAATTGGCACCACCGATTATTTTCATTTGAATCGTGTTATAAGTTGCTCATCCATGGAATTCAATGGAATAGACTTCACCATTGATTTCTTCTTCTACGAATTTTTGCAACATGCTTCCCTTAATCCCGAAAATTCCACTTCAAATGGACACAATATACACACACGCACACGCTCGTGAAATGGATGCTCTGTCAATTTCGTGGCAAATTTCTAGGGACCATTATACCCTTCTATTTTGAAAAATGTGCACGCATACAATTATATATATTCCTTTCTTCGTACTAATAAATTTCTCAAAGGGATGAGAAATGCAAAACGTGTTGGTAAAAAAATTGTCAATCACCTCATTTTCATGTAACTTGTCGACAACTTATCAACATTTTTTTATGAATTTATTAATTTTTTTGACGGTTTGCATATTACAATTTTTTTATCTTTTATAATTTTTTTAAACCATTGACTTAAATTTACCAACTCTTAAACGAAAATACTCATCTTTTTTTTTTTTATTTAGTTACCAACTATTTTTTGAAAAATACCCACTAGTTTTAGTTTAGCGATTCTCATTTGAGTTGATTATCAACCTTTTTTTTAATTTATACGTAATAAGTTTATCTACTTTTATATTAGATTACCAACATTTATTTATGTTTACACCTAGCTCAATTTTGGGACATATACAACTTTCTTTTTCACGTCGTGTCTTCTCATTTTCTTTTTCCTTTCCCTTTTTCTTCTTCCTTTTCCCTTTTTTCCTTTCCTTTCCGTCTTTCTAAAGGTTTTATAATTTTAATTATGGTAGAGCAAGGTCAATTCACGGGTATCACATATAAGTGGAAGGATTTCATTATCCAGAAGAAAAATTTATCATTATCATTTGAAAAGGTGCCTTTTTATGTTCCTTGCGTCTTTTTGGATATGGAGTGAACTGTCGAAACAAGCTTAGTTTTTACTCAAAATAATATAGGTTTCCAATTACTTATACAATTTATATTGAAGACGTGATTGATACTTTGTGATATTCTAAGTTTGAAGATAGAAAGCAAAACGTGTTATATTCTCATTCAGGTGTCGTAGACAATTTTCTCCCTTTGGAATTACTCTTTGAGCATAACTTAGGAGGTCTACCTACCCGTGCACCTATCAAGCGACATATCAAATGCTTCCATTAACTTAGGGCAATTGAGTCTTAGCTAATTAGGGGATGCATGAGTCACGTAGATTATGCTCCAAAAGCTACTCTTTTAATCATATTTAAGATCTAGCATCCTAATAAAAATACAAATTTAATTGATGGATGATGACTCATATAGATGTATTTTTCTCCTATATATTCATGGACACCCTCTTTCCTTCTTTTCGTACAGTTAGGGTAAGCCCAATATATATTCTGAAACTGGAATTGATCTTTCAACAGTAACTCTTTTTAAGCCGTGAAATTTTTAATTCAAGTAGAGCAAAACACTTTCTACTCGTTTTAACTGTTGCTAAGTAGGTCGATTCAATTGACCAAAAAAAAAAAGGTAGGTCGATTCCTTGTCTCTGACTCCTCCTATATCTGAATGAACTACAAAAACAAAAGAGGAAAAAAGGAGGGGGGAAGGCTTTCTGTACTTGACTTGACTGGAGAATTTTCAGCTGGATGATTTTTGTAGTTAACACGATAGCGCTTGGATGGAAAATAAAAGTAAGCATTAGTCGATACTATTTAGTCTGACGGTCCAAGTGACCATGCTATTCGTTATTCAAACTCTCTCAGCACTAACTGGGTAATCGATGAGTTGAGCTGACTAGCTGTGTGTATATTTATTTCAGAATGCTTCTCAATATTATTAGAACTCGAGGTCTTTAAATAAAAAGCCCAACAAAGGGCATCTAAATATAAAAGATCCCATTAAAAATTGGAGGAGACGAGTCACCCATGAAGAAGGAAGGGTATTCGAAAGAAGGGCCTTCGCGACCCAATTGGCCACTTTGTTTGCGGACCGGTACAAGTGGGCCAGAGAGAGATTGTGAAACTGGGCCAACCACAGCTGGGCTTCCTCAAACAGAGCTTCTATAGTGTGAATAGGACTAAATTCGATTGCTCGACATTGAGCTAAACCTCAGTTGAATATAGCATTATATTTGCTTTAATAAAACTTTATTTCTTTATCTATATGTACAGGACGAGTATTACAAGCTACGGTATATGGACGAGTGTATTGATCGACTCAACTACTGGAGTCAAGCTTATAAGTCTTTGAGTCATTAAGTCTAGACATGCATTACCAGTCAATTTCAAATTCAATTCCATTTATTTGGAAACATGAAGATCACCTAATTTATTCTTTGGGCGCACTTTGGGGCTATTTCTCATTCCGCTAAGAGCGCCCACTAATCGTATGATAAGTAGAGCACGATAGATAATAATTCTCCTCTTGAAATCCACACATTATCACAAGCTAACTCTTTACATCGTAAAGTACGAGAGTCGTTACCGGAAACCACCAACCAAGAGCGAGGAAGTCGACTCTTTCATGGAGATGGGGCCGTTTGGAAACTCGAAATCCAGTACCACTCCAACTCATTCAAATTTGAAGTCCCTAGCCAACAAAGCTGAGCCTAAATTGCCAGTTCGTACCCCATATTGTGAAGTCACAAACTATCATGGACGCTAGAGACTCAACAAGACCAGCTGCTGGGCAAAGGGACTGACCACGGGGTCCAAGGATCCAATTACGACAGGGGTGGGAGGTGGATAAAATGACTTCTGATTTATTTAAGAAGCGTAATGATCATTTTCAATGGAATCAAACAAAGGAAAACGGAAAAATACTTTCTACTAACGTATGGCGCTTACATTTCATGCACACTCTTGAAATTTCTACTGATCACAACTTGATTTCTCGTCAATTATGAATTAAGTGAAACTAGAGTCATCACTAATCCATTCTAGATAGCTTAGGAGTCAAGTAAGGAGCAGAAGTTCGCCTTATTTCTGCAAACCAGTGAGAACTTGGTTATACTAGTTTTACTTAACACCTATTAACAATATATTTTCCATTTTAATGAAACGTTATTTGATTCAAGGTTTGTCGGTCATCATTCCTGGTTATGCATTTCTGAACGTCCATGCATAAGTGCGCAAATAATGAAGCATCGATATCAATGATGATAAAAAAAAAATGCATTAAAAGTAAAGCAAATGTTAAAAAAGGAGACAACCCGAACCGTGTCGAGCAAATTCAATACAAGACCTCGTTATAATGCTCCCGGATCGGCCACTTTACGCGATATACGCGCACAACGCTCAAAGATACACTCCCTTCGCGTCTGTGCGGAGGTCCCATCTTCATTCTCGATCGTATTAATTAATCACCCCGGCCAAAAGTATCACAAAATCTCTTGTGCTCTAAATTGGCCTATTTACTCTTAACGGCTTTTCGTTTGCCAACTTTAGTTTTTCTCATAGACCAATAGCATTTGATTTTATGGTCTTCGTATTAAAAAAAAAAACTAAATTGGAAATAAAAATCCTCTTTGAACGCAGGAGATTATGAAAAGCCAAACGAGCAAGCAAGATGAATTGACTATTTTTCTTAGCCATCCCATAAACAAACAAAAGGAGAAAATCAAGGAGATGCAATCCCATTTTGATGACACAAACAGTGTGCTAAGCGCCGGCCAGCGGAAGTTTGTGATTATCATCTTCTAACGAGAAAATCGTGTCGAAATCCATCCGACGCAAGACAGCTCGGCCTGGCCGGCGTGGTCGTCCATTGCGAGTTCTTAAATAGCCTTGTTGATGAAATGGAAGTGACAAGCGGTACCTCCCACTACGGCATCTCTGTTTGAAAAAAAGGATGGATTCCCATTAGATTCTTTTGTACCGGCAAGGGAGAGATTTAAATTACAAAAAGCCTATTGACTTATCTCTCTTTGGGTTGCTTAGATCAGGAAAGAAAAACAGTATCATTTTGTCATGCCATGCTGTTGTCGTTACACTTAGACAGCCAAAGATGACCAGAGTGCCATGTTAGATAAATTTGGCGAAACTTGACTAAAATGATTTGATTGCATTTTATCTCATAAGTTTAAGACTACGTAATCAAAAATTTTATACCTTGATTCATTCAAGTTTCGGTAAAATAACTTTAGGAAAGATTGCGCAATTATCCTAAGAATAGGACAATTCGATTTTCTCAACCCCATGCCCATGCTCAACTCAATAAAGTATATATACTCACATTAAACTCGATTCAACTCAAATGCTAAAAAGACTAAAAAACAGTGTAAAGATTTGAACTGTATCTCAAATTCTCATAGAAAGTTTTCAAAAATAATGATTTTCTTTCAATGTCCTTAGTAAAATCCTTTTAATTATTAAGAGGGCTTGCAATTCACATGACTATAGTATTACAAAATTTGACAACTTTCTCATGGCAATCCATATTGTTATGTCCAAATACACAAAAGAGTGAGTGAAGTGCTTTTTTATATATGTAAAAATATTGGTCTTTGCAGAATCAACCCCTTAGTTAAGAATTTGTTTGTTTGTTTGTGTTTTTTTCTTTTTTGTGCAAGTAATCTGGCAATTTGTAACAAGGATATTATACAGTTTAGAAAAAGAGAAATTGCAAATGCTATTTATAGAGTTTTAGCTAGGATAAGCCTTCTCCTCTCTTCTAGCCCTTGCAGCCAAATTAGGTTGAAATCCACTACTTGAGCCAGTAGTGCAAATGCCACCTTGTTATATGTGTAGAACTCTGTACCACGCTGACTCGATTCCTTCTATGACTATCTCAATATAGACTAAATTACTACTAGATCCCTTTCAATAGCTGTTCTCCAACTTTGTGCACAACATGATAGACTTGTTCTCTTCAAAATTATAACAACACTTCTAAGTGTTTGCAAATAATTATTCGCACACTTTGTCTCTCACCTAAACAATTAAATTCTCTCTAAATACAACCTCTTCTCTCATGTATTTACAAATGGTTTCGGCACTCTTACTAACTCTCAAGATCAGCACTTAATTGACTACAATGTAGTGTCAAAGAGATAGATTTTAAGAATGCTCAATATGCTTTGACTTTTCTTGTTGCAAGCACTTGATGACAAGCAATTTATTTACGATACTTGTACAATTTCAACACGCTTATTTATATTTGTATTTCTTTGAATGTAGTATTTAAGCATCGATCCATTGAATATTGCATTCATTTTGATAGATGACAAGAAAATTGAAAGTGCTTACTCTAGAAAGCTGTAACGGCATAAGTAGAACACTGTTGCGACCTACCCTCGGGGGGAGGGAACATGTTTAGGGGTATTGCCTAAATAACAGAGCTAAGGCCCATGATTAAGCGTGGGCTCTCCCAAGCCCATACCCCGCATGACATTGAGATATATTTTAGGAATTTTGCACAAAATGAGTCACCACTAGTCTATTGGGGTCGGTTAGAAACCAAGTAAGGCATGGGAGTGCACCTCACTTTCTATACAACCAGAGAATCTAGGATCGGAGACTTGATTACACTAATTGACCAATTAGTGCCCTTTCGCTACCTAATCTTGTTCATTTTAAGAGTAAAAATTTTTTGTCAAGCAGTTTGGATTAATTTTATACCTATCCACTAACATGCGAGGTAATCATGCGGGTGCGCAATCATTAAATTAACAATCATAGCTGCCAAGATCATAATTGTAATGAAATTAAAAACGTGCAATTAAACATAATTAGATATGCAAATTAAACATACGATATAATCAAAATACGAGCAAATAAAAGCCTAATTACGCTAAGAAGACAAGATATATCAATACATAACAATTTCTAACCAAGACCTATATTTTTGGATTTTCGAATTTTTTTTTAATTTTTTTTTTTAAAATAATTTTTTTAAAGAATTTTTTTTTAAATAATAAATTTTTTAAAGAATTTTAAAAAAATAATAATAATAATTTTTTAAAGAAATTTTAATTTTTTTTAAAAATTTTTAAATTTTTAAAATTTTTTTTTTAATTTAATTCTTTTTTTTGAAAAAAAAAAAAAATTTTTTAAAGGGGCGAACCGGGTCGGGTAGGGTCCAACCGGACCCAGTTCGGACTGATTCGTGGAAATCGGGTCTAGTCTCCAACCGGACCCAAGATCGGCCCGGTTAGGGCGGGTCGGGCCCATTTGGCTTAGGCCCAACCAACCCTGATCGGGCCCTCATTAAATTCGAATTGGGCCCGATTAGGGGCCCAAACAAAAACCAAGGCCGAGTGGGCCAGATCCGCAGTCTGGCCCACTCGGCCTACCCTCTGGTCTGTGACCACTCAGTCGCGACCAGAGGAGGCCCCGATGGTGCGCAATCGGGGAGGGGTTCTCTAGTGACGACGAGACGGTGGCTCTATGGGCAGCAGTCAATAATGCATCTCCCCAATAGGAGATAGGTAAATTTGCTTGCGCCATCATAGACCTAACCATTTCCAATAGGGTTATATTCCTTCTCTCAGCTACCCCATTTTGCTGTGGAGTACCAGGAATAGTCAATTGACGTACAATTCCCTTTTTATCACAAAGAGCCTTGAATTGCTCTGATAGATACTTATGTCCGCGATCGGTTCTCAATGCCTTTATTGTTTTATTCAACTGATTCTCTACCATCACTATATATCGTGTAAAGCAGTCTAATGCTTCTGACTTATGGGAGATCAGAAAAACATAACCGAAACGCGTGAAGTCATCTATGAAAGTGATGAAATATGAGGCTCCATGCCTCGCCCTCACATTCAAAGGACCACAAATGTCAGAATGTATGAGTTGTAATGGAAATTTGGCTCTAGTCCCTTTACCGAATGGTTTTCTAGTTGCTTTTCCCGCTAGACAATGTTCACATACGGGTAGATCAACATTAGTGAGTGACCCTAAAAGGCCTTCTCTAGCTAATCTTTGCATTCTTTGCAACCCAATGTGACCTAATCTAGCATGCCAAGTACTTACATCAATCTCAACATTATTAGAAGATGTAATTAAAGAAAAAAAACTATCGATATTAATATTGAACTGATCATAGTTAATGTCTAACACCATAAAACCATTCGATACATGACCTGAACCATAATAAACTGTTCCATACAAAATGTCAACAAAATTACCATGGAAATTCAATACATAACCTAAGCTAAGAAGAACAACTATGGAGACCAAGTTTCGTCGAATATCTGGAGCATAAAGGACATCATGTAGGAATAGGTTTCGACCACCACGTAAGATTAATTTACATGTGCCGATACCCTTCACTTCAACTCTTGAGTTATTCCCAACATATATCCATCTTCTTCCAGTATGTATCCGACGATACTCCACAAATGCTTCTCGGTCTCTAGCTACATGGTCTATTGCTCCTGAGTCTACAGTTCACATTGGATGAGATTCAGCAAGCATTACAGTACTAGAAACAAAAGCATTACTTAAAGTAATGGAGTAATAGGGTACCTCTTTCGGTTCAGTGCATTCACGAGCAAAGTGACCCATCTTGCCACAATTGTAGCACTTCATCTTGGCCTTGTCCTTCTTTCCACCACGCTTCTTGCGTTGGAAGGTCTTAGCCCTCTTAGGTGCCTGATTAGTCTTCTTTCCTTTGTTGTTGAATTGAGAATTTCTTTTGCGCTTGAAGCTTGAAGCTCGAAGCTTTGCGCGAACTCGATTCAGCAACATAAGCATGGGTAGAGGATCTCGCAGCCTCTAGGCGCTCATCCTCTAATTCCAAATGACGGGTAATATCATCGAAAGTGACAATATTCTCATTATGCGTCATATTGATCTTCATATGCTCCAAATTGTCAGGAAGAGACCTTATAACAGCCTGAACTTGTTGTTCATCAGTAAGGAAGTGACATGCCGACTTCAGCTCATGAATCATGTTTGATATTTGCCAAAGATGCTGCCTCATCGTTACATTTGGGCGCTTTCGGAATGTGTCAAACTTGATGGTGAGTCTCCTCAGTTTAGTGGCAGACGTACTTCCAAACTTATCTTTCAAGGCAACCCACATAGCTTGAGCTTTTTCATAACCTTCAAACTCACACATGAGATCATCTTGCATACAGCTCAGCAACGTGATGCGAGCAAACATTTGGACGCTTTTGGGATGTGTCAAACTTGATGGTGAGTCTCCTCAGTTTAGTGGCAGACGTACCCCTAAACTTATCTTTCAAGGCAACCCACATAGCTTGAGCTTTTTCATAACCTTCAAACTCACACATGAGATCATCTTGCGTACAGCTCAGCAACGTGATGTGAGCAAATGCTATTTTTCTTTTTCCAAGCTTGATAAGCTTCCAGATCTCTCCTGTGTTGAGCTGAAGTTCCATGCTCAAGTTGATCCATGGTGTGGTTGAGGATTTCCAAAACCTCTTGCTCCTCAAGGATGTACTAAACCTTTCCGTGCCAAATATCATAATTGTCACCGTTCAGCTTCTCATCCTTATTGAGGTCAGCCACAATAGTCTTGGATGCCGAAACCATAATCAATTGCTATAACACATTGACATAATAAACGCATAATCAATACTAGCACACTTTACAAAGTAACACACATATTTAATTTGCAGCAAAGACAAACTAAATTAATGATAATTCAACAAAAGACACAAAAGCAAAAGTTCACTATGTTCCCAATCAACTTCTATGTACAATTGTTCTATTATCATTAATTAGTTTAATTTGCACAAATTTTAAGTTCTAGGTAAGAACTCCTTCGAATTCTACCAACCTACGAACTCCCACTAGGAAAAATAACTACAAGACCTCATGTAATTTCTACATTTTTCCATTTACTCAAAAACATAGCATGATATGAATTAACGTACAAAAATAATCATGCTGTAACTATAATCATAATCGCAATTCAACATGTAATGGATTTCCTATCATTGTTCGAATTTTCAGGCAACTAGAAAATTGCAAGTATATTAAACTATATACATGATATCATCTAACCAAGCTCTACACAGCATATATGACATCATTTGCACACAAGCTAGTTACTGTATTTCCTAAACCATAAGAAAATACAAGCTACAAATGAATAAACTATGCATTAAACCCCAAAAAATACGCGTACATAGGGTTTCCTATGCATTTTCATACATTTATAAAATTCAAAAGTATAAAATAATTATACCACAGTGTATAGGACACTCATACGAATGAAACGCTACCAACCACGCTCCAATCGGAGCTTGCACGCGCCCACACGCGCCGCCTGAGTGCGCGGCGCGTGTGGCGCATGCGCCAGCGAGCCAAATGGCTCCTAGCCGATCCAACCGGCAACCGGTCCGACTGGTTTGACCGCTGGACCGGTTGACCGGTCCGACCCGTTGACCGGTCAACGGTTGGGTCGGGTCGGGTCGACGGCCGGTGACCAGCCAGCCAACTTCTGCCGGTGCTGACGTCATCGATGATGTCATCCAAGCGGTTACCGACCGTTGAATGACGTCAGCGCGCGTCGGCGTGACGCTCACGCGTCGGTTCGCCGACATCAGCGCGTGGTGTCATGCGCCTGTTCGCTGGCGTCCACAGCGCGTCCGACGCGTGGATCCCACGCGCAGCGGCTTCTGGCCGCGCGTGTGGGCGCGTCCGGCGTCCTTCGGCGGCAATCGACCCATCACCGGACTTATCTCGACGAGTACTTTCACCCGGTATATTTGAAAATTGATTTTGGCCGAAAAATTATTTCGAAAAATGGCCAAAACCGCGTGGATGCACGCGACCCCGAGCCCGTTCCTTTGCTTCGGTTTGATTTCGAGTTTTCAGATGGCTATTCCAACCATTAGACATCCAAACAGTGTAGATTTCATACTCTTGATCTCGATATCAAATGGTAAATGAGAAAATTCAATGAAAAACAAGGCAGAAATCACGGCCGGGCTCTGATACCAATGATGGAATTCAAGTCGGCGGAAGACGACTTACCTGATTCCGATGCGCAAACAGTAAATAGCCCCGGAACGATCGCTGAATTGCCGATGAAACACGAACAAAATTACCTCACGTTGGTCTGGATGCAATCACAAGGAAAACACCCGATTTCCACAGCGTAAATGCCGATTGTTCTTGCAAAACTAAAATGGAATTCCTTCTTCTTCTTTGATGGAAAGGGAGAGAAATTTTGGTGCGAATGATCTGCCAGCCAATCCAACGGTTGTGTTCGGGAGGCTTTTATACGTCTCCCTTCGTACCCCTCCATTAGCGTCTTTCCATCGTAACGCATCAAGATGAAACGGTGCGTTCCAATCGCACCCCATCATGGACGTACCAGCTAAAGTACAACAATATTTTTATCCACAACCACTTTCACCTCTATCAAATCACTCCACGAATTCAAAGATCACTCATAATTTGTTGAATATAAAATGATATATGAATTTGCTACATGTCTGACTTCGGTCTAACTTTCTGTTCAAGTTACATCCACGTGTGTGCGTTTATCTCTGTATATTTACCCTCATCTTCGTCTTTGATCTTTCACGAGCTCAGTGTCACCATCTTACTTATGTGGATTGTTTTACCATACACCAACCTTATATTATTGTGGACTTATTTAATTCGGGCAGGCCATCTGTTCTTACCTTTTTTTGACCTTCAACCAATCTCGACCAACGCATTTTCATAAAATTCCAACACTTGGACAGGTGCAGCCTCTATGTCCACTATTGTGTTGTTTGTGACTAGAGTCTCTTGAAATCACAATTTCTATCAGATTTCCTTTGTATAACCAACCCCTTTTTCAAAAAAATTTGCTAGACTATATAAAATGCAGTAGAGAGGAGATAGAACTCAAGAACGCTCTATATGCTTCAATTTCTCTCGTTTTCAAACACACGACGAAAAGCACCGTTCCACTGGCAGTTTGTCCTTAATAGCCCCCCTAAAAGGACTGTCTGGTTCAACCATTTCCTCCTTGACCCTTTAGCATTTATATGGAATGAGGATGATGAATGAATTATGGAAGTTTGACTCCTTGGCTTCCGCCTATGTCATGCCGTAATCACTGTCCCCTTCCCATCCATGACAAGCCCAATTCCTCCCCTTTTTCTTAAGTCATTAAACTTATGTTCACATGAAAAATCCTAATTAGCTGCTCCCGGTCCAACATTGCTCTTTCAACCATCCTATTCGAGTTGATAGCAGAATGCGTTTGATTTCATCACCTCGAAAGAAAAAAGTTAAGAGAGGATGTTTCGACGACAAATTATAGGGGCGTTCCTGTTCGCACCATGTCTAGAGAGAGATCATCAGCACATGAAAAAACAATAATCAATGCGCTTGTCTTGTGGGTGAAATATAGGAGGGCGCTTCTATTCCACCCTTGGCTCTGCCACAAAAAAAAAAAAAAAAAAAAAAAAACGCGCACACAATTTTTTTCTCCCATCCACCAATTCAACAGTAACACACTCCTCAAATAATGACACGTCAGTTTCATCTTTTACGCAAATGTCATTAATTTTGCTAATTGCAGATCTGCTAAGCTTAGAGAGAGAGAGAGAGAGAGAGAGAGAGAGAGAGAGAGAGAGAGAGAGAGAGTTGATGATGCGTATGGAAAAGGTCATCTTATACCAAGGTTCGATAATGCTATTTAATTGTAGCCATATTAATATTTAGTTACGCACAAATGGAGAAAACATAATGTAATAATGATGAATGAATACTACGCACATTCCGATCTAGTCTCATTTGCTTAGGGAACTTGTCCATTCAATCATAACTCTACTGTACATATATTGATTCAATTCTAAATTTTCTAATTTTGCTAATTTTGTTCTAAAGCTTTACACGAAATTCCAATATAACCTTTTTGATTGATTTTGATGGAAATTGCTGATGTAGCAATGTGCCATGGTGGATGTTGGCAATGCCTAGACTACCATGTCGATGATTTCCGGTACATATTGACTAGAAGGAGTACATTGAGATTTTGCGCAAAAGTTTAATACGAAGTTGACAAAATTCAAAAGTTTGGGACTAAATTAACATCTATATAATAAGTTTAGAACTAACTGGATAATTATCCCCATTTAATCTCTCAACATATTAGATATTTCTCTTCCTGAACATACAACGTTCAACTTCGGTAGCCCTAAAAACCAAAAAAACTCTCTTCTCTCGGAAGAGCATCTCTCTCTCCTTAGGGCATAGTTTCCCCTTTTTTTCTTCAATGGCAGATAGTGCAAATTATCTCCAGCAACCACCATGATTCTAGAGTAGACGCTCACCCCAATGGATTTGAGAGCTCTTCAGATCTGGTTTGTTTAATCTCAAAACCCTAACCCGTGCTTTCTCCAGATTTCTTTCAAAACACCAACTACCCAAACACGAACTATCACCGGGAAACCTTCTCCCCATTCCGCAACTCTGCCTTCGTCTAGCTGTCTTCATTCAGCTAATTGTTTCGCCATACTCAGAGCCCCCTTCAATCTAATCCCCAAACTTCAATGTTTCAACCATTGTATCAACCGAGGAACCCAGTTTGGGGTTTCGATTAAGCTCCCCCTCCTAGCTCAAAAAAGGTACAGAGAAGCGATTCAGCCCTAAATCGTCGTAGACTAAGAGCAGTGAGACAACCTGCAAAAGGAAGAGATGGCAGGTGAGAACGAGAACGAGTTGCGACTAGCCGCATTATGTAAAAGCCTGGGTGATCTCTGGTCAGCTAGTGATGTTGTTGAGGTTTCAACAGAAATCCCTCCTAACAAAAGGCAGGAATGCAATCTCACTCTATTTGGTAAGCTATTCTCTAAACCTAATGTTAACTTTCAAGCCTTTTCTAGCACGATGAAGAAGGCATGGAAAGCATATTCAGTTGCTTGTTTACAAAAAGAGCTAGGCTTATTTTCTTTTGTTTTTCAAACTGAAGAGGAGAAAGATAGAATCCTTAAAACCAGTCCATGGTCTTTTGCAAGTAATCTTCTAGTCCTGAAACAGTGCAAACCAGAGATTCCAGAACACTGTTACGATTTCTCTTGTTGCGCCTTCTGGGTTCAAATGGGAGGAATACCTCCAGGATGGTTCAGAGAGGATGTGTTTGCTGATTTGGCTGAAAGAGTGGGACGAGTTGTAGATATATAGCTGGAAGCAAGAGCAAACAGGCCCTATAAAGCAGGAAAGGTGAAAGTAGATTTGGATTTGAATTCACCCTTGAAATCAGGGGCTATATTGGACATAGGGCATAAGAAGCTATGGGTGGAATTTAAGTATGAAAGACTTCCACATTATTGCTACTCATGTGGGAGAATTGGTCATTACGCCACTAATTGTGAGGAAATTCCCTATGACCAAACTAAATGGGCAGAAAACAAGGCAGGGAAGTACGGACCTTGGCTAAAAGCGGAAGTGCGGGATCACAGCCCTCATTGGGAAGCCTTCTATGGAAAATTACAGACAACTCTTGATGCTAAAGAAGTCATCCCTGAAACGCCTGCAACAGAAAATGATATGGAAAGAGGCATGAGAAATGACTCGGAGATCCGGGCTACTACTAATTGCAAAAAGAAAAGGGCAGATTGTGATTTTTCTCATTATTTACTCGAAGGCTCTACCATGGACCACGGCAAAAAAGACAAAGGCAAGCAGATTATGTGTATTAATCCTCCTAGAGTTATCTCTTAGACCGAGGACAGCAATAGTAAAAAACCTTTGAAGACTCAGAAAAACAAAAAACAGAAGAGATCAGTGGACAATGCTACTCTCCACATCGATGACATGGAGCTGCTAGAAACACCTGTTCAGATAGTGAAGGAAGGAAATGACTGGGCTTTGGTGGCTAACCCTAATAAGCCACCGAAGACATCATGAAGATCATAAGTTGGAACTGTCAGGGGCTGGGCAATCCCCTGACGTTCCAAGAGCTGAGAGCATTAGTTGCTCATGAAAGGCCTACTATCTTCTTTTTAATGGAAACTAAAAACAAGGAGTCGAAGGTTGAGGGCGTCATAAAACGCCTAAAATTCCCGAATAAAATTATAGAGAATCCGGAAGGAATCGCAGGAGGTTTAGCACTTATGTGGAGTGAAGAGGTGGACTTAAGAGTGAATTCCAGCAACAAAACTCTCATAGATGTTGAATGTCATGATTGGACAAGTGGATGTCTTATGCGAATTACTTTTCTCCATGCTCCTACCAATTATGGGGAGAGGCTTATCTTATGGCACAAACTAAGGGAAATTCAGTCACAAAATCTCCTCCCATGGATTTGTATGGGGGATTTTAACGAAATTCTTTATGTTTGGGAGAAGGAAGGTAGAAGAGCAGCTGATTACTACCGAATGGCAACGTTTCGTGAACTCTTGAATGATTGTTCCCTAATAGATATCGAAAGTAAAGGCTGTGCCTATACTTGGGCAAATAATAGAGCCGGAGAGGAGATGGTGAAAGAAAGATTAGATCGAGCTCTACGTACCATGGACTGGAGGGTGGCTTTCCCAAATGCTGAAGCTCTGGCTCTCCCAGCTGTAGACTCAGACCACAACCCACTTCTTCTAGTAACGCACCCTGAAAATCAGAAACGGAAAAAATAATTTAGGTTTGAAGCTTATTGGCTGGAAGAAGAAGAATGTAGGGAGATTATAAAGCAAATATGGGATGGCAATCTCTTCAATGAAAACAGCTTTACAGACAAAGTGCAAGATGTCTCTAAAGAACTAGCAAGATGGAGCAAGAACAAGTTCCCAAATGCTGCTATTTGCATAAGAGAGTTAAAGAGGAAATTAACTGAGCTCACTAACAGACAGTCAGAAAATTTCAGCAAGGAGGAATATCAACAGGTAGTGGATCAACTCGAAAAATTATGGAGACAGGAGGAAAAGTATTAGGGGCTAAGGGCGCGAATTAATTGGCTTAAATGGGGAGACAAAAATACCAAGTACTTTCACGCCACAACAGTGCAAAGAAGGCAACGAAACAGAATAACAATGCTGAAGGTTAATGAAGATACATGGTGCAGGGAACCGAATTTGCTGAAGCAACATATCAGGGACTTTTATCAAACACTCTATGAAATCGTGGGCCCGAGGAATTTTCAGCCGATACTAGATCAGTGTCCCAGCCCAGTAAATGAAGAAATGAACTCATATCTGATGGAAATTGTGAAAATAGAAGAAGTAGAGGAGGCGGTATTCCAGTTGGGTGCACTCAAAGCACCAGGTCCCGATGAGTTAAATAGGCAATTCTATCAGCACTATTGGGAGGAACTGAAGCATGAAGTTTTTCAGCTAGTACAGCTTTTCTTTGAGACAGGTACTCTCGATCCCTTCCTAAATCAAACATATATTACCCTAATACCAAAGGTCAAAAATCCAGAAAGTATAAACCAGTTCAGACCTATTAGCTTATGTAATTCAGCTACAAAATTATTGCTAAAGTGCTGGCAAACAGACTGAAGAGATGGCTACCAGATATTATTACTTCTGAACAGAGCGCCTTTGTGCAAGGGAGGCAAATTCAAGACAATATCTTAATAGTTCAGGAAGTTATTCACCAGCTCAGAATTAAGAAGAGAAAACAGAAGTTTCAAGCCATTCTGAAACTCGATATGCAAAAAGCGTATGACCAAGTGGAGTGGGATTTTTTGAGTGCATGTTTGCTGAAATTGGGCTTTGATTCAAGGTGGGTAGGGTTGATAATGCAATGCGTCTCCACAGCCACTTTTAGTGTGAAAGTAAATGGGGAGCCTATGAAATATTTCAAACCTTCCACGGGTTTAAGGCAAGGTGATCCTTTATCACCTTATCTGTTCATACTAGTGTCGAATGTGTTGTCATGGCTAATGCATAAGGCTAAGGAAGACGGGAGCATAAAAGGGATAACTTTGAATAGACATTGCCCTACTTTATCACACCTCCTCTTTGCCAATGATTCTATTTTCTTCTTGGATGAGACCATTTCAGAATGCCAAAACCTTGCAGCAGTCCTAAACCAATATTGTTATGCTACGGGCCAAGCAGTTAACCTAAATAAATTAGGATTGAGTTTTAGCAGCGGCTGCCCTTTGAACTTGAAAAGGAATTTGGCACAAGAGCTTAGAGTCTCAATCATAGATAAGACAAGAAAATATCTTGGCATCCCGACAGATTGGGGCCGTTCAAAAAAAGAGATGTTCGCCTGGATCCTAGCTAGAGTAAACATGAAGATGGAGGGATGTAAAGAGCAAATTCTGTCCAAAGCAGGAAAAGAAACGCTGATCAAAAGTGTTGTACAAGCTCTCCCCCAATATGCCATGTCGCTCTTTAAAGTACCCATCTCAATATGCAAAGTAATTGAAAGAAGAATCGCCTCCTTTTGGTGGAAACAAAATGATACAAGCAGGGGTTTGCATTGGAAGAAGTGGGAAGTTTTGAAAACAAGAAAGGATGAAGGGGGGCTAGGATTCAGAGATTTAATAAATTTTAATAAAGCAATGCTGGGAAAACAAGCCTGGAGGTTATCTCAGTCTCTCTCAGCCTTATGGAGCAGAATACTTAAAGGAGTTTACTTTCCAAATGGAGATATGTGGAAGGCAGGTAAAGGGCAACGTCCATCGTGGGGTTGGCAAAGCATTCTAATGGGGCGAGAAACTATTGAAAAGGAGGTACAATGGAGGGTAGGTGATGGCAAGAATATCAGCATACGAGAGGATAGATGGCTGGAATCCGGTGTGATAGGTGGCCCGGCTAATCAAAATGACCCCAGAACTGTAGTTGAACTTATAAGTGATGAAAACAGGGGATGGAAAGAAACAGAGGTGCTGAATCTATTTGAAGATAGAATAGCAAATGAAATTTTATCTATTCCTCTAAATCCCAACGAGCAAGAAGATACACTAATGTGGAAGGGCAACAAGGCTGGAAAATATACAGTCAAAAGCGGATACAATACATTATGTGCACAGACTAAAGAAGCAGAACAAAACAGAGCATCAACATCATTTCAGCCTCCTCGAACATTGTGGACAAAGCTCTGGCATTTATCTATACCCCCTAAGTTGCGTATCTTTATATGGAGTATCTGCCATAATGCAATCCCAACAAGAGAGAATCTCTACAAGTGAAAGCTGTTACCTAACCCAATATGCTCGCTTTGCAATACACGTCCGGACTTCCTACTCTGCAAATGGACAAAGAACATATGGAAAGACCCACGGCTCAATCTTACTTGTAATCCTAACTTCATAACCCGGTTTGATAAATGGTTGTTGGAGAATTTCGCAGGTGATAGAGACCTGCCCGAAAAGGAGTTGGTGGCGACGGTGCTGTGGTTCGTCTGGAAAGCCCGCGACAACTCGATTTTTAGAGCCAAACAACAGAATCCAAACACCATCGTGGACCTAGCACGAGCACATCTCCAAAACTTCCATAGATGGTAGAACAAAAAAGAGGCAGAGAAACCCCCAAACCCGAACTCACCACGAAGATGGATTCCACCGGAGAGAGGGCTGCTGAAACTTAATGTAGACGGCTCTTGGGTCCATGGAGAACAGGTAGGATCAGTCGCCGGGATCTTACGGGATGGAGCTGGCCAACTCATCGATGGCTTCGCGCAACAGGTTCGAGCTTCCTCCCCTCTTTAAATCGAAACCCTAGCGATTTTGGACGGGTTGAAGTTTCTGCAGTTCAGAGAACAACTGCACGTGGGAGAGGTAGAAGTCGACAAAGTACATCAGGGCAAACTAGTTTGTGAAACGGACAGCTTAACCGCAGAACAAAACATCATGGGCCGGGCCAAACCTACTTGGACTGTGAAGCCCATTGTTGAACAATGCAGAAACCTGCTCTCCAACTCGGAATCGATGACTTTGGCTTACTACTCGCGGGAAGCAAATAACGCAGCAGATCTGATTGTGAAGATGCACCGAACTAGTTCACTACCTCAACACTGGAACTCCTCCCCTCCTCCAGCTCTTTCGGAAATTTTATATGGGGAATTTTACCTATCGACTTCTTGTAATTTTCACACTTAATGAATAAAAGTAGCTATCATTTTCGACCAAAAAAAAAAAAAACTTCAGTAGCCCTCACTTGAACACAAAAATAAAGTATTAAATCTAAATGCAGAAATATTCGTAGATTCATTTTACACGAACACGTTTAATGTGACCCCAAAAAACGTGGTTAGTCTCATGTTGGGATCAAAGTTAATTTCCATGTCATGACACGCGCAATGCGTCACCTCTTGCCAGTTGAATGAAATAGATGTCTTAGGAGTGATTCACTTTTCAACACATTCTCTTGCATCGATAAGTTCCACGTTGTTATATGATATAACAAAAAAAAAAAAAAAAAGCAATTCTGATTCTTCCCGTTAGTTCCATTGTTATCGCTTCTAGAGTTCTGTTTTCTACACCCCTGATGTTTCCGTTGGAATATTACTGGAGGAATGTAACAGTCATAAGATGTCAAACGATAAACGTTAAGGTATCATAAGCAGATTACTGCCTCAAATTCCACATGGACTTGATCAGATTACTTCGAGATTGCTAATGTCCCCATGTTTATTGCATTACTGTGGTCTAGTATAATGGAAAGAGGTTGGGCTTTAGTCTGATGGAACAGTTTCGGTTACGGGTAGATTGTTATTCCCAATTTCACCACACTAGCATGATTTTTCATTGTGGCAGCCGAGGTGAGCTAATTAAGTTGGTCATTGAGAAGGTTGTAAATATGTTGAAGATAAAACTCGTATAAGTGAATGATAAGTTATGAGAGATTTTTAGTACTGAAGATTTCATTTTAAGGTGCTCATTTAATGTTTGATGCGTAAGTTGAGTCTTCGCCCTAACTTAGTCGATTGTGTACATGACATCTTCTTAATTTGGCTAGATTAAAACTGTTTTTATCAAAGTCATGATAAACCTGACGACAACATGCATTTATGCGTATGAGAATTCACAAATAGATCCTCTCGCTATATATAGATTATGGCGACTCTGTTTCCACCACTTTCTCATTCACCCATTAACATTTGATTGCTTTTCCTATGACTGCTCCATGATTTCCTCAAGACGTGTAGACGCGGCCCCCCCAAAAACGACCCCGTTTCCACCATTTCCTCATCGACCCATCAACATTTGATTGCTTTTCCTATGACTGCTCCATTATTTCATCAAGATGTGTGGAGAAGGCCACTCTCTTAAGACTTTCAATCCTTTCATATTCACAAATCAAAGGGATGACCCACTCACAAATGTCATCCAGAAAAGTCCGAATTGGCTACTCCTGGTCAAACACTGCTATTTCTCTTTGTTCTTTCCACCATCCGATTCGAGTTGATAGATCGTTTCATTTCATCATACGAAAAACTAAAGTGAAGAGGACATAGCAAATGAAAAATCAAAATGAGAAGGAGAGTGAGCAGATGGGTCTCCACCCACGGTTCATTTGAACAATTCCCAACTGGCCGGTTGATTTTGGTTAAAACCATCATGTGCAATCTGAGGTTGGAAACGGTCTGCTATGTTGAACAGTCACATACTTAGGACAGACTGGCGAGACATTGAGGTGGTCTTGTGCGTGGAATACGCGTTTCCCAAATATCTATTCCACCCTTCTCTCTCCCTCCACAAACATTTATTTCATCTCATCTACTCATTTAACAGCAACACAATCTTCAATTAGTGACACGTCATTTTCATCTTTTATACAATTATCAAAAATCTCATTGATTTCAGATCTGCTAAGCTGAGAGAGAGAGATCTAAATCTGCTAAGCTGCAAACTACTGCTATGGCAAGCTCAGATGCAGGAACATCATCAGGAAGTGATTATCAAGTGTTCCTGAATTTCAGAGGACCCGATACTTGCATAGGGTTCACCGACGTCCTCTACCATAGCTTAATCGATGCTGGAATCTGCGTCTTCTGTGATGACGAAGAGCTCCGTGTTGGGAAAAGGATCGATGGATCGCTTCAACGAGCAACCGACAACTCTAGGATCTACATACCCGTCTTCTCTCAAACCTACGCTTCGAGCCAGTGGTGTCTCCGCGAACTTATGCAAATCTTGGCAAATACCTTCAAATCAGAAGGTAATAAAGAGATCCTACCTATTTTCTTCGACGTGGAATCCGATGATGTTAAGTTGAAAACTTCGTTGTATCGCGATGCAATACTAAATTTGGAGCATGAGAAGAAGTTGAGCAATTAGCAAGTAGATGTGTGGAGAGAGGCTCTCATGGAGGTTGATGCGATAAAGGGGTGGGAAGTGAAGAAGTACAAAGGGTAAGTTAACTACTTTCTAGATACTTGTTTCCCCAATTTTTTTCGACATGGTGTAAAAATTTTAGTAGGCTTTCTAGGAGTAAGCAATACTGAATGATGAACCTATGCTAAGTTTGTCAAAAATTGTGAAACATCCTCGCAAGTTCATCTTAGACAATGAGCGAGTTGACATTAATAGCTAGGTAGCAAAATTAATATTTGAATGTGGTCAGTGGGAGGAAAAGGAATGGGAGAGTGAAATGCCATGCCTATGTGACATCCTGAAAATTCAGTTATGTTTTCAATTGAATGAGTCGGGCCTTTCATCGACACGACAATAGTGCTTTTCTCTGAGATGGTCACTAGCCTATCAGGTGAAGCCGTTAAGGAATATAAACGCAATAGACTTGAGAATTCGACTAGGAATCGACTGCTCGATCATGCTAGTCTGTAAGGGTCATTATGGCACAATTAAAAATCGATCAGAGATCAGAGATAGGTCGGTTCGACTGAGATATGTGGCTAAACATGGGTGATTCCATTAATTTGCAAAATTATTGTCGATCGGCACTAGATCGATTTTTCTGTCATTTTGTCACCCTGTGTCCGTATTTGAAACATTGGGATTTTCACGACAACCAAGAGCCGCTAATGTGTTGAAGAGGTACGTGTGGCTCGAAGAAAATTGACCAAGGGTCAATTGCACCAAAAATTCCTAAAAGTTACTTAGGTTACGCTAAAATCGCGTTTGATTGAAATTAACAGCGAATTTGAACCCGATTTTAGAAATTGAAAGTTCTGTCATGTTACGATTTATTTTAGAAACGTCGACTCATCTTTCGAGGAATTTTCGACGAGTTCGGGATTTTTATGGAAAATCGATTCGGACGATTCGGAAAACGAACGGAAATTCGGATTGGTCAAATTGAAGGGATTTTTGGCCTCTCGTGTGAACTACTTGGTGAAAGGAAGTTGTGTGGGCTTTTTCTTCGACAAAATTGGATGCCAATCGGAGAAATTTGTTAAGAAATTGGATTCCAGGAAAAAGGAAATAGAATTCGGAATTGAGGGAAATGACCAATTTTGTGGTCCAATGTTGGCCATTTAGGGGAAATATGGTGCAAGAAAGCAAGTGAGGATTAAGTATTTTAGCATGAGGATTTTTGGGAACCAAATTGAATTGAATGAGAGCTTGTGGGACTAAATATTGTTGAGTATAGGATAATATATTTAATTTTGTTTCCTCCTTCTTTCGGTCCCACTCTTTCTCACGTTTCCTCCATCCGACCGTTCTTTCCCCCCCTGCCGAAGTCCTTTTTCTTTTTGACTTGGACTTTTTCTTTCCCTCTCTCTCTCTGTCGTACAACCCTTCCCCCTTGGCCGACGTTCCCTCCCTTCCCTTATCCCTTCTCTTTTATTTCTTTTTTGTTTTTTTTCTTCTGCTTCTCCCCTGTTCGGTCAAAGAGCCAGCTACTCCCCAGGATCTCTCTCTCTCTCCTTCTTTGTGCGATAGTCTTCCTCAGCCGAAGGCCATAGCTACTTTGGTCTTCCTTTCTTTTGGCTGCTTATCAGGTTAGTTTCCCCTCTGCACTTGCCACCTCACTTCCCTCATTTCAACCTCGACGCGCCCCATCCCCACCATTTCTCCTGTCGCTGCCAGCCATCCATCTCCACTTCCTCTCTCTCTCATGCTGCTTTCCACTGAGCAACAACCGTGGCTCCTTCTGTTTCTGGTTCAGCCCAGCTCAGCCCGTCAGGCCGAGCCTACACCTCCACCCGTGGCCGCCAAAACCAGCCCGAGTCGCACCCATCCAACTGCTGTTTTCACTCCCGCAAAACCGAAGCAGCAAGGCCAGCAGCATTGGAGCAGAAACCTAGCTCAACCGTGAGCTTTGCGGGTTGAATTCAGCCTCGGTTTGACCTCCTTTGGTGTCACCGCTTTGGAGTTTATCGCCCGCTGTCGCGTCGCCGTTGTTGTAGTCCAATCGGATTGTTAATCAAGTGAGTTTAACTCACTAATCCCTGCTTAGTAAGTTAATGATACTTAAGGGTTGATTAGTTTAGACTAAGTATGGTTTGGGTGGTTAGTTAGATTAGATTAGCAATTTAATTAACCGATATTGCATGTTAGGTGGCTAGAGTAGTGTAATTAGCAAGTAGATAAACTGTAGTATTTATCTAACGAGTCTTGGTATTTTTTAGGGCCCGTTTTGGTATTTAATTAGGCATTACGGGCTTAAGTGTGCATTATTTGCATTTAATAATTATTTTCCGTAATTATTTAATTATTTATTTTTATTTCGGAAATTAGACCGGGATAGCTGGTGACCGGAATTTTGTGTTGATTGCAGTGGTGTGATTGGTTTATTTATTTGACTGATATTTTGTGTAAATTGAGTGTTGATTGCAATTTTGGGTATTTATCCCAGAATTTAGTTAATTTCAGTATTTAATTAGAAAATTATCGAGCGTCAGTTGACAACGCCAAAAATGGATTTGTGGACTATTGAAATTAGTGGGATTTTCAAAGGGGAAAAATATTGTATTTTGGCTAAGGCCGACCGCGTACCCACATACGATTATTTTTATCGAGAATGATAAAAATGGTGAAATGGTTAGATGATCAGGATGGTATACTATATCAGCCTGCGGGCTAGATATGTCAGCTTAGAGTGAGCAGTATACCGATATACTATATCAGCTTGCGAGCCTCGATATGTTAGCTTAGAGCGAGTAGTATACCTTAGCAGCTTCTGGTGAGCATTATTAGTATACTATATCAGCCTGCGAGCCTCGATATATTAGCTTAGAGTGAGTAGTATACTATTTATTAGCTTAGAGTGAGCTATACTATCTATTATCAGCTTAGAGTGAGCAGTTTTGGATATGATCGGACTTTATAAATAGTATTGATTGAGATGACCGGTAGATGGTATTGATGACATGGAATCGACTGAGTCAATTGATTGATGCTTCGATCTGATTGGTTGAAATGATTGGATGGTTATTTGAATTATATTGACTTGTAGGAAGGAACTGAGGCTAAGGTAAGTCCTCTGACTCGTGTTTGTGCTTAGTTAGCCCTTGGGGCGTATTTTCTTTCTAGTCGAGTCTTAGGGGGCGAATTTGCTGAGACGTCGTCTCACCTTGTTGTGGGATAACATTTTCAAGTCCCTAGGATGAAGAATCCCGGAGCTTGAGACGGAAGGGTCAGGAGCATGGATGGCTCAGAAGTTCTTTTTGAAGATAGACTTCCTGTACTTAGACCCTAGAGTTGGCCTCTATTTGTAAACCAAATTGTGGTTGTTAATAAGGTGTTGATTTGATAATTGTGGCCCTACTTTTCTATCCCATCTTGTTGTTGTCTTGGGATTAATTATTTGCTTCTGCATGCACATTAAAATGAATAGGTCAGCGACGCGTCCTGAGACGTCGCTATTTAATCGACCAAAGAGGGATGGGCACGTGCTTGGAGGATCGGGGCATGACAGCCTATCTGCCCAGTTTATCTTTCAATTCATTAATTATTTCTCCTCTTGAATACACCTTGTTCAATTCCTATAGTCGTTGCTCGAACTTAAACCAAAGTGTTATTTTCTAACGCATAATATTTACACAATTTATTTTGCATTTACAATTATTAACATAATCCCAAGATTGCTAATCTCATGTTGGAATCTAAGTCAATTTTCGGGTCATAACATGGTACACGTGTTGCCAAGTGTAAAAAAGTAAGTTTTGAAGTGTTGTTAATGTCCAATGTGAGCTCGTAGAGGATCACTTCTAGATTGTTAAGGTCCCAATATTTCTCTGATTTGTTGGGGGTGTGATTCACACTTTCTGGCGACAAAAAGGCATAGGAGTCCCACTCTTATAATTGAAAGATGTTTTATTGATAGTTTGAATTTGAACCTATGAATAATTGCTATATTGCCTATATATAACTTTTTTCTCTTATAATTGAAAGATGTAACAGAGAGGTGTAAGGCACTAATTATAATGAAATCTTCTACTAGACGTAGCCTTAATTTAAGATAAACCAGAATAAACCTCATGTCTCGATTTCTTTTTCGCACTTTTATTCTCTATTTCTTTGTGATTATGCACTAGAATCCTAGCACGATTCTTGTGGTAGCCATGCAATAACATCACTTCTAGCCATGTAATCATGATTTTGCTTTTTCCCCCACTAAAATATTTTTCCATTGTGGTAGCCATGGCAAACTGATCAAAATTGATAGTTGAGAAGGTTGTGGAACAATTGAAGACAAAATATAGATTGGTGACTGAACATTTAGTTGGAATTGATGATCAAATTAAAACAATAAGCGAATTGTTAGACGTCGACTCTGGTGGCATGCGACTCATTCAAATTCATTGCATGGGAGGTATCGGTAAAACAACTCTTGCCAAGGTTGTCTTCAATCAACTCTCTTCCCATTTTGGAATGGATTGTTGTTTCCTTGAAGATGTTCGAGCGAAGTCATCAAGAATTGATGGCTTAGTTAAGTTACAAAAGAAGTTATTATTTGAAATTGGTGTAACAAGGAGCATTGACGAAATTGATTGTGGAATGAAGAGGACTGGAGAAGCACTTCGCAATAAAAAGGTCCTCGTTGTGCTTGATGATGTTGATGACAGTGAACAAGTGGAGAAATTAGTTGGAAAAAGTACTTTGTATTTAGGATCTAGATTATTGATTACAACCATAAATAAAGATGTTCTGCAAATCAATAGTCTAAAGTGTCAAATTTTAGATTATGAAATGAAGGTGATAAGTACTCATTGTGCCCTTGTGCTTTTCAGTAGGCATGCATTTAATAGAGACTTTCCTTTAGATGATTACAATGATATTTCAAGAAAAATCGTATCTTCTAATGGGAGACTTTCGTTGGCTCTAGAAGTAATTGGTTCTTTACTCTACCACAAAAAGCAAGAACTATGGCAAGAGACATTGGACAAGTTACGAAAATCACCTCATGAGAATGTTTTTGGAAAGTTAAAGATAAGCTATGATGCCTTGAATTTCGAGCAACGACAAATTTTCCTCGACATAGCATGCTTTTTTGGTTGGTGTGGATAAGCAAAATGCAATTTACATGTGGAGAGATTGTCAGTTTTTCCCTAGTACTGGAATTGATGTGCTCATTAGCATGTCTTTGGTAAAGATTGGGGAGGACGATGAGTTCTGGATGCATGATCAACTCATAGATCTTAGAAGAGAAATTGTTTGTCAAGAAAATCTAATGAATCCTGGAAAGCGAAGTAGGCTATGGATTCACGAGGAGATCCTTGATACAGTAACCACAAAGGATGTAAAGCCCTAGGATGCTCATGCTCTTTTTTCTTTCTTTTGATTCCCATTTTAATTATTTTCCTCTGAAATAGAATACTTAAACCACTCATTTTTTGCTCTTATTTGCAGATGAAGAATGTTCAAGCATTGTTTCTTGATCTAAGCATAAATTATGATGAGGTTGTCATTAGAAGTGAAGACATTGGAAGGTTTGAACATCTAAGGTTCCTCAAATTATATGGGGGAACCTTCATTGGGAACTTAGCAAATCATCTTACCGTATTAAGATGGATTTCATGGGATGATCCTTCTCCAACATCTAAACCAACCAATATGCACTTAGCAAATGTGGTCAATCTTGAATTTTCGGTCAATGACATCATAAATGATTCCAAACTACGGGGCTTAACCAAGGTGTGGAATAGGCTTATTTCTATTCTATTTTTAATGAGAAGTAATATTTGATGGTTCAACTATTGAATATTGCGTTACTTTTTACAAATGGCAAGAAATTTAAAAGTTCTTTCTCTCGAACAATGCCATAGCATAACGAGAACACCGGACTTCTCTGGATGCCCAAATTTAGAGAGGTTTACTTTATCACAATGTGACAATTTGAGGAAAATTAATTGTTCTCTGGGGAAGTTGAAGTGTTTGATTGACCTTAAGATTTATAGTTGCTCTTGTCTTGAAGATCTACCTAATGCAATAGGGGACCTAGTGAATCTGAAGTGCTTCTTTGTATTGTGGTGTAAAGTGAAGAAACTCCCTAATTCCATATGGAAGTTGAAATCATTACGTGAGGTCTTCCCTCTGGCGCCGATCACGCCTCTGCAAAAAGAAAAAGCCAAAGGAGGCAGAGGATTGCGAGGGGGTAGGTGGCGGCGTGATCCACGGGTCGGGATCAGTCCGGTCGGCAAGCTGGCGGTGGCAGAGGCCATGCGCTCCTGCCGATCGCCCTTAAAAACGAGGGGCTTCGCTCATTTGGGAGTTTCTTCTTCGGCTAAGGGAGAGCAGCCGAGAGAGAGATATGGAGAGAAGAGAGGGGGGGTTCTCCGGTAAGCAACGGAGAGAGAGTCTGAGAGCGAGGAGGGCTCTGGCGATCCGGCTGCACCCGAACCCCGTCCGACGACTCCCGGCCGCGTTCTCGAGCCCGCAACTCCCGCTCTCCCCGCACCAAGTCTTCGGTGGGTCACATTCCTTCTTTTGATTTTGCGCGGTTCGGGCCGTTTCCCCTAGGATCTCGGCTCGGAGGCATGCGAGGAACTCGCTTCCCATTCGCTGCAGCCAAGTCGGTTAGGGCCACCTCTGGCGACCGAGGTCGCGCTCCCCTCTTCCCCTTTTGATGCTTTGTTACACCCGGCCTCTGTTCAACCGAGACCGGGACTTTTCGTTTTCTGTTTTTGCTCGTGTTGAATGCAAATAATTCATCTCTGAGTTGGCCTCGAGTGTTTCTTGTGCATCGTGTATCGATCGTGACTCGAAACCGTGTCTTGAGTGCGTCCGTGGCCTCCCTTTCGGGGACGCCCTCGAAGTGCTTGATGAAATGCCTCAACCGGATTCACATTGTCTTCTTCGATTCTTGGTCCGTTCTAAGAGTATTTTGGTCACTAGACATGGCTTTGTGATGTTTTCGTGCTGTCCTATTACTTGGCATGTCGTTTCTTTGTGTGGCTGTTGCGCATTCGTTGTTTGGGCGCTGGACATAGGCATTTTAGCGGGTAGATACGTTCAAGGTGGTGGCTGCGAGTGCGGCGGGTGGATTTGTTCCGGTGACCGGAATTAGCCTGTGATGGAGGATGAGCGGTGGATGTAGATTGATTCACTGTGAAGTACAGCGTTCGGGTTCCAGCGCTTTGGTTCGGCTCCCCGATCTGCGTTGGTGGAAAGATGGTGGGAAGTGCGTATAAGCAGAGAGCAGTGGGGGAGATCGACCATATTTTAGAGAGGGAAGAACATGGGAAATGAGCTTGGGTTGAACTTTATTAAATCTAGGTTGGGCTTAAGTTAATTGAGTCTGGACTTGTTTGGTTTGGGCCCAATTAGTTTGTTGAGTTTGGGCAGCTCGGTTATAATAGCACTGGAAATGTGGGCGAGGTTCATCTAGTGGTTGGGCTGATTTTCATAGTGGGCTGGAGGCTGAGTGGGCTTTTTAAAAAAAAATTCGTGGGCTAGTTTGGTTAATTCCAAGTGGGCCTTGGGGCCGATTCGGTTTTTAGTCCAACCTGGAGTGATCAGGTCCGGGTCGGTTTAGTCGGGCCGGATCTCCTGGCCCGGTCCGAATTTCTTTTTTCTATATATATATATATGTATTATGATATTAAAATTCATAAAAGATTAAAATTCATAAAGGATATTGATTAAAAATCATAAAAACATAAAAATATTTTAAAAATCAGAAAAATTCTAAAATTCTGGAAAATTCCAAAAAATAAAAAAATTCAGAAAATTCTAAATTCATAAAAATTTAGAAAATCGAGAAAAATATTTAAAAAGATAAAAAAATCTAAAAAATATTGGAAAATTTGAAAACTCACACTATAAAAAAGTTCCAAAAAATTAGAACTCTTCGAAAAGACTAAAAATAGACTTTTTGGGTTGCTTCCTTTAAAAAAGTGGAAGCCTCTTTAACTCTAAAATCGTGCTACCAAATTGAACAAGCCCTTAGGGCTCTAATTTAGGGTTTTGATTGTCCTTAAGGACAATTCCCCTTGGTTGTGCACTCTTCCCTTTAGTTTAGTAAGAATTGGCATCTATCTTTTTCTTCAAATTAGGTCTTTACGATCCCATGTAATTTATTTAAAGCTTTCATTGCTTGCTGATTATTATGTTAATGATTGTTCACTTACATGATTACCTCACATGTTAATGGATATGTATCAAATTAATTCAAACTATCTGATAAAAGTCTTTTTGAAATGAATAAGATTATGTATCGAAATTGCACTAATGAGTTAATTAGTATAATCAGGTCCCTGACCCTAAATTCTCTAATTGCATAAGAAGTGAAGTACGCCTCGACACTTTACTTATTTTTAGCCGACTCTAATAAGCTAGTGGTGACTCATTTTTTGAAAATTTTTAATATTGTCAATTTGAACACCTAACATCATGTGAGGTATAAGCTTAGGAAAGCCTGCGTTTAAATCATGGGCTTTAGGCCCGTCCTTTAGGCAATACTCCTAAACCTATGTATCTCTCCGTACGGAGAGGTAGGTTGCGACAGCCATGCAAATCAAAGTGGAGGATATTTAGAAATGATGAGGAGGGAATTCATCACTATGGTTCCGCCTAACTTATCTAGATCAAAAATTGCAAATTGCCCAGACTTTTTTCTCTCCTACAAAATGTGTGGAACTAATTGTTTCTTTTCTAAACTACAATTTCTTCACAATAAATTAAAATCATTATTAATTACTCTTTGGTTGAAAATTTCTAGCTATATTGTAATAGATTACAAGCCCATTACATTGGACCGTGTGGACTTCATGTGAAGTTTTTGTTAGTTAAAATTCGACTCTTTTCACAAGAAATTAATTTCAGTTGAATCATTTGAGTACTTAGAGTGATCACTTCCCTAAAATCCGAAAACACAAAAGACTTGAAAGTTGGCAATACAAACCAATCTACGGCCCACTGAAGGTTTTGCGTTTTTATTTTGGGAATTAGTAAATACATTTTGAAGCATTCCTATTTTGAGTGTGCATGTGAGGTGAAAATAAATGCCACGTAAAAAGGAGTATTCGATGATTCTCAAAAGAGGAGGTCATGTATCAATTGGCAATAATTGACCCCAGTTTAATAGACTCACATGCGAGAGAGAATATCTAGTGCACATGTAAAGCGGAAAACAAAGAGAATCTCATACTAAAAATTTGGAGTGCGAAGGATTGGGGCAATCGGTAAAGCCTTATTAACTATCTTTTTTAAAAGAGGTGCATGTTTAGTAGGAGGAAAGATAGTCAACCAAAAAGAGTGGATCATGTGCACCAGCCAAAATTAGATGGCATGATGACATCCTAAATAACTGAGCACCGTCAACCTCCACCTCTCTTAATTATCTTCTGGATTTCAATTATTGTTTCATATCAATTGGTTGATTCAAGATCTTATTATCAGCCGTCTTAAGAAAATAGGACATGTACCTTTTAAATTCATAAGATTTAACAGAAGCTAAAGCCTCTTGACCGCACACAACTGGCTACTCCTTGAAACTCTTGGTCCTTCAGCTTTAACGTCTCCTATGAAACCTCCCAATTTAATATTCCATCGAGACTTCTTCTTTATCATACAGAAAGACAAAAGGCATATAGAAACCAAAATAATCTGATGAGACTAGTCGATATCTCCCCAATATAAGCATGACTGCAATGTAATTTCACTGGATTTACTTAATTGCCATTTAACATTCGAATTCCCACGGAAACATTAGATCCTCCAATTTCTTCATCTTAATTATCCAGGATTACATGGACAGAGCACTCCGCGGACTCCAAGACAGCTAAAGCCAATCCAGCTTTACAGCTAAAGATACGAAGATAGTAAAAAGGAACAAGACTTCGAATTCTTAATGATGTCGAATTTAGTGGGGAAAGGAAACCAAAGATGCAAAGAAGAAACCATGTAAGGCCCCGAAAGCCAATGTCAAAAGATATGAAATGATTATAACTGGGTAGTCTAGGGGGGACTACACATTGATGTTGCTTTTCTCAATGTGTGACCCCTTTCACTTTGACGAATCCGTCTCAACTAGAGGGAGCTTAGGGTCATGCTCATCAGTTCAATCACGTTTGTCTGTGGTACCATTTTGGACAAGTCTAAGAGAGAATGGGGTGGACCAGTAACCTGTCACGACTTCCACTTGACACCTATCGTAATGATAAACACATCACATTATGGCATTGGAAACACATCACATTATGGCAGGGTAATGTTTCACAGTTTAATGAATCTTCCACTTATTTGATGGGATGGTTAAGAGATTATCTATGGGTAAGCTCTTCACAACTTATCAATGGATATAACCCCTTTAGTATGAATAGTTTATCAGTTTGGGCGTGGATGTTCTTATTTGGACATCTTGTTTGGGCTATTGGATTTATGTTTTTAATTTCCTGGCGTAGATATTGGCAGGAATTGATTGAAACTTTAGCATGGGCTCATGAACGCACACCTTTAGCTAATTTGATTCGATGGAGAGATAAACTAGTGGCTCTTTCCATTGTACAAGCAAGATTGGTTGGATTAGCCCATTTTTCTGTAGGTTATATATTCACGTATGCGGCTTTCTTGATTGCCTCCACGTCAGGCAAATTTGGTTAATTCTTTACTTTATGTGTAGATTGACTCGTTCTGCCATAAGTACCTCCATATTCTGCTGAGTGGGATTCGACAGTGAGTTTAAGTCAATGATTGGAAAACTTCCTTTTCCCGATCTTAATTCACCTAGAAATTAAGGAACTAGGTGTGGCACCCCGATCCGCTAGGGTCGCCACGGATTTCTTACCCCCATTTTTTTCTTTCTTTTTTTTTTGTCACACGTCACTCTGATACCATTTAATTGTAGTGGGTCCATAAATCTTGGGGGTTCGTATCATCTCAATCGGTCTCAGCGTAGTTCATATAACGGAAGCATACTCAACATCTCCCTAACCCGTACTCCAACTAAATAACACAATGCAATGCACACCAACTACAACCTTTCATATATATATATACTTTAGGGCCGAATCACTTTTATTTATATAACTAAGATGGACTTCACGAGTCGGTACAACAAAAGGCCAAGACTTTAAGTAAGCTTGGCTAAACCCAAAAGGAACCCGACTATACATCAAACATGTACATCTATCCATCAGCTAGTGTCGACCGTCCCAAAAAGTGTCAACCTCCACCAGTCACACGCTCCTATCACACCCATCCTGGTGCATCAGCTGGTGGCGGCGGTAGCATCCCCATCATCCTCCCATCTCGACGAACATGGACTGATAGAAACTCCTGTACTACGGGGCCATCAGGTAGGCCCACATCATACATAACCAACACACGGACACGGATAAACACCAAACCATGAACACCAGCGCAGGGGTGCTCCGAGCACTTGACCTCAACATCAGACGGTAATCCATAAAACGTACCACGTGTGACAGGTGATAGAGGCATCTCTAATCTGAAATGTTAATTCCCAAAGGGGTGAGTACAACCACTTAGCAGTAAAGATCCATCAAACTACACAATGCAACAAGCAAGACAATCAAAATATTACGAGTAAAGCACATATCATCCATACTATCGAACATACATCACTATGCGGTCGTGCATATATCGCCATACAATCATGCATATCTCACCATGCCATCGTGCATATACCATCATGTAGTCATGCTTGTATTTCCATGAGGTTCATCCCATACCATATGCACATACATACGCATGATTCATATCATCCATACAACCATGTACACATCCCCATGAGATCCATTCAAGCATTCATGATTGCATTCTCAATGTCAAATAGCATCAATTTACTTTCATAAATAGATCATGCATCATGCCATATGCACACACCCATGCGCATGATTCAATTTCCTGTTTTATCTTTCAAAAGGATCTCATCATTTTTTCATCCAGGGACCAATGTTTGCATCCCTCATTTATCGCTCGCACCCGACCTGGCATCGCGAGGAACCTCCGGCACACACCTCCGGGCATCCCGTATCCCAATTGGCATCACGGGGCCATTCGGCACACACCTTCGGACATCTCGAAACTCCCAAGGACATCCGGCACACACCTCCGGGCATCTCGACACTCCCGGGGCATCGTCGGATGACACCTTCGACGGTATCATTATCATCACAATATATAATCACATATATGTCTCATTTTCATCATGGCATTTGATGCAACAATATCAAGGATCTAAATCAGCTTTTTGATGTCATATGATATGCTAAATGTCACCATATATGCAGTACACATAACACCCACTATATCACATTTCATAAAGTAATTCATTGGTTTTTGAAAATAGAACCAATTTTTCGGGTAAATCAGAATGCACCTCTTTAGTAAAAATTCTTGGAAAATTAGCAAAAAATCTCAATAAATTCTGAAAATTTAACATGATGTAAACAAGACCTAGAGAAAATTTTTTCATGAAGAACACCACGTCAAAAGAAGCTTTGTACCGGTTATTACAGTCCATACATCACAACTCAAATTTTTGGAACATTATCATTGCACAGTTTTATTCATAAACTCGGTAAAAATCCTAAATCAACTCGAAAAATTCTGAAATTTGGATATGTTATAGATAAAACATAAAAGTAAAAGTTTTGTGAAGAACTCGAAGTAAAATTCGTGATGGATCAGAAGCTAAAATCACCAAAACCGTCTCTGTCTCTCGGTAGCGATTTCCAGATCTAACCGTTTCAAAGAAATTTCGTTTTACCAACCTATACTTGTCCGTTTCTCTTCAAATTTTAGTATGTTTCTCCTCAAGATTTTATCTACAACTTTCATCAAGAGCATAAGATCAAATTCGGACTTGATACTTACACAAAATTCGCAAAATCACAATAGGTCGACATTATATTTTCCAGATCTAGTATCTTTGAAGAAAAATAGTTTCACCAACGAATACTTGTTCGTTTTCTCTGAAATTTTGATATGTTATTCTCCAAGAAGTCCTCTACAACTTTCATCAAGAAGCCGAAGTAAGATTCCAGCTCAAACATCACATGCAACTCACAAAATCACCAAAGGTCGGACTGTTTCTCCCGAAAACAGGTTACTAAAACACAACTCCTATAACTTCGAAAATCCTCACCTCCACCACATCCGAAATTCACCATTCATCACACACAATCACAGCAAGCAAAGAGTAGGTTAATGGACTCTACTTGCCTCTAATCCAAAGAGAATCACAGCAAGCACAAGGCGGGGCAAGGCGAGCTCGACGGCAGGACTAGGCGGACGCTCGGCAGCAACGGTTTTCTTCTTCCTCCTCTTTCTCTCTCGCACACCCACTTTCTCTCTTTCTCTCCTTCTCTCGCACGACAACTCTCTCTCTCTCTCTCTCTCTCTCGATCACCCCTCCCCCTCATTCAAACCGATTCTCCACTTTTCTTCCCCTTCATCATTTGCAATCATTAACCTTGCATGCATGACACTTGGCTCTAAGGGAATAACACTTGGCAAGCTTCTCTTGCCACTTGTTTAATTTCATGCAGGTTGATGGGCCATCCTTGGGCCGGGCCTCTCCCCCTTCGGTCAATGGCAGCCCCCTCCCTTTGGGCTTCGCGGGCCAGGCCTTAGTGGCTGAACGGTGGGGCTGGTCTTGGGCTTAAGAAAATCAACCCATTCTTCTCTAATTTTTTTCCCATTTAATCCTCACCTAAGTATACACCTAATTACCAATTCATATGGCCATAATACTATGTAACATAATTCAATAAATTCCAACTTATAGAGTGAACGGCCAAGAATAAAATTTTCCTATCAAATAAAGCTCGGCCTAAATCTTATTGCGAATCATGGGTCTAATGGCTACAATATAATTTGATGGTGCTTCCATCACCTATTCATGGTTCATAGCACATCTAGAGGTTGTCATGAAATTCTAGGATGCCACACTAGGGTCCTAGTTGAACCAGAGAGACCCGATTCACACTGGTGTCATAGAAAGGACAGTGCTTTTTGTGTTTGCGACCTATAAAATTCAGGTCTAGCGGCTTCTAGACTCTGAATTATTCAAAGATCTAACTCGTCAAATTTGGTCTTCTTAGGATGCCTTTTTTTTCCTTCGTCCCTCTATTTGTAAGATTTTTCAAAACACTTAAATTTTTGCAATGAGAAAGTATTTCTCATAGTGCTGGCGCAGAATTATTAGGTTATCGGGCACCTTTTGCTCCACAGTTAAATGTGCTTATTCTAATGATGAATGGTTTTGATTGGTTAATTGCTCCATCATCTCATGCCAGTACAATGGCAAATTTTCTGTTAAATATGCTTAATAAGCCTCCGTAGAATACTAGATAGCATGGCCGTCCTTGTGATATTATTACTGGCAATAACATTTCCCTAGCAATGCTTGAAAGTGGTGCCCAAAATTGGGAGGTCCGTATCCTCATTACGAAAGCATGTTAATTGTCCAAAGTCCTACGATGTTTTAGATATAAATTATCTTATGAATTCCTCAATTGCTTGTACTCCTCCCTATGAAGAGAATTGGCATTTGGATCATTTATGCACAAAACTGTGAATTACGTGATGCATTCTAAAATAGTAACATCATTCCAATCTTGTCATCGAGATAAAATAGAGTAGTTTCAATAAGGAATGATGAGATTGTGTTGATACAAAATCTATTTGATTGTGATTTTATTGCTAGAGGTAGTTTTCCCTTGCTAAAGTCCCACTAAACCACCAACCAAAGCAGATGGTTAAATCACAACCCCTCGTATATCTTCAACCATTTGCAAAGTGTAGGAACAATGGTTGTTTTTTGAAGGGCACCATTGGACTCTTGAAAGAGAGACCAACTTTCCACACTTTTCCCTTAATAAGCAGTATAGACATACATATTACCTCTTGCCAGGGACCAAAAAAAAAAAAAAAAAGAACCCTCAAACTTTATTTTAGCATTCATCTTATGCCGGATCAATGGGCAAGATCAACCTAATATCGGGCCCAAATATTCAAGCGCGAGCATGGCAAAAAAAAGAATATTAAATTTAATAGAAAATAATAGAGAAGGCCTAGCTAGGCGGACAGGGCTCAAGGAGGATTTAAATTTCGGTTTTTCTTTCCATGAAAAGCCTCTAAGCTTAGCTTGGCTACTCCACGAGTATCTGTTGGTTTTGCCATCCAAATCCTTCATCTAGTCCGAATTGGACCTCGAACTAGCAAATGAAGAGCTTAATCTCGTGACAAAACTCAACTCATTGGAGTACTCAATGCTAACTCCAATCACTTGGGGCAAATCGAGATATCTTTTTGGGACAAACTAGTCTAATTAAACTTAAATTTGAGCTAATTTAGAATTCAAAGTTTGACCAAAAAAACCAAGCATATAATGAATGATTAAATTCTTTTTATTAGTGAAAATCCAAAAAGGAATATCAAAAGATATGAACTCATTAAAATGACTGACACACTTTCATGGGTACGTTGTGATAGTTTGTATTGTTGCAAGCCTCCTGATGAGTGGGAAAAGACGAGTTTAGAGATTATATCGAGTTGAGGACCAATTATGATATCCTGAATTTCCAATCCTGTTTTCAATTGAATAAGTTAGGTTTTTTATCGACGCGCCTCTAGTTCTATTTTCTGAGCTGATCACTTACGAGATAACTAGTCTATCTGAGGAAGTCGTTAAGGGATTTTAATGCAATATATTTGAGAATTCGACCAGAAACCGACCACTCGACCGCGCTAGTCTGCAATGGTCATTATGGCACAGTTAAAAATTGATTAGGGATCAGAGATAGGTCGGTTCGACTGAGATATGTGACTAAACATGGGTGATTCCACCAAATTGCAAAATTATCGTCGATCGGCACTAGATTGATTTTTCTGTCGTTTTGGTACCCTATGTCCGCATTTGAAACCTCGAGATTTTCATGACAACCGAGAGTTGTCAATGTGTCGAAATGTATAATGTGGCTCGAAAATAATTGATCACGGGTTAATTGCATTATAAATTTTTGAAAGATACCCGGTAAGCTAGGTTACGCTAAAATCGAGTTAGATTAAAATTAACCGCGAATTTGAATCCGATTTCAGAAATTGAAAGTTCTGTCATGTCACGATTCATTTTAGGAATGTCAACTTATCCTTCGAAGATTTTTCTGCAAACCAAAATTTTTGGGAAAAATTCAATATAGGGCTGTTTTTGTCCGGAAAATTCAGGAGATCGTTTTTTATCGCATTTTTGGGATGCAAGTTGGTTCTATTGGTGTCGCGACCTAAATTTCGGGTGCACCACCTAAAACTAGGTTAATGGACTACTAAGTTTTTAAGCTTAGCTCGGGCTCTCCGAAGCCCATACCAAATCGCGATTTAAAGTTTTAACATGCAAATGATTATTTCTAAGAGTCGCCACCAATCGATTTAGGGTAGGTCGATTAGACACTTAAGTAAAATAATGGGAGAATTATTTTACTCCTATGAACCAGAGACTAAGGGTATGGGGACTTGTTACACTAGACTATCCTAGTGCCCTTTCGGTACCATTTCTTTTTTAATTTAAAAAAAAATGTTTTTGCAGGTAGCTTGGATTTATTTTAATTCACTTTCCTAACGTGTGAAGTGATTATGCGAGTGCGCAAACCATCAATTTAACACCCAAGAAAGTGAATAAAATAATGCAGGACTTACCTTAAAGCAATGAAAGCATATGCAATGCTAAATTAGGATCCACATCAACAACCTTAAATATGATTTCTAATTAATATGCAATCACTCAATTTTTGTTTTCACTTTATTTAATGAAAAGTCATGCGATGCATGCTAATAATCTGATATGACATGGAGAAATGCAATAATTAAATGCAATCTAAATGACTTAATTATAATAGCATGTAATGCGATGCAATGACACACAAAATTATTTCAACTAAACTAACATGCATCATGCAATTTAAAATGCGAGCTATATGTCACGCGACGTTTATTAAATAACCTAGTCTAATGACGAGGAAGTTCTAATTAAATAAACCTAATAAAACTAAATGACGTGCATTTGATATTTCTATTTTTTTTTAAAATGCAATCTATCCTAAAAATTTAGACTAATTTATGCAAAGATAAATTTTATATTTTTGTATGAAATTCAAAATGCAAAAATGATTTAGCTAGATTAAAATTCTATCTAATTTAAACTATGGATTAAGTCATATTAAATCCTAATTTAAACTAAGACATTATCTTAATCTAATATGCAATCTAAATTAATCGAATGACCTAATTTTGATGACAATCAATTTTTAAACTAAATGAACCTAGCAACAATGACTAAGTTACATGCATTTCATGAACCTAATTTTACTAATCAAATTCAAATTAAATGATTCTATGATGCAAACTAGTTAACATGCACCTAGTATTTTTGTATTTTAATTGAAATTCGGAATTAATAAAAATCCTAATTAAACTATCTAAAAACTAATTTCCTAATTCATTTTAGGGATTAATTCGACTTAATCCCTATCCTATCTTAGAAAACTACTTTTTTTTTAAGAAAAGTAAGATTATTCTAGATATGCAAACATCATCTAAGATCAATCCTACTTTATTTCAAGAATTATCTAGAAATGAAATCCTAAAATGCAATCTTATTTACTAACAACTAATTAGAAAATTATATTTTTTAGAAAAATAAGATTATTCTAGATATGCAAACATATCTAAGATTAATCCTAATCTATTTCAAGAATTATCTAGAAATGCAATCCTAAAATGCAATCTTATTTACTAACAACTCCAACAACCCTGACGCAAGATTTGATTTTTTTTTTATGCTTTTTTATTTTTTTTTCAAAGATAAAGCAATTATCAAATAAACATTGTATTTAAACTAATCAAGACAATTCAACAAATAAAGGATTAAAATAATCGAAAAAATAACCTGTTATCTCACAGGTCAAATTAACGATTACTTTTAACCCTGAACATCACGACAAGAAATCAAAATAATTAAAAATCTGATCCGAAATCTTACGGATCAAATTAATAATTATATTGATTTAACAATTAATATGCTATTAACAAACCCCCAAAAATTAATATAATTAAAAAATGACCCGAAATCTTACGGGTCAAATTAATAATTACAATAATCTTAGGGAAAACCCCTATGGATAATGCCTATAAGATTTTATGAATATTAACATCTAATATCACAATTTAAATACTTAGACTAAAAAAATGCTATCAAATGAAATAACCAAAAAAACCTAACAAATAAAAAGAATAAAATGAATTAAACTAGTAAGTAAAAAGTAAAAGTAAAAAGTAAAAAGAAGTAAAAAAAAAACTACCTAGGTAAATAACAGAAATAGAGGGTGACGCCGGGGGAGGGGAGGTCGTAGGCCGGTGCGGGTTTGGACTCCGGCGAAGGCTGGACGGCGCCGTCTTCTTTGGCGGCGACGGCGAGATGGGTCGCAGTCCGGGTGCGGCCACGACCGTGACGAGGGTCGTCGGCGTCGGGTTGTGCGGATCGGGAGCGCAGGGCTCCGGATCGGGGCAACGCGCAGCAGTACAGGGGAGCACGGACGGACGCCCGGAGCTTCGGCGAGGTGGTCGCGGGCCGAGGCAAATCGGTGATGGTGCGGTGCGGCGAGACGTTCGGCGGCCGGATCGGCGCGGCCGGGGGTTTCAGGGCGCGGAGCGGCAGCAAATCGGGGCGAGATCGGTACTCCGGTGCGGCAGATCGGGCGCCGAGCGGGTGCGGGGGCTGAGCAGAGGGCGGTGGTGCGTGCGCGACGGTCAGGACGTCGGGGGAGCGAGTAGCGTGGGTCTGCTTGGCTTCGGGTAGAGCAGCAGCAGCAGGTTGGATCGAGCAGCGCGGGTCTCGTTGGGCTGGTGGAGCGGCTCGGCAGCAGCGGCGGCTTCGCGGGCGGAGCGGTGGCGTCGGCAGAGGGGTGCGGGCACGGTGATGTGCCGGTGAAGGGAACTCCACGGAGAAGAAGCACAGTAAATTTGGTTTTTACTGTCTTCTCTCTCCTTTGCTGACTTGTACTTTTGCTTCTCCTTTTTGCTTTTTTCTTCTGATCGAATAGAAGCCCCCCTAAAGCACAAACCTTCTTTTCCCCTTTGTGTGAACTTTGACTACTAAAAAAAACAAGAAAAACCCACTTTCTCTCTCTCTTTCCTTCACTTTTTGACTTATGTTTTTTTTCTTCCTCCCCCCTCCGCTGAACTCCGTACGCATCCTTTTATAAGCGAAACAAAACGTGATCTTTTTTTTTCAATATCTCATCCTACGAATATTACTTATAACCTCTTGATCACAAAATTCGTATCTCATGGATATTCTCCCCCGATTTCATTATCTATTGATAGAGACAAGATCATAATGCGGTTTTTTTTCAATTTTCAAAAAATCATTATAATATCGCATCGAATCTTTATTTAAGTAATTTTTATCATTTAAAAGAAACGGGTCGGGCCGATTTTCTCATTTTATGGGCTTAGTCTGACCTGTTAATTTAAAAACTCCAAAACAATTAATTTGACCCATCCACCCCCCGGTCCAAAATATAAAAAAAAAAATGTGAATTAAAAATAAATGCATCAAAACCTACATACTTTGTGCAATTAATTAATTTTTTTTTTAAAGATAAAATTAACCCCTAATGACTAAATAGGCCGCCAAAATTTAGGTGTTAACAGCTGCCCGTCTTTGAAGGTGAGCTCGTAGAGGTTGCATTCAAAGACAAATTGAAACCTAAATTTTGACCATGAACATGCATTGAATGATTTTTGTTGGGAAAATGAATTTCTTTTTTTTTTTAACGCAATTTATATGATGCATGGAAATACTGATGCAAATGATAGATGAACTTACCTGGAATAACCTACCTTCAAAGAGGATAGAGTAATTCGAGATAGCCGATGTTACATGTCAAGGACCCGTACCATTCTACGGTCGCCCGGAATAGTAACATGGCTTTGTAAAGAGACTGCTTTCCCAGGACCCATACTATTCTACGGTCGCCTAGTATGACAGTGTTTGGTTGTGTCTAGGACTCGTACCATTCTACGGTTGCCTAAACGAGGGTTTACCTTCCAGGACCCGTACCATTCTACGGTCACCTGAATAGGGAAATAGATGTTGTCTAGGACCCGTACCATTCTACGGTCGCCTAAACGGGGGTTTACCTTCCAGGACCCATACCATTTTACGGTCGCCTGAATGAGGTTTTGCTTGACTAGGACCCGAACCTTTCTTCGGTCGCCTTAATCGGACTGAATCTGGAGAAAAATCTTTGGGGGACGACTCGATCGAGTGTCGGTGTTTTCAAAAGGAAATACCTGCACAATGACAAGTATTTAAGATATGGATAGAGATTTACTTACCTGGTGACATCTCTGTTCCTTGGGGATATGTCTCCTGCAAAACACAGTTGTAGGAGAAACAATATGCATTCACAGACATGCATTAATTCAGATGAGGTCCATGCGTGATGACTTCTATCAATCTTGCATGACCTAATTTACATTAGAAAAGGTTTCAAAAAGAATATTTCAATTTGAACACATAAGTGTCGTGGATGTGTCAAATGAGGGACTTCTCGGTCTAAAAGGACTTTTCTCTCATCCTCATTAAAATAATCATTTCATGTTGACCTTTGATGCAGGATTTCGACAATCGCTCTATCTCACCATTGTCATGCCAAACAAAGGTCTGAGCAATCTCGCAAGTGGTACGACCTTACCAATCTGAAAGGTCTTTAAGAGGGACTGTAATGTGGGCTCGATCAACGGTTCCACAAGGGAGACTCTTCGAGTCGAGGCTAATAAAAAAATGACATTTCGCAATTGCCTTGGGGTTTACAAGTCAAGAAACATATGAAATGAAGCAGAAATTATCTTACTCGCACTTCTTCAAGCGATGCTTTCGAACATACGTTAATTCAAGTGCCTTAATCTGAAGAGACTTTGTGAGGGACGTAACGTAGGCTAAGTTCATAGGTTGAGAAATGAATGGATCATTAGGCTCAAAAAGTGTTTAGGGGGTCAAAGTTGGTGATCATCTTGACATTTCCACCAATTTTCAATGGTGAAGATTTTCTTCACATTACATCTCAATTGATTGTAACATTTCAACATTTGAGTTTTTTTTTTTTTGGCATTGGCCTTGCTTTTACCAGGCACACTGCTTTTTCATGCCCCTCATTCTCATTCATTTTTCTTCACTTTTTTTTATGGGCATTGGCCTTGCTTTTAACAGGCACACTGCTTTTTCATGCCCCTTAGTTCTATTTTGATTTTCAATTTTTGCGCATAGTGCATGCGTTAATGAATTACACTTTGGATGACACTCGAACTTTCAAGGGTCTTCATTTATCTTTTGCCTTGCCCCATTGTGGGGGATGATCAGCAACTGGGTTTAATGTGAAACGAATTCATAGGCTCAAGGGGGCTATGCAATGGATAAAGTGTATAGGATAGAGAAAGAACTGCTCTTCGTCGTCCTAAGGCACTTTAAATTATCATACAAGTTTCCCTGCGAAAGCAATACTCAAAGATTGATGCAAGTGTAAGTAAGAGAATTCGTATCACTCATTTCGAATTTTGTCCCAGTATGGGATGATTCTTGATAAGATAACTTAAAAAGCTCTTCATGTGTGTGGGCTCAAAGGGCTAAACAAAGGGTACACTTGTAGTGTTTTGGGTAGAGGAAAAAATCGCCTCTCATCACTTTGGTTGACGTACCCTTTTGCGAGATCACCCTTTTCTTTGCAGGCATGGAATTTTTTCCACACAACTCACTAGGGATTAGTGTATGAAACAATGTATGGAGTCGGGCTTGCCTTTCGTCATTCCAAAGCATCCCATTTGACACATTTAATTTATCTCACACAATTCATCAAGATTTGCAACAAATTTGAACATTTCATTGAGGCGTTGTATTGATCATAGAAATACTTGCAAAACAAGACATGGCAAATTTTATCATGGATAATATTTTTTGACAGTATCAGAATTGACTGGAGTGGAAAATTCACGACCATCCATCTCTGCCAAGATCAAAGCACCTCCAGGAAGTACCTTCTTCACTATATATGGTCCACTGTAATTCGGAGCAAACTTGCCGCTAGGATCCGGAAAAATTGGCAACAGCCTCCTTAGAACAAGGTCATTTACCTTGAAATGTCTCGGTTGCGCCTTTCGGTTGAAGGATCTAGCCACCCTCTGCTGATAAGTTTGGCCATGGCAAAGAGCCTTTAGTCTTCTTTCATCAATCAAGTTTAATTGCTCAAGTCTTTGTTGTGTCCACTCAGCCTCAGACAAATCTATTTGGGATAAAACTCTTAGAGAAGGAATTTCCACCTCCACAGGCAGAGCTGCTTCCATGCCATACACCAGAGCAAAAGGGGTTGCCCCAGTAGAAGTGTGGATCGATGTACGGTATGTCATTAGCGTGAAAGGTAACCTATCATGCCAATCTCGATAATTCTCAGCCGTTTTAGCCAAGATCTTCTTAATGTTCTTGTTAGCTGCTTCAACAGCCCCGTTCATTTGAGGGCGGTAAGGGGACGAATTCAAATGCTTGATCCTGAACTCACTAAACAAACCATCAACAAGTTTGTTATTCAAATTTGTCCCATTGTCAGTGATGATTGCTTCAGGGACTCCATAGCGAGCAATTATGTCTCGCTTGATGACCTTCACAATATTGCGGGCAGTGACACTTGCAAAGGACATAGCTTCGATCCACTTAGAGAAATAGTCTATCGCCACCAAGATGAAACGATGCCCGTTTGAAGCCTTTGGATTTATTGGACCGATCACATCAATGCCCCACATCGAGAAAGGCCATGGCTCAGAAAACTGGTGCAGCTCAGTTGGAGGAACATTTATCTTGTCTCCATGGATCTGGCAACGATGACAACTCCGAACATGCTGAATATAGTCACCCTCTAGCATGAGCCAATAATAACCTAATCTCATAATCTTCTTAGCTAACATGTGCCCATTCATATGAGGGCCACATACTCCTTCGTGCACTTCCTGCATGATTTGAGTGGCTTCGGCTGTATCTACACACCGCAACAAGATTGAATCATAAGACCTCTTGTACAAACTTTTACCACTGACGAAGAATTTCGAGGCCATTTTCATGATATACTTCCTATCAGCTGGAGTACTTCGTTCGGGGAATTCCTATTTCTGAATGTAATTCATGATATCGTAATACCATGGCTTTCCATCTGACTCCTCAGTCACGATCATACAATAAGCCGGCCTCGGCAAAATCTCTATTTTCAGAGGCTCGATCTCTAAACCATCAGTGACTTGCAACATAGAAGACAAAGTTGCGAGTGCGTCCGCAAATTGATTATGAGACCTTGGCAAGTATTCAAATGAAATTTCATCGAACTCTTTTACCAGATCTTCCAAATACTCGTGGTATGGGAGCAACTTGGCATCATTGGTCTTCCATTCACCTACGGTTTGTAGTATGATTAGTGCGGAATCTCCGAACACTTTCAATTTAGCCACACCCATCTCCATTGTGGCCTGAAGCCCAAGAATGCAAGCTTCATACTCGGCCACATTGTTAGTGCATGGGAATATCAATTTTGCAGCTACCGGATAGTGTTGTCCATCTGGAGATATCAGAACTGCCCCAGTACCAGAACCAGATAGATTTACAGCTCCATCAAAGAACATTGTCATGAATCTTCATTTATATTCAAGACACGGCCATCTATGAAACTGTTATCATTATTCGAAACTCCTGAATTCTCGGCCAATAGATCGGCAATCACTCGACCCTTAACTGACTTTTGTGGCATGAACTGCACATCAAATTCCGAGATCAAAATTTGCCATTTAGCTAACTTACCACCAAAGCTGGCCGGTTAAGTAAATACTTGATAGGATCGTTCTCAGTCACGAGGAACGTCTGGTAATGCAGCGTGTACTGTCGCAATCTATGCAATACCCACACTAGCGCAGCACAGGTCTTTTCAGTATCGGAATATTTCAGCTCTGATACAGTGAACTTTTTGCTTAGGTAATAAATGGCTCGTTCTCTTCTGTCAACATGACTTTCCTGAGCTAACATTGCACCTAATGACTCACTATGAATAGTGAGGTAGAGAATCAAATGATGCCCTATCATGGGTGGGACAAGAACTGGTGGATTCATCAAGTACTGCTTCAGCTTGTCAAATGCTTTTCGACACTCATCATCCCAGTTGACTCGTGCATTCTTTTTTAGAAGCTTGAAGAATGGTTTGGTAGTTTCAGAGAGTTGGGAAATGAATCGAGCTATGTAATTCAGCCTCCCCAAGAGGCTCCGGACTTCTTTCACTGTTGATGGAGGTTGCAACTCACATATGGCTTTAGCCTTGGATGGATCGATCTCAATTCCTTTACTGCTCACAATAAATCCGAGTAATTTACCGGATGTTGCTCCGAACACGCATTTAGCGGGATTTAAACGAAGCCTGAACTTACGGAGTCGATTGAACAACTTCTTCAAGGTTTCGATGTGGCTCTTTCCTGGTCGAGTCTTTGCAATCATATCGTCAACATAGACTTCAATCTCCTGGTACATCATGTCATGAAATAATGCGACCATGGCTCGCTGGTAGGTTGCCCTTGCATTCTTGAGTCCAAATGGCATGACCTTATAATGAAAGGTTCCCTACGGGGTGATAAATGCAGTCTTCTCCTTGTCTTTATCCTTCATCCTTATCTGATTGTACCCGGAAAAACCATCCATAAATGAGAATAGTTCAAAACCAGCGGTACTATCTACAAAGACGTCTATGTGTGGTAACGGGAAATCATCCTTTGGGCTAGCCTTGTTCAGATCCCGATAGTCAACACAAACTCGAACTCGACCGTCCTTCTTCATCACCGGCACGATATTAGCTACCCTCTCGGGGTACTGTGAGACTTCAATGAATCTCACCTTCAAAAGTTTCATCACCTCTTCTTCTATCTTCTTCGAGAGCTCGGGCTTAGTTCTCCGCAGCCTTTGCTTCTTAGGAGACACGTCTGGGTTAGTAGGCAAACAATGCTCCACGATTGACGGGTCTAACCCAGGCATGTCGGCGTAGGACCATGCGAAGATGTCCTGATATTCCTTCAACAACTGAATTAGGCGTTCAGCCTCATCTTTGGGGAGATTCGCCCCTATTTTGACCTCCTTGGCTTCTTCAGGGTCACTTAAATTAATAGTGACGGTCTGCTCGGATGTAAGAGTCTTGGCTTTTTCATGTTGTTCCCAGCTTCGATGCACCTCAATGGAATCTTCGATTGAATCTTCAGGATCATCATTATCATCATTTGTTGCATTGGATTGGACCATTTCCACGCCCCTGCATGTCATAATATTGTTCCTGAAATAGGAAGTAGATAAATTAGAAAGACAAACAGGGTAAATCATATTTATCTATTTTTTTAAAGATTTTTCTTTTTTCTTTGAAAAGTAATTGGAAAAACATTTTTTTTTGGAAATATTTTGACACAAGAAAGCATGATGAAACCCAGGCCTCATAATTCTCCTTGGATTTTTCATTTGTTTTATCGGTTGGATATCATCACCGGGCTGGTTTGGTGTGCCTCATCATGCCCTCAAAACAAAGCTTGTAATTTCATTGAAATTCATCAATCAATTTACAATTTATTGAATGGAAAATGCAATTCAAGTCCTAAGAAGAAAGTGAAAAAGAAGAAATTGAAGACAATTCCTAGAAAGCAATAAAAATTCCCGCGCAGGGGAATGAACAAAAGTGACAAATGGGTTACTCTTGTGGGCCGGGGCTCGTTTCTTCCAGAGGTTCTTCATCAGTGGCTCCTACGACGAGGTCATCGAATAGAATTATGATCCCTTCCAAGGCATCATCAGGATTCTCTGTCTTCGGAGGCGTCGAATCATCCATGCCATCCCATCCACTTGGAACTATGCTGCGAGGGTCAATATAAGAGCTAGGAGGAGCTGAATACTTCACCATATAGTCGAATTTTCCACTTGGCTGCCCCAAAGTATCCATGACCTCCGCTTTATCTCTCATCATAACTGAAGGACCAGGGAACGTCTCGCGAATGTTTGGAGGTGGTAAATTTTGCCTCCCATCATCAGGATTCTCTGTCTTCGGAGGCGTCGGATCATCCATGCCATCCCATCCACTTGGAACTATGCTGCGGGGATCAATATAAGAGCTAGGAGGAGCTGAATACTTCACCATATAGTCAAATTTTCCACTTGGCTGCCCCAAAGTATCCATGACTTCCGCTTCATCTCTCAACATAACTGGAGGACCAGGGAACGTCTCGCGAATGTTTGGAGGTGGTAAATTTGGCCTCCCTCGCCCTTGTTCAGGTGGCGAGTTATGCCTTCCCCTTCCAGAACTTCCTCCACCTCTTCCATGGTACCCTAATCCAGCAGATCGGGACCTCTGAAGGGCTTCAATAGGGTTTCGAATTCCTTGACCCCTTCCTCCAAGACCACGGCCAGGGACAAAACCATTCCCGACCATCACCCTTCCCACCATTAGGGCAGCATTTGAGACTTTAGGGGTGGGTGGTGACGAATCTCGAGAAGCATGAATGGTAGACACTAATTCAAATGAGTGATAACTCGATTCGAATTCGACATCAGGTTCCACATAGGGGATAGCTGTCTCATGGTAAATTTGATGATCTTCCTCGCCATAGACAGTGACCAGCTTCCCCTTGATTACGAACTTCACAGCTTGATGCAAACTCGAAGGCACCGCTCCAGCAGTATGTATCCAGGGACGACCCAGCAGAAAATTAAACGCAGTAGGGACATCCATTACTTGAAAAGGGATATTGAAAACAATTGGCCCTATTTGCACATTGAGGTGAATCTCGCCAAGCACCTCCTTCTTTGTGCCATCAAAAGCCTGCACAGAAGTCTTCGCGGGATGTATCTTGGATGGGTCAATCTTGAGGCGGTGAAGAGTGGCCAATGGACATATGTTCAGGGCAGACCCATTATCAATGAGCACTCGGGACACATGAGAAGCCTTGTGCTTGACAGATACGTAAAGTGCTTTATTATGCCCCCTACCCTCAAGAGGGAACTCCTCATCAGAAAAAGCGATCATATCCTGGAGAAGGACTGATCCCACAAAATCTTCTAACTTATCTACCTCAACTGTCTTAGGTACGCGAATTTCACTTAGTACCTTCATCAGCGACTTTTGATGCACAGGGAATGTTAGCAAGAGTTCAATCAAAGAGACCAGAGCGGGCATCTTTCGCAACTGATCGACCACATGATACTCACTTGCTTTAATCACAGGCAGAAATTCCTTAGCTTCTTCATCAGTAACAGACTTTACGGGTTGAGCATTGGCTTGAGCATAAGTTCGTCCAGACCTCGTAACAAGGTCAACATCTAGGTCATAAGACCAAGGCACCGCTTTGTTATTGACATACTCGTATGGTTGAGGCATCTCGATCACAATCTCCTCATCAGATGCATCTTCTAGTGGGGGCATATTCGTGAGCGATGGATCTACTTCTTTCCTATCAGCATCAAGCACTGCTTGCTCCTCTTCCCAATCGATAATGATGGAGGAAATAGTAGAAACTATGCAATTATGGTCAGCATAGACGATGATACCGTCATCCACCATCTTGGTGACTCTTTCCTTCATCAGTGATAGAGGAACATCCTCCTGATCTGGATAATATCCAGCTCTCACCAGCCCATTGTAAGCATCTGCCACGTGCACCTTTGAGTTCTTGATCCGACCCACTTCAGGCTCTAAGATAGCATTGACCGTACCTTCCTGTTCTGGTAGCGGATTCTTTTGGACATTTGGCCGTGCAGTTTGAAATGAGAAGGCCTTCGTGTCCAAGAGATTTTGGATCTTATGCTTGAGAGTGAAACATTCATCAGTTGAATGCCCCAGCTCGCCGTTATGGTAATCACACTTCTTTGTCGGGTCGTAACCGCGATTGCTTTCACGGTTAGGATGCTTTGGTTCACTAGTAAGCAAACCTTTCTTTCGGAGGATTGTCAGCACTTGGGATGGAGACCCAGGGAGAGGAGAGAATTGTCTTCTACTGTTCGCTTGGGCAAATGATTGACGGCCAGAGGTTTGTGGCTGCCTTGGATTCATTTGGACAGCCGTAGCACGCTTGACATTTTCTTGGCTATAAGCCACATTCACATCCACAGCCGCTTCCTTCTCCTTCTTGGCAATGAATCTTCTACTAGATGGCTCAGTAAACCATCCTTCCCTTATCCCCATCTCGATTTGTTCCCTTACAGGAATAAGCTGATTGAAACTTTCGACGTACGTACTGGCCATTCGGTTACGAAACTCAGACGGGAGGGTTTTCACGAACAACTTCATCAGCTCCTTGTTGGTAGGCTCAGGAGTGATTTGAGCCGCCAGGTTTCTCCATCTTATAGCATATTCTTTAAATGACTCGCTCCTTTTCTTCTCCATCCGCTCTAGGTCTTCTCGGGAAGGTGCGATGTCCATGTTGAACTTGTATTGTTTGAGGAACGCGTTAGCCACTTCGTTCCAGGTGTCGAGGAGGTTCACATTCTTCATCATATACCAATTTAATGCGGGTCCAGTCAAACTCGCATGGAACGATTGGATCATGAGGGGCTCATTTTTGACGTGCTGGGCCATGCGCACGTGGTACATCTGCAGATGAGATTTTGGGCAAGATGTACCGTCATATTTCTCAAACTCCGGCATTTTGAACTTGCTCGGCATTTTGACCTTTTCATAGACTGAGAGGTCAAACGGGAGTGAGTTTTGTGACTTTTGTAGCTGTCTCACTTTCTCTTCCAAGCTCGCAACACGCTCATCCTGATCTGTCTTGGGAACGCCGTCAAGCTTGGCCTTTCCAACGATGACCGAGTCATCTTCCAGTGCGGGCATGTCATCATCAATCGTTTGAACCTTGTTTGTTTGCTTCGGGATAACTATTGCAGGAAGAGTGGGTGTAGCTGTTGGATTTGCTTGAAGGAATTGGAGTTGATCCGTTACAAGCTGTATGGAGGCGAGCATTTGTTGGAGTTGAGTCTCTACAGCGGACATACAATCACGCATTTCATTTTGGTCGGCCATTCTTGCTCTTAATCGCGTGATAATAGGTGATCGCGGTGGATCCGTTGTGACCTAGTGAAAAGAGGAATGTAAGTACCAATGGTAAGATAGGAAAATGGCCCATGACAATGGTCTAACCGCCTGTTTTTATTTGAAATTTAAACCATATTCCCTAACTAAGAATCAAAATCAAAGTCCCTAAACATTGAATCTAAAAATGAAAACATTGAACTAGAATTTGAAATTAAAGTCCCTAAACATTGAACTAGGAGTCAGAAATCGAAATCTCATTTTATATGCTTTTGGGATTCTAACGTCCTGCGAAGTTTCCTATTTTCCGCTTCAATCATTTCCACTTTTCGCTTAAGATGCTCAATTTGTGCTTGTTGAGTAGGCTTCTCAGTCACATCAGGGACCGCTGGACGTAAGGCATCAGGAATCCGGTATTGTTGGAGGTAAAATGCCGCCGCATGGTGGATCTCCTCCTCGCCTTTCAATCTCTTGGGCACTAAAATCTTCTCTTGATGGCATTCGTTCCATGTAGCAATGATCGTCTGGACCTCGTTGAAGTAATTATAGTCCGTACGAACAAAACGAACTTGGAACAATTCCGTCTTGAGGGGCGGAGGAACTTCTTGAAGAGCTCTAAACTGTCGGGCCACCCTATATGGGTAATAAGAAGTAGCACCAGAAAGTCCCAGCAATGGAATTGGCCTATCATATTTGTGAGAGAAACGAGCCTCCTCAACATGAAGCCATTTAGTATACCATAAGAATGCCTTAGGATCAGGGTTTTTCAAAAAATTAATCCAACGGGCGTACTGCTTATTTGGGGCAAAACGTTCTAAGACCGCAAACTTTTGTATAGGGTGCCTAAAATCATCAATCTTAAATTGTTTCATAAGGTGCCCAAATCCTCTTATGTGGGAGAAAAACCATAGTTGCAAAAGTTCAGGGAGGGCACGCATGGTCTTTTCCTCATTTTGTTTGAAACGGGTTAATGACAAAAATGTTTCAGCTAAAACCATGTTGACATAATTTAACCCGTCGCAAACACGATTAACCACCCATGAAATTGAGGGATTAATGGCATTTTTTCGATAAGGAAAAACGATTAGTCCAAAAAATGCTAACATGAAAATCCTAGCTTTTGAAGTCATAGGTTGGTTTGAAAAACATTTTTCCAAAAATGAAAATGAGCATGCATAGCAATTGGCTTTAACAACCTTCCTTACACTTTCGGCTTCGATTTCTAAAAACTGTGATAATTCAGAAATAGAATCTATACCGATAGGCGGTCTAACGAGCTCCTTTTCCAGGGGCATTCCAAGGGCAACACTATATTCTTCAAGTGTAGGAGTCAATTCAAACTTGCCAAATATGAAGGTGGAAGTCTGTGGACACCAAGTGAGGGAGTGCCTGTATCACACCAGAGTGGACGTTGATCTCTAACAATGGGAGAAGTCGGGCGATCCTAGCTTTCACATACCTCTGGCCATCTTGATCTAACTGATCCAACCACCTCTTGAGCTCTTTTTTTGGAGTGGAAATGAATTGTACGTCGGTTTTCCCCATCGCATATAAAATGACTGACGACGAAACCTATTGTCACGGACCGACAAAATTGCAATAAAGTGAATAAATTGCGAAGAATTTAGACAACTTACTTTCACCAAAAATGGATGACAATCACATAGACACACGCATGACAAGTGAGGCTCGATTTCTGTTTAGATGGCTTAACAAGGTGGAGCTAAGAGGATGATCTGACCGTTGCAGTCTCGCATTAACGTGCCAGGTCCCCCTAACTCCGGCTCAATCGAATGGAATGCCCAATAGTCACGCAATCTCGCGGTTATGGACAAAGACATTCGACACCATGAAAGAAATTTCGGGGAAGAGAAGGTCAACCTCTACATAGCAGTCTCGCTTTGGAGGAAGTATCCTTTCTCAACACCATCCTAAGAATCCTATCGCAGCCCAGGTCCGACCGCAGGTTGTGTGTGTAATAGTGTAGTGCTAAAAACAATAAAACATGCACAACAGTTTAAATACAAACAACACTTCTATGGTTTTAATTCAAACATTCATCCCTAACTCCAACCTGCAAGATAGGGGTTAGCAAAGACTACTCCCCTTATACCTCCTATTTGCAAAAACATTTAACACCTTAAAGGTTAGGGACGTACCTGGGATCCTCGCTGCCAAACAAAAACATTTTTCAAAAAAAAGAAAATTGGCCAAAGTCCACTAAGTGTTTTAACACTAATCCCCAGCGGAGTCGCCAAGCTGTCGCGACCTAAATTTCAGGTGCACCACCTAAAACTAGGTTAATGGACTACTAAGTTTTTAAGCTTAGCTCGGGCTCTCCCAAGCCTATACCAAATCGCGATTTAAAGTTTTAACATGCAAATGATTATTTTCTAAGAGTCGCCACTAATCGATTTAGGGTAGGTCGATTAGACACCTAAGTAAAATAATGGGAGAATTATTTTACTCCTACGAACCAGAGACTAATGGTACGGGGACTTGTTACACTAGACTATCCTAGTGCCCTTTTGGTACCATTTCTTTTTTAATTTAAAAAAAAAATGTTTTTGCAGGCAGCTTGGATTTATTTTAATTCACTTTCCTAAGGTGTGAAGTGATCATGCGAGTGCGCAAACCATCAATTTAACACCCAAGAAAGTGAATAAAATAATGCAGGACTTACCTTAAAGCAATGAAAGCATATGCAATGCTAAATTAGGATCCACATCAACAACCTTAAATATGATTTCTAATTAATATGCAATCACTCAATTTTTGTTTTCACTTTATTTAATGAAAAGTCATGCGATGCATGCTAATAATATGATATAACATGGAGAAATGCAATAATTAAATGCAATCTATATGACTTAATTCTAATAGCATGTAATGCGATGCAATGACACACAAAATTATTTCAACTAAACTAACATGCATCATGCAATTTAAAATGCGAGCTATATGTCACGCGACGTTTATTAAATAACGTAGTCTAATGACGAGGAAGTTCTAATTAAAAGAACCTAATAAAACTAAATGACGTGCATTTGATATTTCTATTTTTTTTTAAAATGCAATCTATCCTAAAAATTTAGACTAATTTATGCAAAGATAAATTTTATATTTTTGTATGAAATTCAAAATGCAAAAATGATTTAGCTAGATTAAAATTCTATCTAATTTAAACTATGGATTAAGTCATATTAAATCCTAATTTAAACTAAGACATTATCTTAATCTAATATGCAATCTAAATTAATCGAATGACCTAATTTTGATGACAATCAATTTTTAAACTAAATGAACCTAGCAACAATGACTAAGTTACATGCATTTCATGAACCTAATTTTACTAATCAAATTCAAATTAAATGATTCTATGATGCAAACTAGTTAACATGCACCTAGTATTTTTGTATTTTAATTGAAATTCGGAATTAATAAAAATCCTAATTAAACTATCTAAAAACTAATTTCCTAATTCATTTTAGGGATTAATTCGACTTAATCCCTATCCTATCTTAGAAAACTACTTTTTTTTAAAGAAAAATAAGATTATTCTAGATATGCAAACATCATCTAAGATCAATCCTACGGTCAGGACGTCGGGGGAGTGAGCAGCGCGGGTCTGCCTGGCTTCGTGTAGAGCAGCAGCAGCAGGTCGGATCGAGCGGCTCGGCAGCAGCGGCGGCTTCGCGGGCGGAGCGATGGCGTCGGCAGAGGGGTGCGGGCATGGTGATGCGCCGGTGAAGGGAACTCCACGGAGAAGAAGCACAGTAAATTTGGTTTTTACTGTCTTCTCTCTCCTCTGCTGACTTGTACTTTTGCTTCTCCTTTTTGCTTTTTTCTTCTGATCGAACAGAAGCCCCCCTAAAGCACAAACCTTATTTTCCCCTTTGTGTGAACTTTGACTACTAAAAAAAACAAGAAAAACCCACTTTCTCTCTCTCTTTCCTTCACTTTTTGACTTCTGTTTTTTTCTTCCTCCCCCCTCCGCTGAACTCCGTACGCATCCTTTTATAAGTGAAACAAAACGTGATCTTTTTTTTTTTCAATATCTCATCCTACGAATATTACTTATAACCTCTTGATCACAAAATTCGTATCTCATGGATATTCTCCCCCGATTTCATTATCTATTGATAGAGATAAGATCATAATGCGGTTTTTTTCAATTTTCAAAAAATCATTATAATATCGCGTCGAATCTTTATTTAAGTAATTTTTATCATTTAAAAGAAACGGGTCGGGCCGATTTTCTCATTTTATGGGCTTAGTTCGGCTTGTTAATTTAAAAACTCCAAAACAATTAATCTGACCCATCCACCCCCCGGTCCAAAATATATAAAAAAATGTGAATTAAAAATAAATGCATCAAAACATACATACTGTGCAATTAATTAAATTTTTTTCAAAGATAAAATTAACCCCTAATGACTAAATAGGCCGCCAAAATTTAGGTGTGAACAATTGGTGAGGAAAATTGTCAATTTGGTCAAGAGCACATTGGTGGAATTTGTAGGGACCGGTTTAAGTCTAATTGAAGAGAAATTGATCCAATTTGGGGAATTTTGTGTCAAATTCGTATCCCATGGTCCCCCTCACCTTTTGGACCATTTGAGACATTTTCTAGGTGGATTTTGGTGCACAAAATTGGCTGAGGATAGAGCTGAACATGTGGGACTTTGTCTCGGGGACAAAGAGATAGGATGAAGGCTTGGAGGGACCCTCCGAGGGCTGTTGTCCCCTTTCTTCTCCAACTTAGTCTGCTTTCTCCATTTTTAGACCTTAGAGAGCTCCTAAGTTGCAGAGAAAACCAAGCAGCCTCCCTCCCCTGCCATCGCACGCCTGCTTGTCGCCATCGCGCCTCACCGCGTCGCCCGTGAGCCTAGCTCGGCGTCCTGATCATCCTGCTCGTCCCGTGCCGTCTCACCATCCCTCGCGACCCCTGGACCACCGTCGAGCCCCCGTCGAGCTGCCTAAGTCATCCTTGCCGCCGTCTAGTCACCGTTGAGCGTCACCACCACCCGCACTAGCCTTTGCCAGCCCATCTGGCCACTTCTAGCCCAAATCGTTGCCCAACTCAGTCACTCGGCCCAGCAAACAAAAGCCAAAGCCAGCAAGGAACTGTGGGCTTCGAGGCCCATTTCGGATCGCTTCTGGACCTCGTAGGGTGTCGCTACTTCAGAGTTTGTCACACGTCTCTGCGTTGCCATCGCTGTGAACTCATCGGATTTCAAAACCGGTAAGTTTACTCACTAAACTCTATTTAGGAAGTTAATTATGCTTAAGGGGTGATTAGTTTAGGCTAAGTATGGTTTAGGTGGTTAGTTAGAACAGATTAACGATTTAATTACTCGTTATTACATGTTAGGTGGTTAGATTGGCTTAATTAGCAACTAGATATGTTGTATTATTTATCTAGATAGGTTCGGAATTTTTCCGAGCCCGTTTTGGTATTTAATTAGGCTTTTCCGGCCTAAGTCTCTATTTATGGCATTTAATTGTATTTATTTAATTATTTTTGGTATTTATTTAATTATTTATTATTTTCCGGAAATTAACCGGGATAGTCAGTGAACAGAATTTCATGCTGATTGCAATGGTATGCTTGGTTTATTTAATTGAATGCTAAATTGTGCAAATTGAGTGGAATTAGTAAATTTGGGTATTTATCCCAAATTGTGTGATTTTGGTATTTTAATCAGAAAATACCGGGCGTTGGTTTACAACACCAAAAATGTGTTTATGGACTATTATAAATAGTGAATTTTCTAAAAGAAAGATATTGAAATTTTGGCTCATGCTGATCGTGTACTCACACACGATTATTTTTATCATGTACTTTTAACTCGTGTTGTTATTAGCTTGTGAGAGCATATATTTATCAGATTGTGCGAGCATATTTATTGTAAGCTTTTGGGACTCTTTGCATGTCAGCTTGTGAGAGCAGTATACCTTATCAGCTTGTGTGAGCTAAAATCGTTTTATTAGCTTGTGCGAGCACGATCTATATTTATTAGCTTGTGCGAGCTACTATCTATCTATATCAGCTTGCGAGAGCTATGACCATATATTGCAGCTTGTGAGAGCAAAGACCGTCTATTTTAGCTTGTGTGAGCCGTAGTTGTATCAATTGAATCTATAGACGGAATTGAATTATATATGGTTCGGATTGATAGGTAGTATTGATTGACAGATGGTATTAATTATGTCGAATTGAGCTGATTGACTGATTGATCGATGGTTTGATTTGAATTGAGTGGATTGGTTGAGATCATGAACTGTACTGACTTGCAGGAAGTAACTGAGGCGAGATAAGTCATCTATCTTGTGTGTGCATAGATAGCCTTTAGGTATATTTCCTTCTTAGTCGGAGTTTAGGGGGTGAACTTGCTGAGACATCGTCTCACCCCGTTGTAGGCTAACATTTTCAGGTCCTTAGATGGCTGCTCCTCCTGAGCGCTTCGGCTAGCCGAAGAAGGTCACCGAATAGATATCTCAGATTCCCCTCCCTAGAGCCAAGGAGCCTGGGTCTATGAACTCGTGAGATCCATTGTCTGGGTTGATGCGGGTCTACCCCAAAGGGTACCCCATCAATCCAGATCGTGGTATCGTTACGGGCGAGATGGACCCAAAGAAGGTCTCCTACTAGAGTCTGAGATTCCTATATCGGTGCTAGAGATCGCTTTTGGCAAGGGTACGGCTTACCCTCCTGGTGGTTCAGTGGTAGACCCGAGTTCCCCAGAGCTAGAGACCTCGGAGCCTTCGGTTGAGGGTTTGAATGCTTAGAGGACTCGTAGCCTTTCTATCTTTTGTAGACTCGTAAATATAGACTAGTATTGTATATGACTTAGTCTGCTATGTATAAAAGTATGTTGTGGTTTTCAAAATTTTGGCCTTGCTTTTCTATCCTATTTTTGTGTTTTCTGGGATTTATTTATTCGCTTCTGCATGCGCATTAAAATGAATGGGTCAGCGACGCATCCCGGGACGTTGCAATTTAGTTGACCACCGAGGGATGGTGTTATGTCCCGATCCTCCGAGCACGTGCCCATCCCTGCTTGGTCGATGTAATAGCGATGTCCCAAGATGCATCGCTGACCCATTCTTTTTAATATGCATGCAGAAACGATTAATAAATTTCTAAATAACAACAAGATGGGATAGAAAAGCAGGGCCATAAATTTTCGAATTGAAAACAGCCACACTTATATATATACATATAACAACCCGAGTCATATATATATAATACAAATCACTCCATTCACAAAGCCTACAAACCAGGGGGGTTTTCACAAACTATGGGTCCTCGTCCTCCTCGTCATCTCCTTCCACACTCCAGCTGGAGCCTACAGCGGAATACACAAGAGATTCTGGCTCTTCAAGAACAGGGTCCATTGGGTCTGTCACCGAACCACTTGAGGGTCTGCCATGCCCTTTCCAAAAGCAACCTTCATCACATAAAGAAGTATCTCAAATTCCGGTATGGGGCCCTCTCTCTGACCATTACGATCTTGACTGTACCATGATCTGTATTGATAGGGTACCCGGTGGGATAAACCCACATCGACCCAGACCACAGATCGTACAAGTTCGTACTCCCATCCCCTAGGGTCCCCATGAAACGGAATGTAATTCCTCTGTTCTGTGATTTCCTTCGATTTTCCAAAATTCTCGGAAGGAGCTACTATCTAAGGGCCTGAAAATGTTATCTCACAACGGGGTAAGACAACGTCTCAACAAGTTCAACCCCTTAAGACCCGACTAGGAAGAAAATATGCCCAAATGGTTGCCTAAGCACAATCACGAGTCAGAGGACTTGCCTTAGCCTTAGTTTCTTCCTTGCAAGTCAATACAATAAGCAATTCATTGAATCAATCAACAAATCAATTCATCACAATAGATTGAATCATTGATCGATCGACTCAGTCGATTCCATGTCATCGGACCATTCCCCAATCATCTCAATCAATACTATTTATAAGTCCGATCTCATCAAGGACTACTCACCCTTAAGCTGAAAATAGAAAGTAGCTTACCTCAAAAGCTAATAAATAGTATACTGCTCTCTCTCTAAGCTGACATATCGGGCTGATATAGTATACTAACAATGCTCACCAAAGCTGTGTGAACCTTAATTGCTCACCGAAGCTGTACGAATCTTAATTGCTCACCGAAGCTATGTAGATCTTAATTGCTCACCAAAGCTGTGCGGATCTTAATGCTCACCGAAGCTGTGCCTACCTTAATTGCTCACTGAAGCTGTGCAGATCTTAATGCTCATCGAAGCTGTGTGGATCTTAATGCTCACCGAAGTTGTGCGATACTATACTGTCACTCTAAACTGAGGTATCAAGTCCGTAGGCTGATATTGTATACCATTCTAATCAACCAATGATTCCTCAACTTTTATCATACTCGATAAAAATACTCGTGTGTGGGTACACGGTTGGTCTTAGCTAAAATACAATAATTTCATTTCTATAAATCTCACCATTTTATATGGTCCACCAAAATATTTTTGGCATTGTAAACCGACGCTCGATTATTTTCCAATCAATTACTGAAATTAAATAAATTTAGGAATAAATTCCCAAAATCACAATTCACGCATAATCAGCACAAATTAGAACTCAATTAAATAAACATATCACACCACTGCAATCAGTATAAAATTCCGGTCACCGGTTATCTCGGTCTAATTTCCGGAAAATAAATAATTAATTTAATAATTACAGAAATTAATTATTAAATACCAAAAATAGCAACTTAGGCTTGTAAAGCCTAATTAAAAGTTGAGACGAGCCCGGAAAATTTTTCAAACCACTCTAGATAAATACTAGAGCTTGTCTAGGCTCTAATTACACTACTCTAACCACTTAACATGTAATAACGGTTAATTAAATTACTAATCTACTCTAACTATCCACCTAATCCATACTTAGTCTAAACTAAATAATCCATAAACGTCATTAACTTACTAAGCAAGGATTAGTTAGTTAAACTCACTTGTTCAATGATCTGCTTGGATCAAAACGACGGGGACGTAGCGAGGGGTAAGAAACTCCAAAGTGGGCTTGCCAAATGGGGTCAGGAACGCCTCCAAAACAGGCCAAACAGCAGCCTAGAGACCCACTAATTTCGGTCACTGATTTGAGCCGAGAAAAGCTAGATCGGTGCTGCTGCCAAATGGGGCCGAAACGGGTAGGGACGGAACCAGTGGAGCTGCTGCTGCTTAGACAGGTGGAGGCGGGCTTCGAGGCGACTCCAGCGATAGTGAGGCGAGCTCGAATAGCTTCGGGGATCACCTGGGCTTGCGCCTGAAATAGGAGGATGGCTAGGGAAGGTGTAGACACGAGCGGGGCTGGCATGAGGTGCGACGGTGGGCTAGCGGCAAGGCGGTGGCGTGTGGTCGCTGCGACGGGGCTGGCGACGGCTTGCTGGCTGGTTCTCTGGAATTCTAGGCTTCAAACAGCAAAAATGAAGAAAGAGGGGGGCTGCTCGACGGTTTTGGGGTAGAGGAGAGAGGGAGGGGACCACTTGGTCTCTTCTTATCTCACTTGTCCCCTTGGATGGCTCCACCTTGACCAGCTAGAATGCATGGCCAATTTTCAGCCACCAACTTTCTTCTAGAAGCCTTGAGTTGGTCCAAAATGTTGGGTCCATGGGAGCATACGAATTTCACATTATTTTCCCTCAAATTTGAATTTAATCCTTCTTGAATTAACTCAAATAGGCTCCCATAAATTCCATTATCGAGTCAATGATGAAATTGGTATTTTTCAGCACCAATTGATCCCACTTGCTTCCCAATTGCGTGATAAAAAACGGTCCTCTGAATTTTCTGGACAAAAACGACCCTACCTCAACTTTTTCCCAAAAAGCCTCGGTTTGCAGAAAAATCTTCGGAGACTGAGTCGACTTTCCTAAAATGACCTGTGACATGACAGGACTTTCGATTTCTGAAATTGGATTCAAATTCGCGGTTAATTTCAATTCGGCGCGATTTTAGCGTGACCTAGGCGATCGGGTAGCTTTCAGAAATTTTTAGTGCAAATGACCCGTGGCCGATTTTCTTTGAGTCACAATGAACTCCTTCGACACATTGGCAACTCTTGGTTGTCGTGAAAATCTCGAGATTTCAATTGCGCACACATGGTACCAAAACAATAGAAAAATCAATCTAGTGTCAATCGATGAGAATTTTGCAATTTAGTGGAATCATCCATGTTTAACCACATATCTTGATCAAACCGACCTATCTCTAATCTCTAATTGATTTTTAACTATGTCGTAATGATCTCTGCTGATGAGCACGATCGAGTAGTCGATTCCTAGTCGAATCCTTAAGTCTATTGCATTAAAATCTCTTAATGACTTCCCTAGATAGTCTAGTTATCTCACGAGTGATCAGCTTTGAGAATAGCACTATAAGCGCGTCGATGAAATGCCAGATTTATTCAATTGAAAATAGGACTGAAAATCCAGGATGTCACAGGTGGGCACATGCTCGAGATTCAGGGTGTGACACCAATGATCATCAATCGGCGTGGCTTCTTCCAAATTCTTATCTCGTGCAACGTTGGGAAATTCATTTTAATTTGATTAACCTATGAAAATACAATATGAGGGAGTCGCCACAAGCCTATTAGATTTAGAAATAAATTGAAGTATGGGAAAATACCTCACTTCCTATGCAATCAAAGATCTAAGGTTGTGAGAATTTGTGGGACTACTGTCAACTGTTCTAAAAGTTTAAGTTGTTATATGAAGGCATGGTTTAATATTTAATTATTTTAACACCCCTATCATGCTTGGTCTGGTCTTTTTACTTGGTATTAAGGGTGGACATATTTAATTGGGAGACAAATGGGATTTGGAAAGATTGGAATTCAGAACCTCCAACTCTAACACCATGTGAGAATTTGTGAGACCACTACCACTTGTTCTAAAATCTTAAACTTTTAGAATAGTTGGCAAAATTTCACACTTGATTACATTAATTATCTAACTAGTGTCATTTTGATACCATGACTTGGTCATTTGTCAATCAAAGTACTCACAAAATCTTTTTAGTAAATAATGAAGCCTAAGGTTTTCGTCTGTTAAATGTCCATGCAATGTTTTTGTTTTTATAAAGATCCTCAAAATGTAACCTAACCATTCATTTAAAACAAGCAAATCACAACATAGAAAAACGATATAAAAGAATCACAATTGATTTCATCAAAGATACTAATGAAAGATCGAGTGAAAAGTAACGTGCAGTAAAGTAATCTGATATAAGTCGAGCAAAGGATATAATATAGCCTTGTTATTAAGCCCCATGAGTTTATTCAAATTGAATTCAAATTTTCTAAGAAACTAATTTTCCTAAATGTAAACTAAAACTTATAAAGGACCATGGAATTTCCCAAACCATATGTGTACTAATTAAATGAAACTAAACTAAATCTAATACTGAAATCCAATAACCTAATCAAGGCCTATATTTCTAACTATTTTCCGAAAATGGGAACTCGAGCTGGGTCGAATGTGGGCCAAAATTGAAATTCGCGGGTCCAATCCACAGACATAGATGGGTCGTTACACCAGGCCCTCTCAATTGAACTTCTAAGCCCAAGTCATTTGAAAATCAAATTCAGCCCACGACCATTTAAACTAAGTTAAGCCCAAATCTGTCTAAACTATGTCAAGCTCAGACCTTCTAAATCCCAGTTGAAGCTCACTACACTAAAAACCACTGTTTAACCTTAATCTATCAAAACCCATATTGACCCCATTTTCTATTATCATCTTAGGCAAGCTGGCAAGAGCTGCTCTTGCTTGAGGCCGGCAGTTTCCGCAGGCCATGGGCAAGGCTTGGTAATGGCTGGCAGAAGGAAAACGATAAAAAAGGAAATTTTGCCTGCAATAAGTTTTACAGTATATTGAATCACTAGTGTCTTAAGTTACATATTACATGATATGATGACAGCATAGAACCCCAAGATTCAACTACTCTGGGTATTCTCAAGAAGGGTTCCTAAAATAAGGTAACACTAGAGCATGAGAGATAAAAAAAATGAAAAGATATGGCAAGTGACAATATCAAACAGGACATTTGACAAGAGATTTTAGACTGCTTACACTTACACAAAATTGATCTTTGATTTCCAAACCAGGAACAACGAAATATCATTCCAATAGCGGTCCTGGAAGCAATAGGTACCTCAGCATGGATAGTCAAAGTAACTAGGTTTCTCAAGCCTACTTCTAAATATTTACTAAGAGGTGACAGGGTCAAACTCCGACTTTGCTTTGTGACTATTTGCAGGAAATAGAAAGGAGAAGATGCTTTCAGACAAGATCTAGATGGATTACAAGGATTACACTAGTTCTTCACTGAACCCAAGTGGATGTAAAATGATACTTCACAATGTGATCAAGGAGTAAATGCCCTAAAAGCACGGAGCTAGCTTCTCCTAGAAACTCACAAATAATGTTTTATTGTGCAATCTTGTCATATATTGATCATGTTAAATTGCAGACATTTGACTAGCATAGAGAGAGATATCATCAAATGCTCTAACTTTGTGAGCTATTTGATTTATTTTGTGAACTCATTTGAAAAAATTGAATAGTCAGATTACTAAGAACTCTTATGATTGTGGACCCCAAATAATATTTTTCCCTAGCTAGGACCAATTAAAACAATTGAATAGTCGATATTGGCGCTCATGGAAAGAGCTAAGGGGATGAAGCATCAAAGAAGCTATGAATACAGCTAAACTAAAATTGAGAGAAAAAGAGTAGAATTCAAACATTACCTGATAATAGCAACTAATAAGTGAGCCTTTCTTCTTCATACTGGCCTTCCTATGAACATATGAAATTGCAGTATGCTCAATAGTTAAGTGACTCTTAGATCATTTGCTATTGCAGTGGATGCATTTGAAAATAGGTAATTTGCGAAGCAATTAGATCATCTTGAATCAACTAGCTCACTTTCCTGACGTGTCACCACTATTTCTTCGGGCTATATTGGACGCTAGTTGTGAGCATATTGAATTTTGGATATCTCTCTGTTTTCCTTGATATTTCGCTCAACCTCTAGGGGAGAGGAATAAAACGTGATTATTATCGCGATCCATGAATCTTGAAAAGCTAGGGTAAGTGGTTTATGAAGGAATTCTAGAGAAAACTGCATCCGAGTCCTTTTTATCCCTCTTTGGTGGCTTGTTGGAACCAAAAGGATAAAGAAATTTTGAAGGCTTTGGTAAGGAGAGAACACAAATACGCAAAGAAGAGATAATAGTATTCAAAATGCCTTGCGTAGGCTTACAACTTGTAGAAGACAAACTAAGAATTCCTCTCTGACAAGATTTTCCTCAAGCTCAAGTCTCTCACACTTTCTACTACTGTACCAAGTGAACGTATACATAAAAGAAGACAACTGCCAAGTGAAGTCAGCAAAAATCCAGCTGGTGTAAGCTTATCCAACGCCAATCTCTAAGCCAATCAATAATCCACACTTGATCAACTCTTTTTCGACTTGGTCTTTGCTCCACTACAATCCAACCACCACTCACCGTTGAAGACAAAAAAACCTTTATGCCATTTTGATTTTCAACCTGTTTTCGATTATATGAAATGGGCTTTTGATCAACATGCCTATAGTCTTTTTCTCTGAGTTGATCACTCACGAGAAAACTAATCTATCAGGTGAAGTCGTTAAGGAATATAAATGCAACTGATTTAAGAATTTGACCAGAAATTGATTGCTCAACCGTGCTAATCTGCAAAGGTCGATACGGCACCGTCAAAATCAATTAGAGACCGGAGATAGGTTGATTCGACAGAGGCATGTGATTAAAGTGTGGGTGATTCCATCTGATTGCAAAATTCTTGTCCAATGGCATTAAATCGATTTTTCTGTCGTTTCTGTACCCTGTGCCCGTATTTGAAACCTTGAGATTTTCACGACAACTAAGAGTCGCCAATGAGTCGAAGATGTACAATGTGGCTCGAAAATAATCGACCACGGGTCAATTGCGCTAAAAATTCCTAAAAGCTATCCGGTAGGTTAGGTCAAGCTAAAGTTGCGTTCGGTTGAAATTAACCACAAAATTGAACCCGATTGAAAGTTCTGTCATGTCACGATTTATTCTAGGAATGTTGACTCATCCTCCGAAGAATTTTCGGCGAGCCCGAATTTTCGGCGAAAAATAAAAATTGGACAATTTTGGACCGGTAAATTTGGAGGCCCGTTTTTTAGCACAATTTTGGTCGTCAAGTTGGATCAATTGGCGAGGCAAATGGTGGAAAGTAGTGTGGGCACCCTTCTTGACATTTTGGCTATATAATTGAGTTCATTTGGAGATGAATTGTATTGAATTGGAAGGGAAATGTCTCAAAATTCGTATGCCATGGGGCCGCAACATTTTAGACACCTTGAGTGGCTTATTGGAGAAGTTTTGGAGGGGATAAGGCTGTTGGACTCAGCTGTGGACTTTGGGGGCTTAATACTTGAGTGTTCTTGATATTTTGGTGAGCATTGAAAGCTTGCTTCCCTCCTTTCCAGCTGCAGCCTTCCTTCTTCTTCTTCCTTACCTCACCATTTCTCCATTGTTGCTGTTTTGGAGCAGAAAAACCAAAGAAGACCAGCTAAGATCAGCCAACCCGTTTCATGCCGTCCGTAAGCCGTCCCGAGCCCGCCTCACGCCGTCAGAGCAGTCGTGCTTGAAAGTGCTAGTATGAACACCTAGAAGGGGGTGAATAGGTGTGAAGAAAATTTTTTGCGAAACGTAGTAAAATACTTTGCTTTTGAAACTGAGTTTGAAGAACAACAGACTTTGAGCAAGTTCAGACTTTAGTAATTAAATAGAACTACGAACAAAATAAAGAAATTTAGGAAAGAGAATAAAAACACAGAATTTATAGTGGTTCGGCTTAGATCAAGCCTACGTCCACTCTCCTACGCTAATAGCCTTTTGGCTGGATTCCACTATGCGTTCAACAAGAGATTATAACTTTGAGTGCAAATACTCAGTGATAGATCACACTATCTCACTAAGTCACTTTTTTGGTATTTCTCTCACGATCATAAATGTTTAAGCTCACCAAAGACAAGTGTATGATCGAAGTTCGCTCAGACTTTGGAATTATAAATTCTACGCTCCGTCTCTTACTTGCTCATTGGTCCTTGATCTCCTTAAATACTCCTCAACTTCCAAACTAGCCGTTGGACAACATCTAGAGGATCGTCTTCCAATCTACCCTTTGGACAGATCTATATCTAGAAGATTTGGTAGCCATTGAGTGACAAAAGTAGAATCCCAAGTTGATTTTGATCGCCCATACAAACAAAATCTTGGTTTCCATAAGTAGAGCTTCTCCATTTAGAATGTTCTTGTCTTCAAGATCCAATTGTCAATCAATTAGATTGAGTCAATCAAGTCTATCTTGATGTACAATCCAAACCAGATCACTAGCCGTTAATGTTTGGGGCTTGTGTTACGTTCTGTCAAGTTGTTTCGTTCTGAATATGCTTTGTTCTAAATCTGTTACATTCTGAACTTGTATCTCGTTCTGGACCTTGTCACGTTCTGGACTTGTCTCCTTCTGTATATAAAGTCTGAGAGTGTTCAGTCGAAAGTAAAGTCTGAGTGTCTTTTGTTTGAAATAGACTTTACAATATGGATGTCAGTTTGAATATATTCTGCTTCTGAACATATTTAGCCTTAAGGTCTGGACACAGTTTGAATAAGTTCAACTTCAGCATAGAGTCTGTTTTCTAGTTCTTAAAAAATATAGACTTTGACAATATCATAGAGTCCGTCTTATGGTTCTTCCAAATATAGACATTGACAATATCCTTTATATGTTCTATCATCTGCATAGTTTATTACTCAACCTTTAAACATGTTAGTAGCATTTAATTTATTTTGTCATCTTCAAAACATCATAAGGAATTTCCCTAACAGCGTCGTCCCCCGCACCCATGCCCGTCGCTCTCGAGTCCAGGCCATCGTTCGCCATTCACTAGGCCTCCGTCCAGCCAGATGAGACGCCTCCGCCGCCCGTCCGAGCCACCGTCGCCCCCGCCTAGTCTCACCGCTGTCGTCCGCCACCCGCCTGACTGTTTCCAGTTGCCGTAGCCACTCAGCTCAGCTCCTTCCAACCAGCCACAAAGTCGAACTCACAGCCCAAGTTGTGAGCTTCGTGGCCCGTTTCCAGGCCCTTCCAAGCCCCGTTGGGTGTCACCGTAAGCTTGAGTCCCGCTCGCCTCCGCGTCGCCGTCGCCGTGAACTCACCGGCTTGCTAATACGGTGAGTTTACTTGCTGAACCTTGCTTAGGGGGTTAATTATGCTTAGTAGGGGATTAGATTAGCTTAAGACTAGTTTATGTGGTTAGTTTAGTTTAATTAGTGGTTTAGTTGGTTAATTAGGCTTATTAGGTGGTTAGATTAGTTTAGTTAAGGGTTAATTAAATTGTAGAATTTATTTAGCTTAGTACATTATTTTTCTAAGTCCAATTAGGTGTTTAGATTAGAATATTTAGCTTAATTATTTTGTATTTATTTAATTATTTAATATTTTCTGGAAATTATACCGGGATAGCCAGTTGCCGGAATTTTGTGCTGATTGTCATGGTGTGATTAGTTTATGCAATTGAATGCTAATTTGTGCAATTGAGTGATGATTGTTGATTTTCAGTTAGAAAATACCGGGTATCGGGGTTTTGACACCGAAATTATTTTTAAGTACTCTATCAAATATTAGGATTTTTAAATGGAGGGATATCGATTTTTAAGGTTCCATTTGACCGTGTACCTACACACGATTATTTTACCAAGTGTTTTTAATATGAATAAAATTGGCAAAGTTCATTATTTTAACTGAAGCATTTGAGTGCAAAGCACAATGTCCTTGGTCGAAATTGGGTGTACATGTGATGGTTATGAGAACCCGTTCGGGTGGACGTTGCTCCTACATGGAATGCCCTTTACAACGGATGCCGATTCACGGTAGAGGCCGGACCGATGTTCCTTCGGGAATGTCGTCTTAGGGTAGAAGTTGCCATGCTCAAGGGATGAGACGATGCTTGGTTACGCTAGAGGACCACCAAACGTTGAGTAGGCCGTGCCTGTGGGGTAGTAATTAATTGGAACTTGTGAATAATTGAGATAAATGCGCCTGATTATGGGACAAAATTGTGTGGCACGGAATGGGACGTGTCATAACGATTTGGCCTTATAATCGGGATCTCTATGATTGATTGAATTATGAGTGAAACATTCCAATTGATGTGTGCATTTACTATATGCATCTGTTATATGAACTGTACTGACGTGCAATAAGGAACTAAAGCGAGGTAAGTCTTCTATGATGTGTGGTTAGATTGCCTCTAGGCGTATTACCTTTCTAATCAGGGTTTAGGGTGTGAACTCGCTGAGACATTGTCTCATCCCGTCGTGGTTTAACTATTTACAGGTCCCTAGATGGAGGCTCCTCCGGTTCGTTTTGGACAGCCGCTAGGGTATATCGAGCAGAGTACCGACATCCCTGTCCCCGGGAGTCCCTGGCTCCATGAGCTCAGCGTGACCACTATCTTGGTCGATGAGGGCCTACCATAGTTGGTACCTCATCGATACAGGGCATGGTTTCGCCATGGGCCTAATGGGGTTCAGGAAGGTCCCCTTCAGGGTTTTGATGTACCCGCCGTAGCTAGTGAGGGGATAGCTGACCCACCTAATGGTGTTGTGATAAACCCAGATCCCAAGTAGATAGGGTCCGGGGTAGGGTTAGCCAGGTAGCCCTTTTTGGAGGCTTTGACCTTTGTATATAACTGGCAGGCTGACCTTGGTTGTTTATAAAAGCGTGCTTTGTGTTATTAGATCATCCTGCTTTTCTATCCCATGTTTGTGTTGTCTAGGGATTGTTTATTTCGCTTCCACATGTGCATGAATCGATTTGGGTTGGCGACACATCCTGGGAACGTCGCAATTTTATCGACCACCGAGGGATGTGCGTGCGCTCGAGGTTTGGGGCGTGACATCCCTGCCCGGAGTGGTATCAGAGCTGGTTAGTGATTGGAGTGATAAGGTGCTATGGGTTTTGGGATAGTTAGTAGGAAAGGCCTTTTTATTATGCTGATGCATGTGATTGATAGCTGATTGGTAGCTTGTTTTGTGTGGTCACTCAGTTTTTAATTCTGTGTGGAATTGGAAAGTAGGTTTCTGTGAAGAATCTACATCATGAGTGACTAGGTGTAGAGGACTCCAAGGAAGAGGGTAGTAGCCCCTATGACTTGGGGTAGGACGCCAACAAGGGTTAGTGCCCGAGGTGGCCGAGGTAGAGCGTAGGCTCAAGTCAGCGCAAGTGGGATAGCGCCACCGCTAGTTGGTGCTGGTGTAGCAGCACCTGGCGATCCCAGAATCGATGGGATCGTTCAGGCACTCGAGACCCTAGGGAATTTGATGGGGCAGCAGGCGCAGAATCAAGCTGTCGCCACTACCGCCACCGCTACAGTCGCTGCTACTACAGCCGTTGCTGCCGCAGCCGCACCTGCTGAGGTTCCACTTGGGAACGTGATTTCTGAGAGGCCGATGCACAAGCTCGTTGAGCAATTCTTGAAATTGAATCCGCCGAGGTTCATTGGTGCAGAAGACCCCGAGGCTGTAACACTCTGGGTCTAAGACTTAGAAAAGGCCTTTGCATTGCTGATGTGCACCAAGGAAGAGAAAGTTGTCCTTGCAGTATATCAGTTGCAGGGAAACGCAAGTACTTGGTGGAGGGCCACCAAAGGTAGGGTATTCCCAGAAGGCGTAATTCCAGTATGGAACGCCTTCTTTGGAGCTTTTAATGGCAATTACTTTTCTGACAATGCTAGGGAGCAGAAGATGGAGGAATTCCAATGCCTCCGTCAAGGTTTGATAACAGTGGATCAGTATGAGGCCAAATTTGCAGAGCTGTCGCAGTATGCCCCGAGGCTGGTAGAAGATCCAAAGGACAGAGTTAGGAGGTTTAGGAATGGCCTCCGACCGGAGCTATAGAATCCCTTGATACCGTTCAACCTGAAGGACTACAACAACTTATATGAGCGAGCCCAGCTGATAGAAAGGAATTTGAGTGAGCAATCTGCTACATCTGGGTCGAAGTTCAATTCAACTAGGGATGGAAATTGGTTTGGGAAGAAGCCAATGACCAGAGGAAGGTACCCCATTCCGCCTAACTGGAAGGGTGGGGTAAGCAAGTTAGCGCCGAGTCAGAATGGCGCGTGTCACTTCTGCGGAAGGTGACATGGATCGGCCCCGTGCCATTTTAGGACGGGTGCTTGCTATGAGTGTGGCCAACAGGGTCACCTGGCCAGAAACTATCCTAGGAAGCCAATGGGACTGCAGCAGTTGTCGCCGCTGCCACCGATGGGTCAGAATCAAGGATACGCTCCATCGAATGCACCGTAGGGTGGTTTGAATAGACCTCCAGCTCAAGGCAGAGTGTACGTTGTCACTAGCCGATATGTAAAGGACTCACCTGATGTGGTCACAGGTACGGTTTTGCTAAATGACCATGTTGCTTATGCTTTATTTGATCCCAATGCTACTGATTCATTTATAACTAAGCAGTTCGTTAAGTTGGTAGGGTTGAGTCTTGAATTGTTGGGGTCAGTCGTTAGCATATCTACACCGTTAAAGGATAAGGTGTTAGCTACAGTAGACGGTCCCAGTTACAAATTGGTTATTGGTGAGCGAGAGGGAAAGATAGATTTTATAGTCTTAGCCATGTATGATTTTGATGTAATAATTGGCATGGACTAGCTCACCAGGCAGACAGCTAAGATGGACTGTTATCGTAAAGCGATTTAGTTTAACTCGTTAGTGGGTGGAAGTTTCGAGTTTATTGGGAGTCGAGGAGGACTCTCGATTACCTTAATCTCGTCGCTTGAGGCAACCCGTTTGTTAGACAGAGGTTATCAAGGTTACTTGGCAACTGTCATGGATACGACAGTGGAGGATCCGAAGATGGAAGATATTGTAGTGGTTCAAGATTTTCTAGATGTATTTCCAAAGGAATTACCTGGCCTACCACTGGTGTCACGACTCGAACCTCGAGCATGTGCCCTTCCCTCAGTGGTCGATTAAATTGCAACATCCCAAGACGCGTCGCCGACCGATTCATTTTTAATGCACATGCGGAAGTGTATAAATAAATCCCCAGATAGCACAAAGATGGGATAGAAAAGCAGGACCGTAATCACAACCACAACACGCCTTTATACATAGCTGACTAGTTTATATACAATACTAGTCTATAGACAAAAGCGTACTCAAGCAGACAATCTACAAGTCCTCTAGGCGTTCGAACCCCCAATTGAAAACCTCGAGCTCTCCTGGAGACTTGGGTCCACCACTGCACCACCAGGAAGGTCAGCTACACCCTCGTCAAAAGAGATTTCTAACACTGACATTGGGACTTAAGGATCCTGTTGGGGACCTTCTTTAGGTCCATTTCACCCGCGACGATAACACGCTCTAAATTAATGGGGTACCCTCCGAGGTAGACCTGCATCGACCTAGACAATGGTCCTCACAGGTTCATAGACCCAGGCTCCTTGGCCCCTGGGAAGAGGAATCTCAGTGACCTGTTCAGTGACCCTCTTGGGCTGGCTAAAACGTTCTAGAGGAACTGCCATTTAAGGACCTGCAAAGATTGAGCCCACGACGGGGTGAGATAATGTCTCAACAAGTTCTCCCCCTAAACTCCGACTAGGAAGGAAATATGCCTAGAGGCAGACTATGCACACAAGTCAGAAGACTTACCTCGCATCAGTTCCTTTCTGCATGTCAGTACCATTCATAATCTCAATCAATCAGTTCAATCGATCCATCCAATCAATTCGATCAATACCATCGATACGATCAATACCATCTATCAATCAATCGATTCAATTGCTGCTCACACAAGCTGAAGTATAGACGGTAATAGCTCTCACAAGCTGATATATAAATAGATGATAGCTTGCACAAGCTGATATAGATAGATAGTAGCTTGCACAAGCTGATATAGATAGATAGTAGCTCGCACAATCTGATATATGGATCGTTGCTCTCACAAGCTGATATACGGATCATTGTTCTCACAAGCTAATAAACGATCATTGCTCACACAAGTTGATAAGGTATACTGCTCTCACAAGTTGACATATCAAGCTCACATTGGTTGATATAGTATACTGCTCTCACAAGCTGACAATTCAATAATACATAAGCTGACACACGATAAATCAATCTCGGCCAAGGACCTTGTGCTTTGCACACTGATTCCTCAATTAAATAATGAACTTGGTCTAATATCATCGTGTTAAAAATACCCGAATAAAATAATCGTGTGTGGGTACACGGTCGGACTAAGTCAAAATACTATATCTTTCTTTTCAAAAATCCCACTATAAACCGACGCACTGGTATTTTCTAATTAAATACCAAAATTACTCAATTTTGAGATAAATACCAAAAATTACAATCATCACTCAATTTGCACAAAATAGCATCTAATTGTATAAACTAAACACACTATTGCAATAAGCACGAAATTCCGGTCACCAGCTATCCTGGTATAATTTTCGAAAAATAATAAATAATTAAATAAATACAAAAAATAATTAAATGAATACAATTAATTACCAAAAATGAAAACTTAGGCCGGAAATGCTTAATTAAGCGCTTGAATGGGTCGGGAAAATTTCTGAACCTATCTAGATAAATAGTTCAACTAATCTAGTCCCTAATCTATCCGTTCTAACCACCTAACATGCACAAACGAATAATTAAATCACTAATCCATTCTAACTAACCACCTAAACCATAATTTACCAAAATTAATCGCCCCTTAAACGTCATTAACTATCTAAGCATATTTTAGCAAGTAAACTCATTGGTTTAATGATTCGGTGAGTCCACGATGACGGTGATGCGGAGACGGGCGACAAACCTCCTAGCGGTGAAGCCAAGCAAGGCCTAGAAGAGGCCCGAAATGGCCCATAAAGGCTCACGGCTTGCTGGGCTTCTCGGTTCTGTCCAAGGACCGAACAAGCTGGAACGGGGCTGGAAATGGCAAGGGACGAGCGGACCGGGTTGCAGCGGGTGAGCAGGGACGACGGTGGGTGACGGCGGTTGCTGGACAGTGGCCAAGAGGCTTCGGCTGAGCTCTTACGGCAACCAAGGAGGCTTGGGGGCATGGCTGGGGTCATAGGATGAGCAGGAGTAGGCGGACGGGCAAATGGCGTGTGACGGACTCACGTGGGGGTCCAATGGCGACGCTGCGGTCCTAGCGACTCGGCAGGCGGCTTGTGACGGCAAAGGGGGAGGCTGGCGGTTTCCTCTGGTTTTTTGGGAGCTCAAAATGGTCTATAATGGGGAAAGCAAGCTTGTTGGAGAAGAAGAGGATAGCAGAAGTTTGGGGGGTCCCTCCAAGCCTCTAAAGCCTTCCATTCTATCTCTTTGTCCCTTGGCAAGGCCCTACCAGCCATGGCTATCATCCATGGCCCCTTGGCAGCCCACAATCTTCCCTTAGAAGCTAACCAAGTGTCCAAATGTTGTACACTAAGGGACCTACGAATTTTGGAACAAAATCCCCCAAATCCACTTCAATTCTTCTTCAATTGGATCTAAATCGGTCCCCATAAATCCAACCAAGGTGTCCTTGACCAAAGTAACATTTTTCCTTACCAATTGAACCAACTTGAATCCAAAAAACGCGATAAAAAACAGCCTTCTAATTTTTCCAGTAAAAAACGGCCCTCATTTGAAATTTTGCCAAAAATCTCGGTTTGTAGAAAATTTTTGGAGGATGAGTCGACGGTCCTAAAATGAATCATGACATGATAGAACTTTCAATTTCTGAAATCGGGTTTAAATTCGTGGTTAATTTCAATCTGGTGCGATTTTAGCGTGACCTAGCCTACCGGGTAGCTTTTATAAATTTTTGTGCAATTGACTCGTGGTCGATTATTTTCGAGCCACATTGTACATCTTCGACACATTGGCGACTCTCTATTGTCATGAAAATCTTGAGGTTTCAAATGCGAACACATGGTATCAAAATGACAGAAAAATTAGTCTAGTGCCGATTGATGAGAATTTTGCAATTAGGTGGAATCACCCACAGTTTGATCACATATCTCAGTCGAATCGGCCTATCTCTAATCTTTGATCAATTTTTGATTGTGTCATAATGACCCTTATAGACTAGCACAGTCGAGTAGTCAATTCCTAGTCGAATTCTTAAATCTATTGCGTTAAAATCCCTTAACGGCTTCACCAAATAGACTAGTTATCTCGTGAGTGATCAACTAAGGGAATAGAACTATAGGCACATCGATGAAAAGCCCGATTTATTCAATTGAAAACAGAATTGGAAATTCATGATGTCATACCCGGAAAGGGAGATCGAGTTTGTGATTGAGTTAGGACCCGAGATGGAGCCAATCTCTAAGGCTCCTTACCGTATGGCATTGTCAGAGCTGAAAGAACTGAATGTGCAGATGTAGGAGTTGTTGGATAAGGGATTCATACGTCCTAGTGCATCACTTTGTGGAGCACAAGTTCTGTTTGTGAAGAACAAAGATGGTCTGTTGCGCCTTTACATCGACTATCGACAACTCAATTAGGTGACTATCAAGAACAAGTACCCGCCGTCGAGGATCGATGACTTGTTTAACCAGCTATAGGGAGCATCGATATTCTCTAAGATCGAGTTGAGGACATGATACCATTAGCTGAGGATCAGAAAGGAAGATATACCGAAGATAGCGTTTCGTACTCGATACGGCCATTATGAGTTCACTGTAATGCCGTTTGGCTTGACGAACGCCCCAACTGCTTTCATGGATCTGATGAATCGGGTATTCAAGGAGTATCTGGATCAGTTTGTGATCGTGTTCATCGACGATATCCTGGTGTACTCAAGAAATCCTAAGGAGCATGAAAGACATTTAAGGATAGTGCTTCAGGCTCTGCGAAATCATGAACTGTACGCTAAGTTAAGTAAGTGTGAGTTTTGGTTGACTTGTGTGGCGTTTTTAGGTCACGTGATTTCAGGTGAACGACTCTTCGTGGACTCGACCAACATTGAAGTAGTGATCAACTGACCAAGACCGACGACATTGATAGAGATCAGAAGTTTCTTGTGTTTGGCAAGGTATTACAGAAGGTTTGTGGAAGGGTTTTTAGCAATAGCCTTGCCTTTAACTTGACTGCTGAAGAAGGAAGAGAAGTTTGTATGTACAAACAAGTGCGAGTGTAGTTTTCAAGAGCTTAAGTAGAAGCTGATTACCGCACCAATGCTGACAATTCCATCTGATTCTAGAGGATACGAGATCTATAGTGATGCATGGTTTAGGGGACTGGGTTGCGTGTTAATGTAGTATGGTAGGGTTGTTACATACACGTCCCGTTAGTTGAGACCTCATGAGCTGAATTACCCAACACATGACTTAGAACTCACAGCAATCATCTTCGCCCTGAAGATTTGGAGACACTACTTGTGCGAAGAAAGGTTCCAGATCTTTACTGATCATCAAAGTCTCATGTAACATCTTGGATTTTCAATCCTGTTTTCAATTGAATAAATCAGGCCTTTCATTGACGCGCCTATAGTGCTATTCTCAGAGCTGATCACTGGTGAGATAACTAGACTATCTAGGGAAGTCATTAAGGGATTTTAATGCAATATACTTGAGGATTCGACCAGGAATCGGTTGCTCGACCGTGCTCATTTGCAGAGCTCATTACGGCACAGTTAAAAATCGATTAGAGATCAGAGATAGGTCGGTTCGATCGAGATATGTGGTTAAATGTGGGTGATTCCACTAAATTACAAAATTTTCATCGATTGGCACTAGACTGATTTTTCTATCGTTTTGGTACCTTGTGTCCGTATTTGAAACCTTGAGATTTTCACAACCACTGTGACTTGCCAATGTGTCGAAGGGATTCATTATGGCTCGAAGAAAATTGACCACGGGTCAATTGAACTAAAAATTTCTAAAAGCTACCCGGTAGCCTAAGTCACGTTAAAATCGCGTCGGATTGGAATTAACCGCGAATTTGAATCCGATTTCAGAAATTGAAAGTTCTTACATGTTACAAGTCATTTTAGGAACGTCGACTGAATCTCCAAAGATTTTTCTGCAAACCGGGGCTTTTTGAGAAAAAGTCGAGGTAGGGTCGTTTTTGTTCAGAAAATGTCGGGGATCGTTTTTGATTGCGCAATTGGGATGCAAGTAGGTTCAATTGGTGAGGAAAAATACCAATTTGATTGAGGGTTCGACAATGGAATTTTTAAGAGCCAAATTAGAGTGATTCAAGAAGCATTTGGGTTCCAATTGAAGGAAAATATGTACAAATTCGTGTGCCCCCCTTGGCTACAACAATTGGACCATTTCCTTAGCTTGTTGTGGAAGATTGGTCTCTGAAAATTGCAATGGAAGCCAGCTAAGGAGGTGGGACCATCTTTAGGGGACATGAAAATGAGGATGAAGGCTAAGGCGGCCCTCCACAAGCTTTTGGTTCCCTCTCCCACCTCCTAAGTCGTCGAGCCCCCTCCCTCTCTTCCTCTTCTTGCTGCCTTTAACCTAGAAAATCCAGAACTAGCAAAGCCAGCCCACTGTTGAAGCCCTCCCCTGTCGCACGCCACCGCCGGATCGCCCTTCGCCGCATGCTGTCGCGCCTCGCCTTACCGCGTGCATCCCCCGCCATCCTAGCCGTGCCATCTTGCTCAGTTCGTGTGCCCAGGAGCTCCTCCGACCAGCTGAGGCTGCCGTCCAGCCGCCTCCAACCGCCGTGCAGCCCCGCCTCAGTCCGCTTGAGCCGCCGTAGCCTTCACCTACCGTTTCCCGCTTAATAGACCGCTCGATCCAGCTCCTTTCGGCCCAGCTCAGTGACAAAAATTGTGGGTCTCGCAGCTACTGTTTAGGCTCGTTTTGGTGATTTCCTAACCTCGAAAGGCTAGGCCACTTTGGAGTTTCTTGCCCCTCGCCGCGTTCCCGTCAGTTTGATCCGAGTTGATCATTGAACAAGTGAGTTTAACTCACTAATCCTTGCTTAGTATGTTAATGACGTTTAAGGGTTGATTAGTTTAGACTAAGTATGTATTATGTGGATAGTTAGATTATGTTAGCAATTTAATTAATGGTGATTGCATGTTAGGTGGTTAGAGTAGTGTAGTTAGAGCCTAGACAAGCTCTAGTATTTATCTAGAGTAGTTCGGAAATTTTCCGGGCTCGTATCGGCTTTTATTTAGGCTTTATGGGCCTAAGTTGCTATTTATTGCATTTATTAATTATTTTCCATAATTATTTAATTAATTAATTAATTTTTGGAAATTAGACCGAAATAGTCGGTGACTGGAATTTTATGCTAATTATAGTGGTGTGATCTATTTATTTAATTGAGTTCTAATTTGTGCTGATTGTGAGTGAATTGTGAATTTGAGAATTTATTCCTAAATTTATTTATTTCCGGTAATTATTTGAAAAATAACCGAGCGTTAGTTTATAATGCCAAAAATATTTTGATGGACCATATAAAATGGTGGGATTTATGGAAAGGAAATTATTGTATTTTGGCTAAGGCCGACCGTGTATCTACACACGAGTATTTTTATCGGGTATGATAAAAGTTGATAAATTATTAATTGATTAGAATGGTATATAGTATCAGCCTATAGGCTTGATATCTCAGCTTAGAGTGGCAGTATACCCTAAGATTCGCACAGCTACGATGAGCAATTAAGGTCTACATAGCTTCAATGAGCAATTATGGTCCTCACAGTTTCGGTGAGCATTTAAGGTTCGCACAGCTTTGGTGAGCATTGTTAGTATACTATATTAGCTTGATGGCTCGATATGTCATCTTAGAGAAGGAACAATATATTATTTATTAGCCTTTAAGGCAAGCTACTATCTATTTTCAGCTTAAGGGTGAGCAATCCTTGATGAGATTGGACTTATAGATAGTATTGATCGTATTGACCATGGGATTGTCCGATGACATGTAATCGACTGAGTTGATTGATCGATGATTCGATCTATTATAGTGAATTGATTTGTTGTTTGATTCAAAGAAGTGCAAATTAAATTGACTTGTTGGAAGAGACTGAGGCCAAGGTAAGCCCTTTGACTCGTGTTTGTGCTTAGGCAGCCCTTAGGGTGTATGTTCTTCCTAATAAGGTCTTAGGGGGTTGAACTTGCTGAGACGTCGTCTCACCCCGTAGTGGGATAACATTTCAGGTCCTTAGATGGGAGCCCCACCTGAATATTTTGGTCAGCCTAAGAAGGTGATAGAACTGGTGAAATCCATAATCTGGGTTGATGCGGGTCTACCCAAAAAGGTGCCCCATCAATACAGGGCATGATATCGCCTGTATCGTAATGGGCAGAGAGAGGACCCATTACTGGAATGTGAGATACCTCTGTATGTGATGGAGATCGCTTTTGGAAAGGGCACTGCAGACCCTCCATGTGGTTCAGTTACAAACCTAGTGGACCCTAACCTTGCAGATTCGGAATCTCTGGTGTATTCAGCAGTAGACTCCAGTTGGAGTGTGGAGGGAGATAATGAAGAGGATGGGGAGCCATAGTATTTAAACCTCCCTGTCATACAAACTTTGTGATTGTAGTGACTTGTATTGTACATGTGACTCGGGTTGTTGTATGTATATATATAAGTGTGGTTGTTGTTTTTAGTTTGAAAATTTATGACCCTACTTTTCTATCCGATTGTGTTATTGTTTTAGGATTATTATTTGCTTCCGCATGCGTATAATAAAAGAGAATGGGTCGGCGATGCATCCTGGGACATCGCTATTAATCGACCGAGCAAGGATGGGTACGTGCTCAGAGGATCGGGACGTGACATCCCCGTTTAGTGGTATCAGAGCATGGTCGTTAGAGATTGGAGTGATAAGGTGTGATGGTTTATGAGATAGTTAATAGGATTGGCCTTTAAATTCATGCTGGTGCATGTTCGTGATAGTTGATTGGTAAAATTGTTTGTTGTTATCGCTCAACTTCTAATTCGTTGTTGAATTGGAAGGTAGGTTTTTGTAGAAAGCTTGTAGGATGAGCGATCAGGAGCAGAGGACTCCTAGGAAGTCTACCATTAGGCTTGCAGCTCAGGGTAGGACGCCAACGAGGGTCGGTACCTGGGGAGGCCGTGGTAAAGCGTCGACGCAGGTTAGTGCGAGTGGAGTAGCACCACGTCTAGTTGGTGTTGGGGTAGTAGCCCCAGGTGATCCAGGAACTATCGGGATCACCCAAGCCTTGGATGTGATGAGAGAGATGATGGGGCAATGGGCCCAGAACCAAGTTGCCGCCTTCATTGCCATTGTTGCAGCCGCCGCTCAAGCCACCGCTACTGCTACTGTTGTCGTTGTTGAGGACGTAGCCGTTGCCGCACCTGTCACCACACCTGCCAAAGTTCTAGCTGGGAACATAGTTGTGGATAGGGACAGACCGATCCTCAAGTTGGTGGAGCAATTCTTAAAGCTGAACTTGCTGAGGTTCACGGGTACTGGAGATCCAGAGACCGCATCTCTTTGGATTCAAGATTTGGACAAGACGTTTTGTGGCATCCTAGAATTTCATGTCAACCCCTAGATGTGCTATCATCCATGGATAGGTGATGGAAGTACCGTCAATTTATTTTATAGCCATTTGACCCATGATTTGCAATAAGGTTGAGGCCAAGCTTTTAATGGATAATTATTTGATGGGAAAGAAAATTCTATTCTTGGCCATGTGATTTATAAGTTGGAAATTATTGGTTTATGTTGCAAGTCTTATGGCCCTAGAATTTTCAATTAGGTATTTATATGAATGGGTAATTAGGTGGTGATTAAATGGGGAAAATTAGAGAAGGGTGGGTTAAATTTTTGGCCCAAGGCAAGGCCCCACCGTTCGGCCATTAGGGCCTGGCCTGTGAAGCCCAAGGAGGGAGGGGGCTGCTGTCGACCGGATGGAGGGAGAGGCCGGCCCATCCAGCCCATTTAGCCTATCTAGCCCATCATCTTTGCATGGGAGAAATGCCAAGTGGCTAAGGGGTTTGGCCAAATGACATTTGCATGCAAAAATCCAATGATTGCAAATCATTGAAGGGAAGAAAAGAGAGGGAGAGTGGGCGGATTGAGAGAGAGGGTTACCGAGAGAGAGAGAGTGAAATTGAGAGAGGGAGAGCGTGCGAGAGAAGGAGAGAAAGAGAGGAAGAGAGGAAGAGAGAAAGGAAGAGGGAGTCCGTTGCTGCCATTGAGCTGCCTTGCCCCGCCGTGTGCTTGCTGCGATTTTTGCTTGGATTAGAGGCAAGTAGAGTCCATTGATCTACCCTTTGCTTGCTGTGTTATGTGTGTGATGATTGGTAAATTTCGGATGTGGATGAAGTGTGAAATTTCGAAGATATAAGAGTTGTGTTCTAGCCTAGTATTCTGTTTCTGGAAAAACAGTCCGACCTTTGGTGAATTTGTGAGTTGCATGCGATGTTTGAGCTGCAATCTCACTTAGACTTCTTGATGAAAGTTGTAGAAGACTTCTTGGAGAATAATATATCACAATTTCATAGAAAACGAACAAGTATTCGTGGGTGAAACTATTTTTCTTCAAAGATACTAGATTTGGAAAATATAATGTCGACCTATTGTGATTTTCCGAATTTTGTGTATGTATCAAGTCCGAATTTGATCTCGTGTTCTTGATAAGAGTTGTAGACAACATCCTGAGGAATAGCATACTAAAAATTGAGGATAAAAAAACAAGTAATGATCGGGGAAAACGATTTTTCTTTGAAGAGGATGAGTCTGGCCAGTGAACCGAGAGTTAGGGAGAGTTATGAAAATTATATCTTTTAATCCAGAAGGAATTAGACTTCGATTTATTGATGAGAATTTTACCTCTATATCTCATCTATCACATATTAAAATCTCAGAATTTTTCGAGTTGATTTAGGATTTTTACCGAGTCTGTGAACAAAACTGTGCAATGATAATGTTCCGAAAATTTGAATTGTGATGCATGGACTATAGTAACCGGTATGAAGCTTCTTTTGATGAGGTATTCTTCATGAAATATCTTTCTCTAGATCTTTTTTACATCATGTTAAATTTTCAGAACTTATTGAGATTGTTTACTAATTTTTCAAGAATTTTTACCAAAGAGGTGCATTCTGTTTTATCCGAAAATTGGTTCTATTTTCAAAAACCAATGAATTGCTTTATAAAATGTGATATCGTGGGTGTTGTGTGTGCTGCATATATGGTGACGTTTGGCATATCATATGACGTCAAAAGTTGGTTGAGATCTTTGATATTGTTGCATCAAGTGCCATGTTGAAAATGAGACACATATGTGATTATAAATTGTGATAATAACGAGACCGTCGGAGGTGTGAGCCAACGATGCCCTGGGAGTGTCGGGATGCCCGGAGGTTTGTGCTAGATGCCCGGAGGTTTGTTCCGGAGGGTCCTCGGGAGTTTCGAGATGCTCGGTGGTATACCGTATGTCATGTCCAGGGGGAATGCCTGGTAGTATGGCGGTACGTAATTCCGGAAGCCCTGGAGGTTTGTGTTGGGGGGATTCCTCGTGATGCTAGTTGGGGTGCGAGATGCCCGGAGGTTTGTGCCAGAGGTTCCTCGCGATGCTAGGTCGGGTGTGAGTGATAAATATGGGATGCAAACATTGGTCCCTGGGAAGAAAAACTAATGAGATCCTTGTGAAAGATAAGAATTGAAAATGAATCATGCGCATGGGTGTATGCATATGGCGTGATGTATGATCTACTTATGAAAGTAAATTGATCCTATTTGACATTGAGAATGCGATCATGAATGCTTGAATGGATCTCATGGGGATGTACACATGAGTGTATGGATGATATGAAATCATGAGTATGTATGTGCATATGGCATGGAATGAACCTCATGGAAATACAAGTATGATTGCATGATGGTATATGCACGATCGCATGATGAGATACGCATGATTGCATGGTGATATATGCACGTTCGCATGGTGATGTATGCTTGATAGCATGGATGATATGTGCTTTACTCGTGATATCTTGATTGTCTTGCTTGTTGCATTGTGTAGTTTGATGGATCTTTACTGCTAAGTGGTTTTACTCACCCCTTTGGGGATTAACATTTCAGATTAGAGATGCCTCTAGCACCTGTCACACGCGGCACGTTCTATGGTCGGAGCACCACTGCGTTGGTGTTCATGGTTTGGTGTTTATCCGTGTCCGTGTTTTGGTTATGTATGATGTGGGCCTGTCTGATGGCCCTGTAGTTCAGGAGTTCCTTTCTGTTCACGTTCGACGCGATGGAGTGATGATGGGGATGCTGCCGCCGCCACCGGCTGATGCACCAGGATGGATGTGATAGGAGCATGTGACTAGTGGAGGTTGACACTTTTTGGGATGGCCGACACTAGCTGATGGATAGATGTTCACGTCAATGTATAGTCGGGTTTCTTTTTGAGTATCGCCGAGCTTAGTTATAGTCTTGGCCCTTTTGTTATACGGACTTGTGAAATCCATCTTAGTATGTAAATAAAAGTGATTCGGCTTTAGCTTTTATATATATGAAAAGTTGTAGTTGGTGTGTATTGCATCGTATTATTTAGTTGTGTACTGGTTTGGGAGATGATAAGTATGCTTCCGTTATATGAATTGCGCTGGGACCGATCTAAAGGATGAGAACCCCCAGGTTGTGTGGACCCACTACAATTGAAATGGTATCAGAGTGAAATGTTATTAGGACAAGTGATAGGTGAGCGAGCCGTGGCGACCCTAGCGAATCGGGGGCCGTGGCGAGGGGTGCCACATGTTTGCACTTCTGAAGTGCAATGAATATGAGAAAGTGGTTCTAGCAATGTATCAACTACAAGGTAATGCAAATATTTGGTGGAGAGTCGACAAAGAGATAGTGTTTCCGGAAGGTGTGGTCCCAGTGTAGGACACCTTCCTTAGAGCATTCAATGAGAAGTATTTTTCGGGTAATGCTCGAGAACAGAAAATGGAGGAGTTCCAGTGTCTCCGCTAAGGGAACATGACCGTTGACCAGTATGAGGTCAAATTCACAGAGCTTTCTTAGTACGTGCCGAGATTAATCGAAGATCCTTAAGATAAGGCACGGAGGTTCAAGAATGGCCTTCGGCAAGAATTGAAGCAAACGCTAGTGTCGTTCGATTTGAAGGATTACCGTGACGTATATAATCGAGCCCAGCTGCTAGAGAGGAGTTTGAACAAGCAAGCCGCCCCATCTGGATCGAGGTTTAACTCAAACAGGGATGCAATCGGTCATGGGAAGAGGCACATGACTGGAGGTAGATTTCAAATCCTACCCAATAGGAAGGGTGGAGTTGGCAAGTCAGGGCCAAGTAGGAATGATTTGTGTCGCTTTTGTGGAAGGCAACATGGTTCGAACCCGTGCCCTTGAAGAATGGGTGCTTGCTTTGAATGTGGCCAGCAGGGTCACCTGGCCAAAGATTGCTTGAGAAGGCCAAGAGGACAACTGCAGTTGCCGCCGCCGCCATAGAGGGTCAGATTAGAGGATATGTGCCACAGAACGCACCACAAGGTGAACAGATGAGACCCCCAGCTTAGGAATAGTGTATGCCATCATAAAAGGTCAGTTCGAGGACGCGCTTGACGTAATGATAGGTATGGTTTCGCTGAACAACCATGTTGCTTATGCTTTGTTCGATCCCGGCGCAACTCATTCCTTTATTGCCAAGCAATTTGTTAAGTTGATAGGATTAAGTCCTAAGTTGTTAGAGTCAGTGGTTAGCATATCTACACCATTAAAGGATAAGGTGTTATTTGTATTAGGTTGTTCTGGTTGCAAGTTAACGATTGGTGAGCGAGAGGGGAAAATAGACTTGTTAATCCTAGCCATGTATGACTTTGATTTGATAATTGGCATTGACTAGCTCACCAAGCAACGAGCTAAAATGGACTGCTATCACAAGGCGATTCGGTTTAACCGGTTAGAGGGTAAGAGCTTTGAGTTTGTTGGGAACCGAGGAGGACCCTCGATTTCCCTAATCTCGTCGCAAGAGGCAACCCGTTTGTTAGACGGGGGTTGTCAAGGTTACCTGGCAACTGTCGTGGATATGACAGTTGAGGAGCTAAAGATTGAAAATATTTCGGTTGTACAAGAATTTCCAGATGTTTTTCCAAAGGGATTGCCAGGGATTGCCGCCAGAGAGAGAAATCAAGTTAGCGATTGAGTTAGCACTTGGGACAAAGCCAATTTCTAAGGCTCCTTACCGGATGGCATTATCGGAGTTGAAGGAACTAAAGGTGTAGATGCATGAACTGTTAGATAAGGGATTCACACGTCCCAGTGCATCACCTTGGGGAGCACCAGTTCTCTTTATAAATAAGAAGGATCGTTCATTGCGTCTGTGCATCGACTATTGCCAACTCAATCAAATAACGATCAAGAACAAGTATCCACTTCCGAGGATCGATGACTTGTTTGATCAGTTACAAGGACCGTTAATATTTTCAAAAATTGACTTGAGGACAAGATATCATCAGCTGAGGATCAGAAATGAGGACATTCTAAAGTCAGCATTTCATACTCGGTATGGTCATTATGAGTTCACTATAATGCCGTTTAGGTTGACGAATGCTCCAGCTGCTTTCATGGATTTGATGAACCGAGTATTTAAAGAATATCTGGATCAGTTTGTGATCGTGTTCATAGATGATATTCTGGTGTATTCGAGTAGTGCTGAGGAGCATGAGAATAATTTGAGATTAGTGCTCTAGACCTTGAGGATTCATTAGCTGTATGCTAAGTTTAGTAAATGTGAGTTTTGGTTGACTTGTGTTGCATTTTTAGGCCACGTGATTTCAGGTCAATGAATCTTTGTGGACCTGTCCAAGATCGAAGCAGTGATCAACTGGCCGAGAACGATTACTGTGACAGAGATCAGAAGTTTTCTAGGTTTAGAAGGCTATTGCCAATGGTTCGTGGAAGGATTTTCAGCTTTAGTGTCGCCATTGACTAGAATCCTAAAGAAAGAAGAAAAATTTGTGTGGACAGACAAGTGCGAGTGTAGTTTCTAAGAGCCGAAGCAAAAGCTAACTACTGCACCTGTGCTAACGATTCCATCTGGTCCTAGATGGTACGAGATTTATAGTGATGCGTCGTTCAGAGGACTGGGTTGCGTGCTGATGTAACATGGTAAAGTTGTTGCATATGCCTCCCGCCAGTTGAGACCTCATGAACTGAATCACCCGACACATGACTTGGAGCTCACAGCAATCATATTCGCGTTGAAGATTTGGAGACACTATTTGTGTGGAGAAAGATTCCAGATCTTCACAGACCATCAGAGTCTCAAGTACCTATTCTCTCAGAAGGAGTTGACTATGAGACAGCGTCACTGGATGGAACTTTTGAAAGATTACGATTGTGATATTCTATATCACCCAGGAAAAGCGAACAAGGTCGCCGACGCTTTGAGCCGAAAGTCTTCAGTCTCTCATGTGTTGGTTAAGGAGTGGAATCTACTCGAGAGAGCTTGAGATTCGGTTTTCAAATTTGAGGTTGGCCACCTTTCTCATCTTATGGCTACCCTTAGAATTGAGCCGGATGTGCAGATCAGGATAAAACTACTTCAGCCAATAGACCCAGATGTTGAGAAAATTTTGTAGGAGGATATCGAAGAGAGAAAAGCTGACTTTCAGGTTTCTGATGATGAAACACCGAAGTTCCGAGGACGATTGGTTGTACCTGACGATGCAAAGCTTAGAGAGGATATTTTATCAGAAGCTCATCATAGCAGTTACAGCATTCATTCTGGTAGTACCAAAATGTATTAGAATCTACGTCAACACTATTGGTGGTCTAGTATGAAAGCAGACATCGCCAAGCATGTCGCCAAGTGTTTGAAGTGTCGATAGGTTAAAGTGCAGCATTGCAAGCCGAGAGGACTTCTGCAACCTCTCGAGATCCTAGAGTGGAAGTGGGAGCATATCACGATGGACTTCGTGACTAGGTTACCAAGGAGTCAGAGAGGTAATGATTCTATTTGAGTAGTAGTCGACAGGTTGACAAAGTCAGCTCACTTTATTGCAGTGCGAAAGGATCTTGACTTGGATAGCACGCTGAGTTGTACGTGTGCTAGATAGTTCGACTGCATGGAGTGCCGGTTTACGATTACTTCAAATCGAGACCCGAGATTCACAGCCGCTTTTTGGAAGAGTTTGCAGAGTGCTATAGGTACGAAACTTCAGTACAGTACATCATATCATCCTCAGACGGATGACCAGTTTGAGAGGATAATTCAGACCCTCGAAGATATGTTGCAAGCTTATGTACTAGATTTTAAGGGAAGTTGGGAAGAACAGCTTCATCTCGCGGAATTTGCCTACAACAACAGTTATCAACAAAGCATCCAGATGGCTCCTTTTGAAGCGTTGTATGGCAGAGCGTGCAGAACACCCATGTGTTGGGATGAAGTCGGGGAGAGAAAGATCACAGGCTCATAGTTGGTTCAGCAGTTTGTGGATGCAGTCGCAGTAAGCAGAGGCAGATTAAAGATCGCTCAGAGTCGCCAAAAAAGCTACCCAGATAAGCATCGAAGGCTTTTGGAATTCCAAGTTGGTGATCATGTTTTTCTGAAAGTGTCACTAACGAGGGGAACTTCGCGCTTTGGCAAGAAAGGAAAACTGAGTCCAAGGTACGTAGGTCTGTTTGAGATTCTTGAGAGAATCGGGACCCTGGTGTATCGTCTTGCGTTGCCGCCGAGATTCGCGCAAATGCACAACGTCTTTCACGTGTTGATGTTGAGGAAGTATGAGCCTGATCCGACCCACGTGCTTAATTTCGAGGAATTGGACATGGACGACCATGTGTCGTACGTTGAAAGTCCGGTTCAAATTGTGGATCGAAAAGAGCAAATCCTACATACCAAGACCATCCCGTTGGTCAAAGTGGTCTGGCTGCACCACGGCATTGAAGGAGCAACCTGGAGAGCGAAGAGTCAATGAGACGTTTGTACCCCCACCTTTTTGTTTAAAGTGTGTAATGGTTTAAATTTTGAGGACGAAATTTTTATAAGAGGGGAAGAGTTGTGATATCTTGGATTTTCAATCCTATTTTCAATTGAATAAATTGTTCCTTTCATCGACGTGCCTATAGTGCTATTCTCAGAGCTGATCACTCGTGAGATAACTAGACTATCTGGGGAAGTCATTAAGGGATTTTAATGCAATATACTTGAGGATTCGACTAGGAATCAGCTGCTTGACCGTGCTTATCTTCATAGATCATTATGGCACAGTTAAAAAGCGATTAGAGATTAAAGAAATGTCGGTTCGATCAAGATATGTAGTTAAATGTGGGTGATTCTACTAAATTGCAAAATTCTCATCAATCGACACTAGATTGATTTTTTTGTCATTTTGGTACCCTATGTCCATATTTGAAACCTCGAGATTCTCATGACCACCAAGAGTTGCAAATGTGTTGAAGGGGTTCATTGTGGCTCAAAGAAAATCGACCACGGGTCAATTGCACAAAATTTTTTTAAAAGCTACCCGGTTGCCTAGGTCACGCTAAAATCGTACCGGATTGAAATTAACCGCGAATTTGAATCCGATTTTAGAAAATTGAAAGTTTTGACATGTCACAGGTCATTTTAGGAACGTCGACTTAGTCTCCGAAGATTTTTTTGCAAATCGGGACTTTTTGGAAAAAAGTTGAGGTATAGGCATTTTTGTCTAGAAAATGTCAAGGACCGTTTTTGATCGCGCAATTGGGACGCAAGTAGGTTCAATTGGTGAGGAAAAATATCAATTTGATTGAGGGTTTGACAATTGAATTTAAAAAGCCAAATTGGAGTGATTGAAGAAGCATTTGGGTTCCAATTGAAGGAAAATATGTACAAATTCGTGTGCCCCCCTTGCCTACAACAATTGGACCATTTCCTTAGCTTGTTGTAGAAGTTTGGTGGCTGAAAATTGCAATGGAAGCCAGCTAAGGAGGTGGGACCATCTTTAGGGGACATGAAAATGAGGATGAAGGCCAAGGGGGCCCTCCACAAGCTTTTGGTTCCCTCTTCCCCCTCCTAAGCCGTCGACTCCCCTCCCTCTCTTCCTCTTCTTGCAGCCTTCAACCCAAAAAATCCAGAACCAGGAAAGCTAGCCTGCCGTTGAAGCCCTCCCTTGTTGCACGCCACCGCCGGACTGCCCTTCGCCGCATGCCGTCGTGCCTCGCCCTGCCGCGCGCATCCCCCCCCCTGCCGCGCGCGTCCCCCGCCGTCCCAGCCATGCCATCTTGCTCAGTCCGTGTGCCCAGGAGCTCCTCCGACCAGCTGAGGCCGTTGTCCAGCCACCTCCAATCGCTGTGCAACCCCACCTCAGTTCGTTTGAGCTGCCGCAGCATTCGTCTGCCGTTTCCCACTCAACAGGCCACCCAATCCAGCTACTTTCGGCCCAGCTTAGTGACAAAAGTTGTGGGTCTCGCAGCCGCTGTTTAGGCCCGTTTTGGTGCTTTCCTGACCCCAAAAGGCTAGCCTGCTTTAGAGTTTCTTACCCCTCGCTGCATTCCCATCAGTTTGATCTGAGCGGATCGTTGAACAAGTGAGTTTAACTCACTAATCTTTGCTTAATAAGTTAATGACGTTTAATGGTTGATTAGTTTAGACTAACTATGGATTATGTGGATAGTTAGATTAGGTTAGCAATTTAATTAATGATGATTGCATGTTAGGTGGTTAGAGTGGTGTAGTTAGAGCATAGACAAGCTCTAGTATTTATTTAGAGTAGTTCGGAAATTTTCCAGGCTTGTCTCGGCTTTTATTTAGGCTTTACGGGCCTAAGTTGCTATTTATTGTATTTATTAATTATTTTCCGTAATTATTTAATTAATTAATTATTTTTTGGAAATTAGACCGGAATAGCTAGTGATTGAAATTTTATGCTTATTACGAAAGGTGTGATTTGTTTATTTAATTGAGTTTTAATTTGTGCTGATTGTGAGTGAACTGTGAATTTGGGAATTTATTCCTAAATTTATTTATTTTTGATAATTATTTGGAAATAAACCAAGCGTCGGTTTATAATGCCAAAAATATTTTGGTGGACCATATAAAATGGTGGGATTTATGGAAAGGAAATTATTGTATTTTGGCTAAGGTCGACCGTGTACCCACACACAAGTATTTTTATCGGGTATGATAAAAGTTGAGAAATCATTGATTGATTAGAATGGTATACAGTATCAGCCTACAGGCTTGATACCTCAGCTTAGAGTGGCTGTATACCCTAAGATTCGATAGCTTCGGTGAGCAATTAAGGTTCGCACAGCTTTGGTGAGCATTGTTAGTATATTATATGTGCTCGATTGCTCGATATGTCATCTTAGAAAAGGAAAAGTATACTATTTATTAGCCTTTGAGGCAAGCTACTATCTATTTTCAGCTTAAGCGTGAGCAGTCCTTGATGAGATTGGACTTATAGATAGTATTGATCGTATTGACAATGGGATGGTTCGATGACATGTGATCGACTGAGTCGATTGATCAATGATTCGATTTGTTGTAGTAAATTGATTTGTTGTTTGATTCAAAGAAGTGCATATTGAATTGACTTGCAGGAAGAGACTAAGGCCAAGGTAAGCCCTCTGACTCATGTTTGTGCTTGGGCAGCCCTTAGGGCATATTTTCTTCCTAATTAGGTCTTAGGGGTTTGAACTTGTTGAGACATCGTCTCACCCCGTTGTGGGATAACATTTCAGGTCCTTAGATGACAGCCGCACCTAAACATTTTGGTTAGCCTAAGAAGGTGACAGAACAGAAGTACTACATTCCGATCCATGGGCATCCTAAGGGGCTGCAATACAAATTGGTGAAGTCCATAATCTGGGTTGATGCGGGTCTACCCAAAAAGGTGCCCTATCAATACAGGGCATGGTATCGCCTATATCGTAATGGGCAGAGAGAGCACCTAGTATCGAAATGTGAGATACCTCTATATGTGATGGAGGTCGCTTTTGGAAAGGGCATTGCAGACCCTCCAAGTGGTTCGGTTACAAACCCGGTGGACCCTAAGCTTGCATATTTGGAATCTTCGGTGTATTCAGCGGTAGACTCCAGCTGGAGTGCGAAGGGAGATGATGAGGAGGATGAGGAGCCATAGTTGTTAAAGCTCCTTGTCTTGTAGACTTTGTGATTGTAGTGACTTTTATTGTACATATGACTCGGGTTGTTATATGTATATATATAAGTGTAGTTGTTGTTTTTAGTTTGAAAATTTATGGCTCTGCCTTTCTATCCCATTGTGTTATTGTTTAGGGATTATTATTCGCTTCCGCATGCGTATAATAAAAGAGAATGGGTCGGCGATGCATCCTGGAACATCGCTATTAATTGACCGAGCAGGGATGGGTATATGCTTGGAGGATTGGGACATGACATCTCAAGTACTTAGTCTCTCAAAAGGAGTGGAATATGAGACAGTGTCGCTAGATGGAACTCCTTAAGGATTATGATTGTGACATCCTATATCATCTTGGAAAGGCTAATAAGGTCGCAGATGCGTTGAGTTGGAAGTCTTCAATTGCGCAAATGGTGATTCAGGAGTGGATCTTACTCGAGGGAGCTCGAGATTCGGTTTTCAAATTTGAGGTAGGCCACCTTTCAAATCTTATGGCCACCCTCATAATTGAGCCGGAAGTGCAGATACGGATCAAGACACTTCAGTTGACAAACCTAGAGATCCAGAAGATTTTGCAAGAAAATGCAGACAAGAGAAATGCTGACTTTTAGATTTTTGAAGACGGAACACTGAGGTTTTGTGGACGATTGTGTGTACTTGATGATGCAGAGCTTAAGGAGGAGATTTTGTTGGAAGCTCATTGTAGCAGTTACAGCATTCGTGTAGGCAGTACGAAGATGTATCAGAATTTGCATCAACACTATTGGTGGACCAGTATGAAGGCGGATATTGCCAAGCATGTCGCCAAGTGTCTGACGTGTCAGCAAGTGAAGGCACAGCATTGTAAGCCGGGAGGAATTCTGCAACCTCTCTAGATTCTCGAGTGGAAGTGGGAACACATCACAATGGATTTTGTGATGGGCTTACCAAGAAGTTAGAGGGGTAATGGTTCCATTTGGGTTGTGGTTGATAGATTGACGAAGTCTGCTCACTTCATCGCGGTACGAAAAGATTATGCCCTGGATAGGTATGCCGAGTTGTACGTGCGTCAGATTGTATGTTTGCATGGAGTGCTAGTGACGATTACTTCTGATCGAGACCCGAAGTTCACGGCAATCTTCTGGAAAAGTTTATAGACTGCCTTGGGAACAAAGTTGTAGTACAGTGCGGCCTATCATCCGCAGACAAATGGCCAGTCTGAGAGAACAATTCAGACCCTCGAAGACACGCTAAGAGCTTGTGTGCTAGATTTCAAGGGAAGATGGGAAGAACAGCTTCATCTCAACGAGTTTGCCTACAACAACAGCTACCAGCAGAGCATTCATATGGCACCGTTTGAAGCATTGTATAGCAGAGCGTGCAGAACGCCATTGTGTTGGGATGAGGTCGGAGAACGAAAGATCACAAGCCTAGAGTTGGTTCAACAATCAGTGGATGCAGTTGCAGTTATCAGAAAAAGACTGAAGACCGCTCAGAGTCGCCAAAAAAAGCTATGCAGAAAAGCGTCGAAGACCATTCGAATTCCAAGTTGGTGAGCATGTCTTTTTGAAGGTGTCACCGATGAGTGGTACTTCGCGCTTCGGCAAGAAAGGGAAGCTGAGTCCGAGGTACGTTGGTCCCTTTGAGATTCCGGAGAGAGTAGGGACTTTAGCGTATTGTCTTGCGCTACCGCTGAGACTGGCGCAAGTGCATGACGTATTCCACGTGTTGATGTTAAGAAAGTATGAGCCTGACTCGACCCATGTGCTGAATTTTGAAGAATTAGACGTGGACGACATAGTATCGTACGTGGAAAGACCAATTCAGATTGTAGATCAGAAGGAGCAGATTCTGCACACCAAGATGATCCCGTTAGTCAAAGTGGTCTGGCAACACCACGGGACAGAAGGAGCAACTTGGGAAAGTGAAGACTCGATGAGACGACAATACCCCCACCTTTTTGTTTAAAGATTTGTAATGGTTTAAATTTCAAGAACGAAATTTTTATAAGAGGGGAAGAGTTGAGACATCCTGATTTTCAACCTATTTTTGATTATATGAAATGGGCTTTGCATCGACGTGCCTATAGTCTTTTTCTCTGAGCTGATGACTCACGAGATAACTAATCTATCAGGTGAAGCTGTTAAGGAATATAAACGCAACTAATTTGAGAATTCGACCAGAAATCGACTCCTCGACTGTGCTAATCTACAAGGGTCAATATGACACCATCAAAATCAATTAGAGACCGAAGATAGGTCGATTCGATAGAGGCATGTGATTAGAGTATGGATGATTCCACCTGATTGCAAAATTCTTGTCGAACAGCATTAAATTGATATTTCTATTGTTTTTGTACCCTGTGCCCGTATTTGAAATATCAAGATTTTCACGACAATCGAGAGTCGCCAATGAGTCGAAGATGTACAATGTGGCTCGAAAATAATCGATCACGGGTCAATTGTGCTAAAAATTCCTAAAAGCTACCCGGTAGGTTAGGTCATGCTAAAATTGCGTCCAGTTAAAATTAACCATGAAATTGAACCCAATTTCAGAAATTGAAAGTTTTGTCATGTCACGATTTATTTTAGGAATGTCGACTCATCTTCCGAAGAATTTTCGGCGAGCTCGAATTTTCTGCGAAAAATCAAAATTGGACGATTTTGGACCGGTAAATTCGAAGGCCCATTTTTTAGCACAATTTTGGCCGTCAAGTTGGATCAATTGGCGAGGCAAATGGTGGAAAGTGGTGTGGGCACCCTCCTTGACATTTTAGCTATTGAATTGAGTTCATTTGGAGAGGAATTGTATTGAATTGGAATGAAAATGTCTTAAAATTCGTATGCCATGGGGCTACAACATTTTGGACACCTTGAGTGGCTTCTTGGAGAAGTTTTGGAGGGGATAAGGCTGTTGGACTTAGCTGTGGACTTTGGGGGCTTGATACTTGAGTGTTCTTGACATTTTGGTGAGCATTGAAGGCTTGGTTCTCTCCTTTCCAGCTGCAGCCCTCCTCTTTCTTCTTCTTCCTTACCTCACCATTCCTCCATTGTTGCTGTTTTGGAGTAGAAAAACTAGAGAAGACCGGCCAAGATCAGCCAGCCCTCCTCACGACGTCTGCAAGCCATCTCGAGCCCGCCTCATGCCGCCGGAGCCGTCGTGCCATCCCCCCCACCTACGCTCATCGCTTGCGTGTCCAGGCCATCGTTCGCCATTCGCCGGGCTTCCATCCAGCTAGACGAGATGCCTCTGCCGCCCGTTTGAGCCACCGTCGCCCTCTTTGGTCTCGCTGTTGCCGTCCGCCACCTGCTTGATTGTTTCTAGTTGCCGTAGCCGCTCGACCCAGCTCCTCTCAGCCAGCCATAGAGCCGAACTCATAGCCCAAGCTGTGAGCTTCGTGGCCCGTTTACGAGCCCTTTCAAGCCTTCTTGGGTGTCGCCGTAAACTTGAGTCCCGCTCACCTTCGCGTCGCCGTCGTCGTGAACTCACCGGCTCGCTAATTTGGTGAGTTTACTTGCTAAAACTTGCTTAAGGGGTTAATTATGCTTAATAGTGGATTAGATTAGCTTAAGACTGGTTTAGGTGGTTAGTTTAGTTTAATTAGTGGTTTAGTTGGTTAATTAGGCTTATTAGGTGGTTAGACTAGTTTAGCTAAGGGTTAATTAAATTGTATAATTTATTTAGCTTAGTACATTATTTTTCTAAGTCCAATTAGGTGGTTATATTAGCATATTTAGCTTAATTAGTCACTTACTTAATTATTTTGTATTTATTTAATTATTTTTGTAATTTATTTAATTATTTAATATTTTCTGGAAATTATACAGCGATAGCCAATCGTTGGAATATCGTGCTGATTGTCGTGGTGTGATTAGTTTATGCAATTGAATGCTAATTTGTGCAATTGAGTGATGATTGTTGATTTTCAATTATTATTTCAAAATTGTGAAATTTTGGTATTTAATTAGAAAATATCGGGTGTTGGGTTTTGACATTGAAATTATTTTTTAAGTACTATATCAAATAGTGGCATTTTTAAATGGAAGGATATCAATTTTTAAGGTTTGATCTGACCGTGTACCCACACACGATTATTTTACCGAGTGTTTTTAATATGAAGAAAATAGGCCAAGTTCATTATTTTAATTGAGGTATTTGAGTGCAAAGCACAATGTCCTTGGCCGGAATTGGGTGTACGTGTGATTGTTATGAGAACCCATCCCCGATGTGCGTCGGGTGGACGTTGCTCCTACATGGAATGCTTCTTATAATGGATGTCGGATCGCGGTAGAGGCCAGACTGATGCTCATTCGGGAATGCTGTCTCGGGGTAGACGTTGCCGTGTTCAAGGGATGAGACGATGCTTGGTTATGCCAAAAGACCGCCAAATGTCGAGTAGGCTGTGCCCATGAGGCAGTAATCAATTGGAACATGTGAATGATTAAGATAAACACGCCTGATTATGGGACACAATTGTGTGGCACAGAATGGGACGTGTTATAACGATTTGGCCTTATAATTGGGACCCCTGTGATTGATTGAATTATGAGTGAAACATTCCAATTGATGCGTGCATTTACTATATGCATCTGTTATATGAACTGTACTGCTGTGCATGAAGGAACTGAGGCGAGGTAAATCTTCTATGATGTATGGTTAGATTGCCTCTAGGTGTATTACTTTCCTAATCGGGGTTCAGGGCGTGAACTCGCTGAGACATTGTCTCACCCCGTCGTGGTTTAACTATTTACAGGTCCCTAGATGGAGGCTCCTCCAATTCGTTTTGGACAGCCGCGGGGGTGTACCGAGCAGAATACCGACATCCCTTTCCCCGGGAGTTCCTGGCTCCATGAGCTCATCGTGACCACTATCTTGGTTGATTAAGGCCTACCACAGTTGGTACCTCATCGGTATAGGGCATAGTTTCCCCATGGGCTTAATGGGGTTCGGAAAGGTCCTCTTCAGGGTTTTGACATACCCGCCGTAGCTGGTGAGGGGGTAGCTGACCCACCTGACGGTATTGTGATAAACCTGGATCCCAAGTAGATAGGGTTCGGGGTAGGGGTTAGTTAGGTAGCCCTTTTTGGAGGCTTTGACCTTTGTATATAACTGGTAGGCTGACCTTGGTTGTTTATAAAAGCGTGTTTTGTGTTATTTGATCGTCCTGCTTTTCTATCCCATGTTTGTGTTGTCTGGGGATTGTTTATTTTGCTTACGCATGTGCATGAATCGAGTTGGGTCGGTGACGTGTCCTGGGAACGTCGCAATTTTATTGACCACCAAGGGATGTGCGCACACTCGAGGTTCGGGGCGTGACAACCTTACTCGTGAAGTAGTCTTTAGCTAGTCATATAAGGCATGTTTGATAACCGGCCAAATAGTATCTGATTTTATTTTTTTATTCCTCAAAACAAAAGAAGTATAGAAATCTATTTGGCAACTTTTTTATTTTTGGGAATAGATTTGAAATAGAATCAAGAAAAAAATTTTGATTCTTTGTTCTCGAAAATAACTCCAGAATCAAGTATTTTTTTCCTTTTTATTTTCTTCTTTTCTTTTGCTTCTTTTTATTTTCTCTTGCCAGTTGCTAGCCTCGGTGATGGCTGACGACCGGTTAGGCAAGGGCCGGCGAGGCCGTCAGCCTTGCTGAAGCCTCATCGGCCGAGCTTTGCTAGTGGCTGGGTAAGGCTTGGCCTTGCCCAACTCTCGTTGGACCTCCGTGAGGCCGGCATTGCAAGACCAAGCCTCGCCGGTGGCTAGGTGAGCTCGACCTTGCTAGATCTAGGTGAGGTCAATCTCGCCCAGCCAAGGTGAGGCCGAGCCTCCCCTAGCCACGATGAGGTTTGGCCTCGCCGCGCCATCGCGAGGTCGGCGTCACCTAGCCATGGCGAGACCGACGTGGCTAGGCGAGCTTGGCCTCACCATAAGTTGATGACGTTTTGGGCAAGGTCGTCGGTCCTTGTCTGGCCGGATACTGGCCATGGTTGAGGCCGAAAACCAACTTAAGAAGAAGAAAAGGAAAAAGAAGGAAAAAAGAAAAATGTAATAAATTTTTTTAAAAATATTAAAAGAAATTATAAGTCACAAACGGATTTGAGGGTCGTACTAAACGCATTTCTATATCAGCAATAGAAATTTTGGATAGTTATTAAATGCCTTGAAATGTTCAATAACTTTTTTAGAGAACAAAATCAGAAAAAACCATCTCTGATAAGAAGTTATTCTCGGGAACAAAATGGTTACTAAACATGCCCATAATGAAGTTGGTTAGGAAATTCCAACTTGGACACTACGTGTCTTCCATGCAAGAAATTTTTTTTTTCAACTTGGACTCTGGTCTTCGTGCAAACTGTCCTCTTTTTATCATTAACGTTGGAGTCAATGAACAAAACAAAAAATCAATTTTACTATTTTCTAACGGGCTTGACGATGTTCTTGTTTGAACTCATTGCAATTTAGATAGACTCTCACATCAGCATGGTCGTTATTACTGTTGTGGTAACAACATACAGGGTATTAGAATCGCATCAATTTGTACAAAATGTATTTCTTAGTTTGCACTGAAGTGAATCGGCACGAATTAACATTCAAAAAGCACCAGATCAGTTAACTTCATCTTTCAATGAGCCTTCCTCTTCTCATCCAATAGTCAACCTTAGAAACAGAACGAAAAGAATGACTAAACAACACTTTATACTTGCGTCAAAATTTTCTACAAGAATACTAAATCATATTATGTCGAATTAATTCATTATTTACCATCAAGTCACTAAGGCGACCGAAGTCTCATTTATGTATCTCTATGCTATGAAGTCAAGTAAAACAATTGAAGAGTAGATAACTAAATCAACTCAAGTTAGGTAACTTGAGTAGAATATTACCAATCCAAGAGATGATGGTATTTCGGATTGTCAAAGCAGCGGGAGCCTTTTGGCTCCGAGTTGGGGCGGCCTCGCTTGCCAGATAATCCTAGTGGGCTGACAGGACTATATTCCTTATATTTACGTGTCGGTGCCCACACGTCCAACTCCCTTAATTCTTCTCTGTATATTTTTCTTTCCCAAGAGGAGGGGATACCCTCTTGGTGTTTAACGTCCAAAGGTTGCCGAGGTTTGCAATGTCTTCTAGGGAAGCAGTTTAAGGATGAAGTAATCAAAAAGATGATAGTATTTCGGATTGTCAAGAGCAGTGGACCTAATCTTGTAAACTATTGTCTGCTAAAAGAGGACGGATGAAACTAACCATCTTGGCATGGACATCCGTCATGTTTCAAAAGCTAGAGTCAACATTGACACGAAATAAAATTGGAGATATATATATGTATGAAGGTATGATATCCATCACAATGCTCATCCAATAACGAGGTAAAAGTTTCGACAAAGCCAAAACAAAATCCGAATCCGCTACTGTCAAACAAATAGTCACTATTATGTATATATAACTGATGAAATTCAAGTCGGCGGAAGACGACTTACCTTATTCCGATGCGCAAACAGCAAATAGCCCCAGAACGAACACTGAATTGAGAATGAATCACGAACAACACTACCTCACGTTAGTCTGGATGCAATCACAAGGAAAACACCCAATTTCAACGGCGTAAATGCCGATTGTTCTTGCAAAACTGAAATGGAATGCCTTCTTCTTCCTTGATGGAAAGGGAGAGAAATTTGGTGCGTATGTTTTGCCAACCAATGCCAACGGGTGTCTACAAAAGACTTATATACGACACCTTTCATACCCTTTCATCGTAGCATATCAAGACGATACGGTGCGATCCAATCGCACCCCATCATAGACATACTAGCTAAAGTACTACATCTCCCACTCGGACATGATGGGCTTGATAGCGCTCTATCAAGAATATAAGGCATTCAACATTCATCAACTTTACAAAACAATTCATACTGGCAAGTAAGCCATGAGACCAGTGAGTACATCTGCACTTGGGAGCTCAAATTATGCATTTGTTAGGGATGACATAATAGCTACAACCCCAAAAAGAAATAAACAATCGATGTCTCACAATGCCCAAGACATATTTTGTTACATCAGTCCAAGTATACCTATCCCTTAAAGGCTATACTTGACTATTCTCAAAAACACCATGTATTTACAATTATATCCGCAACCACATAAGGGCGATATAATTGGTTGACCAATAAATACATGTGATAGATGTAAAACAACAATAGTCTTCCTTCGCACTCATGTCTCTCTCCATTTCAGAACAACTGTTTTCCTAGACACGTCCCATAAGGCCATATCCATTCATGACCACTGATAATATGCTAAAGTAGCAACATTGATTTTTCACTTCGAGAACATAGTCAGAAGTAACATAAGGCACAAAAAGAGGTAAATTATAAATTACCTCAAGGACTCACAGGATGAGTAAATAGGGATAATTTTACTCATCTTCCCTTGTCGGTCGTATAATGCACATGTAGTATGAATTACATGCTATAGTGGATTTCTCTTTCTATAAGAGCGTATGTCATTTATTAATTATATCCACTATACGGATCTTAGCCTAAACATAGTCATGTGTTTCTCACGTACTCATGTTTAGCTCGAGTGCTATATTAGCTCGCTTCCTATAGCGCCCAATTAAGTACTCGCATCCGGCATCTTACAGGCATACATGATTATGGGACTATCATGTTCAGTCTTATTATAAATAAATCACAGACCTCATCTTGACTCCAATCAAGGCAACATATCATTTTATGTACTAAACTTGCTCCTCGGCGTTTATTTGTACATAACGTCTCATCTCAACGTGCTATCTATAGTACTTGAGGCGATTGCTCGTGTGAGTGAGCCAATCATTGCCTGCTGACATACTTTCCAATAATATATGTGTGCTTGTGCTAGTCTCATAATGGATTTGTACTTATTGATAAAATATCAAATCACTAATAAACAAACAAGTACAATACATATGTTCACAAATACATAAACCAATGATTCTCTACAACAACACATATCACATTCTACGCAATCCTGATGACATCCTGTGGGTCAAGAATATGTCTCTAGGAATAGCCTTCGTAAATGGATCAGCAACCATTCTATTGGTTGAAACGTATTGTAGGATCACTTCTTTCTGCGCTATAATATCTCTGATGAAATTGTTCTTTATGTCAATGTGCTTCGTTCTTCCATGATACTTGGGATCTTTCATATAGGCAATGGCTGCTTGACTATCGTAATAAACTATCACCGGTCTTGGAACCTCAATGACAGTCATTAAATTTTCCAAGAAACGTTTTAGCCAGACTGCTTCTTGCACTGCAACAGAACATGCAATAAATTCTGCCTCCATTGTAGACAAGGCCGTGCATGTCTGTTTTTTGCTATTCCAAGAAATTGTACCTCCATTGAGCAAGAACGCATATCCAGAAGTCGATTTACGCTCATCTAGGTCTCCACCCCAATCGGTATCTGAATAACCTAATAGGCATAAATCACTCCCTTGGTAACAAAGTCGATAGTCCATAGTGCCCTTCAAGTATCTTAGGATCCTCTTCACTACTTTCTAGTGTGCTTGACCGGAATTTGATTGATATCGGCTCACCAATCCCACGGCATAACATATGTCGGGTCGAGTACACATCATAGCATACATCAAACTCCTGACCGCACTAGTGTAAGGAACCGTTTTCATCATTTTAATTTCTTCTGGAGTTTTAGGACACATCTCAGTACTTAGGCATTCACCTTGCATGACAGGGGTATCACTGGGATTACAATGCTGCATATTGAAACGCTCAAGAATCTTCATTATATAAGACTCTTGTGATAAAGCAAGGAGTTTCCTTGATCGGTCTCTTTCGATCTTAACTCCTAATATATAAGCAGCTTCTCCCATGTCCTTCATTTCAAAATTAGATGACAACCATTCTTTTATGGTGATAACCAAAACCTTGTCATTTCCAGCCAATAGAATATCGTCCACATAAAGTAATAAAATCATAAATTTATCTTCGAACCGCTTGACATATACACAGTGATCTTCCTGGATCATCGTGAAACCAAAAGTGGTTATGGCTCGATGAAAACGAAGATACCACTGTCTAGATGATTGCTTAAGACCATATATTGAGCGATGAAGTTTGCAAACTTTATCCTCTTGACCTTTAGCTATGAAACCTATTGGTTGCTTCATATAGATTTCCTCATCTAGTTCTCCATTGAGAAATGCCGTCTTTACATCCATTTGATGTAATTCAAGGTCCAAATGTGCAACGATGGCTAGGATAGGGCGTATTAAGGCAAACCTTATAACTGGTGAAAAAGTTTCCTCATAGTCTATACTCTCTTGTTGAGTATAACCTTTCGCCACAAGACGAGCCTTATACTTTTCAATAGATCCATCCGCCCTTCGCTTAATCTTAAAGACCCATTTGTTTCCAATGGCCTTGGGATTGGGTGGTAGATCAACCAAGTCCCAGACATGATTTGCCTTCATTGACTCCATTTCATCTTCCAAAGGTTTTCCCCATTCTTCCTTATCAGAAGATGAGAGAGCCTCTTGAACAGTCTTAGGCTCGGCATCGTCCTTTTGAGCAATCATAAATGCTTCCCCTTCAATCTCAAAACTACGACGGGGAATACTTTTATGATTACTTTTACACAATTGAATTTCTCTTGAATTCGATTCGTTAGCCGATGCAACGCTCCCACTAGGTCTTGCGTGTTTAGGTAAATCTTCATTTCCCTCTACAACATTAGTGGGTGTGTTTTTAGGATCTTCCATCTCATATAATTGGAAATCCTTATCAATCTCATCTCTATTAGGAAAATCGTTCTTCAAGAACGTGACATCTCGTGACTCCATTTCGGTCACACTTCCATAAGCTTGTTCACCTATGAACACGTACCCTTTGGAGTATTATGAATATCTTATAAAGATACATTTCTTCCCTCTAGGACCTAATTTGCCATATTTATGGGAAGAATCATGAACATAAGCTGCATATCCCCATGGACGTAGACTACTTAAGTCTAGTTTCCTACTAGTCCATAATTCATAAGGAGTGGAAGTGACCGATTTTGAGGGCACTCGGTTAAGTATATAGACAACAGTCAATAATGCATCTCCCCAATAGGAGATAGGTAAATTTGCTTGTGCCATCATAGACCTAACCATTTTCAATAGGGTTCTATTCCTTCTCTCAGCTATCCCATTTTGTTGTGGAGTACCAGGAATAGTCAATTGACGTACAATTCCCTTTTCATCACAAAGAGCCTTGAATTGCTCCGATAGATACTCACGTCCGCGATCGGTTCTCAATGCCTTTATTGTTTTGTTCAACTGATTCTCTACCATCATTATATATCGTTTAAAGCAGTCTAATGCTTCTAACTTATGGGAGATCAGAAAGATATGACCGAAACGCGTGAAGTCATCTATGAAAATGATGAAATATGAGGCTCCGTGCCTCGCCCTCACATTCAAAGGACCACAAATGTCAGAATGTATGAGTTGCAATGAAAATTCAGCTCTAGTCCCTTTACCGAATGGTTTTCTAGTTGCTTTTCCCGCTAGACAATGTTCACATACAGGTAGATCAACATTAGTGAGTGACCCTAAAAGGCCTTCTCTAGCTAATCTTTGCATTCTTTGCAACCCAATATGACCTAATCTAGCATGCTAAGTACTTGCATCGATCTCAACATTATTAGAAGATGCAATTAAAGAAAAACAACCATCGACATTAATATTGTACTAATCATAGTCAATGTCTAACACTATAAAACCATTCAATACATGATCTAAACCATAATAAACCGTTCCATACAAAATGTCAACACAATCACCATGGAAATTCAATATATAACCTAAGCTAAGAAGAACAACTACGGAGACCAAGTTTTGTCGAATATCTGGAGCATAAAGGACATCATGTAGGAATAGGTTTCGACCACCACGTAAGATTAATTTACATGTGCCGATACCCTTCACTTCAACTCTTGAGTTATTCCCAACATATATCCATCTTCTTCCACAAATGCTTCTCGGTCTCTATCTACATGGTTTGTTGCTCCTGAGTCTACAGTCCACATTGGATGAGATTCAGCAAGCATTACTTAAAGTAATGGAGTAATAGGGTACCTCTTTCGGCTCAGTGCATTCACGAGCAAAGTGACCCATCTTGTCATAATTGTAGCACTTCATCTTGGCCTTGTCCTTCTTCTCACCACGCTTCTTGCGTTGGAAGGTCTTAGCCCTCTTAGGTGACTGATCAGTCTTCTTCCCTTTGTTGTTGAATTGAGAATTCCTTTTGCGCTTGAAGCCCGAAGCTTTGCGCGAACTCGATTCAGTAACATAAGCATGGGTAAAGGATCTCGCAACCTCTAGGCGCTCATCCTCTAATTCCAAATAACGGGCAATATCATCGAAAGTGACAATATTCTCATTATGTGTCATATTGATCTTCATATGCTCCCAATTGTTAGGAAGAGACCTTATAACAGCCTGAACTTGCTGTTTATCAGTAAGGGAGTGACCTGCCGACTTCAGCTCACGAATCATGTTTGACATCTCCCGAAGATGCTGCCTCATCGTTACATTTGGATGCTTTCGAAATGTGTCAAACTTGATGGTGAGTCTCCTCAGCTTAGTGACAGATGTACCCCCAAACTTATCTTTCAAGGCAACCCACATAGCTTGAGCTTTTTCATAACCTTCAAACTCACACATGAGATCATCTTGCATACAGCTTAGCAATGTGATGCGAGCAATGCTATTTTTCTTTTTCCAAGCTTGATAAGCTTCTAGATCTCTCCTGTGTTGAGCTGAAGTTCTATGCTCAGGTTCATCCATGGTATGGTTGAGGGTTTCCAAAACATCTTGCTCCTCAAGGATGTACTGAACCTTTCGATGCCAAATATCATAATTGTCACCGTTTAACTTCTCACCCTTATTGAGGTCAGCCACAATGGTTTTGGATGCCGAAGCCATAATCAATTGTTATAACACATTGACATAATAAACGCAGAATCAATACTAACACATTTTTTAGAGTAACACACATATTTAATTTGCAGCAAAAACAAATTAAATTAATGATAATTCAACAAAAGTTCACTATGTTCCCAATCAACTTCTTTGTATGATTGTTCTATTATCATTAATTAGTTTAATTTGCGCAAATTTTAAGTTCTAGGTGAGAACTTGAATTCTATCAACCTACGAACTCCCATTAGGAAAAATAATTACATGACCTCATGTAATTTCTACATTTTTCTATTTACTCAAAAACATAGCATGATATGAATCAATGTACAAAAATAATCATGTTGTAACTATAAACATAATCACAATTCAACATGTAATGGATTTCCTACCATTGTTTGAATTTTCAGGCAACTAGAAATTGCAAGTATATTAAACTATATACATGATATCATCGAACCAAGCTCTACACAGCATATATGACATCATTTGCATACGAGTTAGCTACTGTATTTCCTAAACCACAAGAAAATACAAGCTACAAATGAATAAACTATGCATTAAACCCAAAAAAATACGCGTACTTAGGGTTTCCTACGCATTTTCATACATTTATAAAAATCAAAAGTATAAAATAATTATACCACAGTGTAAAACATATTCATACGAACCAAATGCCACTGACCACGCTCCAATCGGACATCTCACGCGCCCGAGTCGGCGGCGCGTGTGGTGCACGCACCAGCGAGCCAAATGGCTCCGAGCTGATCCGACCAGTCCAATCAGTGACCGGTCTGACCGGTTTGACCATCGGACCGGTTGACCGGTCCGACCCGTTGACCGGTCAACGGTCGGGTTGGGTCGGGTCGGGTCTCGGGTTGGGTTGCCGGCCGGTGATTGGTCGGCCAACCGGCATCGGAGGTGACGTCATCCCAACAGTTACCGACCGTTAGGTGACGTCACGGTGACGTCATCACATGCCGGTTTGCTAACCGATGTGCGTCGCGCACGTGCCAGTTCGCCGACCGGCGCGTGTTGCGCACGCGTGGGCTTTCCCAGCGCTTCAGGCGCGTGACTGCCACGCGCAGCGGCTTTTGGCCGCGCGTGTGGGCACGTCCGGCGTCTTCCGGCGGCGCTCGACCCATCGCCGGACTCGTCTCGACAAGTACTTGCACCTTGTATGTTTAAAAATTGATTTTGGCCAAAAAATTATTTCGAAAAATGGCCAAAACCGCACGGATGCACACGACCTTGAACCCCTTTTTCGCTTTAGTTCGATTTCAAGTTTTCAGATGGCAAGTTCGACCATTAGACATCCCAACAGTGTAGATTTCATACTCTTGATCTCGATATCAAATGCTAAACGAGAAAATTCAATGAAAAACAAGGTAGAAAACACGACCGGGCTCTGATACCAATGATGGAATTCAAGTCAGCGGAAGACGACTTACCTTATTGCGATGCGCAAACAGCAAATAGCCCCAGAACGAACACTGAATTGCGAATGAATCACGAACAACACTACCTCACGTTAGTCTGGATGCAATCACAAGGAAAACACCCGATTTCCACGGCGTAAATACCAATTGTTCTTGCAAAACTGAAATGGAATGCCTTCTTCTTCTTTGATGGAAAGGGAGAGAAATTTGGTGCATATGTTTTGCCAACCAATGCCAACGGGTGTCTACAAAAGACTTATATACGACACCCTTCATGCCCTTTCATCGTAGCATATCAAGATAATACGGTGCGATCCAATCGCACCCCATCATGGACGTACTAGCTAAAGTACTACAATAACCAACAAAAGAACCAACACTACATCCTGCATATTCTCAAAACAATGTCAAAGATGTCAGTATTTCCTATTAGGCGTGGTGCACATAAAGAAGATCATACTTACGGAGGGAAAATCAGTCAAGATAAATTTTAATATCTATGTCAATCAGAGACTGAACTACTGTCCTGATTTTTCCTCAAACTTTTCCCTATCTCCTGGAGTATAGGAAGCAGTGTATATACGTCGGCTTCCCTCGCCCGGTCCGCCAAAATCCAGCCTACAGCCAGAGATGGTTGTATGTCCGATCGAACCACCCCTCCCCCCCCAAAAAAAAAAAAAAAACAGCGACCTGCTTGCCCGCGATCCTAGGAGCGAGTGAAGTCGAGACGAAGCGCTTGGAGATGAAAAAATCTAGCATGAACGGCTCCATGCAGGCTATGGTGCGCTGTTTGAAGGACACGTGCTTATTAGGAGTCCTGGACTTCTTCTCCTATATGAGGCTGTTGAGACAAATGAAACAAGTGTCAAACTTACAAACTAACACTATCTTAGTACTTAAAAGACCTGGGAAACTGAGCTTCTAATACCTTTTATAGAACTATAACAAAAAATTAAGTCTTCACCCGTGAACGGGGTAACCTAAAAGCCAACATTCACACAAAATCTCCGTATAGTTCGAAAAGGATAAAGCACCCCCAAATTCAATTGATTATATGCCCAACCATTATGCTACACCAGTAACATTATCAATGAAATGACATAGAGAGGACATCCCAAATAAGAAAAAAAGAGTGAGATATTCAATGAAGCACCTGCCCACCATGAATACCACATGTCGGCACAAAGATACCATGTCGAGAGGCATCAACACCATGCACTAGAGCACCATTAAAGCACAAGTTGCAAAAGGCTTGCTTTGACATCTTACTGCAGGAGACACTTTCTAGCAAATAAAAGCAGCCACCTTGATGGTAGTGATCATGATACTCGAAAGAAACAAATATTGTCAGTAAGACATGTCTAACTACTGAGACTCCTCAAGATTAAGCATAGGAGTGGGCAAGCACACAGCCCCCATATAACAAAACCTCACAAACTCTGATCCCACATTGACAGAAATTATGCTCATCAATTCATCAAACAGCTAGAATGCATTGGTGAGTAAGTGCCCAAAAGCCCCCAATATTCGAAATGTGTAACGATTCATGTGAGACAATAAAAACTCGAAGAAGAACTCAAGTTTCTTCCTTTTGACATGGTTTTGGGCAAACATGATTAGGCACACAGATTTACCTAATGTATTGAATTCAGTGTTGACGGTTTCATGTCGATAAGGTTTGGATGGTGATATTAAGGTCCCCTTCCCAATATCCTTCGTCATCCTCCTCGGAGAGGAATACTTTATCGAGTTTTGGTGTCCTCAAGGCACCCTTGCAGAATACATTCATCTTGGGGCATTGCGTGATGACAACACGCTTCAATAATGGGAACCTAAAGGGGTAATCCGTGGGGGAGAAGCTCTCAATGCTTGGTAAATCGTCGAGTATCAGCTTTGTCAGCTTAGGGAAAGAGATCTCCTCTACTTTATTTCCATCATCTGTTACCACATCTTCCATCGTATCGCAATTTCTTAGCGCTAGCCAGGTAAGGTGCATCAGACTTGTCACTGCTGAGCAAGTCCCCATATGACCTAAACCAATGCAATCCTTTACTTCTAACTGCTTCAGTCTCTCGAATGAAGTCGGGGATGGAAGCACGACTGACAAACTAGGGCACCCCCAAATGAATAGAAATTCAATCTGTTTAAGGATTTCAGCCATCAAGGAGCCATCTTTCCAAACTCGCTTCAGGTTCCATAGGTTCAACAGCTCAAACTGTTTTAGATTTCCTAGTGCCTTGAGAGGTTTCTCCACATTAGTAAGTCCTCCACGGGGAGTTGATCCCCCATGTCCAGACACATCTTCTGGAAATACTTCCTCGAAGGAACTACAGATCACAGTAAGAAGTTCTAGATTGGGGAATCTGTGGAGAAGGAAGTTGGAGGGAAAAGCGACATTTTCATCATGGTAGCATCCCAAAGCCAGATCTTTGAGATTGTCAAAGAAGTAATGCTGCAGCATCTCAATATCCTCCCTCATTAATGTCAATGCCTTCAAGTGTGGAATAACCTGTGGGAGGGAATCTCTTTAATTAGGCCACCAAAAGTCCAATGACTAAAATGTCCTTCCATTTAGGGAAAAGAGAGGACAAAGAACCAGTAGTTTTTTAGCCCGTTTCATCTTTACCCCAAAATAATAATAATAATAATAATAATTATTATTATTATTATTATTATGGAGCCAGACAAGCAATTAAAATCAGGTTCGTATCTGAATGTGACAATGTTGGCACACCTATCAAATTAAGTACAGTAAATTAAGAAAAGGTTAGTTATTCCAAATATAATGGTGAGCCACAAGAATATATATCCGTAGATTATTAAAGTAGTTGGTAATTTTGATAAAAAAAATGAAAGTTTTGTGCTCTTCAAAGCCTAACACGATAACTAAAATTTGCAAGTAATGAAAGTTAGTGGATATGTTAATGAATCGGTACATCAATCAAATTAAGGTTGGTCATTTAAAATAAAAGTTACTTTTTTTTAAAGCGTTGGTAATCACAACAACAAAAGTCGACGCAGATAAGTTATTAAAATAGTTGGCAATTTTTGAAGCATAAATAAATGTTGGTACTTGTCAAAACCTATTAGGAAGTTACTGACATGTGTCTGGGTAAGCAAGTCAGCCGCGGTATTTGTCAGTTACCGACCGTGTTCACAATGCTTGAGCATGGAACTTTGTTGTGCAGCTAAGCCAGCAATATGCCAAATGTGCATGATACTAATATTTTTTTGTAAAATTTTGGCGGATGAGGAATCCTAGCTATAAGACGTACCACTAATATAATGCATTTGATGAGACACGAGCTACTCATTAGAAGCTTAACTTGTCTACACAAGTTAATAAAAAAAAAAATTCTTTTCAAACTAAAAAGCTGGGATCACCCGATTATATTCGAAAGAATATGAGTAGGAAATATTAACTTAATCTTCTGAAATTTCTTAGCTGTTCACAGGTGCGGTTAGGTTAGTATTTCTAAGCATGAAATGTTGGACAATTTCAGTTCCCTACTGAGAATAACAAAGCATTAAGAGCTATGCACATAAACCACTGAAGACGAAAGCAGAGGATTAGAATTAAGGATTGTACCTTTTCAGAAGAAAATAGTGCAGGTTTGTTCTTGTTGGTAATTGTACCTTGGCAGCTTTGGATTTCAGAAGTGGATGAGAATGACCTGATCTTACTACAATGTCTAACTCGTAATTCCTTCAAGAGTGGCCATGTTGAAGTATGACTATTCTCATAGAAGCTCCTTAGTTCGGGCAACTCACGGAACCTTAGGTCAATCAATCGTGGAAAGAAGAGATTACTTGGCCTCATGCCTACTCTGTCTTCCTTTGTTATAATTTGCTCCACTCCACAAGACAGTACTAGAAGTTCTTCAAGCTGTGTCATACTTTTTGCCACCAAGCTTGGAAATAAACTTTTGAGATTGACACACTCGATAACTTTCATGAATCGTAAGCTTCTAAAGAAAAGACCTCCTTGAGAAAGTCCACTCCACACTTGCTTCAATTTTGGGAGCCGCATCAAAACTAATTCTCTCAACATAAAAGTACTTGTAGAACGAGCTTCGCTAAAATTGAACTCTTGGATGTGAAATACCGCTTCTAAGGACTCACAATCAGTTATGACCATCTTCTCTAGATTTTGAAATCTTGTGAGCATAGTATAAGACGAAAATATGGATGAAAGTTTGTGACAATACTGCACTACTAGAGTCTTGAGTTTGCTAAAGGCATTTGAAGCAAGATCATCAAGCCATATTTTCTCCATGATATCCATGTGCAAGATCTTCATCGACTCTATATTGGGAAACTCAACCTGTTAATTTTCAATTTAATTAATTAGAGATGACTCTTTTTTCATGAAAAGGAGAATACTATGATTTCAAGAATAAGGAAGATCTCATGATCCACATTATCAATATAACATATAGAAAAGAAGACTAGATGCATGCTATTTTCTTTTTAGTACATACCACTCCCTAAAATCCATTCTTCTGTCATTTCACTTTTTAGTAAAGAGCATAAATTTTCTTCAATATATGTCAGGAATAATGTTTGAGTAGTAGCATAACCATAGCCTTCTTAGTCAAATAAGCAAATTGATTTCGTGCATAATACGTTTCCCATAAACCTCAACTTCAGCCTATCTTAGATTTCACTCACTATGACATACAAATACACAATAGACAATATACTCTCCCATTTCTTTGAACCATTTAAAAAATGTAGCTTGTGCATTTAAAGGTAATGATACTGACAAAACATAAACCAATCAGCACAAACCAATGCCTCATGGATCATCCACTTCAAAATTTCTCCGACAAAGTGTACACTCCAAGAAAAAACGACAAATAATGTAGAAAAAAAATCCAACAATTAAATCAAAAGATGGTGGAGTGCAGATATGCACTGTTCAATTGATGTTGGATGGGTTTTTTCCAACCACTAGCTGATTTGTTTCTTTATTAGCAGTAAAACTTGTTCCAATTTAGCAATTGAGTCTTTCCATTGCCCACATTAATTTGAATAGGACGGAAAGTATATATGATTTTTTTTTATCAATTTTTTCCTTTTTTATTGTAAATATGTGGTCCCAATGTGGTGATGCCACACGAAAAAAAGAAGGTGACAAAAATTTAAAAAGTACATATAAGAAAACAAAAAGAGAGAGAGGTCTCAGGGTCTTTGCAAGGAGGGACACCCGACCACTTCAATTTTATTTAGGCTCTGCAACCTATCCATTGAATTTGATGGAAAAACATGTGACAAATTTTCACAAAATTCAACCGTGAAGAATGTGAGTTTGCAAAAGGACTGTTCAGGGAGTTGATTGTGCCATATCCTCTTTAATCAGCACATGGATGAAAGCTTCAATCCCTCCAACTTGGAAAAGAACATGCGCAAAAGCATTGTATATGTAGAGTGACAGATTTTTGGGATAGAATTTTATTATGCTGAAATTTGGGGGGCAACTTTGGGAATGAGAAGCAATGAATTAGTTTTTTTTACCACGAACTGCTAAACTTTTGGTATAGAATAATGGTCCGGTTTTTATCAAAATGCTTCCCTAGTTAAAACTGGAAGAATAATTTATAGAAAGATACTGTAGATGCTTACGTACCTTTTCATTGAAAAGAACAGGCAAGGACAAGCTAGAGTTGATATGATCAAATGCTTGTTGTAAACCTGTATCAGCTTTCATCAATTGTTGCTTTCTTTCGAATGAAGAGAGTGTCATCATTTTGGGGCATCTAGATATCGTCAGTCTTGTTAAGGATGGACAGTGAATATTGTACTTTTCATAAGAGAATGTCCTGAGATTTGGCAATTTCTCAAGAGACAAGGAGGTTAACATAGGAAACTTCAAAGTGTCAATGGTTTTAGCTTCCTCCAATTCTTCTTCTTGCACATCAATAATTTCCTCCATTAGCTCACAACTAGCTATTTTTATTTCTTTTATTTGCCCAAGTGCTTTAGCCATGGAAGAAGAAAAAATGAACCTCAGGTTCTCACATTTTTGCACCTTTAGTGTCCTCAAGTTTTGGAAACATGATGCTCTTCGTGGATTTTTGTTCCATATGTGTCCCAAACTTGATAAGTCACTCAAGGTTAATTCTCTCAATTGCGGTAGTATCTCAACTTCCCCACTGGCTGTGAGTCCTTCTAGGTCAAATACTTCTCGTATTAATTGACATCTTTCAATGGTTATGGCTTCCAAACTCTGTAACTTGATTAGCTGCAAAGGGTGAATAACCCACACTATCTCATAATAATGCTTGTAACTAGAAATACATGTTGCATGTGATATAATAATGAAGGAAATAATCTCATACAATAGATTTAACGATAATGGAAGAAAAGGCAGAGTAGTGATTTTTCAATTTTGCCTTATTCTTCTTTACAATTTATCATTATGTACTTGGAGTCCATTGAATATATAATTAAGGACAGAATTCATAGTGCCTAAAATATTGAGGTTATTCAATTTATCCTCACATTTTGTGCTTTCTACCTAAATTTTCCTAATTCGTGGCATAGGCTCAATTGAATTTTTAGTCATTGATTATGATTTAATGTAATATCTAAAAAAAATTATTTTCTATCAAATAGTCATGAACTAAATTGACAAACAGAGACAACTACACTTTTAATTGATTTGCAGGTGTAATATGAGCTTGGCATTTTATATAAAGTATTTTGAATAAATACATCTCTTATCATAAGATTGAAAGTTAAAAGTTATTGTAAATTGTGATAGAAATACTAAAATAGTCAGAAGATTTTGTTGTCCCCATGCACGATCCATGATTTCCTATCATAGATGTAATGCGGAATATGTGCCACATTGGCCGAAAGTGAAATGAAAAAGTGGTTCATCACTGTAAGATCCAAGGTTGGCCATAAGAACCATGAACTGACCCCAACAGAACCTTATGGGCATCAAAGTCAATTTCATTATAGGAATATATTTACCTCTATAAGAACCTAAGATGCGCTTCCTTTATTTATTTATTTATATTGATCGGAAGATGCGCTTCCTTATCAAAGAGCTAATTTATATGGCAAATTTTATATATGTAGCCAAGAAATTTCTTTTTCTTAATTCAGCAAAAGATTTTAGTTGACATCACGCTTTTTCGATTTGGCTCATATGATTAAAATAATTTTATAAAATAATTTGAAGAAAGGGTTTCTTATTTTATAGTAACAGAATAGCTAAAGCACTTTACCAAAAAAAAAAAAACAGAATGGCTAAAGCAATTGTTAAATTAAAGCGATAGTGCACAAATGAATGTTAAATGTGTTTCTACATAATACTTTCAAGCAATAATTTATTACAAAAAAAGGAATGTATGCATGTGCAACGCACATAAATTCTACTAGTAATACTAGAAAAGTGATGAGAACCAAGAGTTGGGGCAGATTTGATCACCACAAAAGGTCCAATAGCTTACATGAATTAGAAAACAATTTGGCCTATTGTACTATATTTGATCTTTCATTTGTAGTCGCATAACAATTCCGTCATTTAACAAATAAGAGTATAATGGAACATGTGATCGTCTAAACTACTCCAATGCTCATGTACTTACGATTATAATTGCAAAATTACAAGTAAATGATTGGATGTTATTTGACGCAATGTAGTTAAATTCACCTGATGATTTTTTTTTTAGTTCTTTCTTTCACTTTAATCAAGCGGATATAATAGAATTCTACATATGTCCATTCATTATCAAATAGAGGTCTTAGAAATTATTAAGGTCGTATATACTTCCTTCAGCTTATGAATATATCCATGAATGTTTGTGTACACATATTCGATGTTACAATTAAGCAATGATAAACTTCTAGATTATTTAAAAAAAAATTATACATCGTACAGCGCTTCTTTAACAATGTTGACAGCATAACACAAATAAGTGAGGTGTAATTAACTGATGTATAAATGTTTTATGTATTCATTTATCATATAGCAATTCCATTTTGAAGAATAAAATAATTGTTTGTCTTAATTATTCTGGAAAACTTAATCTCAAAAACAAATTATTTATCCCATTTTTCTACGTCCTATCGTACTCTCACATATAATATACATGCACAAAATCTTAAAAACAAATTACATACCTGCTGCGCCTCAAATAAATCAACCGAATAGTCCGCCATTTTATAGAAGCTTGTCATTTTTGGCAAGTGTCGTAATGTCAGCCTACGCAAATTGCATGATTTCACTTTGGAATCCTCATCTATTTCATCTCCGTCTTCAGGCTCAGCATCTACAACAATTTGTTGCATCAAGTGGCATTTGCTTATTTCAATCTCTTCAAGCTGCGCTAATATTCTTGTCATGGACAAAGGAAACAAATGTTTGATTTTACCACAGTTGTCCACCTTTACAATCTTTAACATGCTAAAAGATTCTAGGGCAAGACCGCCGCGGCAAATCTTCTCCAAGTTGTTCAGATTCTTGAGAAAAAACGATTCCAATTTCGTAAATGCAATGCACTGGACAATTTCCATGGCGTGAACAACATATTGAAGCGAAGGGCTATTTTGTACGTGAAGATGCTTCAATTCTTGAAAACCTTCAACGCACAAATCGTGAATGCTATCATTGCCATCTTGCAATCCATCCAAGTGGAGATCTTGCGTTCTCTGCAAACATTTATGCACCCACTCTTCATGAAGAAGATTGCCTGAATCCAGCTTGAGCTTTAAAGTTCTGGATTCATTGTATTTGCCCGACCAACCCCAAACTTCCCCAATTTGGATTTTATACTCGTTAAGTTTTCCAAATGGCAAGTCTCTCGAGAGATTGACAGAATGAGGAATGGTAATGGACAAAGTGCTCAAATTCTTCATGTTTTTCAACTCAGCTAGGCTAGCATTGTTTCGTGGTGCTTTATCCTCCTCCTCCCACCGATCAAAACTATCTTCCATATAAAGTTCTTCTAAATTAACCAAGCTTCTGAGCACGCCCGATTCGATAACTTTGAGTCTAGTGCACCCCCTCAAGTCCAAAAATCTCAATTCCGTTAATCCACCTATTTCTTTGGGCAGCCGAGCAATTGTAGAGTGAAGGAAACTTAGGAACTGCAATCCTTTTAGCCTTCCAATAACAGTCACATCCTCCAGATGGCATTGATCAAGACATAGGGACTTGAGGTTTTCAAGGAGCTCAATCGACGAAGGCAGAGTGGTAAAAGACAAGCCACTAATGTCCAAGACTTGCAGCTTCTCCATAGATTCAAAAAACGACGGGGGAATTTTGAGAGACGATTTGTGTTCGACTAACAAAAGCATCTTCAAGTTTGGACAGTCCAATTTTTCAGGAAACTCCTCAATGCCAACATTATGGAAGGACATCGCTGTGCATTTTTTGAGCTCATCCCTTGACCATTTTTTAAACCCATCGCTCTTCCTGCCGACCAAGGCGTTCCATTCCGTGGAAGCAATAGAGATGGCCACGTCAACAAATATATCGTGCATTCTGAAATATACCTTGTCATCACAATCTAGTAACAAAGAAGAGTCCTTTAGGCTATGTAGATCCATCTTTAACCTATCTCTTGCATTTTCGATGGTCCCGTTGAATTTTTTATATAAACCCAAACCCATGCAGTAGATAAGGAAATCCCTCATCGAAGTTGTCCCAGAGTCCAAAGCACAAACCAAGAACACCGATCTGATTCTGTCATCTTTTAAGTCTTTGTAATTTAGTTCCACTTGTGATTTTATACCTGACTCTTCTATATTCAATGCATTCCTCCATGCAGCTAAATCTCCATGCTTCAACCTTTTTGCCAACGAAACAATAAAAAGTGGCAAGCCTCCACAATTCTTGACCACTCCATCTACAAAGCTCTTAAACTCAGGATCGTTAACTCTGTCCCCCATTGTCCTTTCAAAAAGTCTTCGGGCTTCTCCATGCTTTAACTCATTGACTTGGAATTCTCGGTCAGAGCCCATGTCAATGCACAAAACATCTCGGAATCTAGACGTTAGTAATAACTTGCAGCCTCTTACTTTATTATCATCTTCACAAGGGATTCCAACTTCCTTCAACTCTAACTTATTCCACAAATTATCTAAAATAATGAGAATGTTTTTCGTAGGACCTTGCTCTAATCTCTCACACAAACGATCTGCTCTTCCACGAACACTTTCCACATTTTTTAGCTTCAAGCCCAACGCGTCAGCAATTTCTCCTTGTATTCTTTCTAGATTTGGATTGCGTGATACATTTGCCATGGCAACCTCATCAAATAGCTTCTCTCCCTGAACTCGCATTTTGACGTCCTCCAAAAGCTTGGACTTGCCAACCCCACCTGGTCCATACACCCCAATCACATGGACCTTGTCATCAACTATAGCCTTTATTACTTCCTCTGTGATTGAAGCCCTCGACTCTAGGGCATCTTCTTTCTTATCAATAGACCTTGTAGCGGAAGTGGCGGTGGTGACAATTCCTGTCGGAGTATTTTCATAGTAGACCTTCTTGAAGTTACTATTTCGGCTTTTCTCATAGAGTTCCTGAATGACTTTAGTTGTCTCCTTCACCTTTCTGCCTATCGGATGGCGCACCAAGGGGTTGGGAATCCATTCGCAGAAGCAAGAGTTCTGTGCACTCTTGCCACGTTCTAACAGGTGTTGTGCTTCGTCAGCCTCCTTCGTCACACTCTCTAGCCAATCCTTAACATTAGTGTGTATAAGTTTTCCGTCATATAGGGCTTCATTGACAGAGCATTGCACCCTTTCCTTCGTAGTCTCTAGCTCTTGGACTCCATTTTCTAGACCTTCAACGTAGCTCTTGTAGCACAGCACATACCCAACTTGATGTCCAATGGGAATAAATAGGTATTCACTGAGTTTCGAAACTAGGTTCACCGCGATGGAGGTAAAAAAACTCCCAGTCATTTCTTCCTTCTTGTCTAGAAATTTATTTTTCCACCTTTTGCCCCTTTTTCTATCTCCTTGCTTTTGCTTAAACGAATGGGCCTAAAGGAAACTAAACAATGAACAGAATTAATCCCTCGATGTATGAAAAGAAAGGAAGAACAAAGTGATAAAACAATGAGAACAGGGAAACAAAACCAAAGATATGAGAGAGAGAGAGAGCCCTGAGTGTACGGAAGCAAGAGCAACGTAATTAAACAGGAGAGTGAGGAATATCAGCAAGAGCAATTTAGAATAATCTTTAAGGCCTTCCATAACCCTGATACAATCAGAATGAGGAAAAAAAACAGAATCCAAGAAAGAAAGAAAAGACATCAAAACAATGAATGCAGGGAGAAAAAAAAAAAAAAACTAGTGGACAAGTAACACGTTACTGGTCTACCACGTGCAAAAGAAGGCTTAATTTGTTTCCCTTTTCTCCCCTGTTTTCTTCATATTTTGGTCCAAACTCCCGAAGTTTTTCCCGAGACGAAGTTCAAGTGTGTCCAAATTTAAACCTAAAACATGAGGAAGAAACATTATTTGCATTATGTCGATTCTTTTAATTATCGGGAGTTCGAATAATTTAAAAATTTCTCGGTATTTTAAAGATTAAAGCATTTCTTGCATTTTCAGGATTTTGCAAGACATGCGTACTTTCTAAAAAGATAGTGCCCAAATAAAAAATTGACTTGCTGGCAATTGCTTTCATTTTTGTACCCACTGGGATTTGAACACGTGAGAGTTTATAAAAAATTCCTAGAGCAGAGTAGATGGAATGTGCCCTATAAATTAAAAAAAGAATTTCTTTAAATATGGCTACGTCTAAATGTGAGAATTTCCAAATTAAAGGAAAACATTGCACCAAAGGGGGGGGGGGGGGCTATTTGCACCTCTCTTTAATTTTATACATACTTTTTTATTATAAATTGACCAAAATAACTTTTTATGTCTGGAAACAAAGTCGGGCATCCGTTCACTCTATTTTTTTCTCTCTCATATCTTCTCTTCATCTCCTAAGTTTATAATTAAGTGACTAAAATATCATTCTTGTTTGAAAATCGGTTAATCATCATTTAACCATACTTTTTGTTTCCCGCTATTGCTTTTCCCATCTTCTTTTTAAACTAAATGATGGATTAAATTTTGTAAAATTCTTGGTTTGTAATTTTGGTCCATTAGATACTACTTTACTTAGATTGTTAATTCTTTAATGTAGCTTTTCTATTCATCTTAATTGTAATGGGACGACATGAGGCCACTTTTATACTGAGCACTACGGACTCTAATTTTTGACCTTAGCAAAGTACGGATTGTCCAATCTCTCTCTCTCTCTCTCTCTCTCTCTCTCTCTCTCTCTCTCTCTCTCACTCTCTCATGCACGCAAGACAAATATGCATGCTCTTTAACAAACAACTTGCAATTAAGAAACTGATTAGTTGAGAAATGAATAATACTAGGGGGCGATGTTGAGGACTGAATTCATCACATGGTTTTGTCCGACTTGCCCATATAGGGAAAAGTGTCAAAAAAAACATCCTAAACATATTACATTAATGCCAATTTAGTTATAAACATTTAATTTAGTGCCAATTTAGTACTAAGCTTTTTAACTTGGTGCCAATTTAGTCATTTCGGCTAATTTTGGCCGAATATTGCTGAGTGGATGTCGGTCGGCTTATGTGACACATCAGCATTGACATTGGCAATTTTTAATAATATTTTAATATTTTTATTCAGATTTTTTATTATTTATATTTTAATTTCATTTTTCCTCTTTCATTTTTTCCCCTTCCCTTCCTTCTTCCTCTAGCCAGTCGTCGATCGGCATTGGGCTAGAGGGGAGGGCCAACGAGGTTGACCTCTAGCTGATCACCAACCGATTATGTCACGCCCCGATCCTCGGACACGTACACATCCTTCTCACTTGGTCGATTTTATAATGCGATATCCTAGGACTATGTATCGCCGACCCTTTCATTTATTAAGCACATGCGGAAGCAGGTATAAAATCCCCAGACAATAAAACAATGGGATAGAAAAGCAGGCCATATTTTTCATATTGAAAGCCACAACCAAACCTTTACACAAAACACAAACCAGAGTACTTTACAAAACTATTCACAACTTTCTAGTCTCACTCTATTCACATCAAAACAGTATTCACAAAAGAGGATGGGATCTTAGTCCTCATCCGAGTCGTACTCCAGATCCCTCTAAGGATTATCTTCTTCTTCCAAAAATCCTTCTCCTCAGGTTTCACCTCAGAGTTCTCCTTCTTAGATTCCTCCTCGTTAGCTCCTCATCAGGGTCCTGAAATATTATCCCACAACCGGGATGAGACTATGTCTCAGCTAGTTCTACCCCACTAAGGCCCGATTAGCAAACTATTATACTATAGGCTGCCTAAACACGCACAGGTTGGAGGACTTACCTTGGCATCTGATTCCACCTGCAAGTCAGTACAATCCATAATAGGCACCCAAGCAATCACATCAAAGATCGATCTCTCGATCAAATCGACCTAGTCGATTATACACCAACAAGACCACTCACGGTCATTCCCATCCCACTGTATAATTTCCAATAATACACTTAGTCACAGAGCTCCACTAATGCTCTCGGGCGTCGTTTTCACCAAGGTGACATATCCACTAGACAATTGCGTGCGTTCTTTAAGGCGCCGTTTTCGCCAGTGATGTCCTTAATCACTGAACCACACATGTCTATAACCATGTATTCAATAGACAGTTACGTGCGTTCTTTAAGGCACCGTTTTCGCCAGTGATATCCCAAATCACCGAACTACGTATGCCTATGATGATATATGTACTAGACCGATACGTGCGTTCTTTAAGGCGCCGTTTTCGCCAGTGATATCCCAAATCACCGAACCACGTAGGTCCATGAGGATATATATACTAGACTGATACGTGCGTTCTTTAAGGCGCCGTTTTTGCCAGTGATATCCCAAATCACCGAACCACGTAGGTCCATGATAATATATGTACTAGACCGATTCGTGCGTTCTTTAAGGCGCCGTTTTCGCCAGTGATATCCCAAATCATCGAACCACGTAGGCCCATACACCGTGTCTAATCGGTTCAAGCCCAGAGTATTTCTAATTCACTCTCACGATTCTACTCACTTCATAACTCAACCAAGCATTATAAATGCTAAATAAACATACTCGGCCAACTACTAGTAAATCAATCAATCCCGCTCAATTTCAAACAATTTAGGGTAAATACCTAAAATATCACAATTTATTTAATTCCATGCAACGTAGAGCTCAATTAAATAAACGGACTGCGCCACGACAATCAGCACGAGATTTCGGTCGTCGGCCATCTCAACCTTAATTTCCAAAAAATAAATAATTAATTAATTAATTTCAAAAATTAATAATTAATTACAATAAATCCAATTTAGCTCAAATCGGAGCTCAATCAAATAAACGGACTTCACCACGATCATCAGCATAAAATTCCGATCACCGCCATCCCGGTTGAATTTTCGGAAAATTAATTAATTAATTAATTAATTTTGAAAATTAATAATTAATTATTAAAATCCAATTTAGGCCCGTATTGCCTAATTGAAGCTCGCGAAGGGTCGGGAAAAATCCCGAGATACATTTAATAAATAGTAGACTATGTCTACTTGCTAAATGCCCAATTAATTTGTCTAATATGCATCACAATTGTTTAATAATCACTAAGCTACTCTAATCTAACCACCTAATTGCATTTAATTAAATCTAACCAACCCCTAAGAATAATTAGCAAACTAAGCAAGGATTAGTGAGATTACTCACCGGAATCACGCGCAAATCGGATCAATCCGACGGGGACGGCGCGAGGAACAATTCTTCCCAAAGCACGGCTTGAGTTCGGGGCCCGGAAACGGCCCAAAAGAGAGCCTGAAGTTGCTGGAAATCCACTTGGCGGGGTGGCTGTCCGGGCTGAAAAAAGGCACAAAACAACCACAAACCACTTCCACAAGGGCGGCAAGGCGCGGGGGAAGGCCGGTGGAGGTCCGGCGGCGTCGAACGGTGGCCGGAGGTGGCTGGACAGGGGCGGAATAAGGCTGGGCAGAGGCCAAACGGCCTGAACGGTGCACAGCAGGGACGGCGAGGTGCGAAGGGGACGGTGACGGACGGTGGCCACGCGGGCGGCGGTGCGTGGGCGGCGACGGTAGCTGCTTCGGTCTTCGGCGAGCTACTGTCCTTCTTCCTCCGTTTCTAGTTTTCACGAGCAAGAAACAAGAAGAAGGGGAGGGGGGGGGGGGGCTGCTTTCGGTCACGTGGAAGAGAATGGGGGAGAAGAGAGAGGAGAGAGAAGAAGAGAGAAAAGAGATAAGAAGAAGAAACTTTTTGACTAGTCAAAGTGAAAAAGAAAGAGAGAAGAAGAAACCAATTTGAAATTGGCAAGGGGGTGTTCGGTGGGGGTGCTCGCACGAAGGGGGAGGGAAGGAGAGAGAGAGAAAAGAGAGAGAGAAAAAGAAATAGAAAAAGGAAATAGTACAAGAATAAGAAATTTACCTTATTCTTAAAATTACTATTTTTTCCATTTCTCTTTCCCTTTTTATTTTCCTCCGGTCTTCGATTTTTCTTCCGATAATTTGTTTCTCAAAATTTCGGACTCATCAATAAATTGACGATTTGACGATGAGACGATATCCAAAAACGAATTATGACACGCCCGAATATTTGATTCCCGAACCGAATTCAATTTCATGGTTAAAATCGCCGACGCGATTTTAGTCCAATCCAACAAATTAAGTAGCTTTTAGGGATTTTACATGCGGATACATCCCTTAACGGCTTCACCTAATAGGTTAGTTAACTCGTGAGTGATCAGCTTAGAGAAAAAAGACCTTAGGCGCGTCGACGAAATGCCCATTTCATTTTATCGAAACGGGATCAAAATTTAGGATGTCACAGATGACCGACTAGAGGAAGAAGGAAGGGAAGGGGAACAAAAAACGAAATACAAAATAAATACAAAATACAAAATTTCAAAAAAAAATATTAAAATATTATTAAAAATTGTGCAAGTCGTGCCATGTAAGTCAATTGACGTTCATGTCAGCAAAATTAGGCCATAATTAGCTACAAGGACTAAATTGGCACTAACTCAAAAGGTTTAAAACTAAATTGACACTAATAAAAGATTTAGAACAAAACCGATACTAATGCAATAGATTTATGATTTTTCTGACACTTTTTCTTGCCCATATAGATAATTGCAAATGACAATCGGACAAAGACAACCAAAACAAGGCAACGAAAAATCACAACTTTATCAAGGCACAACTTGCTATTAAGCGGTGTTTATCGCATTAGTTGCCACGTAGGTTCATTTGGATTGAATACATAACAGTGGCCATCTCTATCCCTCGATTAAAAGTAGGAGACATTTGAAAAGTGGGATCATCTTTGTCCCTTTTGATGTTATGCAAAATTTTACTGACTGGGAATTTTCATCTAAGAAACCTTCTCATTCTAAATAAAGAAAAAATTTTCATTTGTCCTTATCTAATAATTATTTTTTATAAGATCATGGAGTAGCTAACTTTTAAAGTCGACTAAAACAAATGAATAAATGTAAATTACTGCATTGATGTACATCGGGACTTGTCAAATATTTTTTGAAAGCGTTTTTGTAGGAAAAGAAATAGGAAAATTCATGCTAATGGTTTCTAAAAGTCGAATAAACATGCAGTGTAATCAATGAGGGTTCAGATGTGGACCTTAATTTCGAGAAATAGTTTGAAAGTTTACGAAATACTTTCAAACTTTCAAGCGTTTTTGTTAGGTTGGAGAAACGTTTTTAACAAGAAAGCAGTTGTGAAGCATAACCAAGTAATAAAAGACGCAATGTCTTGACAATTGGAACTCGTAGGAGGGCAAATTGGATGGCGTAAGGAAACTTCGAACTAATTAATACAACGATCAAGCTTCAGCTTCTTCTTCTTTGGATTCCTTGTAGTGGCCGGCAAGCCTCCGGCAAGACTCACTGACCATTGGGCAAGGGCCACCAAGCCCTCGCCGGCTGCCAAGGAAGATCATAGCCCTCGCCCGGTGGTCGGCGAGCCGCCAATTGGAGAAGGAGGCCAAGAGGAAGAAGAGGAAAAAGAAAAAGAGAACAAAAAAAAGAAGAAAAGAAAAAAATTAATAAAGAATTCGAAAAAAATAAAATTATTTAAAAATTGCCATGTCAATATTCGTTGGCTAGTTGGCATCCATGTTAGCATCAACTGGTCAAATTTGACCGGATGTATCATTGTGAAAAATATTTAAGACTAAGTTGGTTCAATTGAAGAATTTAAGACTGAATTGGTACCAATATCATATGTTTAGAACTTTTTTTGTAATTTTTTCTAGACTCAGTTGATCTTATGGAGACTTCTGCCAAGAAGCATAAAGAACGTGTGGCTTTAGATATGCACAGGGAAGTTGAGGGGAAAGTTACTTGGGAGAACTCATGATGAGTTGCACCTTTTACTATTCGTCCTTAATGCTGGAAGTTGCGAGAGAGGTGGAATGGAGAATGGAGGTGCAAACCTACAATCTACTTTTAGGATTGTAAAGCTCCCCATTTCGGCAATCAAGCAAACCTACAATATACGTTTCTCTCTACTTTTTCATTACATCAATTTGCTTTTCTGGCAATTTACGTTTTTCTCGTGAGCTTGTATTTTTTTTTCTCCACATAAATTTGCACTCCATCGAATCCACACTTGTGCGCGAGGTGTTGAATTGCAGAGTGAGGGCCAATATGCTATTTCACTAGGTTCAACGTATCAAACAATTTATACCGACTGGTTTGAATGAAAGGAGTGTAGTAAGAAAAATAAGCAATATATGTGATGACAATTTCAAAAAAGAGACTTATGAATTTCACGTGTCATGTTTGTATCGATTATAACGGACTAGAGAATGAAGGTGGGGCTTTTATGGGGGAGAGCACAATGATATAATACTGTAATGGGTTTTGTATTTGAGGATAAGTTTCCTTTTAAAAGATCAAGTTGTCCCCAAATCTTGAAAGGCAGTACAAATGGAGGATTTGATTACCTTCAGGCCTCGATGATTTGTAGTGAACCTGGAGTTTATCAAAGCAAATATCTCAGAACAAAAGGCAGCGTCTCTGTATATTGGCGTGACTGGCGTGGTGTTTCTTACCGATGCGTTTCTCCTCTCCAAGCACTACTGGCCCTCGCACTTGAACAAACCTGCAAGCACTACTAGCCCTTGCACTTGAACAAAGCTTTACCTTTTCTCTTGCCCCAAAGAATGAACAACATGTGCTTAAGATATAGGAAATCTTTAATGAGGCAATTTTACCTCTTTAACCCTTTCGCCTTTTGTCCAAGACCAGCAAAATATCCCTTCCTCTGAATTGGCAAGAATGCCCGCCGTAGACTCTAAGGATATTTTGTCAGTCTCCTTTGTAATTGGACCGCGTGGCCATGCAGATTATAGTGAAGGACATTTGGAATTGGTGAGGAATTAGAATTCACAGCTTTTGTCCAACTTGCAACGAAAGAAGGCCACAAAAAATCGCGACTTTATAGACACCCGACTTTAAGTCACCACTTTAAACAATTTACATAATTTTATTGTCATTTCACTGAGGTCGAATCACCACTTTGTCAGCACAGAACCTCGATGCCGCTCTCACATCCCCGCCCCGATGGACCACCCGGTCGCTAGGCCGCACGCCTCATATGAAGCAAAACTCCCTAATAATTCTCTTGATATAAGATGTGCAAAAAGTTCAAAGATAATGAATCCATCACTGTTTTACTTTTTCCATGTGTTCAATGTTATCTCTGTATTTATTTTTTTACCAATGCAAAATCTAAAGTATATGCTTTTTTAGTCAAGTTTGCCCTTTCGTTAAAATTACAAAACAGAAATACTTTCATGGCTGCTATCGAGGTCACGACAATGCTAAACGAATAATTTAAAGGTGAAATGGAATTGCTTGGTTGATTGGGATGAAATTATTTGAAAATTTTAAAAAAATCACAAACACTAACTCCGAGAGAGAGAGAGAGAGAGAGAGAGGAGGGAGGGAGGGAGGGAGGGAGGGAGGGAGGGAGATTATCACTAAATGTAGCTAGGTCTATTAGATGCTAATTTAATATTTATTTATGTCATTTTTCTTGGTGAAGTAAAAAACACGTTTTCCTTCACAACTTTTTTTAAATCATAGGAGACATTTTTTTTTCTTTTTTAATTGATTTTGATCATTTATTTAGTAATTATTTATATGTAAAATATGTAAAATATGTGCTAATCAATATATATTTATCGTGACCACCGGCCGCGGTGACTCCGCTGGATAAGGCGCCCGCTCGATCCTCGGCCCGAGATGAAGGGTTCAAAACCCGGAGATGCGCTAGGTGTATTAAGTGTGACTCGGGGTGGTGGGTCCTCCCGCTTAAGTGTCACCCAGGGGTTTACGGCGCAATGCTTCGGCTACAAGCCGGTTCCTCCAAGACAAAAAAAAAATATATATATATATATATATTTATCGTGAGAATTTCTAAAAATAAACTACTAAAACCCCCTTAAAAACTCTTTTAGAAGCTTACTATATTCTTAATTTAAATTTTATTCTGACCAATTACAAAGCGATAGGAATTAACTTCATTAATTATAAAGTGAGAGGAAATATGCAAGATCATAAAACTTTTGCCTATTTCTATGATGTAAAGACTATTTCACAAAGACCCATTCATATCTAATATGATAGTCATATCGTTCTATCAATTTTTCCAATTAATGTTCTGTTTATCAAATAAAATTTTGACAAGCTCCATATATAATAATTCACCGTATTAATAAACTAAAATTGAATTGGCAAGGATACCTCCTATTGTAGAGTCTAGACTCCAAAGATACTTTGTTAATTGTCTTTGTAACTGGATCGGTTGGTCACGCAAATCAAAGTGAAGTGCTTCCTGGCCCACAAAATGAAATAATCGATACTTTATGTCAGAGTCAAGTCGATAGTGGAAATTATCATCCTTGTACGTGGCAACTTTTGCAAGGTGTTTGTGGTGGAAACCTCTTGTCCCAAAGGATAAATTAGATTTGCTTGGGATACATAAAATCTCGTGGTGAATTGTCAAATTTACTTTCTTTTACCCTCGCCTCTTGTCCAGGACCACCAAATCAATGCCTCCTCTAAATTGACAAGAATACCCTCCCGCAAAGACTTGAAGGATGATTGGTCTTCTGTTAATAGACGTTTTAATCAAAAGTTAAGCTTTGGGCTCCAAAATTATCGGTGCTCATGTTAGGGTCAAGTTATTCATACTGGAAATTAACTTTTGCATGATGCTATTCTTTAAGAGCCGTGTAATCATCTCTTTTATTAGCAACTTTTGCAAGATGTTGAATGGTTATGCTTTGAGAATGATGGACTGATCAAGAATTTTTGCTAAAGCAACACTGTGTTTGAAATTATATGGAAATATCTTGGAAGAAGCTTGGATGACCTTTGACACTTGACTCGTGTGTCACGGGTCAGTGATTGAGAATTTTCGCTAATGCTGTGCTATGTTTGGAATTTTGTGGCAATATCTTGGAAGAAGCTTGGATGACCTTAGACACTTGACTCATATGTCATGGGTGGGTCCATGACACACGTGTCTTTTAATAACTTGATGGTTAAGGTTAATGTCAATTTGACTCTGAGTATTGTGCGAGGAAAGGGCTAAGCAATTCGTCGGAGCGTAAGGTTTACGTTTTGCATTGATTCATGTTAGCATGAAGTCATTTATAATTAAAAAAAAACTATAAAAAAATTCATAAAAAATCATAAACTTATTATACTTGTGTTAATTCAATATTAAATCTTTCGATTTGGCCAATTTCATTCAAACATTTTAATCATTTACTAATTTAGTTATTCTAGTTAATTTTGAGGGAAAATCGCTTATGTGGATAATTTTATAATTTTCATTTTATATTTTTTTATTTCTTTATTAATAGGTGGAATGAATAATGTGGGTACTACTCATATAGTATTTTATTTTTCTCCGCACTTAGCTTCCCATAAATTCGCGCTTTGTCGAATCTCCACTGTGGGTACTTTGTGAGTGAGGTAAGGACACTTGGAGCCATCCGTAGCTCTTCATGCAATTTGGTTTTATTTATTTTTTTGTCACATGGTTAGATGGATTTAATATACTAACTATGGCATCACTGACTACAGCCGCTCCATTGCCTTCAACACTTACTCAAGCACTCCCAGGAGATCTATTGAAAAATCTAGCCACTTCAATGGAGACCTATGGATCAAAATTGAAGAAACTCCTCAAGTTCGAAACCACAAGATCGCAAACCCTAGAGCTTGAACAAGCTCTGGCTATTCAAGAAAAATCAGTCACTGAATCATCGCATTTAGCTACTCAACCCACTCAGCCCCCCTAGCGGTCACAACCTTCACCTCAAAAATCCTCAAATAAAGGGGAAGGCACCTCAGAACCTGCTCCCAAAGACAAAGGGAAGCAAATTGTTAAAGAAATCGAATTCGTCACCGAGCTAGTTACCGCACAACACGAAGAAAGCGAAGCCATAAAAGAAATAAGGGAAGCCCCGGGAGACAAGCATCATGAAAATGATGACGACCGGGCATTTGACCACTTCAAACCCATTCTTGGTCTTAAAAATTATCCGAATTTTGAGTCTAATTTCTTTCTCTCACTAGGACATGAGCAAGCAAAACATCATTTCTACAATCGAGGCATCATCCCTCATCGCTTCATTGATTTTGATTTCTCAAAAAATCATGGAATCTTTCTATCTGAGCTATTTGAAGCCCTTCGACTCAAATATTTTTGCTCCATGAAAGAGGAAGTTTACCCTGAATTGGTGGCCATGTTTTACTCAAACCTTCATTTTCCAAACCAAGACTCATTTGTCTTTACTTTTCGACGTGAAAATCATGTTGTGACTCTAGATGAATTGACTGAGATCATCCTGACAGAATATAATGTTTGCAAGCGAATTCCAATAGAGCATGATGAGGCCTACAACTTTGTTTTAGAAACGCCCAACTTTGCTCGTAGCTCCAGGGAAATTGTCCTTCTAAATATTCTTCCTCCCAAAATAAATTTTATCCAAAAGATCCTCACTCTCTGCCTCCGTCTGAAAACATCTTCTACGAATGACGTCTCTCAATATGAGATAAGAGTGATCTAGACCATCCTGAACAAGTTTGAAGATTTTTCCTTTCCCCACATGATCTTTATCTACATCCACAGCATGGCCAAAAGAAAGACAAAAAAGCCACCCTATGGTGCCTTAGTGATACGAATCTTCAAGTACCTCAAGATCAACTACTTTGAAGTCTCACCTCTTGTCTTACCCAATGTGGAGATCAGAAAGAAAACGCTCGAAAAGATAATACTCAGGATGACGTTAGAAGGATGGGTAAATTACAAAGGCGAGATTGTTCCCATTGGTCACGGCGATCATGAGAAAACAGCAGCCAAGCTCAAAGAAAGGATTGCTGAACTCTCCGAACCAAAAAAGCGCAAACACGCTAAGGCTCCGGCACCAACAAAGGCCTCTCGTCCACCTCGTCCAGAAATATCACCTTCACCAGCTGTGGATGCACCTACTTCTCCTGCCAGCCTTAATCAGTTATAAGCGGATGTTAAGAAGATCAAGAACACCCTTCTCCCTCTGACTCACTATATGGTCAAGATTGAGCACACAATCCTCAGCCTAGATTGTTACAACCTTGTCCAACCTGACCTAGAAACCACCGAACTTGAGAAACCGACCTCCTCTTAGCAGCGCAAATGCCCTCACAGTTAAAACTTTTCAAATGTTCATGTGCTCTTGTTTTTCTCTTGCTATTTTAACTCCTTCAATTCATTACTTAGGTTTCATTTTCTGTTTCACATTATCTCCTGCCATCAATGAAGTTGATATTTTCATGCTAATATTTCTTATTTACTTTGATTGATAACAAAAAGGGGGAGAGTTGCTTCATATGAAAAATGTGTCAAAATATGAACAATTTTATGCCTAATAGTAGCTAAAGTTGTTGGATACTGCGAAGATACTGATAATTTGCTAAATATCTTATCATGATGATTTGCTTAGAAATTACTGATTTTTGAAATTGAGTTGCTTACTAAGAGAAGGGGAGCATTTGAGTGCATCATCAAGCCAGGGGGAGCAACCAACGGTTATCTTTCGTTTCCCAAAAATTAAATGATAATACACTTTGGGAAGAAGATCTTTTGCACAATCATACCCTATCCTACCAAAGATTATCTGGATAAATATCTCTAAAACTTTACAACAAAACATCTTAAGGAGATCCTACTTTTAATTTATGCAAATCATTTCAAACAAGTCTTAATATTACTTCACATCTGCGGGATAGTTTTGTCATTATCAAAAGGGGGAGATTGTTAAAAAAAAACATATCCAAGAGATTTTGATGATGCCCAAACTATCCTTAGCATTTTATGTACCATGTTATGTACAGATGTTTGGACCAACGGACTAAGAAATATCTGTGGTGTGAACCATTGGAAAGATGTGGTCCTGCTTTAGTAAACAACACTCATTAACCAAAAGATTAGGTACTGATGATGTTTACATCGGAACAGTAAAGATCAAGTTGATGATGATGTAACAACCAAGTATATCAGTTGATGTTCATTGGGTCAGCTAAAAAGCCGTTGAAAGATCTAGATTCACACAGTAGAAAAATCAGAATAAAGCCTATAGCATAATAGCTAGAGTGTTTGACAGGTCAGTCAGAGATTGCAGTGAGAAAACAACAGCAGTTATTATTTTTGGTTAATCTAGAGGAGTCCCAGGAAAGAAAATATATGGGCAGTATCTTCTTGGATAGCAGCCCAACGGAAACTCTCCAACGGTCACCTACCTCTCTAAATCAACCTCGATGGATAGTTTGAGGAAGAGTATAAAAGAGGAGGTATTGAGGAACCAAGAGGTGTTGCACATAAAAGATCAAGTAGCCTACATACTATTGTTTTTAGTTGAAAGCTTTCTGTCTTACCATTCTGATTGTCGTGTTGTTTATACAATTGTGCTAATGATTGAGTGTATAATTGTAAGAGTGGCAACTAAATCCAGATAGTGTGATCTATCACATAAAGGATTAGTGTTAGCCGGTCATAACTTTCAAGCAGATTGTTAGTGGAATCCAGCCCATCTTAAGGCTTTTAGTCTTGAGAATGGACGTAGGCTTTCTTGTAGAGCTGAACCACTATAACTCTCCGTGTGTCATTGTTTCATATCTATTTACATACATTGGCATACAGTCAATTAGTGTTCTCATAAACATCAAGTTAAGGTGATCTTTACTTAGCAGCAGCTGATTTTTGCAAAAGATCATCAAAATTTGTAAACAGCATATTCACCCCTCTTCTAAGTTGTATTGTTAGCCTTAACAGTATTAATCTTCTTGTAACAACTCTAGGTGAATTCTTATAGAAGCTCGAAGCATCCCAAAGTGACAAAAAGCATTCAATCCACTACCCAAATACAATTATCGATTGATTAGTCAATTTGAGCCTTATACAATAATTTTCAAGACCCAAAGTGGTTATTATCTCCCCACACTAGGGCAAAGCATGTGATTTACCAACCAAGAGTGCGCATATTAATAACATTTGAAGAAACCACTTAAAGTCCTAGTTACTCAAAAGAGAGTGACATTAGGGGGCATGAAAAAGTAGTGTGCCTCGTAAAAGTAAGACAATGCTCATGATAAAAAAAATCATTGAAAAACAATATCAATGGTCATGCAAAAGTTCATTCATTAGAAAAACAAAAGAAATGCTTTGCAAATCATGTATTACAAACAATGTCATTAGAAAAGAGAGCAAAGCTCTCATATCTCAAGACAAAATAGTCAAAAGGACTCCCGAGATAGGTTAGATTTCAAGAGTCAAACTTCTACCAAGTTGTGTGATGGCAATGATGCCAAGATAATCACTTACTTTTACACCCTTCATATCCAAAAAATTTCAAGCCTTTCAAGCGTCACCGGAGCCGACATTACAGCCCTCATCCGAAGTTTCTTCCGATTGGGATGGTTCGACTTAAAGTAGGAATTTCACATAGGAGCTATCACTAGAAGGAGTGGAAGCAATCCTATTTTATCTTATCTTCAAGATTCTTGACTTGTAAACCCGATAAAAATATTAACTGGATATTCTTTTCTTGGCCTCAAAGCGAGTATCCTTTGTGTAAACCCATGACCAAGCCAACATTACTATCATTTCAAAAGACCTTTTGATCAATGAACTTATATTCATTGTGAACGTTTTCGAAAACCTTCGACATAGGTTATGTGATACCTCTCTAATGAGAATAAAATAGCTTTTCCACATTAAAGGATGGGAATAAAAGCCTTTTTAAGAGCCAGTGCCAAAAAGCCTTTTTGATTAGGTTATTTATAGTTTGGCATATTGATTTAACCCTTAGATGGTTAATCAAACTTCATTTTGTTAAAATTATTTCCTAAAGAATATGACAATTGGTATCATTTACCAAGATATGTTTGAATGATTCTGTAAAATTAGTTCTCGAGCAATCTTGGAATGCTTTTTCAAAATATAGGTTCCCCTAGTGGATAGGTTTTTGGTCATGCTAAACCATATCCCTTGTTTTAGGTTCTTGATCAATCTTAAACCTCATCCTTAAGGTTCCTGATCAACCTTAAACCTTGACTTTAGGTTCCTAGTCAACCTTAAACCTCGTCTTTAGGTTCTTGGTAAACCTTAAACCTCGTCTTTAGGTTCCTAATAAACCTTAAACCTTGTCCTTAGGTTCCTGGTTATCTTTAAACCTTGTCGCTTAGGTTATAGGTCATCCTTAAACATTATCTTCATGTTGTAGCCTATTCTTAAACCTTGTCCCTCAGGTTATAGGTTATCCTTAAATCTTGTCTTTTAGGTTGGTGGTCATCCTTAAACCATTCATTTTTCCATAGCAACTTCATTTCCTTCATTCCATTCCATGAGAGAGATGGAGGGAAAGATCCCTATGGATGAGCCAAACATTTCCAAAGAACGACAGTAATTACTCAATTATGTTCCTAGTCAAATGTCATTTTCTTTCTTTTCCCTAAATGGAGTCGACTGAAAATTACAAGTATCAATTAGTCTTTGAGTGGAACCTCTTCGAACTTCCACTCAAACAAGGACAGCGATTGACACCGGATTTTTAGTCGACACGTTATAAAAGGTAAAAATCGAGATTAGGGTTTCCGATCACGATGGACCCCATTTCTTGACCAAAAAGTATCATTTTTCATTTATATCTTTTGTTTTGTCATTTTTAAGTGATTTTTTTTCATTTCCATTAAAAACCCAAAATGTCAAATAGTTCACTTTTGAGTTGACTTTTTTGTTAACCCTTTGACCAAAAGTTGATCCTGAGTCAAAAGTTGGCTTTTTTGTGCAAAAAGATGTCAAATAGTCTTAATTTCATTTTAGCCAAGTTAATTTTCAAAAATTTCAAAGATTCGACACAAAAATCAATATTTTAGAAAAAGTCAACTAAATTGCTGACTTTTGGTCAAATCTTTGACTAAAAAAAAAAAATCCACAAAACACTTCATTTTAGTGTCAATTTGACTTTATTATTGAAAATTTTCCAAAAATCGATTAAGAGCCTTGTTTTCCAAACTTTTTGATTTTAGGTTCAAAATCGATCAAAAATAAAATTACTTTCATCCTAATCATAATTAGATCTAGTTCCTTTTTCAACATTTGGTTTAGGGACTATTTCTCATCCACTCGTTCACTCAGTTTTGAGAATGGTCGAGTCAAAATGCAAATTGCAATTTTTAGCCTTGATTAGGGGGTTCGAACCAATTCTTCATGATTTACAAGTGGATGCTTTTATTCCACTCATTTCTCAAGAAAAGTCCAAATTCGGGGTCCGTCTGAAGAAATTCACTGAAGAGCTTCCCAAATTGAGGAATTTCATTTTCTTGAATAAAGCAAAACCAAGCTAATGAGCTCCAATTGGAGAAATTCAGGTTGACCATTCGAGATTAAGGTTTACTTTCGTGAATCAAGGTTCAATTTCAATATTAGACCACGATTCATTTTTAGCATAAGAGTCGTGAAAAACTAATTTCAAAATTGCAATATTAATTGAATTCAATTTTTTTCGAGCGAAGAATTACAAAATTGTCCAATTTGGTCTATAATGTCCAATTATGTGTACCCATGCTATAGGTCCACTATTTTTTCACGATAATCAAGCAATTAGGTCAACGAAAAACTAATGAGTTTTATTTACGTGATTTAATTGGCCTAATCTTATTAGTATTGGACTATTTTTCTTTTTAATTTGGTCCTCAAAGGACCAAATTGCACAAAATTTTTAGCTTGTGAGAACTGTTGGGCTAAGAACCGGTCGATTCGGTTACAACTGGTCCAACCAATTCGACCGGCTACCTGCGAGGTAGGCTGGTTCGGCCCCTTGCCGGCCGATCCTTGATCTTCAGTGACCATCCATCGGCTCTTCGTCACGTATATTTCATCCTCACATCCCTTGATTTCCCAAATTTTGTGAAAATGCCCCTAGATTTCATGAAATTACAAAATCACCCTTAATTAGGCCCTAATCGTAATTTCCATTTTAACTCTTGTTTTTTGTGAATCAAGACCATCCAATCAATCATAGGACATATTTTAAGTAGCATTAATCCTTAATGAGCTTAATTTGGTCATTTGATCAAGTTTTAACCGTCGAATTGAACCAACAGTCGAGATTTGACATTAAATCAAGTGTATATAAGGTTTTTGCCTCCAAAACCTTAGAGAGGGCTTATTTTTTCAAATTTTTAGATCTACATAGTGAGAATTCTCTTAAAAGTATGTCTCTAGTTTTCCTGCCTGATCTCTCCCTCTTTCTCCTTTGCACGATCACCGTCAACCGTTGGTACCGGCCCCTCGCCAGCAATTCCCTTAGCCACGCCACCACCTTGCACCTTCCTCTCCCACTGCTAGTGCCTATTGGAGCCGGAGTCCACGTTGGCAACTATTTGATTAGCTCGCCCAACAACTCCTTTTTATGACTTGAAGAATCGGCGACCGAACCGGTCCTTGCTCCAACCAACTTGATCATCGGTCTAGCGTCCATAATCAGTGAATCATCCAACACTCTACATCTAGGAAGATTCCCGACCTTGCTGTGGTTGGGGATTAGTCAGATAACCATTGGATCTCTTCTGGTGGCTAGACTTTTCGTCGGTGGTCCTAGACAGTCCAAACTAGACCGATTTCCTCATCCACATAGGCTGGCAGTTTGTCCAATGATCCATCCAACTATGGTGATCCATGAGGTCTATTTGACATCCCTTGAAATTCAAATCGTGATTCGGAGGTTTGAGTTTCGCCCAATTGTGTTTGATTTCGATGAAACCGTAAAAGGTAAACTCTCGAATCATGAATCCGATGAAAGTAGATCGAACTAGCCGTTCAAGGCTAGGATTCAAACCTAGGGTTATGATTTATACTTAAGGTTAAATGATGATTTGTGATTGTTGGAGAAAACATCTTCAAGTGATTTTGATGATGCCAAAATTTTCCTTAGTATATTACTTACTATGTTGTTTGCAGATGTTTGGACTAAAAGACTATGCAACATCCATGGTGTGATCCATTGGAAAGAAGTTTACAAATGTCCTATTATTACAAACAACACAAATCAACCAAAAAGATCAGGTACTAAAGATGTTCATGTTGAAACAATAAAAATCAGGTTGATAGTAATGTAACAACCAAGTACATTAGTTGATGTTCGTTAGGTCAACCAAAGAGCCATTGAAAGATTTAGATTCACACAGTAGTAGAATCAAAATAAAGCATGTAGTAGAGTAGCTAGAGTGTCTGACAGGTCAATCAGAGACTACAGTGAGAATACAACAGTAATTGCTATTTTTAGTTAGTCTGCAAATGTCCCAGGAAAAAAACTGTATGGGCAGTAGCCTCTTGGACATCAACTCAATGGAAAACTCTCCAACGATCGCCTTCCTCCTTAAACCAACCTTAATGGATAGATTGAGGAAGAGTATAAAAGAGAAGACTTTGAGAAACCAAATAAGAGTATGACACATAAAAGATCAAGTAACTTATGTACTATTGTTCTTTGCTGAAAGCTTTCTATTTTACTGTTTTGTTTGTCATGTTGTTTAACAATTGTGCTACAGATTAAGTATACAAGTGCAAAAGCAGTAATTGAGTCCAGATAGTGTCATCTATCATGTGCAAGATTAGTGCTAGTCGGTTATAATTTTCCAAACAAATTGTTAGTGGAATCCAGCCTGTCTTGAGGTTGTTAATTTGAAGAATGGATGTAGGCTTTGTGACATCCTGAATTTCAGATTCTATTTTCAATTGAATGAATCGGGCTTTTCATTGACGCGCCTATAGTTCTATTCTCTGAGCTGATCACTCCCGAGATAACTAGTCTATCTAAGGAAGCCATTAAGGAATTTTAACGCAATAGATTTGAGAATTCAACCAGAAACCGATTGCTCGACCGTGCTAGTCTGCAAGGGTCATTACGGCACAGTTAAAAATTGATTAGAGATCGGAGATAGGTCGACTCGACTGAGCCACGTGATTAAGTATGGGTGATTCCTCGTTGATCGGCACTAGATTGATTTTCTTGTAGTTTTGGTACCCTGTATCCGCATTTGAAACCTTGAGATTTTCACGACAATCGAAAGTCACAAATGTGTTGAAGATGTACAATGTGGCTCGAAAATAATCAACCACGGGTCAATTGCACTAAAATTTTTTAAAAACTACCCGGTAGGTTAGGTTACCCTAAAATCACGCCAGATTGAAATTAACCACAAATTTAAATCCGATTTCAAAAATTGAAAGTTCTATTATGTCATGATTTATTTTAGGATCGTTGACTCATCATCTGAATTTTTTTTTGCAAATCGAGATTTTTGGCGAAATTTCAATACAGGGTCGTTTTTGTTCAGAAAGTTCAGAGGACCATTTTTTTATCGCGTTTTTGGGATGCAAGTTGGTTCTATTGGTGATGAAAAATGTTAATTTGGTCGAGGACACCTTGGTGGAATTTTTGGGGATCGAATTGAATCCAATTGAAGGAGAATTGAGCTCAATTTGGGGAAAATGGCACCAAATTCGTAGGCCATGCTCCCCCTCAACATTTGGACCACTTGGCAAGTGTGTTGGGGAATTTTTGGAGTGGATAGGGGTTGCTGGTCATGGCTAAGGAGGTGGGACATGTTGGATGAGCTCAAAGGAGACAAGTGTGTCTTCTAGAAGGCTTGGTGGCCCCCTCTCTTCAGCAGCTGGCTTCATCCTCCTCAATAGACCACCTTTCTCCATTAGAAGAGTTTTTCAGCTCCAAAAATTGCAGAGAAGCTAGCCAAGTTCCCCCCTAGCCCGTCGCAAGTCCCCTGAGCCGCCGGAGCCACCGCACGCTGCCTGTTTGTGCCTGCTCGCCTGCGCACGTCACTTTACCCCTGCTGTGCCTAGCCACTTGTTCTAACTCCAGCTCACTGTTTTGCGAGCCCAGCTCGTGTTCGAGCCTCCTCCGCCATCGCTCTGGTCACCGTTGTCCCTGTCTAGCTACCAGAAACCCCTGCCTGCTCGCCTAGCCACTTGCCTGGCCTGTTTCAGCCCAAGCCAAGGCCCGAGTAGCCCCCTTCGGCCCTTGGATAGAACCGAGCAGCCTAGCCCAACCGTGAGCTTCGAGGCCCATTTCGGACCTCTTTCGGGCCTCGCTTGGCTTCGCTACTGGAGGTTTGTCCCCCATCTCCGCAACGCCGTCACTGTGAACTCATCGGATCGCAAAACCGATAAGTTTACTCACTAAACTCTGCTTAGGGAGTTAATGATGCTTAAGGGTTGATTAGTTTAGGCTAAGTATGGTTTAGGGGGTTAGTTAGAACGGATTAGCGATTTAATTATTCGTTGATGCATGTTAGGTGGTTAGAACGGCTTAATTAGAGACTAGATAGGTTGTGTTATTTATCTAGATAGGTTCAGAAATTTTCCGGGCCCATCTTAGTGTTTAAGTAGGCATTTTCGGCCTAAGTTTCTACTTTTGGCATTTAATTGTATTGATTTAATTATTTTTGATATTTATTTAATTATTTATTATTTTTCAGAAATTATACCTGGATAGCCGGTAACCGGAATTTTGTGCTGATTGCAATGGTATGCTTGGTTTATTTAATTGAGTACTAATTTGTGCAAATTGAGTGAAATTGGTGATTTTGGTTAATTATTTCAAAATTGGGGAATTTCCGTATTTTAGTTAGAAAATATCGGGTGTCACTTTTTAACGCCAAGATTGTCTGTGTGGACTATGTGAATAGTGAGAATTTCTAAAAGAAAGATCTTGCCCATCAGCTTGTGAGAGCATTTATCGTCAGCTTATGAGAGGCCCTTTGCACGTCAGCTTGTGAGAGCAGTATACTATATTAGCCTATGAGCTCGATATGTTAGCTTGTGAGAGCAGTATACCTTATCAGCTTGTGTGAGCTATGATCATTTATCAGCTTATGGGAGCACGATCTATATATATCAGCTTATGGGAGCACGATCTATATATATCAGCTTGTGCGAGCTACTATTTATCTATATTAGCTTGTGAGAGTTATGACCACCTATTTCAGCTTGTGTGAGTAGTGGTCATATTGAATTGATAGATAGTATGGACCAGATAGATTGTGTCGAATTGGGTGGATTGAATGAGCTAATCGATGACTTGGTTTGAATTGATTGGTTGAGTATATGAATTATACTAACTTGCAGGAAGGAACTGAGGCAAGGTAAGTCCTCTGTCTTGTGTGTGCATAGACTACCTTTAGGCATATTTCCTTCCTAGTCGGAGTTTAGGGGGTGAACTTGCTGAGACGTTGTGTCACCCTGTCGTGGGCTTAACATTTCAGATCCTTAGATGGCTGCTCCTCCTGAGCGTTTTGGCCAGCCCATGAAGGTTACCGAGCGGGTTTTTTAGCTACCTCGATCCTAAAAGTCATTGGGTCTACGAACTAGTAGTGACCACCGTATGGATCAAAGAGGACCTACCTTATAGGGTACCTCACCGATTTAGAGCATGGTTTCGCTACGAACCCAATGGATTCAAGGCGGGTCCCTTTAGGAGTTTTGAACTCCCCGTTGTGGTAGTTGATGCTACTCTAGACGAGGATGTAGCTGACCCTCTCGATGGTGTGGTGGAGGACTCGAAGCACCCGGAGCCTGTGGAGACAGAAGAATCGACGAATGAGTCTGACTAGCTGGTCATGGGATAGCTTTGTTTTGAGGACCGATCTTTTGTAGACTCCTGTCTATAGACTAGTATTGTAAATAAACTAGTTAGCTATGTATAAATGTGTGTTGTGGTTGTGCAAATGTGTTTCCTGTTTTTCTATCCCGTGTTGGTTGTTGTCAGGGGTTTTATTTATACGCTTCCGCATGCACAATAAAATCAATGGGTTGGCAATGCGTCTTGGGACGTTGCATTTAAATCGACCACCGAGGGATGGGCACGTGCTTAAGGATCGGGGTGTGACATCCCTGCCCGGAGTGGTATCAAAGCTGGCCGATAGTTGGAGTGATAAGGTGCGATAAGTTATGGGATAGTTAGTAGGAATGGCCTTTATTTCATGCTAGTGCATGTCAGTGATAGCTGTTTGGTAGATTGTTTTGTGAGAATTGCTCAGCTTCTAATTCTGTGTGGAATTGGAAGGCAGGCTTTTGTAAAGAATCTGCGCTATGAGTGATCAGGAGTAGAGGACTCCTAGAAAGCGAACCATTGGATTTGTTACTTGGGGTAGGATGTCGACGAGGATCAGTACTCGAGGAGGTCGTGGTAGAGCACCAGCTCAGGCTAGCGCTAGTGGAGTAGCACTACCTCTTGTTGGTGCTGGGGTAGTAACCCCTGGTGATCCTATGATCGAAGGGATTATGCAGGCGCTTAAAGTTATGGGAGCACAGATGGGGCAGTAGGCCTAGAATCAAGCCGCCGTCGCCACTGCTTCAGTCATCGCTACCGTAGCCACCACTATTGCCGCCAATGCCACTGACGTTGCTATTGCTGCTACAGCCGTTGTCGCACCTGCTGTCGCACCTGCCGAAGTTCCACCTGGTAACGTGGTTGTGGAGACAGAGAGACCGATGCATAAGCTCATGGAGCAGTTTCTGAAGTTGAACCCACCGAGGTTCACAGGTGCAGGAGATCCCGAGGCCACAGCCCTCTAGACCCAAAACTTAGAGAAGGCTTTTGCACTACTGAGGTGCATGGAGGAGGAGAAGGTCGTCTTTGCAGTATATCAGTTGCAGGGGATTGCAAGCATTTGGTGGAGAGCCACCAGAGGGACAGTGTTTCTGGAAGGGTGTGGTCCTGGAGTGGAACGCCTTTGTTGACGTCTTCAATAGCAAGTACTTTTCGGACAATGCCAAAGAATTGAAGATGGCGGAATTTTAACGCCTCCACCAAGGTACAATGACTGTGGATCAATACGAAGCGAAGTTTGCTGAGCTGTCATAGTATGCCCCTAGACTGATCGAGGATCCAGTGGATCTGGCTAGGATGGTTCAGAGATGGGCTCAGACAGGAGTTGAGGAGTCTGCTGGTGCCATTCAATTTGAAGGATTACAACGACCTATATGAACGGGCCCAGCTGTTAGAGAGAGACCAGAATAAATAAGCTATTGCATCTAGGTCGCGGTTTGGTTCAAATAGGGATGGGAATTGGTTTGGGAAAAGACCGATGATCAGAGGAAGGTACCTTATTCCGCTCAACAGGAAGGGTGGGATAGGAAAGTCAGCGCAAAGACAGAATGGCGTGTGTAGTTTCTATGGAACGCGACATGGTTCGGCCCCGTGCCATCTTAGGATGAGTGCGTGTTTCGAGTGTGGCCAACTGGGTCATATGGCCAGAGACTGTCCCAGAAGGCCGAGAGGACTATAGCAGTTACCTCCATTGCCACAGATGGGTCAAAATAGAAGGTTTGTGCCGCAGACAACAGGGAGGACAGAACAGACCTCTAGTGCAAGGACAAGTGTATGCCATCACGAGAGGATAGGTAGAGGACTCGCCTGATGTGATTACAAGTATAGTTTCACTGAACGACCATGCTGCATATGCTTTATTTGATCCTGATGTGACTCATTTGTTTATAGCTGAACAGTTTGTTAAGCTGATAAGATTAAGTCCTGAGTTATTGGAGTTAGTGATTAGTATATCTACACCGTTAAAGGATAAGGTGTTAGCTACATTGGGTTGTCCTGGTTGCAAGTTAGTGATTGGTGAGCAAGAGGGGAAGATAGATTTGTTAGTCCTAGCCATGTATGATTTCGATGTGATAATTGGCATGGACTGGCTCACCAAGCAATGAGCTAAGATAGACTGCTATCATAAAGCGATTCAGTTTAATCCGTTAGGGGGTGAAAGTTTCGAGTTTATTGGGAGTCGAGGAGGACCCTCGATTACCTTAATCTTGTTGCTTGAGGCAACCCGTTTGTTAGATGGGGGTTGTCAAGGTTACCTGACGATTGTCGTGGATATGACAATTGAGGAGGTAAAGATTGAAGATATCGCAGTGGTTCAAGAATTTACAGATGTATTTTCGAAAGAATTGCCAGGTCTACTGCCGGAGAGAGAGAGATAGAATTCGTGAACGAGTTAGCACCCGGGATAGAGCCAATCTTTAAAGCTCCTTACCGGATGTCATTGTCTGAGTTGAAAGAATTGAAGGTGCAGATGCAGAAATTGTTGGATAAGGGATTCATACGTCCTAGTGCATCGCCTTAGGGAGCACTAGTTTTGTTCATGAAGAAGAAAGATGGTTCGTTGCATTTATGCATCGACTATCGTCAACTCAATTAGTTGACAATCAAGAACAAGTATCCACTTCCGAGGATCGACGACATGTTTGACCAGCTACAAGGAGCGTCGATATTTTCAAAGATCGACTTGAGGATAGGGTATTGTCAACTGAGGATTAGAAATGAGGACATACCGAAGTCAGCGTTTTGCACTTGATACTGCCATTATGAGTTCATTGTAACGCCGTTTCGTTTGACGAATGCTCCAGCTGTTTTTATAGATCTGATAAATCGAGTGTTCAAGGAGTATCTGGATTAGTTTGTGATTGTGTTCATCGACGATATCCTGGTGAACTCAAGAAGTCTAAAGGAGCATGAAAGGCATTTGAGGATGGTGCTTCAGACACTGAGGATTCATGGATTGTTCGTTAAGTTCAGCAAGTGCGAGTTTTGGTTGACTCCTGTTGCTTTCCTAGGTCACATGATTTCAGGTGAAGGAATCTCCGTGGACCCAACCAAGATTGAAGCAGTGATCAACTGGCCAAGACCAACAACGGTGATAGAGATCAGAAGCTTTTTGGGTTTGGCAGGTTACTATAGAAGGTTTGTAGAAGGATTTTCAGCATTAGCATCGCCGTTGACTCGACTCTTGAAGAAGGAAGATAAGTTCGTGTGGACAGACAACTATGAGTGTAGTTTCCAAGAGCTTAAGCAGAAGCTAACTACCACACCTGTGCTGACCATACCATCTGGTCCTGGAGGATACGAGATCTATAGTGATGTGTCATTTAGAGGACTAGGTTGCGCGCTAATGCAACATGGTAGGGTTGTTGCATACATGTCCCATCAGTTGAGACCTCATGAACTGAATTATATGACACATGACTTAGAACTCGCAGCAATCATTTTCGCTCTGAAGATTTGGAGACATTATTTATGTGGAGAAATATTCCAGATCTTCACTAACCATCAAAGTCTCAAGTATCTATTCTCTCAGAAGGAGTTGAATATGAGACAGCATCGCTGGATGGAACTTCTGAAGGACTATGATTGTGATATTTTGTATCACCTTAGAAAGGCAAACAAGGTCACAAATACTTTGAGTCGGAAGTCTTCAGTTGCTCAAATGATGGTTAAGGAATGGGTTTTAGTCGAGAGAGCTTGAGATTTGATTTTCAAATTTGAGGTAGATCACCTTTCAAATCTTATGGCCACCCTCAGAATTGAGTCAGAAGTGCAAGTCAGAATCAAGATGCTTTAGTTGATAGACCCGGATGTTCAGAAAATCCTATAAGAGGATACCGATATTGGAAAGGCTGATTTTCAGATTTCTGAAGATGGATTACTAAGGTTCCGAGGACGATTGTGTGTACCTGATGATGTAGAGCTTAAAGAAGAGATCTTATCAGAAGCTCATCGTAGCAATTACAGCATTCATCCTAGTAGTACGAAGATGTATCATAATTTGCGTCAACATTATTGGTGGTCCGGTATGAAGGCTGACATCACCAAACACGTTGCCAAGTGTCTAATGTGTCAGCAAGTGAAGGCACAACATTGTAAGCCGGGAGGACTTCAGCAACCTCTCGAGATTCCCGAGTGGAAATGGGAGCACATCATGATGGATTTCATGACAGGCTTACCGAGGAGTCAGAGAGGTAATGATTCAATTGGGTAGTGGTCGACAGATTGACGAAGTCGGCTCACTTCATCGTAGTATGGTAGGCCCTTGATTTGGATAGGCATGCAGAGTTGTACGTGCGTTAGATTGTTTGTCTGCATGGAGTGTCGGTGACGATTACTTCAGACCGAGACCCAAGGATTACAGCTGCATTTTGGAAAAGTTTGCAGACCGCCTTAGGAACGAAGCTGTAGTATAGTACGGCCTATCATTCTCAGATGGATGGCCAGTCTGAGAGGATGATTCAAACCCTCGAAGACATGCTGTGAGCTTGTGTGTTGGATTTCAAGGGAAACTGGGACGAACAGCTTCATCTTGTCGAGTTTGCTTACAACAACAGCTAGCGGCAGAACATTCAGATGGCTCCTTTTGAAGCGTTATATGGCAGAGTGTGCAGAACGTCAGTGTGTTAGGATGAGGTTGGAGAACGAAAGATCATAGGCCTAGAATTAGTCCAGCAATCAGTGGATGCAATTGCCGTAATCAGAGATAGATTAAAGACCTCTCAGAGCTGCCAAAAAAGCTATGTAGATAAGCGCCGGAGACCATTGGAATTCCAAGCTAGTGAGCATCTCTTTCTGAAGGTGTCACCAATAAGGGGTACTTCGCGCTTTAGTAAGAAAGGGAAACTGAGTCCGAGGTACGTAGGTCCCTTTGAGATTCTGGAAAGAATAGGGACTCTAGTGTATCGTCTTGCATTGCCGCTGAGGTTGGCGCAAGTGCATGACGTCTTTCACGTGTCGATGTTGAGGAGGTATGAACCTGACCCAACTCATGTACTAAATTTTGAGGAATTAGACGTGTACGACAGAGTGTCCTATGTGGAAAGACTGATGCAGATCGTAGATTGCAAGGAACCTGTTTTCTGCACCAAGACGATCTAGTTGGTTAAAGTGGTTTGGCAACACCACGGCACAGAAGGAGCAACCTGGGAAAGTGAAGAAATGATGAGATGACTATACCCCCACCTTTTTGTTTAAAGATTTGTAATGGTTTAAATTTCGAGGACGCAATTTTTATAAGAGGGGAAGAGTTGTGACATCCTGAATTTCAGATTCTGTTTTCAATTGAATGAATCGGGCTTTTCATCGACACGCCTATAGTTCTATTCTCTGAGCTAATCACTCACGAGATAACTAGTCAATCTGAAGAAGCCGTTAAGGAATTTTAACGCAATAGATTCAAGAATTCGACCAAAAATCGACTACTAGACCATGTTAGTTTGCAAGGGTCATTACGGCACAGTTAAAAAATAATTAGAGACCAGAGATAGGTCGACTCGACTAAGCCATGTGATTAAGTGTGGGTGATGAGAGTGCTAGAATGTGCACCTAGAGGGGGGTAAATAGGTGCTTAAACCAAATTTTGCGAAATATAAGATAAGATCTTACTTTTGACTTAAGTCTAGTAGACAATAGACTCTGCAAAGGAAATCACACTTATGCAAATAAAGTTACGAACTGAATTAAAGAGATCAGGGAAGAGAAAAAGAACACGAAGCTTTATAGTGGTTCGGCTTAATCCAAGCTTACGTCCACTCTCCCGCACTGACAGCCCACCGGCTGGATTTCACTAAGAATCAAAAGAGTCGATATAGCATCACGTCCTTGATTCCACAGTGTAGAGACTCTACTACACTTCCTCAAGCCTTCACAAAAGTCTATACTCTCTTTTGAGTACAAATTCTTGCTAAATAATTGAATCAGCAAAGAATAAGGAGCTTCAGACTTTGAAATTTATCTATCGTGCACACACTCGAGTAACTAGAACGTCTTTCTTAAATACTCCTCCATGCCTTCATAATCATTGGCAACTTCCAAAGGAGTTCTTCCAATCTTCCTGTTGAATAGAATCAATTAGGAAGTTCTTGAGTTACTTAAGGAATGTGAGGATAGCCACCAATCCTGCTCGCCCATACAATCAGGATCTAGGTTTCCACAAGTAGAACCTTCCATGTACGATTTGCCAATCAACAGTTCAAACTTACTCGAATTAATTTCATAATGAATAAGAGATCTTGAAATGCTATCTCCAGCCGTGAGATCTTCTTTAACCGCTAGAATCAAATCCTTATACGAATCTGGATAAGTCTTTTCTTCGACGGTCTAGAAACAGTCGGTGAGAGCAGATTTTAAAGAAAGAGTCTTCTATTCTTCAGACTAGACTGATGGAAACGTTTTGTCAACTTCAAAACAAGTAAGGAAGTTTTCTCCAACAATCTCCCCCTTTTTGATGGTGACAAAAGTTTCCTGCAGATTTGGATGTGGATACCTTTGTCCTGCAAGACAATACTTAAGAAAACAAGAAAATGTTCATAAAATAAATGGATTAGGTTTAAGATAGTATCGAATCTGCATCCACAGAAAATGGGTTAGTCCTGCAAAAACAACTATCTTTGCCATGAATACCACAATACTTAAGATACTGCAAGCCTGTAACCATCCAAACAATCCAAACCAAAGTGCACAGTCATCCAAAGTCAAAGTCTAAACAAACCAGTCCAAACCAAAAATTGAAGTTTAACAAACCAAATCAGCAGTAAATTCTCCTCCTTTTTGTCAACATTAAAAAGGTAGAGAAAGACAAAATGAGATAAAGTTAAGATTGTTTTGGAACGCGAACGAGCTGGAAATCTCCCATCGATTGGACAGCCTCCTCTAGCTTTCTCAGATCTTCCTTCAGTTGTGCTAATTCCTCACCCTTGGCATTTGCTTGAACTTGAATAGAAAGGGCCTGAATTTGATCGTTCAATGACATTGAAGAAACCTGAGCAGCATTCTGCATATTCTGAAATTCGCATCCCAAGGCATAAATTTGCCCTCTCATCTCCATAAGAACATCAAGCAACCTTTTAAAATCTGCAGAGTTGTCAGTTTGAGTGCTTGCTTCAGCATGATCAGTTTGTGGAGTATTTGCAGATGATGGGATTTCAGCATGAGCACCCAGACTTGGAGATGAGACCTCAACATCTTCTTCGGGGAATTGAGAAGCATATACATCTTCTGGGTCTACAGGAGAACGACTAACGCCATCACTGGTAAAAGCAAGTGGAGATGTACCTCTTTTCTCAACAGCTCCCCTTGTATCAGTGCCTTCAGCTAGAGAGAAGTACTCTTCATGCTCTGTTTCCTCTTCAACTACATGATGACCCTCTTCTCCTCTTGGTTCGTCTTCTGCAGTTCGTTCTTCCTCTACTTCTTTCCTCATTGATTCTCTCTCTTCACTTCTTTTCTCAGCTTCTTCTCTTTCTTGATTCTCTCTTTCCTCAGTCTCAGTAACAGGCCGCTGTAGGTTCCTTAAGGCAATGGTGACATCTTCCTCATCTCCTTCATCCTGTAAGATGAGTGCTTTGTTTTTCCTTGAAGGAGCTGACATAGGTTCTTTGCCTTTTCGCTTTGTAGCCACAGGGTCTTGTCGAGTCTTGTTAGGGGTTTTCTCCTTAAAATGCTCTAAAGTCTTGCTCAGTTCTTTCAGACGCATTTTTAAGACCATCTTCAGTCCTATCATCATTTGATCACAGGTGTGAGTGCACAAAATCTTAGGAGGCTGAATATTGAGGTGTCTGAACAAACGAGTAATAAGAGCTGAATAAGGAAGCTGTCCCTTGTCCTTGACCATCGATCTGTACATGTGAAACATGATAGTGTGCGGCAGAGAGAACTTTTTCACCATAGTTGATAGCATACATCAACTTTGCTTCTGAGTTGGAGACATCAGTCTTGGATGTGGACTTGGGTCTAAGACAATTAATCACAATCTTATGTAGCAAGATATTTGAGGCATTCATCCTCGAGTACGAAATTCGACCTTCCGCCATCCTATCTCGAACAAGCTCCACAGTCGCACGACCAATAGACACACTTATTGATCGAAACATCCCTCTCTCTACTCCAATCACGTCATCGAGAGTGTCCATATCCACCACATAGTCTTGATCTCTAACACTGAAAGAGAATCTATAGCGTCCAGGAAGCTTAGATTGGAATAGAAATATGCAGTAAGTTTTGGATGGGCAACTGTTGTCTTAGAGCAAAATCTTTCCAGTTGAAGTAACATGAATTTCTCCCGCAGCTTCACATTCAGGGAGTCGAGAAAATCAAAATCTACACTTCTTGGGTTCATCACTCCACGCTTCAGCAACTTAGAGTACAAACGTTTATGTTCCTCAGAACGAAATAAATTTACCCTTCTTCCTAGAATCTCTGTGGCAATACCCATTCTACGCTTGAAATTAGTAAACATCTTTTCATCACCATTCGTTCCATCAGACTGATTAGGACCCCTAAAACGTGGATCACTAGGGAAATTTGCGAAAGCTTTTTCTGCCGACCCGGCAGGAGCAATCCTTAAACGTTCCATCATTTGTAAAAAATGGGTTTCATTTCTATACTCCATTTCTTTCAAAAATTTGTCAATGAAGGTCATCGGAGAACCTCCATCCTTTAGGGCAGAGTAGAGCTTGAAAGAAAAGGCAGGTTTAAGAGTTCTTACATGATCGACATCCTCCAAAATTTCCTCCTCTTGATGTTGCTGAACAGCCTGAGGACTAGCTTGACGCGGTTGAGAATGTTGTGGACTCTGTTGTTGCTCTGAAAGATCCTCTTCCTCGGTAAGGTCAAAATGCGTAGGACCCTCACGCACATGTTGTGGTCCCCTGCTTGCAATCCTCGAAGACTTTCTTTGGGACGACATTGTCACGGTCTTTGAGAGAGTTTCCAAACTCGATTCGCGAGAAAGATGAAAACTTTAACGATCAAACTCGAGAGAGAAAGTAAAAAGTGAAGATCTTTGTCTTTAGGGTTCGTGAAGAAGACAAACAGTATATAAAGAAAGCGAAGCGAGGTATACGAATCATTGGAAGAGAAATTCTTTTTTAAAAATAAACCGCCTTTTTGAAAAATGGATAACTATCGTTTCAAAAAGATAACTTCTTTTTCGAAAATAATAATTTCCATAATTTCAAAGGACTTGGGAAGATAACATTAATCAATTACTAATTAATAAACAATCATACCTTTTCGAGATTTTATCCGAAAATAAATTGCTAGAACTGAAATGACTTACAGTCTTGATCCTTTGAACTTCTTATACTGAGCGTCTTTAGACTTTTATTCCTGAGTCTGAGCTTCTTCAGACTTTAGGATATTAAGTCTGGATCGAATAGATTGAAATAGATTCTTCTCCAATGGCTTTGTGAAAATATCCGCCAATTGATTCTTTGATTCGATGAATTGAATTGAGACTTCTCCATTTTGAACGTGGTCTCCAATAAAATGATGTCGAATATCTATATGCTTTGCTCTTGAATGAAGAATTGAATTCTTGGTGAGATTAATTGCGCTGGTATTGTCACATTTGATCTCAGTGCATGAGTCTTCGATTCCAAAGTTTCTTAGTTGTTGTTTTATCCATAAGATTTGAGAACAACAACTTCCAAGAGCCACATATTCTGCTTCTGCCATTGAAAGAACTACTGTACTTTGCTTCCTCGAAAACCAAGATGCTATCCTGTTTCCAAGTAATTGGCAAGTACCGGAAGTGCTCTTTCTATCAACTCTGCATCCTGCTAGATCTGCGTCTGAGTATCCAAGGAGAGTAAAGTCTCCTTCTCTAGGATACCACAGACCTAATTTAGATGTTGTGGCAACGTATTCGCAGCACTTAGATGAGATTCTTTAGGATCTTATTGAAATCTGGCACAAATGCAAACACTAAACAAAATGTCAGGTCTAGAAGCAATAAGATAAGGAAGTGAACCAATAATACTCCTGTACAGCTTCTGGTCAACTTTCTTTCCTCCTTCATCTTTGTCCAGCTTTGAAGAACTTGACATTGGTACATCAGTCTTTTTACAATTCTCCAAACCAAACTTTTTGACAAGTTCTTTGGCATATTTTTCTTGGTGGATGAAGATTCCTTCCTTTAGTTATTTACCTTGTAGTCCAAGAAAGAAGGATAGTTCACCCATCATGCTCATCTCGAATTCATCCTGCATAGACTTAGAGAATTTCTTGCACAGATTTTCATTAGGTGATCCAAAAATAATATCATCAACGTAGATTTGAACAAGTAGAAAGTTTTTATTTTCCCTTTTAATAGACAGAGTAGTATCCACCTTTCCTTTGACAAAGCCATTTTGAATTAGAAATTTACTTAACCTATCATACCAAGCTCGAGGAGCTTGTTTCAATCCATATAGCGCATTTTTTAGTCTGAAAAATAGAGTCTGGTTTCCTTGGGTCTTCAAAACCGGGAGGTTGTTCCACATGGACTTCCTCTTGGATAAATCCATTCAGAAATGCACTTTTGACGTCCATTTGGAATAATATGAAATTCTTATAACAAGCAAAAGCAAGTAATAATCTAATTGCTTCTAACCTTGGTACTGGTGCATAAGTCTCATCATAATCATTCCCTTCTTCTTTCGTATATCCTTTGGCCACGAGTCTTGCTTTGTTTCTTATAACCTTTCCTTTCTCGTCCATTTTATTCCTGAAAACCCATTTAGCTCCTATAATAGATTTACCTTTTGGTTTAGGAGTCAATTCCTAAACATCATTGATTCTAAACTGCCTGAGCTCTTCTTGCATAGCTTCAATCCAGCTTTCATCAGTTAAAGCTTCTTCTATGCTTTTGGGTTCTATTTCAGAAATAAGAGCCACAGCGCTAGACTCTTCGTGCCTTTTGGATCTTGTACGAATGCCTTCATCAATGTTACCAATAATGAGTTATTTAGGATGACTAGACTTGTGCTTCCAGTTGCTGGTTGGTATGACAGATTGCTGAACTTCTTCTTCATTTGATTCTTCAATATTTGTTCGTTGTTGTTCTTCTGAAGTCTAAGCTGCTTCAGGGGAAGTAGACTTTGTAGAGTCTGGAGCAGGTTCAGATTCTTCAGATTGAGTCTGAATTAATTGATCTTGAAATTTGACATTCATCGATTCTTCCACAGACTGAGTCTTCTTGTTGTATACTCTGTAAGCTTTGCTGATGGTTGAATATCCAAGGAAAATTCCTTCGTCTGATTTTTCTTCAAACTTACCAACTCGATCATTTGCATTTTTCAATATAAAACATTTACAACCAAACACATGAAAATATGAAACGATTGGCTTCTTTCCTTTGAACAACTCATAGGGAGTTTTCTCTAGAATTGGCCTTAGGAAAACTCTACTAATAACATAACATGCTGTAGAAACAGCTTCAGCCCAAAAATGAGAAGAAATGTTGCTTTCAAATTAAAGTGTTCTAGCCATTTCTTACAACGATCTATTCTTCCTTTCCACAACTCCATTTTGTTCGGGAGTGTATGGAGAGGAGAACATATGCTGAAAGCCAGATTCATCACATAATTTAGCAAATTCTTGATTTTCAAACTCAGCTCCATGGTCTATCCGTATGCTTGAAATAACATACCCTTTTTCATTCTGTATTATTTTAGCAAACTTTTCAAAATAAGAGAAAGTTTCAGACTTACTTGAAAGAAAGTATACCCAAGTGAATCGTGAATAATCATCCACAATTACTAGACAATATTTCTTTCCACCGATGCTTTGAGTTCTTGTTGGTTCGAAGAGATCCATTTGTAGGAGCTGCAATACACGATTAGTTGAAACTTGATTTATTGTTTTAAAAGAACTTCTAACCTGTTTTCCCAACACATATGGTGTGCATAATTCAGACTTTTGATATGTCAAGTTGGGTAGTCCACGAACAAGCTTCTTTGAGGAAATCTTGGCAATTTGCTTCATATTAATATGACCAAGTTTCCGATGCCAGAGATTTGCTTCTTCTTGAATTGAGATTAGACATTGAGATTTTTCTAGATTGATATCTAGAAGATAAATATTCCCATGTCTTCGTCCCGTGAAAGTCTGAGTGAAGTCTTTACTGGTCCAATTGAGTTAGTGCAATATACGGTCTTTGCCCAATCTTTCTTAACAGGCCTCCAAACCATGGGACATTTTTTCTCAAAGTGTTCTGAGTTGTTGCACTTAGAACATTTAAGAGCACTACGGCCAACAGGTTTTACAAAGAATTTTTTAAAATGATTTCTGTAAAATTCTTTTGTAGGTCTTTGTTTGATTCTTTCTTTTACTTTTGGAAAATCGATTAGAGGAATGGTTTCAGAAGGCATTCCCAAACCTGATTTGTTAAAGTAAGGTCTTTGTGCTGAAAGAATCTTTTCTAATTTCTCAGACCCTATAGAAAACCTTTTTGAGATATTTGAAATATCAGTTTTTAAAAAAATATTTTCTTTTGAAAGAGAGTTTGCATTTTCTTTCAAGGCAATAAAATTTTTGTCTAAATTTTCAAACTAAGAATTTTCCCTTTTTAGTTTGGAAATCCTCTTAAGAGAGGTTTTGAAACTAAGACATAATTCATCAATATATTTAGAGACTTTAGTAGGAATTTTTATGTTACTTACCTTGATTTCACTGTCTGAGTCTGAATCTTTCTCAAAGTCTGAATCTAATTATGATTTTGCTATTAAACAGATATTAGCATAATCATCATCACTTTCTTCGCATTCGGTATCACTCCGAGTTTCTGCTTTGAATGCCTTTTTGTATTTTTCAGCTTTTCCTTTCTTTCTCTTTAGCAAGGGACAGTTGGGTCTAATGTGTCCCTTTTTCTTGCATTCAAAACAAATCACGTCTTTATTTGATTCGTCATCCTCAGTTGATTTATTTTGAAGCTTTTGAGAACTTTGTTTCTTCCAATTGAATCTCCTTCCCTTCTTGTTCAGTTTTCTGAACCTTCTTATCATGAGGGCAAGTTCTTCATCATCCATATCGTCTTCAGAATCTGTAACATCAGAATCATCATTCGTTTTTAAAGCAATAGATTTTTTACCTTTGGGATCTTCTTCTTCATTAATTTGCTCCACTTCATAGGATTGAAGTGTGCCAACCAATTCGTCAACGGAAAGTGGCATGGTTCTTTGAGTTTCCTTTATTGACATCTTTACGTGATTCCAATCTTTGGAAAGTCCACGCAACAGTTTGTTAACTTTCATAGGTCCTAAGATTGGTTGACCTTGATATTCAAGAGCATTCACAATTTTTGTAAAACGACTAAACATGTCAGTGATAGATTCTCCTGGCTTCATCTTGAAGGCTTCATATTGATCGAGCAGAATATTGATTCTGGTTTCTTTCACTCGATTTGTTCCTTCATAGGTAATGTGTAGCCTATCCCAGACTTCTTTAGCTGTTTCACAAGAAGATATTCTATTATATTTATTAGGAGATAATGCACAATATAAGGAATAAATTGCTTTTGCATCAAGAGCTTGTCTCTTAGTTATCTCTTCTTGAGTCATCTTGCTGGCCTCTGTAGCGTCTTTTCCCCTTTCTAAGACTGTTGTAGCTTTGGGAATGATTCCTTTGTCTACCACATCCCATTCCAGAGGATCTTTCGATCTTAGGAATGCTTTCATCTTGTTTTTCCATATGTTGTATTCCTTTCCATCAAAATAAGGCGGTCTGGTATTGCTTTTTCCTTCAACCAAACTTGGAGCCAACATACTAGCCATGGATCTTTAACTCTGAAGTAAAAACACTTCAATTTAAATGAGTACACAGGCTCTGATACCAATTGAGAGTGCCAGAATGTGCACCTAGAGGGGGTGAATAGGTGCTTAAACCAAAATTTGTGAAATATAAGATAAGATCTTAGTTTTGACTTAAGTCTGGTAGACAATAGACTCTGCAAAGGAAATCACACTTATGCAAATAAAGTTACGAACTGAATTAAAGAGATCAGGGAAAAGAAAAAGAACACAAAGCTTTATAGTGGTTCGGCTTAATCCAAGCCTACGTCCACTCTCCCGCACTGATAGCCCACCGGCTGGATTTCACTAAGAATCAAAAGAGTCGATATAGCATCACGTCCTTGATTCCACAGTGTAGAGACTCAACTACACTTCCTCAAGGCTTCACAAAAGTCTATACTCTCTTTTGAGTACAAATTCTCGCTAAATAATTGAATCAGCAAAGAACAAGGAGCTTCAGACTTTGAAATTTATCTATCGCGCACACACTTGAGTAACTAGAACGTCTTCTTTAAATACTCCTCCATGCCTTCATAACCGTTGGCACCTTCCAATCTTCCCGTTGAATAGAATCAATTAGGAAGTTCTTGAGTTACTTAAGGAAGGTGAGGATAGCCCACCAATCCTGCTCGCCCATACAATCAGGATCTAGGTTTCCATAAGTAGAACCTTCCATGTACGATTTGCCAATCAACAGTTCAAACTTACTCGAATTAATTTCAAAACGAATAAGAGATCTTGAAATGCTATCTCCAGCCGTGAGATCTTCTTTAACCGCTAGAATCAAATCCTTATACAAATCTGGATAAGTCTTTTCTTCGACGGTCTAGAAACATTTAGTGAGAGCAGACTTTAAATCTTTGAGTCTGATGGTCTGACAGTCTTCAGACTTTGATGAAAGAGTCTTCTATTCTTCAGACTAGACTGATGGAAACGTTTTGTCATCTTCAAAACAAGTAAGGAAGTTTTCTCCAACAGGTGATTCTACCTGATTGCAAAATTCTCGTCAATCAGCACTAGAATGATTTTTCTGTCATTTTGGTACCCTGTGTTCGCATTTGAAACCTTGAGATTTTCATGACAACCGAGAGTCGCCAATGTGTCAAAGATGTGTAATGTGGCTAAAAAATAATCGACCACAGGTCAATTGCACTAAAAATATCTAAAAGCTATCTAGTAGGTTAGGTCATGCTAAAATCGCGCCAGATTGAAATTAATCGTGAATTTGAATCCGATTTCAGAAATTTAAAGTTCTATCATGTCACGATTAATTTTAGGACCTTCGACTCATCCTTCGAAGATTTTTGGCAAAATTTCAATATAGGGCCATTTTTGTTCGGAAAATTCAGAGGACCATTTTTTATCGCGTGTTTGAGATGCAAGTTGGTTCTATTGGTGAGGAAAAATGTTAATTTGGTTGAGGACACCTTGGTGGAATTTTTGGGGATCGAATTGAATCCAATTGAAGGAGAATTGAGCTCAATTTGGGGAAAATGGCACCAAATTCGTAGGCCATGGTCCCCCTCAACATTTGGACCACTTGGCAAGTGTGTTTAGGGAAGTTTTGGAGTGGATAAGGGCTGCTGGTCATGGCTGAGGAGGTGGGACATGTTGGATGAGCTCAAAGGAGACAAGTGTGTCTTCTAGAAGGCTTGGTGGCCCCCTCTCTTCAGCAGCTGGCTTCATCCTCTTCAGCAGACCACCTTTCTCCATTATAAGAGTTTTTGAGCTCCAAAAATTGCAGAGAAGCCAGCCAAGTTCCCCCTAGCCTGTCGCAAGTCCCCCGAGCCGCCAGAGCCATCGTACGCCGGCCATTTGCGCTTGTTCGTCCACCCGTGTCGCTCCGCCCCTGCTGTGCCTAACCACTCGTTCCGCGTCCAGTTCGCTGTTTTGCAAGCCCAGCTCGTGTTCGAGCCTCCTCTACCATCGCTTTGGTCGCCGTCGTCCCTGTCTAGCTGTCGGAAACCCCCGCCTGCCCACTTAGCCACCCACCTGGCCTGTTTCAGCCCAAGCCGAGCCCCGAGCAGCCTTTTTTGGTCCTTGGACAAAACCGAGCAGCCCAGCCTAGCCCAACCGTGAGCTTCGAGGCCCATTTTAGACCACTTCTGGTTCTCGCTTGGCTTCGCTGCCAGGAGGTCTGTCGCCCGTCTCTGCGACGCCGTCGCCGTGAACTCATGGGATCATAAAACCGATGAGTTTACTCACTAAACTCTGCTTAGGGAGTTAATGATGCTTAAGGGTTGATTAGTTTAAGCTAAGTATGATTTAGGTGTTTATTTAGAATGGATTAGCGATTTAATTATTCATTTATGCATGTTAGGTGGTTAGAATGGTTTAATTAGAGACTAGATAGGTTGTGCTATTTATCTAGATAGGTTCGGAAATTTTCGGGCCCATCTCGATGTTTAATTAGGCATTTTCGGCCTAAGTTTCTATTTTTGGCATTTAACTGTATTTATTTAATTATATTTGGTATTTATTTAATTATTTATTATTTTTCGAAAATTATACCGAGATAGCCAGTGACCGGAATTTTGTACTGATTGCAATAGTATGCTTGGTTTACTTAATTGAGTGCTAATTTGTGCAAATTGAGTGAAAATGGTGGTTTTGGTTAATTATTCCAAAATTGGGGAATTTCAGTATTTTAGTTAGAAAATACTAGGCGTTAGTTTTTTAACACCGAGATTGTCTGTGTGGACTATGTGAATAGTGATAATTTCTAAAAGAAAGATATTGCACGCCAGCTTGTGAGAGCCCCTTTGCACGTCAGCTTGTGAGAACAGTATACTATATCCGCCTATGTGTGCTTGATATATCAGCTTGTGAGAGCAGTATACTTTATCAGCTTGTGAGAGCAGTATACTATATCAGCCTATGAGCTCGATATGTCAGCTTGTGAGAGTAGTATACCTTATCAGCTTGTGTGAGCTATGATCGTTTATCAGCTTATGGGAGCACGATCTATATATATCAGCTTGTGTCAGCTACTATCTATCTATATCAGCTTGTAAGAGCTATGACCACCTATTTTAGCTTGTGTGAGCAATGGTCATATTGAATTGATAGATAGTATGGACCAGATAGATTGTGTCGAATTGGGTGGATTGAATGAGCTGATTGATGACTTAGTTTGAATTGATTGCTTGAGTATATGAATTATATTAACTTGCAAGAAGGAACTGAGGTAAGGTAAGTCATTTGTCTTGTGTGGGCATAGACTGCTTTTAGACGTATTTCCTTCCTAGTCGGAGTTTAGGGGGTGAACTTGCTGAGACGTTGTCTCACCCTATCGTGGTCTCAACATTTCAGGTCCTTAGATAGCTGCCCTTCCTGAGCGTTTTGGTTGGCCCATGAGGGTTACCAAGCGGGTTTTTAGCTACCTCGATCCAGGAAGTCACTGGGTCTATGAACTGGTAGTGACCACCGTTTGGGTCGAAGAGGACCTACCTCATAGGGTACCTCACCGATTCAGAGTATGGTTTCGCTACGGACCCAATGGATTCAGGGTGGGTCCCCTTAGGAGTTTTGAACTCCCTACTGCGGTAGTTGATGCTACTCTAGACGAGGATGCAGCTGACCCTCCCGATGGTGTGGTGGAGGACCTAAAGCCCCCGAAGCCTATGGAGACAGAAGAATCGGCGAATGAGTCTGACTAGCTAGTCATGGGACAGCTTTGTTTTGAGGACCGATATTTTGTACTCTTGTCGATAGACTGGTATTGTAAATAAACTTGTCAGCTGTATATAAAGGTGTGTTGTGGTTGTGCAAATGTGTTTCCTGCTATTCTATCCCGTGTTGGTTGTTGTCAGGGGTTATATTTATACGCTTTCGCATGCGTAATAAAATCAATGGCTCGGCGATGCATCCTAGGACGTCGCATTTAAATCGACCACCGATGGATGGGCACGTGCTCGAGGATCGGGGCGTGACAGGCTTGAGGATAAAGCCAAATCATTATAACTTTCTGTGTCCCACTATGTCCCATTGTTTTTCATCTTCTTATATATGTTGGCATATAGTTATTGAGTGTTTACTTAAACATTAGCTCGAGGTGATCTTTACTTAATAACTAGCTAATTTCCACAAAAAATCATCCAAGTTTGTAAACAACTTATTCAACTCCCCTTTAGGTTGTATTATTAGCCTCATCAATTGGTATCAAAGCTCTATTTCTCATTATATGAAGTGTATTTCTTCTATATCCAGGTTTGCGGCTTCAATATATGATTTCATTCTTTACTTCCAATAGCCATAGTTAATTCCGTCGAAGTATGGTGGCTTGTTGGGAGCTTGAGCATCATTAGTAAAGAAGAATCTTAAAAAGAACTGCTCTTAATGCTAAAGTCAAATACCTCCTATATTGTGCATTGTCACCTTATGAAATTAACGGAATCTCTTCTTGTGATACAACAAAGGAAATTTGAGATCGTATCATGCTGACATTTGAAGGAGCAGAAAGAGTCAAAGAAACAAAACTAAACATCCTACTCAGAAAGCATGAGCTATTCAAGATGAAGATCGATGAAACAATAACTCAAATATTCACACGATTCATTGAAATAGTGAATGGACTTGCTCTTCAAGGAAAAATCTACACAGATGCTGAGAAAGTAAACAAGCTACTAGCTCTTCTCAAGGAATGGAATATTGTCAAGACCTCACTATGGAAAACCATGAGGATTCAACCAATCACAATGGATGAGCTTATAGGAACATTCATGTCCTATGAAATTGAGCTTCAAAATAAAGAAAGCAACTCCAAAGGTAAGAAAGTCATTGCATTCAAAGTTAACCATGATGATTTAGGTGGAGAAATGTCCTCTAATGATGAAGAAAATGGTGAAGACATGGCATTACTGACAAAGAAGTTTAAAAGCTTCATGAGGAAATGAGGAAACTACAAAGGAAAAAGATTATCTAAACATCTTGACGAGAAAAAGCCTTACAAGAGTAAGGAAGAATTTGAAGGTAAAGACATCGTGTGCTATGGAAGCAGGAAATTGGACACATAAAACCATAATGTCCATCCATCAAGAAGAAGAAAGGGAAATTCAAGAAAAAGAAAAAGGTGTTGAAAGCTAAAACATTGAGTGATATCGAATGTGAGTTAAGTGATGAAGAAGAAGCAAATCTTTATCAAATGGCTGACTCTGAACTAGAAGAAGATGAGGTAAAAGATTCTAAATTGCCTTACAATGAATTGAAAGATTTTTTTAAAGGAAATATTTAAAAAACACCAAAAAGCTTTAAAAAGTATGTATGCTCTAAAAGGGGGGTTTACGATCTGACCACTGAAAACCTCACTGATAAAAAACTGAATGACAACCTAAAAAAAGAGCTTGATTCTCAAATAAAACAAATAAAGCTCCTGTAGGTTGAGAATGAGAATGTCAAGGATGAAATTTCAAAAATAAGCACCAAATTTTCTCTTGATTCAAAAACTACTGGCAACAATAGTGGTCTTGGATGGGAAGAAAATGAAGACAAGATGAATCATTTTCTAAAAATAAAAGATAGAATAAAGCATAGATCTCCTGCAACTTTTACAAGTCTCACTTTGTCAAACACTTTACTAAAACCACTGGCAAGAAATTTCCTAAGTATACAAATTGCAAAAGATACGGTCATTAAAAAATGGACTGTCCAAAATAGCAGAAGAAATTCAAGAAAATTGGCTGGTCTCTTGACCCTGAATTAAAATATAACATCCTCGATTTTGACCCTTATTTTGGTTCCAACTAGGAGGCTAAGCTAGATAGGCCAATCTTTTTAAAGAATAAGAGTCAAATGTATTAAATGAGGATAATGAGTGTGATGAGTGTGGAGGCTTATGTATCCCAAGTAATTAATGAAAAGGGGAGGACTCATGACCTAAGGAAATGATAGCAAGCAATCTTTCAAGCAAAGTAGAGGGCTACCTCTCCCATAGACTTGCCGCCTTGAGTTTCATAAGTTTTGAATTCCCAGTTTTTCGAAACTGCTAGACCTTTCCTGCTTTTCAATTTTATAGAGCTCCCCATACTTCGAATTTGGAGAAACTTCATCCATTGAAGTTGTTCAAAGCATCTTACTATAACATACTTAAATTTTAGATTTTTTTGAGGTGAAATGATTGAGACGAAGGTCCAATCAATTACCATATAGAACCTGTCCAGTATAGTGCAAACGGTAACCAAGTTACTTTCTTGAATTTTTATAAAATCTTCCTTTCGAATTTGAACATGCTTCCTTCACAAAGCCCATTTGATAAGGTAACGATGCCGATTTTGGAAATTGCTCGAAACTATCTTTCACCCCGGGATAAGAGGGTCACATGCCCAACTTGGAAGGGAACGGGGATGGAGTCGGGGTTGTTACATAAAATGTAACCACAAAAGACCCAAGATTATGTGGGTACCGAAGAAAAGATGAGATTTACTTTTATTTCAGGTGTTGTAACCTGATCTCTGCCCCTTGCAACCCTTAGGAGATAGGGAAGGAGGGGATGGCTGGATTTAGGGATACTTGATCATGAAAGTTCCCTCACGGTTTTCAACCACAGGAGTATCATCACCTTGCCATCCAAACAAACCTCCTGCGAGTTCACCTAATCATGATCGCGAGCTCTTCCAAGCTCGTATCCCGTGTGACAGCGGAGTGTCAAGATCTATACCCACATGGGTGACAAATCTCGAGAAAGGAAGTCAGATGTGGATAATGGATTTAAGGGTACCTTTACCATGGTAGTCCTCCCTCTAGTACTCTTTTCCCTAAAGATGGCATCACTTCATCCATTAGGAGTTTTCTCTAGCGAGTATGCTAAACCATGATGAATTTTGTTGAAACTCATACCCCTCGCGACGGGTTTATTTATATGGTCTAGTTGTTTAATACAACCTAGAAATAAGACAGGAGCCGCCACTAGTCTCATTTTTTGGGGTTGACAAAAAAACCCAATCTAGGGTCAATAGTATTCGCTCGATTCCTATGTAACTAGATATCTAGATTCGTGAACTTGGGTTATGCTAACATTTCTATTAGCATCATTTTGATACCTAATAGTATGTTGTGTTCACCCAATATGTCCATGCATGTCTTTTTACTTTTTCGAGGTCGTTTATTCTAAACTAGGCGATCATGCATAGTTGGTCATTTACATGCTATTCTATTTCTAAAAAAAAATGTGAAAAGAAAGCAACCAATTGAATTGAAAGTATGAGGTAGTAATTAAACAACCAAGGAAATTAGTAATTCTATCACGCAATCCTAAGAAAGATGAAAAGAGAAAGCAAAATGAAAAGACCAGAAAGAACAAAACCCACAACTCGTCGGGCCTTTATCCAAACAATAAGAACCCGAGACATATGTCAGAGATGGATAATACAAAATCATGGTCGGATTAGGCATCGACCTTTCATCATCTTCGTGTCATCTTCATCTTCACGATTCTAATCCAAACCTAGTCTAGAAAAAAAATTATAACTAGGTACATACAATAAAAAAGAGAAAAAAAAAGAAAAAAAAAACATGCACGTCTGTGACGTGCCTTTTTAGGTTCTGTATTCAATTGAATAAGTATGGCTTTTCATCGACGCGCCTATAGTTCTTTTCTCTGAGTTGGCCACTCACGAGATAACTAGTCTATCAGGTGAAGCCGTTAAGGAATCTAAATGCAATAAACTTGAGAATTCGACTAGGAATTGATTGCTCAACCGTGCTAATCTGCAAGGGTCATTACGGCACTGTCAAAATTGATCAAAGACTAGAGATAGGTTGATTCAATAGAGGTATGTGATTAGTGTGTGGGTGATTCCACCTAATTGCAAAATTTCTGTCGAACGACAATAGACCGATTTTTCTGTCATTTCTATACCCTATGTCCGTATTTGAAACCTCGAGATTTTTACGACAACCGAGAGTCGCCAATATGTCGAAGATATATAATGTGGCTTGGAAATAATCGACCATGGGTCAATTGCACCGAAAATTCCTAAAAGCCACCCAGTAGGTTAGGTCACGCTAAAATCGCGTTAGATTGAAATTAACCGCAGACTTGAACTCAATTTCAAAAATTGAAAGTTCTGCCATGTCATGATTCATTTTAGGACCATCGACTCACATTCCAAAAAAATTTCTGCGAACAGAAATTTTTAGCGAAAATTCAAAATATGGCCGTTTTTTGACCGGGAAAATCAGAGGACCGCTTTTGGTCACGTTTTTGGGATTCAAGTTGGAAAAATTGACAAGGAAAATCAAGGAAAATTCATGAGAGGGACGATGGAATCTTGGATAGATTTATGGACTCCAATTTAGGTCCAATTGGAGAGAGATTGAATGGAATTGAATGGGGATTGCACAAAATTCGTAGGCCTTGGTGGTGTGCAACATTTGGACCACATGGGGGCTTGTTGATAAATCTTTGGCAATTCCAAATTGGCTGAGGAAGACAGCCAAGCTTGGTAGGGCCATGAACTTGAGTGTTTAGATATTTTGGTGGCCGCCCTTGACCAACAGCCTTCTTCTTTCTTGTTCAGCCACCTTTCTCCGTTTGTTGTTCAGTTTTGAGCTCCAAAAACTAGAGAGGTCCTCCCCTAGCTGTCGACCAGTCGCCTGAAGCTGCCTGTTGGCGTCGCATGCCCGTCGCTTGTCGTCACGCTGCACGCCAGCATGCGCGACCGTCCTACTTGTCCCGCTCGTCCACGAGCCCAACTTGCCGTTCCGCCCCTCCCAAGCCTCTGTTCGTTCAGTCGAAGCCTTGCCGGAGCTCCACCGTCACTGTCCAGCCACCGTCGAGCGCCATCTAGCCTCACTACAGCTCGCCGTCGCTAGTTAACCTGTTTTGGCCTCAACCAGTTGCTCGAGCAACCCCTCGGCCCAAGGAGCAAAACTGAAGCTTCAGCTTCGGGCTGAACCTTCGTGTAGCTTTATTGAGCCCTTCCGGGCCTTGCTTGGCTTCACCGCCAAGAGGTTTGTCGCTCGTCTCCATGTCACCGTCGCCGTGGACTCACTGGATCACAAAACCGGTGAGTTTACTCGCTAAACTCTGCTTAGGGAGTTAATTATACTTAAGGGGTGTTTAGTTTAAGTTAATTAAGGATTAAGTGGTTAGTTAGATTAGATTAGTGATTTAATTATTCAATTATGCATGTTAGGTGGTTAGATTATACTAATTAAGAATTAGACATGATGTATTATTTATCTAGATAGGTTCGGGAATTTTCCCGACCCATTTAAGCGGTTAATTAAGCATTTTCGGCCTAAGTTAGCATTTTTGGTATTTAAATTAAATTATTTAAGTAATTTTGGTAATTATTTAATTATTTAATATTTTCTGAAAATTAGACCTGGATAGCTAGTGACCAGAATTTTGTACTAATTGCAAAGATGTGGTTAATTTTTACAATTAAGTGTTAAATTGTACAAATTGAGTGGAGATTATAATTTTAAGTATTTAATTCAAAATTTGAAAATTTTGGTAATTATTTAGAAATTACCGTGTGTTAGGTTTTGACGCCGAAAATGGTTTTAAAGACTATATCAAATAGTGGGATTTGAAAAGGAAGGGTTTCGGTTTTTTTTGTTCAAATTGATCGTGTACCCACACACAACTATTTTACCGTGTATTTTTAATACAAAGAAAATAGGCCAGGTTCACCATTTTAATCGAGGCATTTGAGTGTAATGCACGGTGTCTTGGGTTGAGATTGAATGGTTGTGTGTTGGTTAAGAGAACCCGTCCCGAGCTGTTGAGCTGGATGTGCCCCTATATGAGATGCCCTACCAATGGATGCCGGTCGCAGTTGAGTCTGGCCCGATTCTCCTTTATGGAATGTCGTCGACATAGTACGTTGCCGTGCTCGATGGGGCGAGACGATGTTTGACTACGCTAGTAGACCACCGAACTTCGAGTAGGCCGTGCCCGTGTGTGGCCGTGATTAACAATTGGAACGCATGCTGAGTAAAATCGATGCGTCGGATTATGGGACAAAATTATGTGGCATGGAATGGGACGTGTCATAACGATTGGGCTCTATAATCAGGACCCCTTGTGTTGTGGAGATGAAAGTGTTGGCATTCCAATTGTTTGAACATGAATACTGTTTATGTCTGTGATATGAACTGTATTGACCTGCAGGAAGGATCTAAGATGAGGTAAGTCTCTGTGCTTATGTGGCTGTGTGGTTAGGACGCCTTTTGGTGTATTTCCTTCTTAGTCGAAGTTTAGGGGGTGAACTTGCTGAGACATTGTCTCACCCTGTCGTGGGTTCAATCTTTTCAGGTCCTTAGATGGAGCAACGTCATGTACGCTATGGGGTTGCGAGGGAGGTAGACTTCCAGCGTTCCTATTTCCCAGTTTCTGGGACCGACCTGACCCGTGAGCTTGTGGAGTTCACTGTTTGGGTCGATGAGGGTCTACTCCACCTGGTACCTCATTGTTTCAAGGCGTGGTACCTTCATAAGCCTGATGAGAGTTAAGAGGGTCCTATAGGTGGTTTTGACGGGCCTCTCGTCGGGATAGGGGAATGGGAGATAGGGCACCCTCTGGATATCGACACCCCTGATGGTGCTGTTGAGGATTCGGAGCCAAGGACTAGAGAGCTTAGAGTTTAGAGTCTCCGTAACCCCTTTTTGATCTAGACTTCTATATATAGGTCTTTTGGTAGACTTTTGTATATAACTTAGTTTGTTTATAAAGGTGTTCGGTTTGTGTGATTGTCCTGCTTTCCTATCCCATGCTGTGTGTTGTCAGGGGTTTTTAATTCGCTTCCGCATGTACAATAAAATGAATGGGTCGGCAACATGTCCTAGGACATCGCAAATTTAATTGACCACCGAGGGATGGGCATGTGCTCGAGGATTGGGGCGTGACAATGTCAAAGCAACCAAAAGCATAACATTATGCCAAGGTTAATTATTCAAAGGAAGCTTACTTCAAAAATCATATTTGGGCCTCGGGGTCAGCCTTTACAGTTCATGACTTACAGCCATTATTGACCAATTGTATTCTTGCATGGCTAATAACACATGTAAGTCCTTAATAAGGTGTTCCATGTAATTCTCAAGATCTACCCTTGATATCATGTACTGGTCCTAACATACATCTAGAAACTACATACATGAACATGAATTAAACACACAAGTAGGTCTTTTGGACCTTATTTCTCAACCAATCAAAAAAATGAGTAAACCATCGGCAGGTCACTTATTACCAAGGACATGTGCCAATCATGGACATAGGCATTTCTAATGAATGATGTGATTATATGCATGAGAGTACATGTGATATTTCAAAGACAAAGACATTCTTTGAAATCATCAGCAAAGTTTTTGAGACGAAGTGATGTCTCGGCTATGAAAGGCATTCAATTGCCAATGTTAGCTTGAGGCTCACATAAATGCACTCATAAGCATCCCAAACATTTTGAATACAATCTAAACCATGACTTTCACAATTGTCAAATTGGGATTTAAAGAGATTTGAAAATATTTCGGATTAAGAAATATATAGGCTATAAAACACATTCAATTACCAAGGTTAGCTCGGAACTTACATAAATGCATTCACAAGCTTCGTAGACATTTTGAATATGGTCCAAACCATGACTCTTCCTTAAGCCCAATCATGTTTTGAAAAAAGAATTTCTAAGAAATTATTTTTGGAAACATCATATGTACCAAAGCGATTTCAAGGTGCACTTTAGAATATCTATTCATTGAAAATTGCTCAGCTATAAAGCTAGAAAGATTTGAAACAACTTTCATGAACATGACATGTCCTAATTCCAAACACAAACTAGCCTAAGTAGTTTGGCTAAACAATCACAACAAGAAGTTCATGTCAGAAAACTTCAGACCAAGCATGACAAATCAGCAAAATTGGGTGTACCCATTGGTAATCTATTCATGAAAAAATTCCCTAATATTCATGACATGATAATGAAAAACTTTCATGAAGAAAGTTTTAGTGAATGAGCTAAGCATGATTTTATAAAAATTAGATGACAAGCGACAATGCATCAGGAAATTGTCAAAACAGCATAACACTCAGTCATTATTATCAAGATTTTACCTACCAAATGAAGTTTAAAAATCATGAGATTTTCACACAACATAGCCAACATGATGATAAACAAACTTCATTAAGGGACTAAATTAATAATCCTTACATAAAAAGTTGTACACAAATAGTAAAGCTCTATCCAAACAGGGGTTAAAAATAGGTGTCCGAATTTTGACCCTCGGTCTAGATTCTACCTTATCTTAGGAAAAATGGAAAATGGACTAAACGGTGGGAAATTGACATGAAATCAACAGCATTGGAAAGCTCTAGATTTGCTTTACAACTTCCTAGAAGGGCTCAGGTCTAAACAAGGTCAACTTGGTGTTCTAAGATCATGGTTTCTAAAAGTGCGCATATAAGTAATTAAAAACCAGAACATATGCATGCACCATTAGACCTCAAAATCATTCAAGTAATGCTCAAAAGGCATGAAAAATCATGCATGACTCAGAATTAGATGCGACAAACAATTTGGATAATCATCTAATCTTAAGTCGGCATGGAAAGATGTCATATAATTTAATGACAATACAAGATGATTCAAGATTCATAATGACATGCTTAGAGGTTTCTACGTGTAACAAGCATTTTTGTGACACAGATTTAACATGCGAAATGAGACTCAAATGCATTGATTAAACATGTATACAAAGCTTGTAACATGTAATTCAAATGTCAAGAAGGCATTATTGTAATATTTGATCTTTAAAAGACCCAAATGGGCATGGGAAAGTGCATAAGTGATAAGGTTTCATCCTAATCTCAACACCATAGAACAATCATGATTTCAATCACCTAGGGACATGCAAAAATCTAATAAAAAATCACACATACATAACATGCGATGATGAACATTTTTCATTAGAGTCCAAAACTCAATTGAGATCATGTAATTCGTGACAAAAATGACAAAACAAACATGCATCTTCAAGTTTTATGTTATTGCAACACCCCTTTACATTGATACATGCAATTGATGGATTAAATGACATCCAAACTTTGCAAATTTTCCATCAATTGAACACATACAACATTTATTTCATTCATTATGAAGGTCTTGAGGTTGAACAAGGTCAATTTCATATTAAATCTACCTAAATTCATCTCAGACCAAAACAGGGCAGATTGACCCTAGCTCAGAACTAAGTAGTTTTGGCCTGGCTAAACATGTCTAAAAATTTCAAAAAAATTACACGACATTCTATACACAATGACAAACATTTTTCATGAAGAAATTTTTTCCAGAAATAATCATAGATATCAGCACGAAAATAGCAAAGTCAGAATTTGAAACCAAGATGGAACCTAAAACGATCCTAAACTACTGCAGAGTCGAGCAACTTTGGAGGTGATTTTCAAGAGTCAAACGTCACTCAATCAGGGCCTGCGACCTACAGATTCAAAGCTTATGATGTGTATTTTCAAAGTCTAGAAGGATTCAAACTAAGATAAGGTCATTTAGGACCTCATTTTGGCCAAAACAGCAAGTCTATTCCAGAGCTACGAAATTCACAGATTTGTTGCCAATTAATTTCAATCATCCATGATCATTCAATCAATCACACTCAAACTTCACGAAATCATCAATAAGAAAATAATCTTCAGATCTAGGGTTATTTCATCAATCTAGAGGTGAATCCTAAACCTGGTTGGATGATCCAACCTCACTTCATGGGATTCGAGCTTTGGAAGTTACTTTTGTGCAATTTGTTGATTTTGATGCACGATCGGACAACGTTTTCACTAGAACATTGATTGGACCTCTACGAGCTGCCAAGGATTAGATCTAAATAGCTAGGACCGCCTTTGAGCTGATCAGATCGCCGGCTTGGATCATGAACAAAATCGATCCAAATTTGGACCGATTTGGGCACCCAAAGTAGATCCAGCCACTAGAGCTGTTCCGATGGCTGATCTAAAGGTCCCTGTGTGACATCCTGAATTTCAGGTTTTTATTTTGATTGAATAATTTGGGCTTTTCATCGACGCCTCTATAGTTCTTTTCCCTGAGTTGATCACTCACGGAAAAACTAATCTATCAGGTGAAGCCGTTAAGGGATATTAACGCAATATACTTGAGAATTCAACCAGGAATCGACTGCTCGACTGTGCTAATCTGCAAAGGTCATTATGGCATGGTCAAAATCGATCAGAGACCGGAGATAGGTCGATTTGACAGATGTATGTGATTAAGCATGGTTGATTCCACCTAATTGCAAAATTCTTGTCGAACGACACTAGACCGATTTTTTTGTCTTTTCTGTACTCTGTGTCCGTATTTGAAACCTTGAGATTTTCACGAAATCGAGAGTCGCCAATGTGTTAAAGATTTACATTGTGGCTTGAAAATAATCAACAATAGGTCAATTGCACTAAAAATTCCTAAAAGCTACCTAGTAGGTAAGGACACATTAAAATCGCGCTAGATTGAAATTAACCGGGAAATTGAACTCGATTTCAGAAATTGAAGGTTTTGTCATGTCACAAGTCATTTTAGGAATGTCGACCAAGTCTCCGAAGATTTTTCTGCAAACAGAGTTTTTTGGCGAAAAGTCGGGATAGGGCCGTTTTCGACCGGGAAATTTTGAGGACCGTTTCTAATCGCAAAATTGGGATGCAAGTGGGTTCTATTGGTGAGAAAAAATGCCAATTTGATTGAGTGTATGATGGTCGAATTTATAGAGGCCAGATTGATTTAATTCAGGGAGGAATTAAAGTGGGATTGTGGGAAAATGTTGTAAAATTCGTATGCCCCTTTGCCCACGCGTCCTATGCGCTCGTCCCGCGCCTGGTCGCTGTTCCAGTTCAAGCCGCCGGAAGTCCCTCCATCGCCCGCAATAGCAACCCACCGAACCGTCTCGCCGTTTCCAGCCAGTTTCAGCTGTGAAGCCCCTTCGGTTTAGCCCTTGCAGCCCAAGAATAGAAGTAGAAGTTCCAGCAAGAGCTGAGACTTCTAAGCCCATTTTAAGGCTCGTCTGGGCCTCGCTTGATGTCACCACAAGCTTGTTTGTCACTCACCTTGGCGTTGCCGTTGCCATGGACTCATCGGATCGCAAAACCCGTGAGTTTACTCACTAAACCTTGCTTAGGAGGTTAATTATACTTAAGGGTTATTTAGATTAGCTTAAGTATGCATTAGTGATAATCTAGAATGGTTATATTAGCCTTAGAATGGATTAGTGTTATCTAATTAGCAAGATTAGCACCATTGATGGTGGATTAATCGAATCCGGTGGAATTCCTGTAGTTCTTATCTCTGGACCCTCGCCGTTTGCCATTTTTGTAGATCGAAATGTGTTGCGAATTTGAGGTTGATGTTTTTCTGAGAAATATTTTAGACATCTGCATAGACAACATATATTTTACTCAGGATTTTTAGAGATATAAAAGAAGGAGATTTCAGCTCCATCATTTGCAAATAGAATCTCGGACTGTGCTGAAACTGGCGACCTTTCGGGATTCAAGGGATTTTTATCAACTCTTAGGGTTCCAATTTCAAAATGTTTTCTTCACGAAAGTTCTTTGTCACATCTTATAGTTTAACATACTAAAATCTCAGATTAAACGGACATGATGTAGACCTTGAACCAAACTAATTTCGGAAAACAGACTTTCTGGAAAACGGACACAGTTTTGGTACTGGATTGAACAATTTATTGGACCGAATCTAGAAGGATTTGGTTAAGGTTTCTTCATGAAAAATGTTTTTTTATGTGTCCTTTACAACATATTAAAATTTGGGAATTTTCCAAGTTCTTTTGGTTTGGTTTTTGGATTTAAACTTGGAGACGTGCGAGTGGCCCGGTTTCTGCCAATTAGGACTGATTATGGTTTTGTGGTTGTTCTTGATGTTGTGCTTGCTGAATAAGGTGTATTTAGTGATGTGGTGGGCTTGTGGCATGCTGAGAACTTATGTGTGAGGCCATGAGAGGGATTTCTCTTTGTTGGTTGTTTAATGTTATTGCAAAACATGACATTTTGGACTATTAAATAGAAAATAAATAAGGCGTCGGGTCTGGACACCAAAAATTATTTGCCCATTAAAAAAATAAGGTTTTAAACTAGGTGTGTGCAAAGTTGGACGGATTATTTCTAAGTACGTGAGCATCTATGAATTCATCTCTAAACGTTTGGAACAAAAAAAGAAAAAAAGAAAAAGAGGGGTTACTAAGGTTTGTTTTCAAAAGAGTGTGGTTGGAAAAGAAATTAGAAAAGAAATATGGTTTCGGGTTTAGACGCCAAGTTTTATGTGCTCAATAAAACGATGAGGTTTTGTATGAGGTGCGTGCAAAGTTTGGCAGCCTAATTTCAAATATGGGACCCCGTACAAATTTATTTCGGAGAGTTTGAACAAGAAAAAAGGGTGCCAAGTTTATTTTATAAAGGGAGTTTTGGTGTTCTGGCTATATGAAGGAGGCTAAGGTTGACCCAATTGATCAGGTGCCTGCATGGTTAGGTTAATTAAGTCATTCAGTTTAATTTATAGCAATTTATTTATTTATTTAATTGCATTTAATTAATTAATTTGTAATTTATTTAATTATTTATTATTTTCTGGAAATTATACTTGGATAGCTGGTTGTTCGAATTTCGTACTGATTATCGTGATGCAATTAGTTTATACAATTGATTGTTAAATTGTGCAATTGTGTGATAAGGCGCGATTGGTTGTGCCATAATTGTGGTTTATTGTTATTGCTTTGTGTAGCAACCATTGAAAGAGGGTGAGATGTGTCGAGAAAATTAATTGGTTGTTAGTAGGTAGAGGACTAAGTGTGCACGAGAGCAAAGCATTGTATGAGCCACCTTTAGGAACTTGTACCGTTGCTTATTGTAATCAAGAACAAAGTGCTAGACAGCTTGACTTCGTGGGAGCCACCTTTAGTAACTTGAGCAATTGCTAATTGTAATGAAGTACTAAGTGCTACACGACAGCTTAACTTTGTGGGAGCCACCTCTAGGAACTTGAGCTATTGTTTGTTATAATCAAGAACTAAGTGCTACACGACAGCTTGACTTCGTGGGAGCCATCTCTAGTAACTTGAGATATTGCTTATTGTGGGCAGGGACTAAGTGCTGCACGATATTGGAACTTCGTGACTAAGGGCACCTTTAGAACCTTGTGTATTGAATATTGAGTTTGAGTTTGAATATTGAGACGTGATTGATTGAAATGTGAAGGAGATGTTCCAATTGATTATATGCATATGTTTTATGAACTATAATGATGTGGAGGAAGGAACTGAGGCGAGGTGAGTCTCATTGGTTGTGTGCATAGGCCGCCCTAGGCATATTTCCTTCCTAATAGGGGTTTAGGGGGTGAACTTGCTGAGATATTTTCTCACCCCGTCGTGGGCTTAACCTTTTCAAGTCCTTAGATGACGGTTGTGGAGGACCCGAATCCCCAGAATCCTGTGGAGGTGGAGCCCGAAGGATCGGTGAATGTGTCCGACTAGTAGGTCGTATGTTAGCTTCTTTTTGGAAGCAGATCTTTTTGTAGTCAGACCAGATTGTTTATAATAGTGTGGCTTTTGTGAATTGGTTGTCCTGCTTAGCTATCCCAAGTTGTTGTTGTTAGGGGATTAGTTAATACACTTCCGCATGTGCATTAAAATGGATGGGTCGGCAATGTGTCCTAGGACGTCGCAAAAATTTTTTTAGACCATCGAGAGATGTGCGTGCGCTCGAGGATCGGGGCGTGACATCCCCGCCCGAAGTGGTATCAGAGTTGGTCTATGTTTGGAGTGATAAGGTGCAATGGGTCATGGGATAGTTTGTAGGAAATCCCCTTTTCTTATGCTTATGCATGTGATTGATAGCTGATTGGTAGTTTGGTCGTGTGGGTCGCTCAATTTTCCTAATTCGGTGTGGAATTGGAAAGCAGGTTCTGTAGAGATCTTGTAAGATGAGCGATCTAGAGTCGAGGACTCCTCAGAAGAGGAGCATTGCGTCAGCCTCTCGAGGTAGGACGCCGACTAGGGTCGGTACCTGAGGTGGTCGTGGTAGAGCGCAGGCTTAGGGCAGCGTGTGTGAGAGAGTACCGTCGCAAGCTGGTACTGGTGTAGCAGCATCTGGCGATCCTAGAATTGATGGAATCATACAGGTGCTCGAGACTTTGGGAGACCTGATGGAGCAGCAAGTTCAGAATCAAGCTGTCGCTGCTGCAGCCACACCTGCTAGAGTCCAACCTGGGGTTGTGATCGGGGAGAGACCGATGCACAAGTTAGTTAAGCAGTTTCTAAAGTTGCAACCGCTGAAGTTTATAGTAGTAGGCGATCCCAAGGCTGCAACCCTTTAGGTCCAAGAATTAGAAAAGGACTTTTAGCTGTTGAGGTGTTCAGAGGAAGATAAGGTGGTCTTTGCGGTCTACCAGTTGCAGGGTAACGCAAGCACTTGGTGGAGGGCCACCGGAGGAATAGTGTTTCCAGAAGGCATGGTTCCGGTGTGTGACGCCTTTCTCAGAGCCTTTAATGGCAAGTACTTCTCGGATTGCGCCAAAGAACAGAAGATTGAGGAGTTTTAGCACCTTCGTTAGGGTTCGATGACTGTGGACCAATACAAGGCCAAGTTTGCAGAGCTATTGCAGTATGCCCTGAGACTGGTAGAAGATCCAGAAGACAGAGCTAGGAGGTTTAGGAATGGCCTCCGGTTGGAGCTGAAAAATTCGCTGGTGTCGCTTGATCTGAAGAATTATAATGAGCAATATAGACGAGCCCAATTGATAGAAAGGAACCTGATTGAACAAGCAGCCGCATCTGAGCCGCGGTTCAAGTCCAATAGAGATGGTAATAGGTTCGGGAAAAAGCTGATATCTGAAGGAAGATATCCCATTCCGCCCAATAAAAATGATGGGATTGGAAAGTCAGCGCCGCACTCGAACGACGCGTGTCGTTTCTATAGGAAAACACATGGTTTAGTTCCATACCCTCTCAGAACGGGAGCTTGTTTTAAATGTGGCCAATAAGGCCACTAGTTTAAGGATTGTCCACGCAGGCAATTGGGATCACAGCAGCTACTACTGCCACTAGAGATGGGACAGAACAGAGGGAAGGCACTGCAGATAGAACGCCACTAGGATGGTGAAGGGGACAGGAATGAATCGAGCCATGCATTGATTATGGGAAGAATGTTTTGGGGTAATTTTATCAGAGTGGCGCAGAGGAATTTTAGTTAAGCTTGTAGAACTTTAGTTTGTTGTAATAAAGTCATGGAAATGAGAATCGCTGACTAGAGTTGTACTTGATAATTTTGCATATGTATAACTTTGATATCATATATGAAAAGGTTTGGCTCAATGAGCTTTTTGTTGTAATGAATTGTTGTCATAATGTAATACAGATTGACCCGTTGACGGATGAAAGTTTCGAATTTCTCGGAAGTCGAGGAGGACCCTCGATCCTTTTGAATCTCGTCACTTGAGGCAACCCATTTGTTAGACGTGGGTTGCCAAGGTTATTTGTTAACCTTAGTGGATACGTCAGTTGAGGAGCCGAATATGGAGGACATCACCATACGAAAGGACTTTGCATTGGACATATGTGCTGAATTGTACATGCGACAGATAATGTCTTTAGGGAGTACTGGTGACAATTACATCAAACCGAGACCCGGGATTCACAACTGCCTTTTGGAAAAGTTTACAAGTTACTTTAAGAACGAAGCTGTAGTACAGTACAGCCTATCATCCTCAAACGGATGGCCAGTTTGAGAGGACGATTCAAACCCTCGAAGACATGCTACGAGCTTGTGTGTTGGATTTCAAGGGAAGCTAGGAGGATCAGCTTCATCTTATCAAGTTTGCCTACAACAACAGCTACGAACAGAGCATTCAGATGGCTCTTTTTTAAGCGTTGTATGGCAGAGCGTGTAGAACGCCAGTGTGTTGGGATGAGATCGGAGAACGAAAGATCACAAGCCTAGAGTTAGCTCAGCAGTCAGTGGATGCCGAGCGGGTGAATGTGCGAGAGAGGAGGGGAAGAAGAAGACGTGCTGCCGCCATCAACGCCACCTAGCACCGCCGTCGATCGAGCCCTCCGAAGCCCCAAGTCGCTGTCTTGCTTGCTGTGTTTGCATGAACTTAAGGCAAGTAAAGTCCGTTAGCCTACATTTTGCTTGCTGTGGTTGTGTGTGAAGTGTAATGGGTGTTGGAGATGCTTGAGTTGTGATGTTGGATGCTGAAATTCGAGTGAATGGTAGTAGTCTTTCTAGAACAAGCAAGCTGTTGCATGTAAGAACAGTCCGACCTCTACCGATTCCGTGAATTTTATAAAATTATCTAGTTGAATGGACTTCGTATCCTTGATAAAAGTTGTAGATGACATCTTGAGGAGCACCATACTAAAATTTGAGAAGAAACGAACAAGTATTGGTCGGTGAAATGATTTTTCTTTGAAAGTGTTGAACCTGGAAACCGTCACCGAGGGTTAGGAAGAATTATGGTGACTATAGCTTTTGATCTATATGAATCTGACTTCGAGTTCTTCATGAAAATTTTACCTCTAGGTTTTTTCTATAACATATCAAAATTTCAGAATTTTCTGAGTTGATTTAGGGTTTATACCGAATTTGTGAATAAAACTGTGCAATGGTGATGTTTTGAAATATTAAGGCTGTGATGCACGGACCGTACCGACTCGTACGAAGCTCTTTTGACATGGTGTTCTTCATGAAACCTTTTTCTCTAGATCTCGTTTATAACATGTTAAATTTTCAGAATTTATTAAGATTGTTTACTAATTTTTCCAGAATTTTAATTAAAGGAGTGCATTCTGTTTTATCCGAAAATTGTTTTATTTACAAGAATAAATGAATTGCTCTATGAGATGTGATTGCTTGGGTTTTTATTTGTACTGCATAAGTGGTGACATTTAGCATATCATATGACATCAAAAAGCTGGTTTAAACCTTTGACATTATTGCATCAAATGCTAAATTGAAAATGAGATATATATGTGAATATACATTGTGATGATGATGATACCGTCGGAGGTGTGAGCCGACGATGCCCCGGGAGTGTCGGGATGCCCGGAGGTGTGTGCTGGATGCCCAGAGTGTGTGTGCTGGATGTCCTCGGGAGTTTCGAGATGCCCGGAGGTGTGTGCTGGATGCCCGGAGGTGTGTGCTGGAGGTTCCTTGCGATGCCAGGTTGGGTGCGAGTGATATGAGGGATGCAAACACTGGTCCCTGGACGAAAAATGAGATCCTTTTCAAAGTTAAAAATGGGAAATGAATCATGCGTGTGTGTACATATGGCATGGTGCATGAATTGCCCATGAAATTGAGTTAGTACTATTTGGCATTGAGAATGCGATCATGAAGGCTTTGAATGGATCTCATGGGGATATATATATATATATATATATATATATATATATATATATATATACATGATTGTATGGATGATATGAATCATGTGCATGTGTGTGCATATGGCATGGAACATAAATTGCCTTAATGAATGGATCTCATGGAGATATGAGCATGATTGCATGGATGATAGGTGCATTACACATGAAATCTTGGTTGCCTTGTTTGTTGCATTTTGTGGGTTGATGGATCTTTTACTGCTGAGTGATTGTACTCACTCCTTTTAGGGACTAACATTTCAGATTGAGATATGCCTTTATCACCTGTCACACATGGTACTTTTTATGGCTTACCATCCGATGTTGAGGTCGAGTGCTCGGAGCACCCCTGTGTTGGTGTTCATGGACTGGTGTTTATCCGAGTTCGAGTTTTAGTCATATATGATGTGGGTCTACCTGATGGCCCTGTAGTCCAAGAGTTCCTGTATGTGCATGTTCGACGTGACGGGATGATGATGGGGATGCTGTCGCCGCCACCAGCTGATGCAACCGGGCTGGGTGTGATTGTGAGTGTGACTAGTAGATGATGACACTTTTTGGATGGCCGACACTGGTTGATGGATTGATGTACATGTCTGATATGGGGTCGGGTACTTTTGGGTTATAGCCGAGCTTAGTTAAAGCCTTGGCCTTTTGTTGTACCGACTCGTGATGTCTATCATAGTTATGTAAATAAAAGTGGTTTGGCTTTAACTTATCTATAAAATGTGTAGTTGGTGTGCATTGCATTGCATTAGTTTGTTGGAGTATGGGGTAGGGAGATGTCGAATATGCTTCCGTTATATGAACTGTGCTGGGACCGATTGAGATGATATAAACCCCCAGGTTGTAAGGACCCACTACAACTCAATGGTATCAGAGTGACATGTTATTAGAATAAGTGAAAGGTAAGCGAATTGTTGGCGACCCTAACGGATCAGGGGCCGTGTCGAGGGGTGCCACAACAGTTGGTATCAGAGCTATGGTATATTTGGAGTGATAAGGAACCTCATTTGGAAATTGAGGAATATGTTGACAATGCACACCATGGGATACTAACTGGAATAGTTGGCTAACTTTGAACAACGGGTGATGGGTATTCACTCGTAGATCCCTAGTAAATTTTTATGAGTCGCTTTTAGGTGCTAGTAACATTTTTATGTTACTTATTTATGTAGTCGTGGTTGCTTTTAAATGGAGACATTGAGTCACAGATTATTCCTGAGGCAAATGCTTGGAAACTGCAGGACAATCATGGTACAAGCTAGAAGTACTCATCCATCGAGGGCCGAAGCCTCTACTGCAAGGGCTGAACCCCGAATGGAAGATATCCTGCAAGCATTGGCCAATATAGGAAATCTGATGGAAAGACAAGCGCAGCAGCAACCCGGAGTGGAACGTCGCCCTCAAGGACTAGTGGAACAATTTCTGAAGCTGAAGCCACCTAAGTTTAGTGGAATGGGAAGTCCTGAGGAGGCAGAACATTAGATATATGGAAAAGGAATAGATTTTCTGGTTGTTGGACTGTAGTGATGCTGAGAAATTAACTTTGGCAGAGTACCAGCTGGAGGGAAATGCAAAATTTTGGTGGAGAGCTTCAAGAGATACGATCTTTCCACCAAGTACTGATATAAATTGGGATGAGTTTGTTAAAGCTTTCAATAGAAAGCATTTTTCTAACTGTGCCAAGGATAAGAAGATCACTTAATTTGTTTAGTTGGAACAAAGGGAGCTGACAGTGGATTAGTATGAGGCAAAATTTTCTGAATTGTCTAGTTATGCTCCCAGGCTGATTGAGGATCGAGAGGAAAAAGCTAAGAGATTTCTGAAAGGGTTGAGGACTAATATCAGGAAATAAATGGTGCCTTTGAATATAAGAGAGTATAATGAAATTTATGAAATGGCACAGTTGGTGGAACAAGAATTGGTGAGGGGGCAATCAAAGTCTAAGAGACAGTTGACCTTTAGTGATATTAGAAGGGGTAAGAGACCCTATCCTAGTCAAGGTCAGACTTGGGATTCTAAGAAGAAGAGTAATTTTGGAAACTTTGGAAAAGCCAGGGATGGCCTGAATATAGGGAAAGCACCCTATCAGCATGATGCTTGTCGAAGATGTGATGGGCGACATGGCCCAGGACCTTGCAATGGACGGCTGAAATGTTATGGTTGTGGATAGATAGGTCACCTCAAGAGAGATTGTCCGCAAGAGAGGTCGCAGTTGAGTGTCGGCTCGGTGCGACAGGCACAACAAAGTACTATTAGACCAAATCTACCAAGGAATCCACAGAGGCCACCAACACAGGGAAAGGTGTATGCGGTCACCCAAGAGGAAGCAGAAGCTTCAAAAAACGTTATCTCAAGTACGATTTTTATAAATGGCAAGAAGGCATATGCATTGTTTGACACGGGTGCTACGCATTCATTTATATCTGAAAGATATAGGCAATTGAGTGAAATAGAAACTACACCCCTTGAGACGCTTCTTTGTGTTTTCACGCCTTTAAAGAATATGGTGTTGTCTACCTTGGTGTGTGGAAAATGTAAGATAACAATAGGAGAAAGGGATATGGAAATAGACTTAATTGTGATGGTTGTGTATGACTTTGATGTTATCATAGGTATAGAGGCTCCATAAGTATCAAGCTAAGGTGGACTACTATGGAAAAGTAATCCAGTTCATGTTACCTAACCAATCTAGTTTGGAATTTTTCGGAGGTCAGACAAACCCCTCTATAGACATTATTTCGATGGTAGAAGCTCGTGAACTACTTGACGAAGGATGTCAAGGATACCTGACAGTGGTAAAGGAGCTTACTAAGGAAGAGTCTAAGCTCGATGAAATTCGAATAGCCAAGGAATTTCAGGATGCGTTTCCTGAGGAGTTGCCTAGATTACCACCAGAATGAGAGATTGAGTTTGAAATTGAACTAATGCCTGGAATAGGACCAATATCGAAAGCCCCGTATAGAATGGCCTTGGTGGAGCTGAAGAAACTAAAGGTGCAACTACAAGAGTTGCTTGATAAGGGATTTATTAGGCCAAGCGCTTCACCTTGGGGTGCACCGGTTCTATTTGTGAAAAAGAAGGATGGGTCGATGCATCTATGTATTGACTATAGACAGTTGAACCAAGTGACTGTAAAGAATAAGTATCCCTTGCCTATAATTGATGATTTATTTGATCAGTTGCAAGGAAGTTCAGTCTTTTCTAAAATTGACTTAAGGTCAGGATACCATCAGCTAAGGATTAAGAAAGAAGACATTCCTAAGACTGCATTTAGGACTTGTTATGGACATTATGAGTTCCTAGTTATGCCTTTTGGATTAATGAATGCACCAGCCGCATTCATGGATTTAATGAATAGGATATTTAAGCCGTATCTGAATCAGTTTGTAATTGTCTTCATCAATGATATCCTGATATATTCTAAAGGACCTAAAGAGCATGAACGACACCTGAGGATAGCATTGCAAACATTAAGAGATCATAAGTTATTCGCCAAATTCAGGAAGTGTGAATTCTGGCTAGACCAAATAATATTTTTAGGGCACGTGGTGTCGGGAAATGGAATTGCAGTAGACCCTGCAAAGGTTGAGATGGTAGTGAACTGGCCGAGACCAACGACACCAACTGAAATATGAAGTTTCTTAGGATTGGCTGGCTACTATAGGAGATTTATTGAAGGATTCTCACAATTGGCAGGCCCTTTAACGAAATTGACCCGAAAGAATGTAAAGTTTGAATGGAGTGGAGGATGTGAAAGAAGTTTTTAGGAACTTAAAAGGAAGTTAACTACAGCTCCAATCCTAACTATACCATCTGGACCTGATGGATTCACAGTGTATAGTGATGTTCTCATAAGGGATTGGGATGTGTTTTGATGCAGCATGGCAAGGTCATAGCCTATGCATCGAGGCAGCTGAAACCTCATGAATTAAATTACCCAACTCACGATTTAGAATTGGCAGCTATAGTTTTTGCTTTGAAAATATGGAGACATTCTCTGTATGGAGAGAAGTTTGAAATCTATACATATCATAAGAGCTTGAAGTACTTGTTTTCGCAAAAAGAGTTGAACGTGAGACAGAGAAGGTGGATGGAATTATTAAAAGATTATGACTGTGAAATACGGTACCACTCAGGAAAGGCAAATAAGGTGACAGATGCCCTTAGTCAAAAGTCAGCTATGGACATGGCTAGTCTAAGAATAACAGAGTGGAATCTGTTAAAGTCAATTGTGAATTCAGACTTCAAGTTGGAAATAGACCACCTTACCGATATGCTCACTGCATTAAGGATTGAGCCCGAAATTATTCAGAAAGTTAAGATTCTACAGGAATCTGATCCAGAGATTGTGAAGATACAAAACGATGTGTCTTTAGGGAAAAGACCAGAGTTTCAAGTCTCTAAGGATGGAATAGTAAGATGCCAAGGACGGCTCTATGTTCCTGATAATGAAGAAGTGAGAAGGGAAATTTTATCAGAAGCACATAGGAGTAATTACAGTATTCATCTGGGTAGCATAAAAATGTACAGAAATTTACGCCAGCAATTTTGGTGGAATGGCATGAAGACGGATATAGCAAAACACATTTCTCAGTGTTTAACATGCCAACAAGTGAAAGCGGAACACCGTAAACCCGCAGGACTATTGAGACCATTGGACGTACCAGAGTGGAAATGGGAGCATGTGACGATGGACTTTGTGCAAGGACTGCCAAGGACCTCAAGTGGCCACGATTCGATCTGGGTAATAGTAGATCACTTGACTAAGTCTGCCCACTTCCTAGCGGTCCGAATAGACTACTCGATGAATAAACTTGCTGAGATATATGTAAGTCAGATAGTACGCTTACATGGTATTCCTGTAACGATTACATCTGATCGAGACTCTAGGTTTACTTCAAATTTTTGGCGAAGTCTCCAAAGCGCCTTAGGGACGAAGCTTCAATTTAGTACTGCCTTTCATCCTCAAACTGATGGACAAACGGAAAGAATGATCCAGACTCTAGAAGACATGCTTAGGGCTTGTGTTATTGATTTTAAGGGAAGTTAGGATGAAAAATTGCATTTGATAGAGTTCGCCTATAACAATAGTTTTCAGAAAAGTATAGGCATGGCTCCGTATGAAGCATTATATGGAAGAAGGTTCAGGACCCCTATTTGTTGGAATGAAGTAGGTGAAAGGAGATTGACAGGACCTGAATTGGTACAAATTACTACTGAGGCTGTTGAAATTATCAGGAAAAGACTTAAAACAGCCTAGAGTAGGCAGAAAGACTACGTAGATAAGCGTAGAAGACCTTTAGAGTTCAATGTGGGAGATCATGTATTCCTTAAAGTATCTCCTATGAAAGGAATATCTCGATTTGGAATGAAGGGTAAGTTGAGCCCTAGATTTGTTGGACCTTTTGAGATACTCGAAAGAATAGGAGACATAGCTTTCGTTTGGCGCTGCCTCCTAAATTGGGAAATTTACATGATGTGTTCCACATATCGATGCTAAGAAAGTATCAGCCAAATCCTGGTCACATACTCGATCATGAAGCCATCAAAGTGGATGAGAAAGTGAGGTACATTGAAGAGCCTATGCAAGTACTGGATCGAAAGGAGCAAATTCTCAGGACCAAGAAAATTCCATTGGTTAAGATGTTATGGCGACATCATGATGTGGAAGAAGCCACATGGGAAAGTGAAAATGAGATGAGGGAAAGGTACCCTCACTTGTTTAAAGAGACATAGGCAATGTCTAATTTCGAGGACGAAATTCTCTAAGGAGGGGAGAATTGTGGCATCCTAAAATTTCTTAGCGATCTCTAGAGGCTTTACGACCCATGAATAGGTGATGGAAGCGCCATCGGACTATATTATAGCTATTAGACCAATGGATTACAATTAATTAAGGCCGAGCATTTAATGGACAATTGTTTTGCTGGAAAATCTATCCTATGTCCATGTGTGATCAAGGATTGTGCTAAAGGATAAATTGATAAGGAAATTTTGTTCTTGGCCATGAACTTTATAAGTTGGATTTTTATTGATCTATGTTACAAAGTTTTAAGGTGGGTTATTAGGAGAAGGTGTGGGCTGATTTCTTAAGTCCCAAAACCAGCCCACAACCCCCCACCTTTCGGTCGACCAAGGCTGGCCCAAGCCCAGCCGAATGAGGCCCATCATCTTGCATGAAGAGTGACAAGTGGCGAAAGAGATGAAGCAAGTGTCCATTGCCATGCAAAACCTCATGATTACTAGTTAATCATGAGGGTGAAAGGAAGAAAAAGAGAGAGAGAGGGGCGGAATGGACGAGGCAGCAACCGAGAGAGAGAGGGAGTGTTCGTGAGAGAGAGGGAGACCGAGCGGGCGAATGTACGAGAGAGGAGGGGAAGAAGAAGACCTGCCGCCACCGTCAACACCGCTTAGCACCGCCGTCGATCGAGCCCGCCAAAGCCCCAAGTCGCCGTCTTGCTTGCTATGTTTACGTGAACTTAAGGTAAGTAAAGTCCATTAGCCTACATTTTGCTTGCTGTGGTTGTGTGTGAAGTGTAATGGGTGTTGGAGATGCTTGAGTTGTGATGTTGGATGCTGAAATTCGAGTGAATGGTAGTAGTCTTTCTAGAACAAGCAAGCTGTTGCATGTAAGAATAGTCCGACCTCTACCGATTCCGTGAATTTTATAAAATTATCCAGTCATAAGCATTTGAGTGTTTTAGACGATATATAACGATGGTAGAGAATCATTTGAACAAAATAATAAAGGCATTGAGAATCGATCGAGGACGTGAATATCTATATGAGCAATTCAAAGCTCTTTGTGATGAAAAGGGAATTGTACGACAATTGACTATTCCTGGTACTCTACAACAAAATGGGGTAGCTGAGAGAATGAATAGAACCTTATTGGAAATGGTTAGGTCTATGATGGCGCAAGTAAATTTACCTATCTCATATTGGGGAGATGCATTATTGACCGCTGCCTATATACTTAATCGAGTGCCCTCAAAATCGGTCACTTTCACCCCTTATGAATTTTGGACTAGTAGGAAACCAGACTTAAGTAGTCTACGTCCATGGTGATGTGCAGCTTATGTTCATGATTCTTCCCATAAATATGGCAAATCAGGTCATAGAAGGAAGAAATGTATCTTTATAAGATATTCATAACACTCCAAAGGGTACGTGTTCATAGGTGAATAAGCTGATGGAAGTGTGACCGAAATGGAGTCACGAGATGTCACATTCTTGGAGAACGATTTTCTTAGTAGAAGTGAGATTGATAAGGACTTCCAATTATATGAGATGGAAGATCCTAATAACACATCCACTGATGTTGTAAAGGAAAATAAAGATTTAACTCAACACACAATACCTAGTGGGAGTGTTGCATCGCCTGATGAATTGAATTCAAGGGAAATTCAATTGCGTAAAAGTAACCGTAAAAGAATTCCCCGTCGTCGTTTTGAGATTGAAGGGGAAGCATTTATGATTGCTTAGAAAGAGGATGCCGAGCCTAAGACTGTTCAAGAGGCTATCTAATCCTCTAATAAGGAAGAATGGAGAAAAGCTTTGGAAGATGAAATGGAGTCAATGAGGGCAAATCATGTCTGGGACTTGGTTGATCTACCACCCAATCGTAAGGCCATTAGAAACAAATGGGTCTTTAAGATTAAGCAAAGAGCGGATGGATCCATTGAAATGTATAAGGCTCGTCTTGTGGTGAAATGTTATACTCAACAAAAAGGTATAGACTATGAGGAAACCTTTTCACCAGTTGTAAGGTTTGCCTCAATATGCCTTATTCTAGCAATCGTTGCACATTTGGACCTTGAATTACATCAAATGGATGTAAAGATGGTGTTTATCAATGGAGAACTAGATGAGGAAATCTATATGAAGCAACCAATAGGGTTCATAGCTAAAAGTCAAGAGTATAAAGTTTGCAAGCTTCATCGCTCAATATATGGCCTTAAGCAATCATCTAGACAGTGGTATCTTCATTTTCATTGAGCCATAACCATTTTTGGTTTCACGATGATCGAAGAAGATCATTGTGTATATGTCAAGCAGTCCAAAGATAAATTTGTGATTTTATCACTTTATGTGGACGATATTCTATTGGCTGAAAATGACAAGGTTTTGGTTGTCACCATAAAAGAATGGTTGTCCTCCAATTTTGAAATGAAGGACATGAGAGAAGCTGCTTATATATTAGGAGTTAAGATCGAAAGAGATCGATCAAGGAAACTCCTTACTTTATCGTAAGAGTCTTATATAATGAAGATTCTTGAGCGTTTCAATATACAATATTGTAATCCCATTGATACCCCTGTCATGCAAGGTAAAGGCCTAAGTACTGAGTGTCCAAAGACTCTAGAAGAAATTAAAGTGATAAAAACTGTTCCTTACGCTATTGCGGTCGGAAGTTTGATGTATGCTATGATGTGTACTCGACCCGACATATGTTATGACGTGGGATTGGTGAGCCGATATCAATCAAATCCCGGTCAAGCATACTAGAAAGCAGTGAAGAGGATCCTGAGATACTTGAAAGGCACCATGGACTATCGACTTTGTTACCAAGGGAATGATTTACGCTTATTAGGCTATTCAGATGCTGATTGGGGTGGAGACCTAAATGAGCGTAAATCGACTTCTGAATATGCGTTCTTGCTCAATGTAGGTGCAATTTCTTGGAATAGCAAGAAACAGACATGCACGACATTGTCTACGATGGAGGCAGAATTTATTACACGTTCTGCTCCAGTGCAAGAAGTAGTATGGCTAAAACGTTTCTTGGAAAATTTAGCCACTGTCACTGAGGTTCCAAGACCGGTGATAGTTTATTGCTATAGTCAAGCAGCCATTGCTTATGTGAAAGATCCCAAGTATCATTGAAGGACGAAGCACATTGACATAAAGAATAATTTCATCAGAGATATTATAGCGCAGAAAAAAGTGATCTTACAATACATTTCAACCAATAGAATGGTTGTTAATCCATTTACGAAGGCTGTTCCTAGAGACATATTCTTGAGCCACAAGATGTCACTAGGATTGCATAGAATGTAATACATGTTATTGTAGAAGATCATTGGTTTATATATATATATATATATATATATATATATATATATATGGATGGACATATGCACTGTACTTATTTGTTTATTAGTGACTTGATGTTTTATCAATAAGTACAAATCCATTATGAGACTAGCACAAGCACACATATATTATTGGAAAGTATGTCAGCAGGCAATAATTGGCTCACTCACACAAGCAATCGCCTCAAGTGCTATAGTTAGCACGTTGAGATGATACGTTATGTACAAATAAATGATGAAGAGCAAGTCTGGTACATAAAATATGTCGCCTTGATTGGAGTCAAGATGAGGTCTGTGATTTGTTTATAATAAGATTGAACATGATAGTCCCACAATCATGTATGCCTGTAAGATGCCAGATGCGAGTACTTAATTGGGCGTTATAAAAAGCAAGCTGATATAGCACTCGAGCTAAACATGAGTACGTGAGAGGTACGTGACTATGTTTAGGCTAAGATCCGTATAGTGGATATATTTAATAAATGACATACGCTCTTATAGAAAGAGAAATCCACTATAGCATGTAATTTATACTACATGTGCATTGTACGACCGACAAGGGAATGCGAGTAGAATTATCCCTATTTACTCATCGTGTGAGCCCTTGAGGTAATATATAATTTACCTCATTTTGTGCCATATGTTACTTCTGAGTATGTTTTCGAAGTAAAAGATCAATGTTGCTACTTTAGCATGTTACCAGCGGTCATGAATAGATATGGCCTTATGGGACGTGTCTAGGAAAGCAGTTGTTCTTAAATGAAGAGAGACATGAGTGCGAAGGAAGACTATTGTTGTTTTATATCTATCACATGTATTTACTGGTCGACCAATTATATCGCCTTATGTGGTTGCGGATATAATTGTAAATACATGGTGTTTTGAGAATAGTCAAGTATAGCCTTTAAAGGATAGGTATACTTGGACTGATGTAACAAAATATGTCTAGGGCACTGTGAGAGATTGATTGTTTATTTCTTTTTGGGGTTGTAGCTATTATGTCATCCTTAAAAGCTGCATAATTTGAGCTCCCAAGTGCAGGTGTACTCACTGGTCACACGGCTTACTTGCTAGTATGAATTGTTTTGTAAAGTTGATGAATGTTGAATGCCTTATATTCTTGATAGAGCGCTATCAAGCCCATAATGTCCTTGTGGGAGATGTTGTACTTAATCAGTACATCCATGATGGGGTGCAATGAGAACGCACCGTTTCATCTTGATACACTACGATGGAAAGACACCTCTGAAAAGGTGTGAATGAGTCATATAAAAGACTCCCGAAGACAACCGTTGGCATGGTTGGTAGAACATACGCTTAGAAAATCCTCTCCTTTGTTTGTTCCTTTTCCATCAAAGAAAAAGAAGGCACTCCATTTATTCATTACAAGAACAATCGGCATTTACGCTGTGGAAATCAGATGCTTTCCTCGTGATTGCATTCAGACCAACGTGAGGTGATATTGTTCGTGATTCATCCACAATTCAACGATCGTTCTAGGGTAAATTGTTGACTGCGCATCGGAAACAGGTAAGTCATCTTCCGCCGACTTGAATTTCCGACATGGGAAAATGTTGTAAAATTTGTATGCCCCTTTTCCCACAACCTTTGGATCCCTTCATTTGCTTATAGAGGAAGTCTTGTGGTTGGAACTTGCTGAGGAAGACTGCCATACTTGGTGGGACCAAGTCCAGGGAGCAAGAGGATAGGAAGAGACCAAGGTGGCCCCCTCCAAAGCCAAGTTGTCCCCTCCATCTTCAGCTGGCTTCTTCTTCTTCCCTTGGCTTCACTTTCTCCATTTTTGTGTGTTTTGTGAGCTTGAGAGAACCAGAGATCAGCCAGCTCCTTCCCCCTTCAGCCAAGCCAGCCACCGCTGAGCAATCCAAGCAGTAGCTGCTCATCGCACTCTGCACACCCATGCCCATTGCCCGCGTGTTCCACATGCTTGTCCCACGCCTGGTCATTGTTCCAGCGAGCCTAGCTCACTGTCTTGAGCCCCTCCCTCACTGTTCAAGCCACCAAAAGTCCCTCCATCGCTTGCAACAGCAGCCCATCGAACTGCCTCACTGTTTCCAGCCCATTTTAGCCATGAAGCCCCTTCAGTTCAGCCCTTGCAGCCCAAGAACAGAAGCAGAAGTTCCAACAACAGCTGAGATTTCTAGGCCCATTTTAAGGCTCATCGAGGCCTCGCTTGGTATCGCGACAAGTTTGTTTGTCGCTCACCTTGGTGTTGCCGTCGTTGTGGACTCATCGGATCGCAAAACCGATGAGTTTACTCACTAAACCTTGCTTATGAGGTTAATTATGCTTAATGATTGTTTATATTAGCTTTAGTATGGATTAGTGATAATCTAAAATGATTATATTAGCCTTAGAATGGATTAGTGTTTTCTAATTAGCGAGATTAGCACCATTGATGATGGATTAATCAAATCTAGTGGAATTCCTGCAGTTCTGATCTCTGAACCCTCACTATTTTCCATTTTTGCAGATCGAAATGGGTTGTGAATTTGAGATAGATGTTTTCTTGAGAATTTTTTTAGACATCTTTGTGTACAACATATATTTTACTCAAGATTTTTAGAGATTTAAAAGAAGGAGATATCAGCTCCATCATTTGCAAACAGAATCTCGGACTGTGCTGAAACTGGTGACCTTTTGGGATTCAAGGGATTTTTATCAACTCTTAGAGTTCGAATTTCAAAATAGTTTCTTCACAAAAGTTGTTCGTCACATCTTTTAGTTTAATCTACTCAAATTTCAGATCAAACGGACTTGTTTTGGAACTCTAACCAAACTTATTTCTGAAAACAGACTTTCTGGAAAACGGACACAGTTTTGGTACTGGATTGAGCGATTTACTAGGCTGAATCTAGAAGGATCTGGATTAAGGTGTACCATGAAAAATGTTCGTTTATGTGTCCTTTATAACATATTCAAATTTGGGAATTTTCTGAATTTTTTTGGTTTAGTTTCTGGATTTAAACTTGGAGACATACGAGTGGCGCGGTTTCTGCCAATTAGAACCGATTATGGTTTTGTGGTTGTTCTTAACGTTGTGCTTGCTGAATAAGGTGTATTTAGTGATGCGGTGGGCTTGTGGCATGCTAAGAACTTATGTGTAAGGTCATGAGAGGGATTGCTCTTTGTTGGTTGTTTAGTGTTATTTCAAAACATGACCTTTTGGACTATTAAATAGAAAATAAATAATGTGTTGGGTCCGGACACCAAAAATTATTTGCACAATAAAACAATAAGGTTTTAAACTAGGTGCATGCAAAGTTTGATGTATTATTTTTGAGTACGTGAGCACCTATGAATTTATTTCTAAATGTTTGGAACCTAAAAAAAAAGGGGGGGTTACTAAGGTTTGTTTTCAAAAGAGATTGGTTGGAAAAGAAATTAGAAAAGAAATATGGTGTTGGGTTTGGACGCCAAGTTTTATGTCCTCAATAAAACGAGGAGGTTTTGTATGAGGTGCTTGCAAAGTTTAGCGGTTTAATTTGAAATACAGGACCTTGTACGAATTTATTTTGGAAAGTTTGAACAAAAAAAAGGGTGCCAAGTTTATTTTATAAAGGGAGTTTTGGTGTTTTGGCTATATGAAGGAGGCTATGGTTGACCCGATTGATCAGGTGCCTGCATGGTTAGGTTAATTAAGTAGTTCAATTTAATTAATCGCAATTTATTTAATTATTTAATTGCATTTAATTAATTAATTTGTAATTTATTTAATTTGTATTATTTTGCGGAAATTATACCGGGATAGTCAGTTGTTAGAATTTCGTGCTGATTGTCGTGGCGCAATTAGTTTATACAATTGAATGTTAAATTGTGCAATTGTGTGATGAGGCGCGATTGGTTGTACCATGATTGTGGTTTATTGTTATTGCTTTGCGTAGCAACCATTGAAAGAGGGTGAGATGTGTTGAGAAAATTGATTGGTTGTTAGCAGGTAGAGGTCTAAGTGTGCACGAGAGCAAAGCATCATATGAGCTACCTCTAGGATCTTGTACCATTGCATATTGTAATCAAGAACTAAGTGCTACACGACAGCTTGACTTCGTAGGAGCCACCTCTAGTAACTTGAGCAATTGCTAATTGTAATCAAGAACTAAATGCTATACGACAGCTTAACTTCATGGGAACCACCTCTAGTAACTTGAGCTATTGTTTGTTGTAATCAAGAACTAAGTGCTACACGATAGTTTGACTTCGTGGGAGCCACCTCTAGTAACTTGAGATATTGCTTATTGTGGGCAGGGACTAAGTGCTGCACGATATTGGAACTTCGTGACCAGGGGCACCTTTAGAACCTTGAGTATTGAATATTGAGTTTAAGTTTGATTGATTGAGATGTGAAGGAGATGTTCCAATTGATTATATGCGTATGTTTTATGAACTATATTGATGTGCAGGAAGGAACTGAGGCAAGGTGAGTCTCATTGGTTGTGTGTGTAGGTCGCCCTAGGTGTATTTCCTTCCTAATAGGGGTTTAGGGGATGAACTTGTTGAGACATTGTCTCACCCCGTCGTGGGCTTAATCTTTTCAAGTCCTTAGATGACGGTTGTGGAGGACCCAAATCCCTGGAATCTGTGGAGGTGGAGTCCAAAGGATCGGCGAATGTGTCCGACTAGTAGGTCGTAGGACAACTTCTTTTTGGAAGTAGATCTTTTTGTAGTTAGACCAAATTGTTTATAATAGTGTGGCTTTTGTGAATTGGTTGTCCTGCTTAGCTATCCTAAGTTGTTGTTGTTAGGGGATTAGTTAATACGCTTTCGCATGTGCATTAAAATGAATGGGTCTGTGATGCGTCCTTGGACGTCACAAAATTTTTATCAACCACCGAGGGATGTGCGCACGCTCAAGGATCGGGTCATGACAACCCGACCACCAGGAGGTTTGGGATAAGGTTGGAAGTAGGCCAGACTTGGTTCGGCATTGGCCGAGCCACCATTGGTCGCCAGTCTAGGTGGATAAAATAACCGGTCCAAATAGGATCGGTTCAGATAGTGTGGGAACTTGGCTTGATTGAAATAGGTCCAATCAAGGTTGTTCCGATCAATAAGCGCCTGAAGAGGCTCAAGCGGAGGAACCGATTGTCGAAGGGGGGCTGATCAGTAGCGGTTTGCCAGTCAGCGTAAGACAGCGGCCCAACAGAGGAAGTGGCATGAGTGTGTGTGTGTGTGAGTGAGAGAGAGAGAGAGAGAGAGAGAGAGTGTGTGTGTGTGTGTGTGTGTGTGTGAGAGTGAGTGAGTGAGTGATTTTTGTGCAAAATGAGCCCCCCAAAAAAATGGTGGGAAAATTGGTATATATACAACCCTCAAATTGCGCGATCTCGGCCGTCAGTTCAATCCAATAGTCGAAATTTAAATCCAATGGTCAAAAGTTAATTTCAAAGGTTCAATTATGATCTTGAGATATCGGATAATCGATCTAATGAGTTTGATTTGGGAAAACCCAAGCCAAAATTGAGAGTTGCTCCAAAATGTCTAGTTTGGGGTCAAAATGTAAATTTGTGAAATCCGAGGGTCAATTTGCAAAATCTTGGGAAATTGAGGGTGCAGAAATGGAATTGACACGAAGAGGACTCTGGAACTGGTTGCCAGAAGTTTGGAATCGGCTCACAAGAGGCCTCACTAGCCTGCCTCACCGGTGGCCGATCATACTAGTTCACACAATTTTGACTAGTTTTTGATCGGTCCTTAACTGATCTGGTTTGGTTCTGACTAGTTCACCCATTTGTAATCATTGTGGGTTCAAAATTTATGCAATTCGGTCCATTGAGGACCCAATTGAAAAGAAAACTTATCCGATTTGAGAAATATTACTCAATTGCGATTCAATCAAACCAATTAGACTTCGTAAATGTGATCTAGGGGTCTTTAATTGACTTTATTGAATGGTAATCATGAAAAACAATAGACCAAACCATGGATGCTTAGAATTAAGTTTAAAGGACTAAAATGATCAAATTTACAATTCAATGGGTAAAATTGCAGATTGATTGAAATTGAGTTCAATTAGTGTTACAATTGCCCCATCTAATTACCCATGTGTGAGATCACTTAGGCCCCATTTGGTTCGACTTTGGAAATGGGCATTGAGACTCTAAAGTCCCTTGGCCAAATGTAATCACGTTTGGTTTGATTTTTTGGGCGACTTTGGCAAGATGCAATTGCATCTCCAAAGGACTCTAACGGCCCTTAGTCCAAAGCATGTCTAGAGGTTCTTTGGGAACTTGCATTTTCAAAATGCAAGTTTCGGTTATTATTCATCTTCTTCAATGGAGAAGCCAGTCGGAGGCCAACGACCGTTGGCCAAGGGTCGCGCGCGCCGGCGACGTGTCAGCTACCGCCGCCTAAGGGTTGCTTGACCCCAGTGACCGTCGCCGGACCTCAGGCAACACTTGGGTCGCATGACCCCAGGTGACGACCGTCGTGGTCGCGCGACCCCAGGCAACGGTCGCCTCCGTTGGGCGACCCCGCTCGATCTCAGGTGGCCGTCGCCTGGGGTCGCCCGACCCTGGCGACAATCCAGGGGCCAGATTTGGCCATCCGACCGCCAGATCTGGCGGTCCGGCGGCCGGACTTCAAAAAAGAAAATACAATTTTGTTTTTGTTTTTTTAATTTAATAAGTCATTTACAAATGCAAATTTTACCAAACGGTATTTTGGCCAAAGTTATTTCTCAATGCAAATTTTACCAAACGTTATTTGCATTTCGGAAAACCCCATTCACCCAAAGATATTTGTATTTTTGCAAATGCATTCCCCAAAAGTTGAACCAAACGGGCCCTTAATGCATTCAAATTGGCCTTGAATTGAGATACTCGAGCCTAGGTCAAAAACGAATTTAGGCCTAATATTAAAATTGGACCTAGATTTATGAAATTGAACCATAGCCTTGAATGGGTTGACTTGAATTTTATCAATCGAAGCTTAGTTACTTGACTTTCTTATGCTCGAGAGATTAAAATTCCTAAAATCAAGTTCTAATGTGAATTGCTCAAAATCGATTTTAGATTTGTATTTATCTTAAGAAAATGAATGAAATTGATTGTTTGTTTGCAAGTCATGAAATTAAACACGAGTGGATTTAGAATGATCCTAAAACCAAATGTCGAAGAAGGAACTAAACCTAATTATGACCACAATGAAAGTAATTTGAGTTTTTAGCCGATTTAGAACCTAAAACTGAAAAAATTCAGAAAATAAGGTTTTTGATCGAATTTTATAAAAATTTTGACACAAAAGTCAAATTGACACTAAAAGGAGTATTTTTGTGAATTTTTTATTTTTTCAATTTTTTTGTCAAAAGTTTGACCAAAAGTCAATCATTTAGTTGACTTTTCTTAAAAAGTTAATTTCTTAGTCAAATTTTTGAATTTTTGAGAAATTGATTTGATAAAATAAATTAAAGCTAATTGGCATCTTTTGGGTAAAAAACCAAAATTGTGACTTATGGTTGACTTTTGGTCAATGGGTTGATCTAAAAGTCAATCGAAAAGTCAACCATTTGACTTTTCTATTTTTTTCTCTAAAATAAATTGGAAATTGCTTAAGAACAACAATACAAAAGAAAGAAATGAAAGACCGCAATTTTTTGCTCGCGAAACAGGTTCTATCGTGCTTAGAAACCCAAATTCTTAATTATTACTTTTTTCGACGCATTAACTAAAAGTTAGGTGTCAACATCAGGAAAAACAAGTGGTATTTGGACAGCGAGTGTTCTAGACACATGACTGGAGACAACAGCAAGTTCATAATGCTTACAACCATAGATGGAGGCACAATTATATTTAAAGGAAAAAGTTAAAAGAAGAATCATCGGGAAAGGAAACATCAGGTTGGGAAATCTAGTTGTTGAAGATGTTTCACTCGTACAGGGTCTAAAGCATGATCTCCTTAGTATAAGTCATCTCCGTAACAAAGAGTACAAAATAAAATTCAAGAAAGGTAAGTGTATAGGCACCAACAAGAACAAATCACAAATATTCACCAGAAATAGGTATGAAAACATCTACATAGTTGACATCAACTTTGAGGAATCATATTATTTAATGTTTATCAAGGAAGAACATGATATATGTCACAAAAAATTAGGTCATATTAATGCAAAGCAAATTTAGAAGGTATCTTCCAAAAATACAATTCGTGGTTTACCAAAAATCAATTATAGCAAGTGTGACACATGTAATGCATGCACATTGAGAAAACATGTGAGAAACTCTTAAATCTACCAAAACTATTGCTACTAACTGATCATTGCAGTTGCTACATATGGACCTATTTGGACCAACACAAACAACCAGTCTAGGAGGAAGAAAATACTGCCTGATTATAATGGATTACGACTCAAGATTCACTTGGGCAATGTTCTTATCATATGAGAATGAGACATTTCATTCTTTTGAGAAATTTGTTTGATAAATTCAAAATGAGAAGGAATAAAGCATCATCACCATCAGAACTGACCATGGAAGAGAATTTGACAACCAAAGCTTCATTGAATATTGTGATGAAAATGAAGTAGAACGCAATTTCTCCATTGCTTACACTCCTCATTAGAATAGAGTAGCAAAAAGAAGAAATCGATCCCTATGACAAGGACAATGTTGATCGAAAGTAATACACCCACTTATTTATGGGCTGAAGCCGTTGCTATCGTATGTTATACTATCAACAGAGTATTACTCAGACCTATGGTAGAAAAGACTCCATACGAGATATACAAAAAAAGAAAACGTACTTTGCACTACTTCTATGTATTGGGATGTAAATGTTTTATTCTAAATAATACAAATGACAACGTTGAGAAGTTTGAGTATGAGCTAGTGTAGGCATCTCTCTTGGTTACTCAAATACAAGTAAAGTTTATCGAGTCTTTAACAAAGATTCAAATATAGTGGAAGAACCCATAAATGTAAAATTCATGGATGATCAAAAAGGAGTACAAACTGATGACTGCGAGGACGTCATATATATATCTACACCAGTTGTTCAAAAATAACAGCAAACACAATGCCCAGCCGATGTGTCAAATCAAGATCAATCTTCTGAAGATTGAAGATTCAAGACTAAGCATCCTAAGAAACAATTAACAGGGAAAGTAGATGAAGGAATCAAAACAAGATCATCTCTCAAAGGTTTGATCAATGCCTTAGCTCTTATATCTCATTTTGAGTCCAAGGAAGTCGAAGATACTCTCAAGGATGAAAGCTAGATTGAAGCCACGCAAGAAGAATTACATCAATTCAAAGTCGATGATGTTTAAGAACTAGTTGCTAGCCCCAAAGATCAAACTGTAATAGGAACCAAATAGGTATTCAGAAACAAGCTCGGCGAAAATAGTAATGTTGTACGTAACAAGGTAAGACTAGTTTCTAAAGGGTACCTACAGGAGGAAGGTATTGATTTTTATGAAACTTATGCCCATATTACTAGGTTAGAAGCCATATGTTTTAGCTTATGCCTGCTTTCATGATTTCATACTATATCAAATGGATGTCAAATATGTATTTTTGAGTGGATATATCAAAGAAATGATGTATGCTAAGCAACCACCAAATTTTGAAGAAACAAGTAGACTTAATGATATTTACCGACTCAAGAATGTACTCTATGGACTAAAGCAAGCACCAAGAGCCTGGTATGAAAGATTAAGTAATTTCTCGATAGATCACGAATTCGAAAAAGGTAAGGTATACACTACCCTCTTTATCAAGAGGAAAGATGAAGATTTGCCTATTATTCAAATATACGTTGATGATATAATCGTTAGAGCTACTAATAATGTGTTATGCAAGGATTTTGCAAAAATGAAGAGTGAATTTGAGATGAGTCTGATCGGCAAACTAAATTTCTTTCTTGGACTCCAAATCAAGCAATCTCCTGAAGGCACCTTGATACATCAAGAGAAGTATGCAAGATAAACAGTAAAGAAATTTAGTCTTGAAGGATACAAGAAAATCCATGTCATGCTCTATCAAATTGGATAGAGATGAGAAAGATAAGTCTGATATATTCACTTTTATATGTAACAACATCTAGACTTGATATTTCATGTAGCACTTGTTTCTGTGCTCGATTACAATCAAATCCAGAAGAATCGGATTATTAGCTATCATATGAATTATTTGATATATTGGGTACACACAATAATCTAAGGGACTGCCGCACACTTGGAGTGCCAAAACTTGGCACGAAGGGACACTTAAGTGTCAAAAATTAGGAAAGTGACACTTAAGTGCTAAAATCGGAGCAAAATTAATCACTTAAGTACCAACGGCGAGAAACTCCAACCAAAATGCTGACATGGTGATTTCTAGTGAGGCAAGTACAAAACGACGTCTTTTTGCATGCTAACATGGCAAGACAAGTGCAAAAACGACGTCATTTTGCTATTAATGTGGGTAAATAATTAATATAAAAATTAATTAAATTTAATTTAAAACTAAATTTATTTAAAAAATTAAAAATAAAAGGAGGAAAGAAGTAGGCGATTGAGGGCTCAGCCCTCGCTGCCGTTGCCTTCCTAGCGACGGCGAGGGCCTACGAGCCCTCAACCCAGATTTGGGCGAGGGCTCACGGGCCCTCGCCACCAGTTGGCCAGGGTTGCTAGCCCCTGGCCAAGGCTCGACGACCCAGGCTGACCCTCCCCCACCATCGTCGATCCTTCCCCGCGATGGTAGGGAAGTAGTGGCGGTGAGGGCTGAGCCTTTAGCTACTTGCTTCCTTCCTCTTTCTCTCTCTTTTTCTTTTCTTAATTTTTATAATTTAATCTAATTAATATTTATATGAAAATTCAAATTTGCGCCAAATCGACATCGTTTTTGTGTTTTTTTGCTAAGTCGGCTCTCCAAATGAGCTATGTAGGTGAGTAAGAATAATAAAAAATAGCCACGTAAGATTTTCGGTAGGGTTCGCCGAAAGTGGCACTTAAGTGTCATTTTTCTAACTTTTGGCAGTTAAGTGTCTCATTGTGCCAAAGTTTGGCACTTGGGTGATACTTTTCCAAAATTAAGGATCCGATATCCCAAAAGTACAGATTTTATGTTGCTTGAATACTCTGATGCTGACTTTGCAGATTGTAAAGTAGATAGAAAAAGTACACAGGTATCTGTCAACTACTTGGGAACATGCTAATCTCTTGGTTCTCAAAGAAGCAAAAGTCAATTGCCCTCTCAACCATTGACGCTAAATATATTACCCTCGAAAGCTATTGTGCTTAATTTATTTGGATGAAGCAATAATTAAGCGACTTTGGAAAAGATGAGGAATGTATTCATATCACGTGTGATATCATTAATGCTATAAATCTAACTAGGAATCTAATCCTATATTCAGGAGCCAAACACATCGAGGTAAGACATCACTTTATTAGAGATCTTGTTAACAATTCTGATATTTATATATAATTTGTAGAATCAAAACAACTGCTAGCGGATATTTTTACCAAACCGTTGGACAAGATAGCCTTCAAATATATACATGGTTAACTAGGAATATGCAATGCTTTGGAATGACAACATCAAGTAATGTGTCAATCATATTGAATAACATCAAATACGGCTAAAATAATCGGTACGCACTTATTGTATTAATTCAAAAAAGTTATCATTACAAGTACTACGCTTGTTACCGTTTTGATCATCTATACCCTATCTAGAGCTGATACGACTGATGTAATAGAAGCAAGGCAGCAGCGAGCTAAACAAAAGCAAAAGGCAGCTTAAACAGTAGGCCCAAAACAAACTAGCAACCGGACCGCCAACCAAGGTAGCATCAAGGCAAGGAAGGACTCGCGAGCAATGAACACCAGGCCATTGCAACTGCCAGCAAAAACTAGCAACCAGCCAGCATCCGAAAGGGAGGAGCCATCTAAACCAGGTGAACTGTACCAACACATCAGCAAGACGATTCAAGCAGCAGCTTCAAACAGAAAAGCAGCGAGCAGAGATGACCTTCCAACTCCAACGCAAAAGGCTAGAGGCCAAGAAGCCTAATGAGCAATCAACCCGCAGAAGAGAGCGGCTAAGGCACAATCAATATCAAAAAGCTCGACCCAGATACAAACACGCCACACCAGCAAAGGAAGGGGACAGGAGAATCTGCAGAGTCCCACAACAAGCGTTAGCAACCTTGAAGGATGAGATGAACTACCACAACACTAGAAGAGCCGCTAGGCACCAAACTACTATTAGCTAGGGTGTTGAGAAAAAGGTTCAGTTTCCCCGGAAGAGAAGATAATTGGATCAATACCCCAGCTGCACTGTAGTCTCCTATTCCTTATTGTATCCTCCACATTCCTGAAGGTGACAGCCTTGTCTCTGACTTTTTAAACAGATGATTCTTCATAGTCGGAGTTGCAAGAGATTGCTCTCTAAAAAGAATGCTATTCTTGTTTTTCCAGATAATATAATAGAGAGCACCCAAAGAGAAGTGGGCGATGCATTTATGAAACTCTTTGCCCGAGAAGAAGGTTACTGCCCAACGGAGATTCTCTTCCCAAGACCTATTGCGCCACGAAAGATTGCATCTGGCAGCCCAAAAGAAAGGAATGCCATCAGTGATGTGACAACCAAAAAATAGATGATTGATGGAGTCCGGAGTGGCATTGCAAAAAGCACACATGCCACAATCAATTTTTCCATAGGATAATAAAAGAGCTTGGGTAGGAAGTCTGCACTTGGCAATAAGCCAAAAATTGAATTGGTACATTGGTGTAATCGAGTTGTTTCAAATGAGTGCATGCCAATAAACCCAAACCTTCTTCCGCCTAATGGTCTCCGAAGCCGATAGACTTGACACCCTGGCCAAAAGTGGAGAAGAGATCAGCCACCGTTGCTTGCTTGGGTAAACCGAAGCTGTAGATGAGGGAGTCCGAGAATATTAGGTTCAAAGGACCCCTATGGTGCCAATTGTCAAACCAAAGAGACACAGAGATGCCGTCCCATATCCTCCTAAAGAAGGAGTTACGGAATTCCCTCCTAAGTTGAAGGATTTTCTTCTAGGCCCACGAGTAATAGGTAGGTTTCTTAGCGATCCAAAAGTTCTTTCGTTTTAAAAAAGTCGAGTGGATCCACTTACACGACAAAGACTCTTTGTCAGAGAACATGAGCCATATATGTTTGAGCATGGCTACCTTATTACAGTCTTGTAGCCTACAGATGCCAAGACCTCCCTCATCTTTTGGGAGGCAAACATCATCCCAGGAAACCTTCGTACCACCTCTACCTAAGTTCGGGCCTTTCTAGAGAAATTGTTTCAGGATTTGTTCGATTTGGTCTAAAACAGCTATAGGTAATATGAAAACATTAGCCCAATAGGCTTGAATCATATGAAGGACCGACCTGATCAACTGAAGATGGCCAACAAATGATAGAAAGCGATGGGTTCAAGATTGTACCCTTGCTGTAATGCGGTTAACGAGAGTACAACAATTCACCTTACTAAGCCTCGATGTAATGATGGGAACCCCTAGATAACGAACCGGCAAGCTCTCTTCATGGAAGCCTAGGGCAATAAGAATTTGATTCCTTGTAGATGGCGAACCTCCTGCAAGAAAGATCTCACTTTTGCTTGAGTTTGGGTACAAACCACTCCAAGTGGAGAATGTTTCCAGGCCCTCTTTGACGAGAAAGACTGAATGCATATCGGCTTCACAGAAGAGAAAAATGTCATCCACAAAGAATAAATGTGATAGGTTAGTTGCTTTGCATCTCCAAAAAAAATTGAATTCCGGCTTCATTGATCGAAGCTAGAGGATTCCGGACAACACCTTCATAACCAAGGTAAACAAGTAGGGAGATATGGGGTCTTTCACCCCTCAATCCTCGAGCGTGTGCCCATCCCTCGATGGTCAATAAATTTGTGACGTCCCAGGACGCGTCGCCAACCCATTCATTTTAATACGCATGCAGAAGCGGAACAATACCCTTGACAACAAACGCTTGGGATAGAAAGAAGTAGGAAACCAAATCACCACCAAAACACTTCTTTATAAACACACAGGTTTATATACAACACTAGTCTGTCTACAAAAGACCAGCTCAACAAAAAATGGAACTATCCTATGACCAGCTAGTCAGACACCTTTGTCGATCCTTCAGTCTTCACCTCCCCAAACTCCGGGGCTTCAGGTCCTCCTCATCCATCATCTAAGGACCTGAAAATGTTGAGCCCATGATGGGGTGAGACAATATCTCAGCAAGTCCACCCCCTAAATTTTGACTAGGAAGGAGATACGCCTAGAGGCCTAACCACACAAGTTAGAAGACTTACCTTGCCTCAGTTCCTTCCTGCACGTCAGTACAATTCATAAACATTCATTGCTCGCACAAGCATGGACTACCGACACACATCGGTCTATCAATTCAATAAATCACTGCTCACACAAGCATGAACTACCGACACACATTAGTCTAACAATTCAATAATCATTGCTCATACAAGCTGAGATACACTATTGCTCACACAAGCTGACTTCTATCAATGCTCACACAAGCTGACTTCTATCAATGCTCACACAAGCTAACATAGATCATTAAGACCATTGCTCACACAAGCTGACTTTTATCGATGCTCACACAAGCTGACTTATTATTGCTCTCACAAGCTGACTTATACCGATGCTCATACAAGCTAACCAATTATTGCTCTCATAAGCTGACTTATACGTTTGCTCACACAAGCTGACTTATCTCAATGCTCTCACAAGCTGACTCTTCATTGGGCTCACATGAGCTATCATACAATAGGGCTCACATGAGCTATCCATTCAATACTACTCACACAAGCTGTTATGGTACTTAAAAATCACATTCGGTGTCAAAACTCGACATCCGGTATTTTTTCAAGTTAAATACCAAAACTTCACCAATATTACTCAATTTCACCATATAGCATTCAATTATAGAAATTAAATACACCACTGCGATCAACTCGAAATTCTATCGAGCGGCTCTCATGATATAATTTCCGGAAATTTATTAATTAATTAATAATTAAATAAATTCCGAAAATCAATTTAATTTAATTATAAAATAATATAATTAAATAATATTTAATTTAAATAAATAATTAAATGAATAAATAATTAAAAGTCTAATCATGCGTGCACTAATCTAATTGCATAATTAGACTAATTAATCCATCCATTAAACTAATCTAGCCACCTAAACATGCTTAGCCTAATCTAAACACCCCTTAAGCATAATTAACTTTCTAAGCAGAGTTTAGTGAGTAAACTCATTGGATTAACGTTTTGATGAGTCCACGGCGACGGCAACGCCAAGGTGGGCGATAAACCTATTATCTGCGACATCAAGCGAGGCCGAGAAGGGCTCAGAAATGGGCCACAAAGTCCCAAAACCTTGCTGGTTCTCTGCTTCTGTTTGTTGGACCGAAAAAGAGAACCAGTAGCTGAAACGACGAGAAAGGGCTGATCAGAGCTCTGGCGAGTGGGTGGTCGGCAACTGGCAGCATCTGGGGGTTAAAGGGGACTTGCTGGTGGTTGGGATGGGCGAAGGAAGGGTCAGAATGGGAGGAAAATGGAAAAAATCGCGAAATAGTGCAGGGGGCAACTGGACCGACCAATCGGCGGGCGGTGGCTTCCAGCCGGCGGCTCCGATTAGCGAGTGGCGGCCATCGTCCATACAGACTGGGTCTCCTGGTCATGGTGGTGGGTGGCACAGGGGCTTATTCGCATAGGAAAGTAACTTTTAACTTAGGTTTTTGGAGAAAGGTCAGTTGGGGCAGAAATAGGAAGAAGGAGAAAATAGGGGAGGAAAGAGGTCCGGTGGCCGTGCGATGGACTTGGGTTGCTCAGCTAGTCTTCCTCTAGTTTTCTCAAGCTCTCAAGTGACCTCATCCATGGAGAAAGGATGGGGATAGAGGAAGAAGATGGCTGTTGAAGAGGGGGACCCCAATTGGCTTCTCTAGCGTTCAACACTTGGCCAACACACTCAAGTGGCTGCCCCACCACTTGCTCAACCATCCACAGCCCATTTTTTTCTCCCCAAACTTCCTCAAGAAGCCTCCCAAGTGGTCTAAAAGTTCTCTCCCCCATGGCATACAAATTTGTGATATTTCCCCTTGAAATTCCATCAATTCCCCTTCAATCCTCCCTCAATTGGCTCCAATTGAGCTCAATTTGATTTCCATAAATCCAACCAAGGTGCCATCATCCTAATCAACATTTTTCCTCATCAATTAGTCCAACTTGAATCCCAAAAACCCGACCAAAAACGGGCCTATGAATTTCCCAATCCAAAATACTCTTACTTTGGATTTTTCGTTGAAAATCTCGGTTTGCAGAAAAATCTTCGGAAGATGAGTCGACGTTCCTAAAATGACTCGTGACATGAAAAAACTTCCAATTTATAAAATCTGGTTCAATTTCGCGGTTAATTTCAATCTAGCGCGATTTTAGCACGTCCTAATCTACTGGGTAGCTTTTAGGAATTTTTAGTGCAATTGACCTGTGGTTGATTATTTTCAAGCCACAATGTACATCTTCGGCATAACAACGACTCTCGGTTGTCGTGGAAATCTCGAGATTTCAAATGCGGACACAGGGTACCAAAACGACAGAAGAATCGGTCTAGTGACGATCGACAAGAATTGTGCAATTAGATGGAATCTCCCACAGTTAATCACATGGCTCTGCCGAATCTACCTATTTCCAAGCTTTAATCGATTTTTAACTATGCCGTAATGACCCTTGCAGATTAGCACGGTCGAGCAGTCGATTCCTGGTCGAATTCTCAAGTTTATTGCATTTAGATTTCTTAACGGCTTCACCTGATAGGCTAGTTATCTCGTGAGTGGCCAACTCAGAAAAAAGAACTATAGGCATGTCAATGAAAAGCCCGACTCATTCAATTGAAAATAGAATTGGAAAATCAGGATGTCATAGGATCACCCTCCCGTAGGCCTTGACCACTCGCAAAGAAACCATGTATCTCACCATTTAAAGCAAAGGAAAATTAGGAGTTCGCACATAGATCATGATGTGCTGAGTCAAATGCTCCGGAAAACCAAATCCGAGGAGGACAAGCTCGAGGAAGTCCCAGTCCACTATGTCGTAGGCTTTTCGGAAGTCCATTTTAACTGCACACTTAGGTGAATAAGGGTCAAGGTGGAATTTGGTAAAGAGTTCCTAAGCCAACAGGATATTATCCCTGATCCGCCAGCCCTTAATAAAAGCACTTTGAAAGGAGCTTACTATATCCTGAAGAACTGCAGCCACCCGATTGGCCAAAACTTTAGTAATGCATTTGTAAATAGTATTACAACAGGCGATGGGCCTGTAATCATCCATAGTAGTCGCATTAGGGACTTTTGGCACCAACGCCAAAATGGTGTTGTTAATCTCCCTTAAGAGCCTACCCGTGATGAAGAAGTCTTTCACCGCCGCTATAACCAATTGTCCTACCATACCCTAGTTGCGCTTCAAGAATTCAACGGTAAAACCATCCAAACTATCTCCCTTAATTTTATTACTTATTTAATCGATAAAATTTGAATACAAAATAATTACGAATAAGAAAATTGTCGTTGAAGAAACAATGTCTAACTTTCTCTCTCTCTCTCTCTCTCTCTCTCTCTCTCTCTCTTCATGTAATGCACCGCTTCTATTTATAGAGGGTTAGTATTCACTTTTTCACTCACTGCTCATACCTACCATTTCATATTTATTTTATAATACCTGCTCAAACCTCTCGTCCCTTCTACACATAAATGCCTTTTCACTCAAACCCATGGCACCCAAAGCTCACCCATCTTCCAAGGTAGTAAGCAAATCTTCACGAATTACTGGTCGATCATCCAAAACCTCTAAAGTTGAGGTCATCCAACAAGAAGAATCGCTAAAAGCCACTCAAAATCAGAGTGTGGCCTAAGCTAGTGGATCAACTATTGCTAGCAACCCACTGCCTGCAGCAACAAAAGAAGAAACCCTTATTGGAAAAACCCCTGAAGGACAACTGGCAATAGAGAAGGACATAGGTGTTGTACCACCTATGGCACCACTGCTTATAATCGCTCCATCACCATCAGCTCCTGCCCTAACACTCCCAGGAGATCTATTGAAAGGTCTAGCCACTCTCATGGAGACTTATGGATTGGAGTTAAAGAAACTCCTCAAGTTCGAAATCACAGGATCGCAAATCCTACAGTTTGAACAAGCATTGACTGCTCAAGATAAACCAGCCACTGAACCATCGCATTCAGTTGTTCAACCTTTAGAAAATAATGGAATTTTTCTATTTAAGCTTTTTGAAGCCCTTTGACTCAAATACTTTGGCTCCATGAAAGAGGAAGTTCATCCTCAACTCGTGGCAATGTTTTACTCAAATCTCTATTTTCCAAATCAGGACTCTTTTATCTTTACTTTTCGTGGACAAAATCATGCTGCCTCTCCGGATGGACTAGCTAAAATCACCCAAACAAAGTACAATATTTTCAAGCACATTCCAGTAGAGCCTAATAAGGCTTACAACTTTGTTTTAGAAATGCCTAACTTTGCTTGCAGTTCTAGAGAAATTGTACCGCTGAATATTTTCCCTCTCAAAATGAATTTTATCCAAAAGATCCTCACTCTCTGCCTCTGTCCAAAAACATCTTCTACGAACGACGTCACTCAATATGAAGTAAGAGTGATTTGGGCCATCCTGAACAAGTTTGAAGAATTTTCCTTTCCTCACATGATCTTTATCCACATGTACCACATGGCTAAGAGAAAAATAGGAAAGCTACCCTAGGATGCTTTGGTGACATGTATCTTCAAGTACCCAAGATCAACTACTCTGATGTTTCACCTCTTGTCACATCAAATGTGGTGATTGTGAAGAAAACGCTGGAAAAAATTATGCTCAGGATGACACTAGAAGGATGGGTCAATCATAGAGAAGAAATTGTCCCTATTGGTCACGGCAACCATGACAGAACAGTGGCAAAGCTCAAAGAAAGACTTGCTGAGCTCTCAAACTAGAAAAGCGCAAACATGCTAAGGCTTCGGCACCAACCAAGGCCCCTTATCCATCTCATCCATAAGGATCACCTTCATCAGCTATGGAAGCACATGCCTCTCCTACCAGCCTTAACCCACTACAAGCAGATGTTAAGAAGATCAAAAACACCCTCATTTCTCTAACTCAATACATGGTGAAGATCGAGCGCACCATTCTCGGCCTAGATTCCATCCTGAATTGAAGACCACTGAACTCGATAAACCTACTTCCTCTTAGCAGTGCAAATACCCTCGCAACTAAAATTTTTCAAATTTTACTATGCTTTTGTTTTGCTTCTGCTATTTTTTCTATCCTTATTCGTTGCTTAGGTTTGACTTCTTGTTTCACACTATCTCCTGCCATCAATGAAGATCAAAAACACCCTCATTTCTCTAACTCAATACATGGTGAAGATCGAGCGCACCATTCTCGGCCTAGATTCCATCCTGAATTGAAGACCACTGAACTCGATAAACCTACTTCCTCTCAGCAGTTCAAATACCCTCGCAACTAAAATTTTTCAAATTTTACTATGCTTTTGTTTTGCTTCTGCTATTTTTTCTATCCCCATTCGTTGCTTAGGTTTGACTTCTTGTTTCACACTATCTCCTGCCATCAATGAAGCTAATCATTTCATTCATGTACCTATTTCGCATTTTCTTTGATTGATGACAAAAATGGGAAGAGTTACTTGAGGTGAAACGCCTAAAATTTGCTCCTAAATACTTGTTACTAACGATGTTGGATATTCCTTTGAAAATTTTGGATATGCTCACAACATTTGATACCGATAATTTGCTGAGTATTTTTCTCACAATGTTTTGTTTGAAATCGACTGATGTTGAAATTAAACGGCTCACCAAGATAGAGTGGCATATGAGTGCGTCATCAAGCTAGGGGGAAAAACCAACTGTTATACTATGATGACAAACTCTAAGCAGAAGATCTTTTGTACAATCATATCTTATCTTACTAAAGATCATCTAAGTCTATATCTCCAAAACATTACAATAAAAATATTTTAAGGAGATCCTATTTTAAATTATGCAAATTATTTCAAACAAGCTTTACTATTTGTTCACATTGGCGGCATAGTTTTGTCATCCTAAAAAAGGGAAAGATTGTTGGAAAAACATCTTCAAGTGATTTTGATAATGCCCAAACTATCCCTAGTATATTACTTAGTATATTACTTACTATATTGTTTGCAGATGTTTGGACCAAAGGACTATGCAATATCCATGGTGTGATCCATTAGAAATAAGTTTGCAAATGTTCTATTATTACAAATGGTACCAATCAACCAAAAAGATCAAGTACTGATGATATTTATGTTGAAGCAGTAAAGATTAGGTTGGTAGTAAAGTAACGACCAAGTACATTAGTTAATGATCGTTAGGTCAACTAAAGAGTCGTTGAAAGATCTAGATTTGCGCAGCAGCAAAATCATAATAAAGTATATAGCAGAGTAGCTAAAGTGTCTCACAGGTCAATCAAAGACTATAGTGAGAAGATAGCAGCAGTTGCTATTTTTGGTTAGTCTACAGAAGTCCCAGAAAAGAAGCTATATGGGCAGTACTTTACTAGATAGCAGGTCAATGGAAAACTCTCCAATAGCCACCTACCTCTCTAAACCAACCTCAACAGATAGATTGAGAGAGAGCATACAATAGAAGACTTTGAGGAACCAAAAGAGAGTGTAACACATAAAAGACCAAGTAGCTTATGTATCGTTGTTCTCTGCAAAAAACTTTCTATTTTACTATTTTGTTTGTCGTGTTGCTTAATAATTGTGCTACGGATTAAGTCTACGAATGTAAAAATAGCAACTAAGTCCAGATGGTATGATCTATAACTTGAAGGATCAATGCTAGTTGATTGTAACTTTTCAAACAAATTGTTAGTGGAATCCAGCCCGTCTTGAGGCTGTTAGACTAAAGAGTGGGCTTAGGCTTAAAGATAAAGTTGAGCCACTATAACTTTCTATGTCCCACTATTTTCATCTTCTTGTATACACTGGCATATAGTTAGTGAGTGTTTGCTTAAACATTAGGTCAATGTGATCTTTACTTAGTGATCAGCTAATTTCTGCAAAACATCAACAAAGTTTGAAACAATCTATTCACCCCCTTCTAGGTTGTATCGTTAGCCTAAATGGTAATGAGTTCATGATGATTCATGATGAACTTGAACTTGAACTTGATTGATTTGTCTTGATCTGCAAAATTGTGTTCATGTATATGATCTTTTGTTTTGGTTGATATGAGGCGTTAAATGTCATTTTTTGGCCTTGAGCCCTTCTAAACATGTAATCTAGACTTTACAAGCTTTGATTTGATAGGTTATACACTTTTGTTGACACCTAAATTTTACAATTTTATTTAGGACTTAATCGTGTACAAAATTAGGAATTAGTCACTAAAAAAAACAAAAACAAAAACAAAAAAAAAGAGAGAAAAAAGAAAATGTGGAAGGGGCAGGGCCGAATCTGGCTTTGGCCCGGCCCATGCCACCTTCTCCCTCCTCCACCTTCGCATGAAACCCTAGAGAATCAAAGAACAGAGGAGGGGGGAGAGAGATAGGGGAGAGGTGAGGAGACACATAGGGAGGTGAGAGAAGATATAAGGGGACGTGGGAGAGAGAAAAAATAATAAAAAAAGGGGGAAGACTGTTCATCTTCCTTGTGGCTCATCTCCCAGCCGCGACGCTTCCACCTGCAGGCCCCCACTGTGCCAATCGCCACTGCCGTTCCGCCGCCTTTGCGCTGCACCTCCATCGTCCGCGAGTGTCGACGCTGCTGCTTCTGCTCCGCTGGCTCGCACCTCCTCCGTTGCTCCTGCCGCGACAGCACCGCTGTCCTGATCTTCCCACTCGAGCGCCCTGACGACAGCAGATCTGAACTGGTCGTCGCTCCACCGCCAAGCGAGCCCCACACTATCTTGTGCCTCCTCCGCTACTCGTGCCACGCCACCACCGGGGTTCCCCTCACCCGCAAGCTCATACCGTCCTCCGATGCCAGCAAATCTGAGCCAGTCGTGACGCCGCTACCGCCCTGCAGCCGTCCGATGCTCCGCCCTGTCTTTGCCGGCCTCTATCACTCCTGTAGCTAGATCCAACGCCTATAGCGCCCCCAACCTGCGACCCGACGCTGCCACAGCCGCTGCTGGCCCATTGTTGCCCTTCTCAGCCTCCGTTGTTGCTGCACTAGTGCCTCCGACCCGCGTCCTCTGTCCTCGTGACTTGCTGCCACACGACGCCAGTACCGCACCTCCACCTGTCCTAGTAGCAACGCCGCCGCCGTTGCCATCGTCTCCGCTCGATGCCTACAACCCGTGCCGGCCATCGCACCTCAGTCACCCTGCCGCGCCACTGTGACTGACTTCCAGCATTGCCGTGCCTCGCTGCACTGCCGCTGCCAAGAAGCCTTAGAGAGGAGGTAAGAGCCGGGTCAAAGAAACGGGTAGGGTTTCAGGCGAATCGGGCCAGGTTTGGGTTTGTGGGCTTTATTTTAAAAGAAAGTTAGAGAGGACTGGGCTTGCGAGGGGGACTTTCTTATGTGAAAGGGGTTGGGCCCGTCGACGGGCCCAACCCCATTTGAGAGATGGCCCGACCAAAGGTGGCCGGGCCTAGTTTCTTTTCGGAGCGGGCCAACCGGCCCGCCTTCCCAGCCAGGCCAAACCCAGGTCCCATCAGAGACTGGACCCAACTCGCTTTGACCTGGCCGAACTCGGGTTGGGTTAGATCGGACCCGACCCCAAAAAAATATTATTTTATTATTATTTATAAAAAATTAAATATTAAAAAAAATCATTAAAATTTTTTTAAAAATTTACAAAATTTGAAATTCCAAAAATGATAGGGTTTGGTTAGGTCTTACAATATATTGCCTTTTTAGTGTAATTAGGCATTTATTTGCTCGTACATTGATTATATAGCATGTTTAATTTGCATATTTAATTATTTTTGTAATTGTTTAGCTGCATGTGTTAATTTTGTTGCAATTAGGATCTTGATAATTATGATTATTATCTTAATGATTGTGCACCCGCTTGATCACCTCACATGTTAGTGGATATGTATAAAATTAATCCAAACTACTTGACAAAAATGTTTTCTTCTAAAATGGACAAGATTAGGTACCGAAAGGGCACTAATTGATCAATTATTGTAATCAAGTCCCCGACCCTAGATTCTTTGGTTGCGTAGGAAGTGAGGTAGACTCCCATGCCTCACTTGGTTTCTAGCCAACCCCAATAGGCTAGTGGCGACTCCTTTTGTGCAAAGTTCCTAAAAAATATCCCAATGTCACACGGGGTATGGGCTTGGGACTGGCCATAGGCCCGTGCTTTAGGCAATACCCCTAAACCTGCTCCCCCCCCACCCCGAGGGTAGGTCGCGACAGCTTGACGACTCCGCTGTGGACTTGGTTTTAAACCTTAGATGACTTAGGCCAAAATTAATCTTGTTCAAAAATAATTTTGTTTGGTAGCGAGGATATCAGGAACATCCCTAACGCGGGTGTTAAATGTTTTTGCAGTTGGGAGTTATAAGGGGAGGAGTGATTGTTAATCCCTTGTCATGTAGGTGTGGAGTTGAGAATGAATGTTTATGTTTTGAATTTATGAACTGCTGCTTGCTTACAAATTGTCATGTTTACGTTTCCTACATTGCACTACACAGTGGCACACACTACCTGCTGTCAGGCTTGGGCCGCATAGGATCACTTAGGATGGTGTTGAGGTGGATACCACTCCGACTACAAGCATGTAGTACGAGTTGCCCATCTCAACCTCGAAATTTCTTTCTTGATGTTAGAGGTCCCCACCCTGGTTTGCGAGCATGCAATACGGGTCGGTTCTTTGACGAAGCTGGAGTCATGGGTAACACGACCTAGTCATGAGCTTGATGGTTCAGTCTTGTGATCCCATGGCTCCATTTTGAGCCGGATAGAGTAGAAATCGAACCACATCCCATGTGCATGTCTATGTATTTAAAAAAATAATAACAACTGAGAAAAAGGTTGGCACCCATTGTAAGTATCATTTTTCTTTTTATTTGCTCATTTTGTATTGAACTTCCATCTTGAAATTTGCAAACATCAATCGATTGCCCTCGGTGCCGTAGGCTTATAATTGAAAAAAATTGGCAATCACTTTTTATAAGTGAACGTTGAATGCAAGTTCTAATCACTTTGATTTGACCATGTTGAACATATGGTTTTTTTTTTTTTAATTTCTAGTTATGGGCTCAATTTTTTTTTTTAAAAAAAACTTTCAAGTTGTGATTTTATATTGGGGCACAAAAATTGAAATTGCATTTTTTATTTATCAAATTCTCTCGAGTCTCACATTTTGGGACTAAAATGCAAATCATTTTGTGTACAAATTTCTCAAAATAGAAGTCACTTCATTTTTCTAGGAGTAAAATCACAAATCAATCTTTCAAAAATCAATGACCCTTTTTGCATACAAAACTTTTGGAATAAAAGTGAACATTCGATTGATGGCCGTGGATTGATTATTTTAATGATGTTTTCTCTTATGATAAAATCTTGGCGAAATACTAAAACACTGTTATAAGACTGTGGGGCATGTGCCGTCGGCTCGATTTTATTGTAAGAAGCGACCTCATTGAGATATCATTTTCTCTCATTCACGTATTGACATTGTCGTCTTTTTGCAGGTTATGCACGATACTCCTTAACATTCTCGTGGTGACCACATAAAGAAGTGAATTCTAAAGCTAGGACAAGAGTTGATTTTTACTTTCATCTGTGCAAGAGTTTCTTGTATTTTATCATTGTCTTTACTCTTGTTAAGAACCATATTTTCAGTTTTGAGTTTTGCATGCGAGACCGATCGGCACTTTTGTAAATCATGAACTCACATTTTTGAGTAATTAAATTTGATTTCATAAAAAAAAAAAAAAAAACATCATTCTTAAGAAAAAGACACTTGAAGTATTTCAAATGGACCCTTGGAGCTGAGTTGTTATACCTTAACTTCGAAGTGTTTTGAAAAAAAAAGTTTCAAGAAGGATATGCGTAAAATTTTATCTCTCCACTTAGTCGCTTCCTCGAGTTGATCCATAAATGATACTATGAGATGGTAAGGTTGTAATTATTCCAGTATGAACTTTTGATATAACAACTCATTCGTTCATCCATTTTTGTTAAATAGGTAAAATAAAAGGATGTGTGTATTTCCTAAATGATTCCCAATCAAGGGAGGAAATAACATGTCCAATTTTTTCTTTGCAGGCAATAAATGGGCAAAGCATTTAAAGAACTTTATCCCCAAATGGGAAACAATGAGCAATCCCTCTCATTTCCAAGCAAGATCTTGAAAAACACATCTAATGATCCATATTTAAAATTTTCAAGCTCCTTGTCAATTAAACGTCTCTTCGTAAAGAGCATTTGAAAAAAGTAGGAATTGAACTTTGCAAATTGTTGTATACAATAAAGAAGTGCCTTTTATTGATAAAATTAGGGCCACATAGCCATTTTTCAATCAATTCTAGCGACTTCAGGCAAAGTTCATACCTAAAGAATAGAAACACGTGAAGGGTAAATGGTGTCGATTCCAATTGCTCATTTTGATAGTATCTCTGATATGATTCTATCTTTCCTCTGATAGGAGGACATCAAATGCTTAAAGGCAAATGCAAGTGAAGGGTAATGCCAAGTTACCAAATATCCATGAGGGTGAATCCAAGATATTTTAGCCCTCAAAGGATAAAAGTAAGTGAAGGGTAATGATGTATCATTTCCAACATTTCAACCCCTAAGGATTTTTACACTAACATATTCTTTTACATTCTTTATAGGGTTACTAGGTCACCATGCCACAGGTAACTACCTTTCTTCTCAAATTTTTTTTAAAGTAAAAAAAAAAGAAAAAAAGAAAAATAAAAAGAGAATTTCCATTACAAAAGAGAACTTTTGGCGTTTCCCTAGAGACATGAAAAATAAAAAAAGAATAATCGAGAAAAGAAAATTTTCTACAAACTTTTTTTATCGTCCTTGTTATCTCAAAATTGTTTTCTCATTTTATGGATTATTCATTCTGAATCAAATTTCCCTATGGAGATTGATCTACTCAGATGATCTCGATAGAGTGAGTTGGAGATGTTAACCATGCCAAACAAGAACTGCTTAGGATGAAGAAAGGCAAGCCATTTCCAAACATGTCCTTCAAATACTTTTGAGAGTTGAGTGAAAGGCGACATTCTCTTAGGATGAAGGATTCATTCACATTAAGCACAAAGATCGAAATGATAAAGGCGTTTCCTTCACCAATCCCAAGCATTGCACTAATCTTTTGCTACCCCTTTGGGCTGAAAAAAGATGATCATTCAAAGTATCATTGTTGAGAACGACCCCACATTGGGGCATCATAAGGGGTTACGATCGTGTTGTAGAACGAAAGATTGAGAAAAATCCTATTACTTTCACTTGCATCAATCTTCTGGTGATAGCTTCAAAGGAATTCTCATTAGAGCTTGACTCATCCCAAAGTGACAAAGAGCATTTCCTTCTCTACCCAAACACTGATACACATTGCTTTAACCAAGTTGGGCCTGATTATTCATTTATAAACCCCGAGCAGTGATCATCTCCCTTCACTGGGGCAAGGCATAAGAATTGACCAAATACAATTAACAGTCATGAGAAAATGTGAAAAGAATCTCAAAAGTCATAAGAGCTACAAAAGTTCAAAGAGCAAAAAGTTTGACAAACTAGGAGGCATGAAAAAGCAGTGTGCCTGGTAAAAGCAAGGCCAATGCCCCTCAAGAAAAAGAGCTAAAAGGCTGCATCTTATGTGAAAAAAAATTATCAAAGTCAAAATGCTTGCGTAAAAAATCATCGCAAGTGCAAAGCAAATTAAAAAAAGGAGCAAAGCTCCCATGTGGAAATGATTAGTCAAGAAACTTTCGAGATGTGCAGTGTTTCAAAAGCCAAATGCTTTTGAAAGGTCGAGTGACCTGGTCACGATACCATGATGATCACCGACTCTTAAAAATCCTCTTGAAAATTTTAAGCCTTTCGAGCCTCACCCGAGCCAACAGTACTAGACCTTTTTGATTGATCAGATTGTGCTCATTGCGAATGTTTCTTAAAGCCTTCGACATAGGTTATGTGAGATACTCTTAGCAATCAGTTACTTCCCACGTGAATGGATGGGATCAAGCAGCCATTTTATCGAGAGTATGTGAGAAGCCATTTCTGACTAAGAAGCTCTAGTTTGGCATGCTTAATGAGCCTTGTTCACGAGTCGTAGCCGTTTTGATAAGAACTCGTCTCCTAAGGAATTTGATGATTAATGATATATCCCCAAGCAAGATGACAATTTTGTGCCATATGATGCTAATTGACATCGAGTGTTTTTCTAAAGCAATTGGACTTAGCTTGATTAGCTTGTTCAATTAATGCTGTAATATTGCCAATGCGTCTCTTGATGACGTCTCTAATGACATTTGCTCAAGTTGAGTTTGGCATGATTCCTTAGTGAAGCCATGCAGTTTTCAAGGGGTTAGTAGGTGGTTCCCTAAAAACCAAAAATTCATGGTCAGCCTTAAACCATGCCATTTCTAAAGGTTTATCATCAGCCTTAAACCATGTCATCTCCAAAGGTTCGTGGTCAGCGTTAAACCATGTCATCTACAAAGGTTCATGGGTTTTCCTCAAACCATGTGTTTTCAGCCCAGTCGAAACTCGTTCGTACACGGTGAGACTATCATCCGGTCGAAACCCATTCTTTCATGGTGAGACCTCCCATCCAGTCGAAACCCATTCGTACACGGTGAGACCTCCCTCCCGGTCGAAACCCGTTTGTACATGGTGAGACTATCATCCGGTCGAAACGTGTTTGTACACGGTAAGACCTCCCTCCCATTCCAAACCCATTCTTACATGGTGAGCATTCCCATCCAGTCGAAACCCGTTCGTACACGGTGAGACCTCTCTCCCAGTCGAAACCCGTTCTTACACGGTGAGACTTCTCATCCGGTCAAAACCCGTTCGTACATGGTGGACCTCCCCCCCAGTCGAAACCCGTTCGTATAGGGTGAAACCTCTCTCCCAGTCGAAACCCGTTTGTACACGGTGAGACTACTATTCGGTCGAAACCCATTCGTACATGGTGAGACCTCCCTCCCAGTCGAAACCCGTTCGTATATGGTGAGACCTCATCCCTCTTCTTCTTCTTATGACACGGAGAGCTTTTGTAGCTTGGTGACCTTTATAGCCTAGAGTCTTTCTTCTTATGACACGGAGAGCTTTGTAGCCCGGAGAGCTTTTGTAACCCGGAGAGCTTTGTAGCCCGGAGTTCTTCTTCTTATGACACGGAGAGCTTTGTAGCCCGGAGTCCTTCTTCCTATGACACGGAGAGCTTTATAGCCCGGAGAGCTTTTCTAGCCCGGAGAATTTTGTAGCCTGTAGAGCTTTGTAGCCCGTAGTCCATCTTCTATGACACGGAGATCTTTGTAGCCCGGAGAGCTTTTGTAGCCCTGAGAGCTTTGTAGCCTGGAGTCCTTCTTCCTATGACACGGAGAGCTTTTTTAGCCCGGAATCCTTCTTCCTATGACACGGCGTGCTTCTGTAGCCCGGAGTCTTTCTTTCTCTTATTGACAAGATGCTCTTGCATAGTTATGAGTTATTTTTGTTGACCTGATACGTGCCTATGCACCTGGGTCTCTCTATCGCCAAAATAATTTAGGTGTCTTTTATCTTTGAATGGAACCTCTTCAAGCTCCTATTCAAAGAGGGGCAGTTGTTTACACTTAAATTTTACAATTTTATTTAGGACTTAATCGTGTACACAATTAGGAATTAGTCACTTAAAAAAAAACAAAAATAAAAACAACAAAAAAAAAGAGAAAAAAGAAAACGTGGAAGGGGCCGAGCTAAATTTGGCTTTGGCCCGGTCCATGCCACCTTATCCCTCCTCCACCTTCGCATGAAACCCTAGAGAATCAAAGAACAGAGGAGGGGGGAGAAAGATAGGGGAGAGGTGAGGAGACACACAAGGAGGTGAGAGAAGATGTGAGGGGACATGGGAGAGAGAAAAAAAATAAAAAAAAAGGGGGAAGACTGTTCATCTTCCTCGCGGCTCCTCTCCCAGCCACGACGCTTCCACCTACCGGCCCCCGCTGCGCCAATCGCCACCACCGTTCCGCCACCTCTACGCTACACCTCCATCGTTTGTGAGTGTTGACGCTGTTGCTTCTGCTCCGCCAGCCCGCACCTCCTCCGTTGATCGTGCCGCGACAGCACCGTTGTCCCGATCTTCCCGCTTGAGTGCCCTAACGACGGCAGATCTGAGCCGGTCATCGCTTGACCGCCGAGTGAGCCCCACACTGGCTTGCGCCTCCTCTCCTGCTTGTGTCGCGCCACCATCGAGGTTCCCCTTGCCCGCGAGCTCATACTGTCCTCCGACGCTAGCAGATCTGAGCCAGTCGCGACGCCGCTGCTGCCTTGCAACCGTTTGAAGCTCCGCCTTGTCTCCGCCGGACTCTGTCGCTCCTGTAGCTAGATTCGACGCCTGCAGCGCCCGCATCCCGAAGCTGCCACAGCCACTGTTGGCCCGCTGCTGCCCTACTCGGCCTCCACCGTTGTCGCTCCAGCGCCTCAAACCCGCGTCCTTTGTCCTTGCAACCTGCTGTTGCCCGACGCCAACACCGCACCTCTGCCCGTCCCAGCAGCGACGCCGCCTCCGCTGCCATCGTCTCTGCTCGACGCGTACCACCCGCGCCGGCCATCGCACCTCAGCCACCATGCCGCGTCGCCGTGACTGACTTCCGGCACTGTGTTGCCATGCCTCGCCACGCTGTCGCTGCCAAGAAGCCCTAGAGAGGACTAGGCTTGCGAGGGGGAAATTCTTATGCGAAAGGGGTTGGTCCTGTCGATGAGCCCAACCCCATTTGAGAGATGTCCCGGCCAGAGGTGGTTGGGCCTAGTTTCTTTCCATAGCGGGCCAACCGGCCTGCCTTCCTAGCCGGGCCAAACCTGGGTCTGGTCTCTGACCGAACTCGACCAGCATTGACCTGGCCGAACCTGGGTCGGGTGAGACCGGACCCGACCCCAAAAATTTTTTTTATTATTATTACTTTAAAAAAATATATATTTAAAAAAATTTAAATTTTTTTAAAAATTAGAAAAAATTTTAAATTTTTTTTTAAAAAGTATGAAATTTAAAAAATGATAGGGTCTGCTCGTACATTGATTATATAGCATGTTTAATTTGCATATTTAATTATGTTTGTAATTGTTTAGCTGCATGTGTTAATTTTGTTGCAATTAGGATATTGATAATTATGATTATTATCTTAATGATTGTGCACCCACTTGATCACCTCACATATTAGTGGATAGGTATCAAATTAATCCAAACTACCTAACAAAAATGTTTTCTTCTAAAATGGACAAGATTAGGTACCGAAAGGGCACTAATTGATCAATTAGTGTAATTAAGTCCCCGACCCTAGATTCTCTGGTTGCGTAGGAAGTGAGGTAGACTCCCATGCCTCATTTGGTTTCTAGCCAATCCCAATAGGCTAGTCGCGACTCCTTTTGTGAAAAGTTCCTAAAAAATATCTCGATGTCACACGGGGTATGGGCTTGGGTCGGGCCATAGGCCCGTCCTTTAGGCAATACCCCTAAACCTGCTCCCTCCCCCCGAGGGTAGGTCGCGACAACTTTGAACGGATGTCATTACGCCTCCGAAGTTCATTGATTCTCCAGTGATTTTATGCTTTGATTTGTATTCTGACTTTGAGCAACCTGTTGTCTTGCCATTTTCTTAGTGATTTTTGTGCTTGGATTTTGGAAATACTTTCTCCATGAAGCTTGAACAAAAATGTCTTGATCATATCATATCTTTTTTTTGGAACTTTTGGAGTTGATTTGATTAGGTAAAACCCTAAAAAATCGTCCTTAGGTTGGCATACCCTGCATTAAGTTTGACCTATGTTTGCCTTGAAATGAGGACTTAAATGAGTCCATCTACATTTGCATCCTTCATAAGAGTTGTAGTATGCATTGCAATCATTCTAATTAGGTATGATTCACACAAATTGATCATCTTTTACTATGTTAATCACATGTGCGAAGATGCATCGGTGCTATTATAATTTGTGTGGTTCATCACACGGTTTTGTTTTGCCATTTTCATGTAAGCTCGTGTGGACCAAATTAGGTTTTGGTGCCTTCATGAAAAATGCTTGCAGTGTCACATTCTACATATATGATTTTTCCTAGGATTTTTGCATGTCATTAAGCCATCGAAAAGCACTCATGTTTTGTGATAATCATATTGAACTAGAGGCTAATCACGAACCCATGAAACCCCCCATTGTTTGGGCTCCTTAAGGGCCAAATTGGGTCTTGGCATTTGCTAAATATGTTAAGTGCACATTACAAGTTTCGCATCAATGTATGACATACCTCATTTGAACGACATTTACTAGGTGAAAACTATAGATCAGTTTAGTAAATTGTAATTGAAAATTGTCATGCATGTTGTTCTCAGTAATAAGTCACTCTTCAATGTTAACAAATTCATGTGGTTTCTTTGAACTTCGATTTAGGGTTAAATGTATTAACCAAACCTTTCATTACATTCAACCTTATGTCGTATGAGTTTCGCATTTTTTGTGCATTGTTTAGATGGTCTTACAAACCATTAATCATGCATTATTTTTGTAATTATCGATATTCAACCATGAATTTGCCCTCAATTGGACTCAACACCTCTTAGGAATCTTAGGGCATATCTTAATCTTTCCAATGACGCTGATTTTGCATGATTTGCATGTTGTTTGACCTGTTTTCTATTTATGTCAAAATAGGTTAGAAATCTGTCCTAAGTGAAATTCGGAACCCCTGTTTTACCCCTGTTAAGTCTGACCTCTTGATTTTTATTTTTTTTTACGATTTTCTCATTAAGGATTCTAAGGGCGGGTCTTTAACGAAATTTGTTCGTCTTTCTCTTGTCTACGTTGTTGTAAAATTTCTTTTTTTTTTTTTTTTAGATTTTGTTTACTAGATCAAATCACTATTGATATGCCATGATACCCTGCTATTTTGCCGCATTTTTGATGTGATGCTTGCATTACTGAATTTTTATAAATATCTACATAGCTCATTTTAGAAAATTTTTTTCATCACGCCCCGACCCTCGACCGCGCGGAATCCCTCGATCCCTTCGATCATGGAATTGCGACGTCCCAAGATGCGTTGCCGACCCATTCATTTTATCTTTTGATTATATGCAAGTGGAAGCAGAACAAACATCTCCCAACCATTAACAAACAATAGGGATAGTAAAAGGTATACATCATAACATCAAACCAAATACTGCCTTTACTAATTTACTGTTAACCCTAGGAAGTTTAGTGATTACAAGCCTTTACACCGACAACTTCCAACCAACCAACAAAACCAACAGTGGATTAGGGTTAATCTAAACTTCACTAACGCCAAGCCAAACTCTCGTCTCCAATGTAACCTCAAACTGAATATGATGGTTCTCCATATTACGGGCTTGAAAAAGGTTAAACCACGACGAGATGAGATATAAATAGCTTATGAGTGAACTCCCTAGACCTCGCGCAGGGAAGTCATTCACCTTGGAAACGCCCCAAATGTGCAAGTTATCTATCAATGGCAGATCAATGGTAAAGCAACCTCTACTTTGCCTTAAATATAATACGAATCGTCATCCCACTTCCTCAAAGCAATCAATATGAGCATATAAACAATTCTTTAAACACCTCATACACTCAGGAGCCAAACATAAAAGAAAAAAGTGCAATATAACATATCATGCAGCCATGCCATGCAATAATCCAAACCTGCTCATATATTAATCTCATGTCACATGTGTGTAGACTATAGCATTGCTTATCACTTCTCAAAATATGCATTCGTGCACTCATGCCATGCAACAATAAAGAATTACTCATGTGACGCCCCAATCCTCGAGCGCGCGCACATCCCTCGGTGGTCAATAAAATGTTGCGACGTTCCCAAGTGCGTCGCCGACCCATTCAATTTAATGCACATGCGGAGTGAATTTACTAATCCCCTAACAACAACAGACATGGGATAGAAAAGCAGGACAACCAATTTTCAAACCAATCATGCTTTTACAAACCATCTAGATGACACATATAGGCCAACCCTAAGGTCTATGTACAGGAGGTCTATTATAAAGAAACCTCTAGGCCATCCATGCTCCTGACCCTTCCTTCCCAAGTTTTGAGCTCTTCACACTAAGGACCTGAAAAGTTAAAGCCCACGATGGGGTGAGATAATATCTCAGCAAGTTCACCCCATAAACCCCTATTAGGAAGAAAATACGCTTAAGGGCCTAAGCACATAAACAGATGACTTACCTCGCCTCAGTTCCCTCATGCACGTCAGTATAATTCATATATCACATATGCATATAACCGATGCACTCATTAATTGAAACATCTCAATTCACATCTCCATCAATCATCACCTCTCAGTCAATCAAACACAGGAGTTCTGATTATAATACCAAATTGTTATGACACGTTCTATACCGTGCCACACAATTTTGTCTCATAATTAGGCCTTGGTAACTCATATCGGTGGTTCACTCCACACCTGATATTCACTCTTAATAATTAAATTCCCAAATCAACTCGACATCTCCACTAAATATTCAAAATCATGCTCAAGGTCTTAGAGGTGCCCTCTCCCCACGAAGTTTTGATATCGTGTGGCACTTAGTCCCTGACCACAATCAATCATAGTACGAGGTACTAGAGGTGGCTTTCAAGAATTCACACTGTCGTGTAGCACCTAGTTCTCAACTATACTAATCAATAGCTCAAGTTACTAGAGGTGGCTCTCACGAATTCCATTATCGTGTAGCACTTAGTTTTTGATTATAAGAAGCAATAGCTCAAGTTACTAGAGGTGGTTCCCACGAAGTTTCATTATTATGTAGCACTTAGTTCTTGGCCATGAAAAGCACTAGTATAAAGTTGTAGAGGTAACTCACACGAAGTCTCGCTATCGTGTAGCACTTAGCCCCTATACTACACATGACAATACTACAAGGCTTCTAGAGGTGGCTCCCATGTGCCTCAAGTCACCATGTACCACTTAGACCTTGACTATAATAAGCAGCCGTACAAGATACTAGAGGTGGCTCCCACGAATTCATTATCGTGTAGCACTTAGTTCTTTATCGGCTCAAAACCCATTGGGTTCCCTCAACCCAACCTATGTCCCCTCAACGTTCAATAGTCACATTGCCATGACTATAAACCATCACACAATCGTCAAGCATAAGCTCTAGGCATGTCACAAACCAACCATATCATCAAATATGCACAAACCAGCAAGCATTACACCAATAACACCACAACCATGGCACAACCATTCACGCATCATCACGCATAACTTCTAAGCGTATCACAAAGCAACCATATCATCAAGTAGGCATGGTTCAGCAAGAAAAGCATCAAGAACTATCACAAAACTATAATCGATCCTAACTGGCAGAATGGTCCACTCGCGCGTCTCCAAATTTAAATCCAGAAATCTAATAAAAAAATTTCAGAAAATTCCCAAATTTGAATATGTTGTAAAAGACACATAGAAGAACAATTTTCATGCATACACCTTAACCCATATCCTCCTATATTCTTCCCAGTAAATCGCTCAATCAAGTACAAAGAACTGGGTTCATTTCCAGAAAGTCTGTTTTCCAAAATCAGTTTGGTTTGAGATCCAAAACTTGTCCATTTGATCTGAAATCTGAATATGTTAAACTAGAAGATGTGAATAACAACTTCTGTGAAGAAAATTTTTTGAAATTCGAACCCTAAGAGTTAATAAAAATCCAGTGAATGCCAAAAGGTCACAAATTCCAGCACGGTCTGAGATTCTGTTTGCAAATGACGGAGCTGAAATATCGTACTTTTAAATCTATAAAAATCCTAAGTAAAATATATGTTGTATAAAAAGATGTCTAAAGCATTTCTCAAGAAGACATCAATCAAATTCGCAACCCATTTCGATCTACAAAAAAGGAAAACAGTGAGGGTCCAAAGATTAGAACGGCAGGAAGTTCACTGGATTCGACTAAACCAACTTCAATGGTGCTAATCTCACTAATTAGATTAATAATAAACCATTCTAAGGCTAATATAACCATTCTATATTATCACTAATCTATTCTTAAACTAATCTAATCAACACTTAAGCATAATTAACCTCCTAAGTAAGGTTTAGTGAGTAAACTCACCAGTTTAGCGATCCAGTGAGTCCACGGCAATGGCAACACGGAGATAGGCGACAACCAAGCCCACGGCGACACCAACCAAGGCCGGAAAGTGCTTGAAAATGGACCACGAAGCCTCATGGCTTGCTGCTAGCTTTGCTTTTGCTTGCTGGTCGAGGGAGCAGAACCAACCAACTCTAGCAGTTGGAAACGGCAAGAAACGGCCAGGTGGGTGAGCAAGCGTGACGGTGGGGCTTCCGGCGATCACGATGGCGACGTATGGTGGCCTTGCAAGCTGCTAGACTTGTGGGTAGAGGCAGAACAAGTAGCTAAGCGAGCTGCTGGGCGCGGTTGGCAGGCGCAACGCGCACGGGCAAGTGGCTGTTCGGGCTTCAGCGGGCGGCAAGGCTGCTCGGTGGTGGCTGTTGGCTCTCCTTTGGTTCTCTCAAGCTTTTCCTAGGCCTCAACAGTAGAGAAAGGAGGGGGATAGAGGAAGAAGAAGCTGCTGAAGAAAAGGGGACCCCAAAGGGATTCTCTAGCCTTCAACACTTGTCTAACTACTCAAGTACTTGCCCCCACCACTTGGGCTGTCATCCTTAGCCAAATAGCAGCAGCCAAGCTTCCCTTAGAAGCTTCCCAAGTGGTCCAAATGTTCTCTCCTCAATGGCCTACGAATTTGTGACATTTGCTCTTCAATTTCATTCAATTCCCTTTCAATTCTTCTCTAATTGGACTCAATTTGGTGTCCATAAATCCAACCAAGGTGCCATCATCCTAATCAACCTTTTCCCTCATCAATTAGTCCAACTTGAATCCCAAAAAAGTGACCAAAAACGGGCCTACGAATTTTCCGATCCAAAATACCCTTACTTTGGATTTTTCGCCAAAAATATCGGTTTGTAGAAAAATCTTCGGAGGGTGAGTTGACGTTCCTAAAATGACTCGTGATATGAAAGAACATCCAATTTATGAAATCGGGTTCAATTTCACGGTTAATTTCAATCTGGCACGATTTTAGCGCGTCCTAACCTACTGGGTAGCTTTTAGGAACTTTTTGTGCAATTGGCCCGTAGTTGATTATTTTCAAGGCACAAAGTGCATCTTCGACACATTGACGACTCTCAGTTGTAGTAAAAAACTCGATATTCCAAATACGGACATAAGGTACCAAAAACGACATAAAACTGGTCTAGTGCCGGTTGACGAGAATATCGCCATCAGGTGGAATCACCCACACTCTAATCACATATCTCAGTCGAATCAACCTATCTCTGATCTCTGATCGATTCTAACAGTGTCGTAATGATCATTGCAGACTAGCACGGTCGAGCAGTCGATTCCTGGTTGAATTCTCAAGTCTATTGCGTTTAGATTCCTTAACGGCTTCACCTGATAGGCTAGTTATCTCATGAGTGGCTTACTCAGAGAAAAGAACTATAGGCGCGTCAATGAAAAACCCGACTCATTCAATTAAAAACAGAATTGGAATATTATGATGTCACAACTCATATATCAATCTCAGATTACACGTGTGTCGATTATAGCATCACTTCTCAAAACATGCATTCATGCACTCATGCACTTTTCACACAACCATGTCTAGATTATTATGGTCACTCATGACCTAAGGCCCACCCGAAGGTTCGCAGTCATCCTGCTTAACCGGGCATCGTCTTGCCCCATCGGGCACGACATCATCCCGCGTATGCATATGCTTAAGGATAGCATTCCAATAAGGAGCTTCGTTCCGAAATCCATCCGTGAATGGCATCCCGTTGACTTGGGGACATCCGAACTTAATTGGGCATCGTCCCACATAATCATAAGCATAAGGATGGAGCCATCACCCCGCATAATTATACGCATCAGGGTATTTAAGTGATCATACAAGCAGACAACACTCCAAATTTAATTAGGCATCGTCCCGCATAATCATACGCATCAGGACGGCCAAGACCCCGCATAATCATATACATCAGGGTATTTAAGTGATCACACAAGCATACAACACTCCAAACTTAATTAGGCGTTGTCCCGCATAATCATACGCATCAGGATGGAGCCATCACCCTGTATAATCATATGCATTTGGGTATTTAAGTGATCACACAAGCATACAACACTCCAAACTTAATTAGGCGTCATCCCGCATAATCATACGCATCAGGACGTAGCCATCACCCCGCATAATCATACGTTTCAGGGTATTTAAGTGATCACATGAGCATACAACACTCCAAACTTAATTAGGCGTCGTCCTGCATAATCATACGTATCAGGATGGAGCCATCACCCGTATAATCATACGCATCAGGGTATTTAGGTGATCGTATGAGCATACATCACTCCAAGCTCATTTCATATCTTTCTCATTAATCAATGGAAGAGTGTGTAATGCTCATACAAGATGCAACAACACTAATTACATACAACCATATCATGCTATCATGCCATGTGATCACATCCCAATCATGCATTTGTCAAATTAATCACACTTCTATCTCATGGCATATTATCTCATAACAACGCTTGAAACGCTTCATCATACTATCTTTTCGCATATTCATACATACTCTCTAATTAGTCACATGCCATCATGTTATACTTGTATCTCATATCATATCACCCAAGTACATCACTTGAACACTTCAACATGCCATCTTTCCACATACCTCACATGCTTATTAATTGGCTAGAATCAACGAATACCATAACCTTTATTTTTTTTCCCATTCTAATAGATACATAAGTATGCACTATATTCAACTTTAGCAACCAACAATACATCAATCAAATTAGGACTCATGTCATATAGAACTCTCATCAAGGTAAGATAAATCATTACAATTGTGTATAAGTTATCAGAATAATATATCACATGCCTTCATAATACAATGACTCATTTCACATTATTATAACATGTCATCATAACTAACACTCATCACATATCACAACATAATAACTTATCACATCTCCACTTATAACATTTCAATAACTTATCGGATATTTGAAAGGTTTATCATGATAACCTATCGTAGTCTACGATATCCTATCAAGATAACCTATCAGAAATACATGATAACCTATCGCGATAATCTATCGGCAAAGCATAATAACCTATCCCGATAACCTATCGACAAAGCATGATAACCTATCCAAACCTTATGATCACTTATCATGCAAAACCACTTATCACATCAACAAAACATCATTTAACCTTAATATAGCCCTAAAATAACTCCAAAATGCAATAACAACCCTATTCAAGGGCTAGAAAGCCATTCACTCTCGATTCCAAGCTCGGCAAGTGATGGTGAAGGTGCGACAAGAGTTGGATGGCTGCTGTGATGCTCGGCGGTGGCTGATCGGCGGTCGATAGCCCATGGCAAGGCTAGAACAGCCAAGGAACAGTAGCACACGACTTGAGGGAGGTCCAGCAATGGCTTGGGACTCATGGCCAACACGCGGGAATGACGGCACAGCGAGATCTCACGGCAAAGGTAGCCCGGCGAGCTGAACAGTGGACAGTGGCACACGGCCACCACAACCAAGGGGGAAAAGAGAGAGAAATGGGTATGCAATGAGGGAGAGTGATGGAGGAAATTCGTCCAAATGACGGGTGAAGAGAGAAAGTGAGAGAAATGATGGACAAAGAGGAAAACTTGGGGAAGAAGTTGGCCATTTAATGCCCCTTGACTTCTTGTCCTAACTTGGGGAGCAAGAACACATCTTGGCCCTCCATTCCAACTTGGGGAGCAAGAATAAATTGTATCCCTCCATCTTGCCACAAAAGTCAAAGCCTTCTAGAAGCTATGTTACTATTCACACGCACTATTCACGCACATGGGCCAGGTCCAAGATGGCCCAATTGTCTTAATCAGCTTGGGCTTGGGCTTGATAAACTTGGGCTTGGGCTTAGTTAATCCAATTTGGGCCTAAACAAGCTTAATGATCTTAAAGGGCAAAACTGTAATTTCCATCTATTTGGGCCCTTGTGGACGAAATTTAAAGGGAAAGTGGCCCATTGGGCCTTTCCAAATTCGTGGGCCCCCATTGGGCTTCCAATTTCTGGCCCAATTCCACTTATCCAAAATTCAGGGTTTATCGATAAATAAGGAATTTGATTAAGTAATGTCCCTCATCGATCCTTATGATCGAATTGTCAATCCATGGTTAAGTTCTCTAGTCGTGTGCATCGAAATCCTAAATTGCTTAATACTCTTGAATGGCTCCCAAACCAATTCAAAGTCTAATTCTACTAATTGGGCATTGATAGAAGTAAAACCCCTTATCATATCCTTCCTAAATAGGGTCGAATTTTGAGGATGTCACATTCTTCATGAAAGTTGATGTTGTGTAATTTCTTCGAACGGATTATCGATGGGTTCCCTTTCAATTGCGTTGATTTGATTTGCTATATTCTGTGTTGCTTTGTTGCAATTCTCCGCTGTGATTTTTTCTAGAATTATTTAGGGTGACTTGCATGCTGAATTAAAGTCACATGTCTTTACAGACTTTGATTCTCACCTTTTGAACTTCATGCACAAAAATTCTCAAAAAATAAAAAGCACTTCATCATGCTTCTCAGACCTTTCAAATGTCATGGATCTATCTGAATTTTCGTGTTCTTGTTGTTTCAAACTTGATATCAATTCAAGTGATGCTCATGCACAAAATTTCCAAATCTTCATGTTGTTCTTTATGTTCCTAATTTTCAAACTATGCTCTTAGTCTAGTATTGATGTCATCTAAGGTTTGGAACATATTTAGGGCATCTACGAAGCTCGATCAAAGTGCACAGGATGCACTCGAGTTAGCCTTGATAATTAAATGTGTTCCATAGCCGTGACACAACTTTGCTATGCCATTAGCATCTTTTCTCATAACTCACTATTAATTGTTCTTCAAATGACATTTGAGTATCATTTGAACTTCTATAATCTTTGACTTGTTTACATTCCTTGAAGACCTGTGACTGTGTTTGGTGCTTGTCGATTGAATAAGTGATCTAGTGTTAGCTCACTAAAATTTTCTAATTGAGTGAGAACCAACGCCCGAGGATTTGCCTGCATGTTTATTTCTCGCTATGCATGTGATTTTTAGGTGTATGCATAGGTACAATGCATGATTTTATAGGATACCCTTAGGATATATTTAGAACTTATTTTAGGGGCTTATAAGTGCTGGTTGCCATGCAAGAACACAAATGGTAACCGATGGCTATAAGCCATAAAAAAATGAATTGGTATAAGTGTCTAGAGGGAACGACCCAGGAATTCAAAACGTCGACCTTAAGGCCAATTTTCATTGATTGTGCATATTGCCTCAATTGTCAGTGTTTGTTTGTGATTGTGATTATTTTTACAATGATTGATTGTTTCTTTCCTATTGTATGTACCTAGTCCTAGTTTTAAATTAGGATAAGAACAGGTCTCTAGAAGTGCAAGTCCCTCGAGATATGAAGACGATGAATGGTTGATGTCCAATCTGACCTTGATTTTATACCCATTTGTCCCCAACATATGTTTCAAGTTATTTGGTGTTGTATAAATACCCAATAAGTTGATGTTCTTTTCTTTCATTTTATTTTCTTTGTATTTTAGGATTGCATGTTAGATTTACTACTTTTCCTAAATTGTTCTTTGGAGTATTTACTTATCGCAAAGCTTTTAAATTTCAATTGTTTGTTTTCTTTTCTCTTTTAATTGAAATAGAATCGCTTAAATCGACCATCCATGCATGATCACTTAGTTAGCTTCAACGACTCGAAAAAGTAAAAGGACACGCATGGAACATGTTATGAGGGGTATAGGTCTCGACGAGACTCATTGTAGTTTAGTATACCCGATTTGAAAAGCTCCTAGTGGATGAAGTGATGCCATCCATGGAGAGAGTACTATTGGGAGGGCTACTATGATAAAGATGCCCCTAAATTCGATATTCACACATGATCTTTTCTTCGGAGGTGTATCACCCGTGTGGGTACGAATCACGACGCCTTCTGCTATCATACGGGGTATGAACTTGGGAGAACTCATAGCCATGTATGAGTGAACTCACAATGATTCGTCTCGAAAGACAATGTGATAACGTCTTTTAGAACACGAATCGTGAAGGAACTCTCATGGTCAAATACCCCTAAACTTGACATTTCTTCCCGACAGGGGAGGTTGAGTAGTGACAAAGGCACTTGCTTCATCTCCAAGGCAAATCTTTTGCCATTATTACACAATCTTCATAAGGTCGCCTAGGGGGGTGATTCACCCTTTCACACTTAATGAGGTGTTCTAAAACTTTCTTTTGAATTGGTACACTTAAGCCATGAGTTATTTGCTTCTTCCCCAAGGCAAATATTTAGCCATCATTACATAATCTTAAAGTGAACCCATAAGAGGGGTTACTCATCCTTGCATTTAATAAGGTGTTGTAGAACCTTCTACAAAGAACATAGTAAACATGAGAATTTGGCCATGGGAAGCATTAACGGGGTTGGGTGAGGGCTTTTTATGTTCATCCACGATTGACCATTCCATTGGTGTGCTTGGTTGTAGGCTAAATTGCCCATCTTGGCTAAGTCAAGGGCCTAGTGCATAGGCTCAATGGCCAGCCTTGTGGACGGCTTCGGCTTATCTAGCCGAGCTCATGACTAGCTCCAAGCATGGTGCAAGGCCAAGCTCCAGGCCTAGCTCACGGTGGAGCTCTTGACCTGGTCCGTGGTCCTTACTACTAGGTCCATAGCCTAGTCCAAGGCTAGTCCATAGCCTAACACGAGGCTTGGTTCATGGCTTGGCATCTGACCTTGTGATAGGATTATCGTGCCAATCCGAGACCTATCTAAGACTGGTCCATGATCGATCGCAAGGGGCCCATAGCCAGTTCATGATTGGTCCTTGGCCAAGCATACTTGATCCATGGTCAACTCTCGGTTATCATATGGTTGTAGGGGATCAATCAATCCATGATCGACACACGGTCACATGGGATCGACTCATGGTTGACCACGGTTGGTACATGATTGAACGAGATCATTGCTATCGAAACATGAATGTTCAGGATCAATCCATGATCATCCATCGATCTGCAGTGGTATGTGACCGTCCCACAACCAACCCTTATGGTCGATCAGTGTTCCATGGTTGAATGGCGCGGGTTCACTTGCATGGTTAGTGGATTGGTTCACAGCCAATCCATTGATTAGTCCATGGCCAATCCTTCAATCGAACCATGGCTAATCCCTTGATCTCCTTTTCAATCAGGCCAATTGGTCCATGATCAATCCTTGGAACGATCCATGGCCTATCTTCACCATGGGCACACCGATTCAAAAGCCATTCCTCGTGGGATCAGAATCGTGGGTGTTATAACATTGATGTTAGATATCATTGGATAAGAGATATTCTAAATTAGAAGCTATTGGAATCTAAGAAAATTCATACTTCATACAGACCATAATGGTTCCAATATGATGACAAAGACTCTACCAAGAGAAAAGCTTAAACATTACCAATTTACAATAGGGATGGTGATTCCCTCCACATCATCGTTATAGGGAGATTTGTTGGATGGGTTCACTCCCATGTGAAAGAAGCCCAATGAATTGCAAGCCCAAAAGGGCTTGGGCCCATATGATAAGTCATATGAAAAAATAAGGTTTTTCACTATCTTTTATGTGGTAGCCACTAAGAAGTCAGTTGAGATGCAAAAATAAACGAGAAAGAGAAAGCAAAAAATCTACAATTTAGAGAAAAGTCTGATTTTCATCAAGCCAGCATTGGAGGTCGATTCATGGTCCAATTGAGCTGAAATTGTGTCAATGTGTTGGTGGCGCACTCTTCTCCAATCTAAATGATTTGATTTTCATTTGAAGCTCCCTACATAAGGCTTTTCGTGGGTTGATCAAAACTTTTGTTTTTGGTTAGATTTATCCTTAATCTCTTATGAAATTTATTCGTATTGCCAAAAATGATGTTCTTGAGGTCTTTGCTGCTATGTACCTCTAGTATTTACTAGAGAAGAACTTTATTCACCCGATTTGTTGATAGTGAAGATTTTTGGATGGACTCCGGTCCCATGGTCTTTTATCTCCTAACACCAACAAGGTTTTCAACGTAAAAAAAATCACCTTATGTTTACGTGATTAGTACTTATTTTGCTCTATTGTATCGATTTCTATTAGATTTACACAAGATGAGAGATTATTTTACTCCGCTGCATTAATTTGATATTGTTTGAATTCTTCTTGTTCTCCCAACGGGTGCCTATGCTCGAACCTCCTACACCTGAGCCTGGGTCCATTTAGGCTAAGGCTCGGGACCTCACTACCCATTCCCAAATCCCTTGAGCTTGAGGCCATGTTCATCAAGACTAATGCCCTTGCTTGGGTCCTAAGTAGCCCGGTCAGGGTCCATAGAGATTGGACCCTAAATCCTTGTGCCCATGCACAGGTAGTGCTCGAATAGTATATTTTTGGGAAAATCAAATCAAATTTTCCTATACAAATAACGGATTATATTTTCTAGTCCTTTTTCAGCAGCCAAACGCTAAAAGATATTGTCATTTTTCTAGAAAATGACTTCCTAGAAAAGTTTTTGCAAAAATATAATATTTTTTTGTGAAATAAAAAGAGTCTTAATTATTACATCATATTTATACACCTTAAAGTAGGAGATTCTAAGGGGTGGCACTTCAAGTCAATTCAAAACGGAAAATAAAGACGCCAGCTAGGTAGACTTTGCCTGATTTTTTACTATAAGAACTGTCCAATGGATGTAAATTTCATCCTACGCTGTTACTTCACAAGTAGTTGGGCTTGGGTCTCAGTTGGAACTTCTAGATATGGCCCGGCCCAAATTCACGCTTAGCAGTGTGATCTGATCTGATCTGGCACCAATTAGAAAATGCTTTGCTAAAAAGTTGATGACGAGCCAAACCTTATCGTTTCCCATGATAGATCGTGCTGGAGCAATTGGGCGTTTGAGCATTTGCACATCATTAAATAATGCTCATGTGGTTTAATCTTCTAAATATTCGAACCACAGAGGGGCTCAATGACGTGTTTGGTAGTTAATAAGTGAGTTATGTGAATAAATTAGGAGCACAACACAACACAAATTCAATTGCCAACACTGCCGATGGTAAATGACATTATAGATGATCTTTGAAGTGACCAACCCATATCAGAACCTAGGGTACATAGTGCAGACACCCACTAATCAAGGCTTATTTGTACAGTAACTCGCCCCAACAAATTTATGATGGGTTTATGTCATGGCTCGAAATTTTGCGCAACATGACATATCAAACGCATTTGACAATAAAATCATGAAACCGTGGATATCAGTGCCTAGTTATAATGTAATTTCACCACAAGAGAGGAACCAAAACTCCCACGGGCCTCCATGGCCTATCCGTTTGATATACAATAATGGTGGGCTCCACAAATGCATTCATTATTTTAACATGCCGATATCCGCACACTCTACGCCCTCAATTCTCCTCATATCTTTATCTTCCCTAGAATGGAGAATTTCTTCTCGTTGTTTTACATTTTATAGGAATTTACTTAGGTCCTAAAGCTTTCTAACTGTAAACAAAGAAATAAGAAAGGTGAGCCCCTTCACATAGTTTTAATCTCTTCGATGAACAAATAAAAAAATAACAAACATATAAAAAAACGCTTCTAAACAAAGAATGTCACATCTGTAAAATTATTATCATGAATACGACAAACATATGAACAAAGAAACTATTTGAAAGGAAACTAGAAACAAGTAATGTCTTGTCCAAAAAGAGAAAAACTCGTATCAAGAAAAAAATACATATTTTGATTCTCATGACTTTGTGAGCGATAGGAAATTCAACATCTTAAAGAAAAGCGAATTTGAGGTCCTTACAAATTTGTTTAGGGCAAATACTTTGTAAATGACTTATCAGTTGTTTATGGCAAATACTATGTAAATGACTCGAGTTCCTCAAGATATCAAATTTAACAATCTTCGTATTCAACCTAATTACTATTTCAATTTCACTAAAAAAAATACCAACATTTTCACTAAAATAAATATCAACATAATTATAAAATTAAGGTGTTGGCTTAGATGAATGAGTTTGATCCTCTCCTTGTGGTCTTAGATTGAAGCCTTGTTGAGGCACTCTTGGAGTAAAACCTGAATGCACTAGGCCAATGGGGAGAGCACACCTTTAAGATCACCCAGAGAGATAAATCATTCAAGGTCCACAAAAGCTTGTCTAGACACCACATATGTAACACCCTCAATTCTCACCCCCAAAAGGATCGGCCGTAAGGTCCTAAATGGATTGACCATGGGTCATTACCCATGGGTCGATCAGTTCGATCAGTAAGGAATCAATGATCGATCATGGTCTGACCGACCGATCGACCGATCACGAATTGGTCGAGGTATCAGCCGTGAATGACCTACCTATGATACCCGTGGGATTGGATCACCAGCTCATAAGATGACTTTTGGATCATGATGATTGATCACAGGGAGATTTTGGATTGGCAGATGGTCATAGGTCAATCTAACAGGCCATAGTGCCTAGCTGTGGGTGATTTCACCCAGCTATGCACCGATACACGGACAGGTCCAACTTGATCAAATGTGATCATCTTCCAACCAAAAATGCATCATTCCCTATTTAATTCTTGGTGATCAAAAAGGAATCTTGAATTGGTAATGTCCGATCATGAATCAGTAATGCGCCGACCATGAACCATACGGATGGATTGAATGCCGACTGGAATGAGCTCAAGGATAGACTCGACTATTCTGTCACTAATTCTAAGGTCTATGAGTGCCTTGGCTTAGTGCTAGGCCATGGGTAGCCTTAGGATTGGCATTGAACCGACCGAAGGACAACCGATCCTCTAGGCCGACCGACAGTCCAAAGGAATGGTTTGGACGAGCATGGGGTGTGATGGCCGAACCTCGGGTGTACGTGATTCTATTTTTCAAGGTGTATCTAATGATCCCTTCTCTAGCACTAGAACCAACTTGGATGATAGAATTCTCTAGACAACCTTCTTAATGAAGAAAAAGGACAAAAGTGAAGAAAATTCTAGAACCCCCTCACTAACTGAAGGGGTGATGTGTCCTTTAAAAATTCAAACATCATGATGGCGGTCAAAAGTATCTTGGATGTTCTAGAGAAAGGTGGCACACACGTGGACCAATCGAAGAACGATACACGGACCCCTCATTAATGACCGAAGAATCTAAATGACAAGTTGGCAACCTTGATGGCCTTATCCTCAAACTTCATTAACTGCGAGATACAAATGGCCCAATGAAATGGCAAAAAGCGAGCCATCATTGATGATGCCTACAGGCTAGATTTGCCAAGTGTGACCTTTTAGTCTGCCAACTCATTATTTAGACACAATTATTGGACAAGTAGGCTTGCCAACTAAGGATCTTAGGCGAGACACTTGGAGAATTTGGAATAGACCACTTGGCTCGATAATGGTGACACCGAGTAGTATAAATAGGATGAGCTCCCATTCATTTCAACCACTTTAGCCCACTTTGCCATTCATGCCTACTCTCCTCCTCCTTCTCCTTTCTCTCGGCCTTGCATCATCAATCCATCGAGCTATATAAGTTGGTCCTCGAGGTTTGCCAAGGTAAGTAAGATCCTTATGTCTCCTCTAGGGCGGTAGTCCCCATTGTTGAACCTAATTAGGTGCTCACCTATCAAGTTGTGGGTAAGATGTTGGATCTTTTGTATGGTTTTGCTCATGTTTGTGCTTGAACGTGTGATTGATTTGTTCACGCTCGAAATGAGGCCGAGGTTCATTTGGATTGAGCTCATCGCAAGAAAAAGTCGCCCAAGCCATAAAGCCTTGGTTTTAGCATAAATAGGATGCCGGGTCCAAGCCTTGCTTAGTGTGGGAATAGCCTAAGGCCTCAAGGTCCTAAATCGACATTGAAGTGGGTCAATCTTATGCCTTGATTGGTATAGGGGTCGCCTAAATCCACGAGGTCTTGGTAAGGCACCAAGCATGCCGATTTCCATAGTCTAAATGGACATGGGGACTTTGTGCTTGGCGTTGAATGAAACTGTGAGCCTAGGGTCCTTCTCGATACATGTGTATTCACAATAGGTTGGAGCTGAGGTCCGTCAAGCTTGGGATTGTTACTAAAGGGAAGTGTATCCAAGCTTCAATGTCTTGGATCGGTATTGAGGCATACTGCTTCTATGACATCTTGATTTTTTCAGGTTCTGAATGCAATTGGATAAATTGGGCCTTTCATCGACGTGCCTATAGTACTTTTCTTTGAGATGGCCACTCATGAGATAACTAGACTATCTGGGGAAGTCATTAAGAGATTTTAATGCAATAGACTTGAGGTTTCGACTAGGAATTGGCTGCTCGACCGTGCTCATCTGCAGAGATCATTACGGCACAGATATAAATCAATCAGAAATCATAGATAGGTCGGTTCGATTGAGATATGTGGCTAAATGTGGGTGATCCCACTAAGTTGCAAAATTCTTGTCGATCGACACTAGATTGATTTTTCTATCGTTTTGGTACCCTGTGTCCATATTTGAAACCTCAAGATTTTCATGACCATCAAGAGTTGCCAATGTATCAAATAGGTTCATTGTAGCTCGAAGAAAATCGGCCACGAGTCATTTGCACTAAAAATATTTGAAAGCTACCCGATAGCCTAGGTCACGCTAAAAATGCGCTGAAGTGAAATTAACCGCGAATTTGAATCCGATTTCAGAAATTGAAGGTTCTGTCATGTCACGATAAATTCAAGGAACGTCAACTCAGTCTTAGAAGATTTTTCTACAACCCGTGACTTTTTGGGAAAAAGTCATTCTAGGGCCGTTTTTATCCAGAAAAAAGCCAGGGACCGTTTTTTTATCGCGCATTTGGGATGCAAGATGGTTCAATTGGTGAGGAAAAATATCAATTTGATTATTGACTCGATAACGGAAATTATTGAGACTAAATGAGATTGATTTGAGAAGGAACAAGTGTCCAATTGAGGGAGAAGACTTGCAAATTGGTAGCTCCCTCCTTACTTAGCCAAAATGGACCAATTCAAGAGTTGTAGAGTGTACATGGGTGGCTGATTTGCAGCCAAGGAAGGTGTGGGTGGTGTACGTTGGTCAAGGGAACACTTGAATGGAAAAAATTGGCTTGTGGTCCCCTTGTTCCCCTTCCCTTGTTCCTCAAGCCAAGCAGCGATCACCATTCCCCTTCCTTTCTATTTTTCGCCCACTAGTAGCTGAGGAAGAGCAGCCAGCAGCCCCGGAGTCGCACGACGCCACCGCTGTCCCACGCTTGCCCGTGCGTGTTCATCCCTTCAGCCGTGTCTCCGCCTCTGCCCGTGCATCCAGGACGCTATCTAGCCACCGTGAGTGGTCGTGGAAGCCCACCGGAGTCGCCGTTCAGCTGCCTTGTACCCGTGCAGCCTTCCCCGATCAATTCCCGCCTCAACCAACCTTGTTTCCTCTCTTTTGCTGCAACAAACAGAGAGTTTGTTAGTGGATTCCCATGGGTGGTCTAGGCCCATTTTAAGGTGGTTCCAGGCCTTGAAACCTAGGCTCGCTTTGGAGAAAGTCGGCCCCTGTTGCGTTCCCGTCAATTTGAACCGACTGGCTCGCCGAACAAGTGAGTTTGCTCACTAAACCTTACTTAGTAGGTTAATTATGCTTAAGGGTTATTTATGTTAGCTTAAGTATGGATTAATGATAAGCTAGGATGGTTAGATTAGCCTTAGAATGGATTAGTGTAACTTAATTAGTGAGATTTGTACAATCAATGATAGATTAGTCGAATCTAGTAGAATTCCTGCAGTTTTGGTCTTTGGACCCTTGTTGTTTACATCCTCAGCTACAACATATATTTTACTCAGGATTTTTAGGGATATAAAAGAAGGAGATATCATCTCCGTCATTTGCAAATAGAATCTCGGACTGTGCTGAAACTAGTGACCTTTGAGGATTCTAGGGGTTTTTATCAACTCTTAGGTTTCGAATTTCAAAATGGTTTCTTCACAAAAATTGTTTGTCACATTTCCTAGTTTAACATATTCAAATTTAAGATCAAACGGACATGTTTTTGACCTCGAACCAAGCTTGTTTTGGAAAATATACTTTCTGGAAACGGACCTAGTTTTGGTATTGGATTGAGCGATTTACTAGGCCGAATCTAGAAGGATTTGGGTTAAGGTGTCTTCATGAAAAATGTTTACTTATGTGTCTATTACAACATATTTAAATTTATGAGTTTTCTGAACTCATTTGATTTGGTTTCTGGATTTAAACTTGGAGACGCGCGAGGGGCATGGTTTCTGCCAATTAGGACCAATTTTAGTTTAGTGATGGTTCTTGATGCTTTTCTTATTTTAATTAGTGTTTTTAATGACTTGTCAATTTAATTTATTAGTTATTTAATTTTGGAAAATTACTGTCAATGCGAAAGACTGTTCACGAAACACTGTTCACGTGCATTGTTCACGTGCACTGTTCACCTGACGATGAAAAATTGTCTAATTTCATGTGTTTGATCTTATGAGGTGATTTGAGTGTATACATGCATGGGCATCCGTATGAATTGAGGTGATCTGTGTTGTGTAAAGGTAACACGATAGGTTGTGAGCAGGTAAAGGGCTAAGTGCTACACGATAGCGAGACTACGTGTGAGTTATGTCTAGAGCCTTGTACTATTGCTTATTGTAACCAAGGGCTAAGTGTTACATCACGACTTGAGTCGCATGGGAATTACCTCTAGAGCCTTGTAGTATTGTCATGCTGGTCAATGGCTAAGTACTACACGATATTGGAACTCGTATGAGTCACCTCTAGAGCCTTACACTATTGCTATATGTGGTCAAGGACTATGTACTACACAATGGCGAGACTTCGTGTGGGTTACCTCTAGAGCCTTAGACTATCGCTTATTGTAATCAAGGGCTAAATGTTACATGACGACTTGAGTCGCATGAGAACTATCTCTAGAAACTTGAGTTTGTTTATTGAGTGGGGATGTTGAGTGGAATTGGAAATTGGATCATTAGAGTGAATATCGGGGGTGGATTGAACCACCGATATACCTGGGCTTGATTATGGGGCGAAATTGTGTGACCCGGAATTGGATGTGTCATAACGATTTGGTCTTATAATCGGGACTTATGTGTTTGATTGGTTTGATAGTGAATGTTCCAATTGATGAGTGCATTAATTATACGCATTTGTGATATGAATTGTGCTGACCTGCAGGAAGGAACTGAGGCCAAGGTAAGCCTCTGTGATTGTATGATTGTATGGTTAAAACGTCTTAGGCGTATTACCCTCCTAATCGAAGTATAGCGAGTGAACTCACTGAGATTTATATCTCACCCCGTCGTGGGTTTCATTTTTCAGGACCGTAGGGTGGAAGACCTGGAGCCAAGTTATGGGGATCTGAAATGTATGTCAGATAGAACAGTTTCTTTTTAAGAGTCAATCTTTTGAAGTTTTGTGATGGTAGACTTTGTATTTGCCTCAGTGTGTAATTAAAAGCATGTTTGTTTGAAAATCTATTGTCCTGATTTTCTGTCCTGACATGATTACTATCAACCATTGAGGGATGGGCATGCGCTCGAGGTTTGGGGCGTGCTATCCCTGTTTGAGTGGTATCAGAGTAGGTCTGTGTATGGAGTGATAAGGTGCGATGAGTCATGAGATAGTTAGTAGGAATGACCTCTATTTTATGCTTATGCATGTGAGTGATAGCTGTTTGGTAGCTTGTTTCGTGGTCACTCAAATTCTAATCTAGTATTGGAATTAGGAAACTGGTTTCTATAAAGACGCTGTAGCACGAGTGATCAAGAGCCAAGGACTCCTTTTAGGCGTACCATCGGACCTGTTGCTCAGGGTGGAATGCCGACATGGGTTGGTACCCGAGGAGGTCGTAGTGGTGGTAGAGCGCCGGTACATGCCAACGCAAGTGAAGGAATACTGCCACAGGCCGGACTAGTGTAGTAGCACCAAGCGATCCTAGGTTTGACAGGATTGTTCAAGCGCTATTGAACCTTGGGAGTTTATTGGGTTAGCAAACTCAAGACCGAGCCACTGTTGTTGCTGCTATTCATATTGCCGCTAGTGCCGTAACCCCTATTGTTGCTGCACCTGTTGAGGTCCAACGTGGAGTTTTAATCGGGGAGCAAGCTACTGCATTCGAGTCAGGATTTAGTTCCAGCAGAGATGACAATTGACTGGGGAAGAAGTTGATGATTAAAGGAAAGTACCCCATTCGTCCCAATCGAAGGAATAAAGTTAGAAAGCCAGCGTAGAGTTGGAATGTTGTGTGTCGCTTCTACGGAGGACGGCATGGACCAACCCTGTGTCACTTCATGACTGATGCCTGCTTTAAATGTGGCCAGTAAGGTCACCTGGCCAAAGATTGTCCCAATAGGCAGATGGAACCACAACAGCTGTCACCACCACTGCCGATAGATCAAGACAGAGAGAACACGCTGTAGGACATTCGGTGGGATGCTTGGATTAGTCCTCTAGTGTAAGGAAGGGTGCAGGCTGTCACCCAATAAGAGTCGGAGGAGTCATCGAATGTGTGCCAAATCTGTGGATGGAAACATGCGTTAGTCCAGTGCCCGAGTATATCAGGAGCATGCTGTGAATGTGGCCAGTATGGCCATTAGGTGAGGAACTGCCCGCGTAGGTCCAGGAGAGCATAAGCATCGTTACTGTAGAGAGGACACCACTATGTTGGCTAAGGGAACATGAATGGACCGACCTTGCATCAATCAGGGGAGGAGTATTTTTGAGGTGTTTATATTAGACTAGCGCAACAAGATGGTTTATGAAGGTTGTAGAACTCCCGTGATTGTAATAAAGCTGTAAAAAAGAGAATCACGTACTATGGTGGTACTTGACTAGTTGCTTATGTATGATCGTAATGTTATGTATAAAAGAATGGCTCGAGGAGCTTTTGTTGTAAGAAATTATGGTACTATTATATTACCATATGATCCGTTAGTAAGTGAAGGTTTCGAATTCATCAGAAGTCGAGGAGGATCCTCGATCCCCTTTTATTTTGTCACTTAAGACAACCAATTTCTGGATGTAGTTTGCTAAGATTTATTTGGCAACTGTAGTGAATGCGACAATTGAGGATCCAAATATGGAGAACGTAGACATGATACTGGAATTTTTTGAGATGTTTCCAAAAGAATTGCCAGGCCTATCGTCAAGGAGATAGAATTCGTGAATGAAATTAGCACCCGGGATAGAGCCACTCTTTAAGGCTTCTTATTAGACGTCATTGTCTGAGTCGAAAGAACTGATGGTGCAAATGCGAGAAGTACTGGATAAGGAATTTACTCGTACCAGTGCATCACTTTGGAGAGCACTGGTTTCATTTGTGAAAAGGAAGATGGTTCATTGCATTTGTGCATTGGCTATCGTCAACCCGATCAAGTGATGATTAAGAACAAGTGTTCATTGTGGAAGATCAATGAATTGCGTGACCAGTTACAAAGTGTGTTGATACTTTCAAGGATCGACTTGAGGATAGGGTATTATCAGCTGAGAACCAGAAAGGAGGTTCTACAAAAGACATTGTTTCGTACTCGATGTGGCCTTTATGAGAGTATTGTAATGCCATTTGGTCTGACAAACGCTCCAGCTGCTGTCATGGATTTGATGAACCGAGTATTTGAGGAATACCTAGATCAGTTCATAATCAAGTTCATCAATGATATCCCGATGTGTTCGAGGAGTGCTGAGGAGCATGAGAGTCATCTGAGGATGGTACTTCAGACCCTAAGGACTCATGGATTAGACACTAAGTTCAATAAGTGCAAGTTTTGGTGGACTCGTGCAGCATTCCTAAGTCACGCGATCTTAGGCAAAGAAATCTCCGTGGACATGACCAAGATCGAAGCAGTTATCAATTGGCCGAGACCAACGTCAGTGTCAGAGATCATAAGCTTTTTGGGTTTAACCGAATACTACAAAAGGTTCATAGAAGGATTTTCAGTATTAGCGTTACCGTTGACTCAACTCCTGAAGACAGAAGAAAAGTTCGAGATTTGGTTTTCAAATTTGAGATGGGCTACCTTCCAAATCTTATAGCCACCACCTACCAAAAAAAAAAAAAAATCTTATAGCCACCCTCAGAATTGAGCCGGATGCTTAGATTTGAATCAAGACACCTCAGTTGACAGACCCAGACATTCAGAAAATCCTACAGGAGGATACCGATAAGAGAAAGGTTGATTTTCAAATTTCTAAAGTCTGAACACTAAAGTTTCGAAGATGATTGTGTGTACCTGACGATGTAGCACTTAGGAGGATATTTTGTCAGAAGCTCATCATAGCAGTTACAACATTCATCATAGCAATACAAAGGTGTATCCGAATTTGTGTCAACACTATTGGTGGTCCAGTATAAGGATGGACATCACCAATCATGTCGTTAAGTGTCAGACGTGTTCGCAAGTGAAGGCATAGCTTTGTAAGCCGAGAGGACTCTTGTAACCTCTCGAGACCCTAGAGTGGAAATGAGTGCACATCATGAAGGACTTTGTGACGGATTCATTATGAAGTTAGAGAGGTAATGATTCCATTTCGGTAGTGGTCGATAGACTAAGGAAGCCGACTCACTTTAGTACAGTACAAAAAGATCTCAACTTGAATAGGCATACAAAAGCGTATGTTTGTTAGATAGTTCGTTTGCATGGAGTGACAGTGATGAATTTATATCAGATCTAGACTCGAGGATTCCCAGTTTCAGCAGAACAGTTAGATGGTTCCTTTTGAAGCAGGACAAAGCAGGGTGTACAGAACTTCAGTTTGTTGAGATAAGGTTAGAGAAAAAAAGATCACAGGCCTAGAGTCAGTTCAGCAATTAGTGATTGCAATTGCCGTGATCAAAAACAGATTAAAGATCGCTCATAGCCGCCAGAAAAGTTGTATCGTTGAGCATCGAAGGCCCTTAGAGTTCCAAAATTGATGATTACATATTTCTGAAGGTGTCACCAATGAAAGATACCTTGCGCTTTAGCAAGGAGGGAAAACTGAAACTGAGGTACGTAGGCCCCTTTGAGATTCTAAAAAGAACCAGGATCCTAACGAATCGTCTTGCGTTGCCGCCAAGGTAGGCGTAAGTGTGTGACGTCTTTAACGTGTCAAGGTTGATGACGTATGAGCTTGACCCGACCCACGTGCTAAATCTTGAAGAATTAGACGTGGACGATAGAGTGTCATACGTGGAAAGCGTGGTTCATATTGTGATTTAGAACAGGTTCTATGTACCAAGATGGTTCCCTTGGTCAAAGTGGTTGAACAACACCACGGGACTGAAGAAGCAACGTGGAAAAGTGAGACTCGATGAGACGACAATACCCCCACCTTTTTGTTTAAAGATTGGTAAAGGTTTAAATTTTGAGGACGAAATTTTATAAAATAGGAAGAGTTGTGACATCCTGATTCTTTTAGGTTTTGATTTCAATTGGATAAGTTGGGCCTTTCATTGACGCGCCTATAGTGCTTTTCTCTGATATGGCCACTCATGAGATAATTAGACTATCTGGGGAAGTCATTAAGAGATTTTAATGCAATAGACTTGAGGATTCGACCAGGAATCGGCTGCTCGACCCTGCTCATCTGTACAGATCATTACGGCACAGATATAAATCGATTAGAAATCAGAGATAGGTCAGTTCGATTGAGATATGTGGTTAAATGTGGGTGATCCCACTAAACTGCAAAATTCTCGTCGATCGACACTAGATTGATTTTTCTATCGTTTTGGTGCCCTTTGTCTATATTTGAAACCTCAAGATTTTCATGACCACCAAGAGTCACCAATGTGTCGAATAGGTTCATTATGGCTCGAAGAAAATTGACCACGGGTATTTTGCACTAAAAATTTCTGAAAGCTACCCGATAGCCTAGATCATGCAAAAAATGCGCCGGAGTGAAATTAACCGCGAATTTGAATCCGATTTCAGAAAGTGAAGGTTCTTTCATGTCACAATAAATTCTAGGAACGTCAACTCAATATCAGAAGATTTTTCGACAACCCAAGACTTTTTGGGAAAAAGTCATTCTAGGGCCATTTTTATCGAGAAAAATCTAGGGACCGTTTTTGATCGAGCATTTGGGATGCAAGATGGTTCAATTGGTGAGGAAAAATACCAATTTGATTATTGACTAGATAACGGAAATTATTGAGGCTAAATGAGATTGATTTGAGAACGAACAAGTGTCCAATTGAGGGAGAAGACTTGCAAATTCGTAGCTCCCCCATTGCTTAGCGAAAATGGACCAATTCAAGAGTTGTAGAGTGTGCATGGATGGCTGATTTGTAGCCAAGGAAGGTGTGGGTGGTGTAGGTTGGTCAAGGGAACACTTGAATGGAAAAAATTGGCTTGTGATCCCCTTGTTCCCCTCCCCTTGTTCCTCAAGCCAAGCAGCCATCACCATTCCCCCTCCCTTCTGTTTTTCGCCCACCAGCAGTTGAGGAAGAGTAGCCAATAGCCCCGGAGTCACGTGATGCCACCGCCCTTCGCTGGACGCCGCCCCGTGCGCCACCGCTGTCCCGCGCTCGCTCGCGCGTGTTCATCCCTTCAGCCTTGTCTCCACCTCTGCCCGTGCATCCAGGAAGCTGTCCAGCCGCCATGGGTGGTCGTCGAAGCCCACCGGAGTCGCCGTTCAGCCGCCATGTACCCATGTAGCCTTCCCCGATCAATTCCCGCCTCAACCAACCTCGTTTCCTCTCTTTTGTAGCAGCAAACAGAGAGTTTGTTAATGGGTTTCCACGAGTGGTCTAGGCCCATTTGAGATGATTCCGGGCCTCGAAACCTAGGCCTGCTTTAGAGAAAGTCGGCCCCCGTTGCGTTCCCGTCGATTTGAACCGACCGGCTTGCCGAACAAGTGAGTTTGCTTACTAAACCTTAGTTAGTAGGTTAATTATGCTTAAGAGTTGTTTAGGTTAGCTTAAATATGGATTAGTGATAAGTTAGGATGGTTAAATTAGCCTTAAAATGGATTAGTGTAACTTAATTAATGAGATTTGTACAATTGATGATGGATTAGTCGAATCCACTAGAATTCCTGCAGTTTTGGTCTCTGGACCCTTACCATTTGTCATTTTTGTAGATCGAAATAGGTTCCGAATTTGAGGTTGATGTCTCATTGAGAAATTTTTTAAACATCCTCAGCTATAACATATATTTTACTCATGATTTTAGAGATTTAAAAGATGGAGATATCAGCTCCGTCATTTGCAAACAGAATCTTGAACTGTGCTGAAACTAGTGACCTTTGTGGATTCTAGGGGTTTTTATCAACTCTTAGGGTTCGAAATTGAAAATGGTTTCTTCACAAAAGTCATTTTTCACATCCTCTAGTTTAACATACTCAAATTTCAGATCAAACGGACATGTGTTTGACCTCAAACCAAACTGGTTTTGGAAAACAGACTTTCTAGAAATGGACCCAGTTTTGGTACTTGATTGAGCGGTTTACTAGGCCGAACCTAGAAGAATCTAGGTTAAGTTGTCTGCATAAAAAATGTTCATTTATGTGTCTATTACAACATATTCAAAGTTGGGAATTTTCTGAACTCGTTTGATTTTGTTTCTGGATTTAAACTTCGAGACGTGCGAGTGGCCCGGTTTCTGCCAATTATGCCCAATTTTAGTTTGGTGATGGTTCTTGATGCTTTGCTTGCTTTAATTAGTGTTTTTAATGACTTGTGAATTTAATTTATTTGTTATTTAATTCTGGAAAAATACTGTTCATGCGAAACACTGTTCACATGCACTGTTCACCCGAGGAGGAAAAATTGTCTAATTTCACGTGTTTGATCTTATGAGGTGATTTGAGTGTATACAAGTATGGACATCCATATGAATTGAGGTGATCTGGGTTGTGTAGAGGGAACCTGAAAGGTTGTGAGCAGGTAAAGGGCTAAGTACTACACGATAGCGAGACTACGTGTGAGTTACCTCTAGAGCCTTATACTATTGCTTATTGTAACCAAGGGCTAAGTGTTACATGACAACTTGAGTCACATGGGAATTACCTCTAGAGCCTTATAGTATTGTCATGCATGGTCAAGGGCTAAGTACTACATGATATTGGAACTCGTGTGAGTCACCTCTAGAGCCTTGCACTACTGCTATATGTGGTCAAGGACTAAGTACTACATGATGGCGAGACTTTGTGTGGGTCACCTCTAGAGCCTTAGACTATCGCTTATTGTAATCAAGGGCTAGGTGTTACATGGCGACTTGAGTCGCATGGGAACTACTCTAGAGCCTTGAGTTTGTTTATTGAGTGGGGATGTTGAGTGGAATTGGAAATTGGATCACTAAGAGTGAATAACGGGGGTGGATTGAACCACCGATATGATTTACCCACGCTTGATTATGGGATGAAATTGTGTGACACGAAATGGAACTTGTCATAACGATTTGGCCTTATAATCGGGACTTATGTGTTTGATTGGTTTAATAGTGAATGTTCCAATTGATGAGTGCATTAATTATATGCATTTGTGATATGAACTGTGCTGACCTATAGAAAGGAACTGAGGCCAAGGTAAGCCTCTGTGATTGTATCATTGTATGGTTAAGACGTCTTAGGTGTATTACCCTCCTAATCGAGGTTCAGCGAGTGAACTCATTGAGATTTATATCTCACCCCGTCGTTGGCTTCATTTTTCATGATCGTAGGGTGGAAGACCTGGAGCCGAGTTGAGGGGATTTGAAGTGTAGGTCAGATAGAACAATATCTTTTTAAGAGTCAATCTTTTGAAGTCTTGTGATGGTAGACTTTGTATTTGACTCGGTGTGTAATTAAAAGCATGTTTGTTTGAAAATCTGTTATGCTACTTTTCTATCTCGAGATAATTACTATTAGGGGATTATTTATTCGCTTCCGCATGTGCAATAAAAAGAAAGGGTTGGTGACTCGTCCTGAGAAGTCGCAAAATTTTTGTCGACCACTAAGGGATGGGCATGCGCTCGAGGTTCGGGGTGTGACAGCTTCCAAGCCTTGTCCAGTATGAGAATTGACGCTAATGATTGATTCTAGTTACAGACTAAAGATCGTTCCGAACATATTTACTAGTGAAGTATAAGAAACTCATGATGCACGCGAATGAATGAGTACGCCTTTGGGCCATGCATATGTTGACTAAGAGAAACGATAAGAACCAGTTCGTATGATGCATTTATGCATGGACTGAAAGAGGAAAAAAGCGCCCGTCACCACACAGCGTTGGTGACAATGTCTCATTCATTGAACGAGATGCCTTGGTTGAGCCGGGATGCCTAGGTTTTGAACCCAGAAGCCTCGAGAAGCCTTGATCGAGCTGAAATGCCTTGGTCGAGCCAGGAAGCCCAGGAAGAAGCTAGAAGCCCAAGTCAAGCTAGGAGAGCCTGGTTGAGCCAAAAGGACGCTAAATGAATTTGCACGAGTGTGGGTATATGCATAAGTATGATATGTTGATATATTTATTTATAAGCCAAAGGTAAGTATGCAGTATGCATTGAAGCATGTTGCGATGAACATTTGCATGTAATCAAGGGTAGCAACAAGTTTGCTATTGATTTGTTATTGACACGGTTTACGAGTGTTGTACTAGTTAAGCTTCAATGATGAGATGTTATTCCTAGTAGAGAGCTAGGAATTTTACTTAATGAGTTTCCCCAAAACTCACCCCCTCATCTTTCAGTTTTGTAGGCATGGAAGTCTCACGTCAGTTTTGTGAGCTATAGTCACGCTAGAGGAGATAGAATTTCTCTTGACCTATGTGGAAAACTTGTACTGCAATGTAAAAAGAAAAAAAGGCCCATAGAGAAAGGGCTTGTAAAAGTACTGTTATAATATAAATTAGTGTGTTCTACTTGATGTAGGTCCCAATCTTCCAGCTGTCGTTTGTCCAAAAAGTTGTGTATTCATGTTTCCGCAGGTGCATGATAACAAGATAAAAAGAATCGAGATGGCAATGAGCTTGGGACATCGCGAAAATAACCCTCAAAATTCGTGACCCTAAAGATGGAGTTGGGGTCGTTACAACATACCTCCCATTTAATTAACAATCAAATAATATTTTTTTTGTCTCTCCTATCTCTAATTTTTAGACTTTCTCTCCGCCTCTTTGCGAAACACGAGAGTCAAACCACACACCTATGATACTAGCGTCCCCCCGGCAATTACATAATATTAATTAAGCCTTTTTCTTATCATTTTGTACATATTTCAATTAATTGACAGATCACATCTATCCCATAAAATCCATATACATGGCCTATATACATAAAAAGGCCAAACCCACTCAAGACGTAGATAGGCTTAAACCCCACTAACTACATACGCCAGGATAATAAGTTCTATCTCTCTCCAACATCAAGCTTTCAGACTTCAAAAAGTAGACCGCATCCCTCTCCATATTAGTTTTATGATACCAGTTTCATTCCACCGATATAGTTGCCTCAACCCACCCCCACCTCCCCTAGGAAGACAAACGTCCTCCCATTTGACTTTTGCCTTTCCGCGGCAAACAGATTTAAAGGCACTTACGAGCTTTTCGATCTCTTTGTCCGGTAGCATTAAGAAAGCACACCAATAATTGATTATACTGATGGAGTACAAAGCTAATTAACAGCAATCTACCGACAAAAGCTAGTTTTATGTATGCCCAATTATCTATATTAATAGACTATAAATATTTGATAAGATTACAGACTACTTTATTTTTGTCCAATGCCTACTTAATGAGTAAGTTGCTTGCCTATTTGGGTTTGGTCCGATTGCACTCCATAAGTTTCACTGATATCACCAATTTGGTAAAGCTTATTGCAATTAATATAACGTACACCTATCGATTTTCCAATTGTGAGTTCACGAAATCAAGTCATTTGCTAGCTCCACCGTTCCAGGACGTCTCCGTGAAGTCTAGCGAATCGTTGTAATTGAAGAAGTCAGTATGATGAGAGAGATAGACCAACGTTCAGACGATGGTGACAAGTGGTGGCACCACCACTGCTCAAGCAAGCGAGGGCTAGCGTAGTGCTCCAATGAGGACCATCGGACCTCACCAAGTCCCCAGCGAGGGTCGACAACTCTTGCTAGTGCTGCCAAACCTTGCTTTTTCTCTCAGATTTTGTTTTCTTTTTTTTCTAAAAATTTGGAATTCCCTTTTAATTTTTCAGCCTCTTTTTTCTTTTCTATATATTTTGGCTTCTTTCTTTTTCATTTTCAGCCTATTTTTTAAGTACTTTTTCAGGTTTTCTTTTTTCCCTAAGGCACCAAATATATCTTTAAAGAACATAATGAAATATCGCGTTCAACTCAATAGTTTTTTTTTGGTAAAGGCGTTCAACTCAATAGTTTAGTTTGACAAGTTTTAAATTTTTATTATACTATTTAAAAATCTTAAAATTCAATTGCACTTTTGTAATAAGTTTTAGGAGTTTAGATTCATTTATTGCTTCTCCAATTTTTAATACTTTTTTTCCAATGCTTTGGCATTGTAATGAACCTGTGATTTGGCACTTCCATGTTTAAAAAAAAAAAAAAAGTCCATCTTTCTACATCAAATTGTTGCGACCCGACCTCCTTGGGGCAAAAGGTTGAGTTTAGAGGTACTTAACCATGAGAATTCCCTCACGGTTTGCATCCACAAAGGAGTCATCACCTCATCTTTCGGAACGAACCATTCGTGAGTTCCCTCGTGCGTGGTTGCGAGCTCTCCCGAGCTCGTACCTCGCGTGATGGCAAAAGTTGACGTGATCCGCACCTACCCAAGCGACACATCTCAGAAAAGAAAGTTGGGTGTGGATATCGAATTTCGGGATATCTTTACCAAGGTAGCCTTCCCATCAGTACTCACTCCCCATGGATGGCATCATTTTATCCATTAGGAACTTTCCACAGTGGGTATACTAGACCATGGTGAACCTTGTCGAGGCCCATATACTTGACGATAGGATTATTTAATCGATCTAGTTGATTAAACAATTTAAAAGAAAGACGAGAATCACCATTAGCCTCGTTTTTGGAGATCGGCTAGAAAACCCAATCGAGAGTCGAGAGTTATCCCTCGATTTCATATGTCTTGTTTCCTATGATGATCATGCGTGTTTTTTTTTTTTACTTTTTTGGGATCGATCAACTTAAGCTAAATGATCATGCGTGGATGATTATTTTATATGATTCTAATTCTAAGAAAGAGAAAAGGAATCACACAATTGAAATTTAAATGCCAGACAATAAGTAAACAACCAAATAAGCAATAAGGGAAACGGTAAATCTAACATGCAACCCGCAACTCGTCGGGTGTTTATACAAACGAAGAAACCCGAAACATATATTAGGGAAAATGGGTACAATGATATGGTCCGAATGAATATCGACCTTACATGATCTCAAGTCTTGATGATTCTCCACCTCCAGGACCTAATCTAATCTTAACCTAAATCTAGACTAGGTAAATACAGTGGGAAAAAACAATCGTTCATAGCAAAACAAACAAAAGCATGAGAAACAATCAAGAACAATTGAACAAAGGAAGTCATGTACACAAGTGAACAAATAGGGCCTCAAGGTCGGCCTTTGCAATTCACGCATCAGTCTCTGTAAACGCCTATCCCAAGTCATTTTTTATGACTTACGACCATTAATGACCATTTGTATTCTCGCATAGCCACTAACATTTATTAGTCCCTAAGACACGTTCTAGATGCATCCCAAGGTATACCCATGAAATTAGGCATCGTACCTAAACATACATCGAACATTCACATGCATTAACAAGAATTAAATATGCGGGTAGGCCCTTAAGCCTTATTTCTCAAACAATCAATCAATTTGAGTGAACCATCGGCGAGTCACTTATTCAATAGACAAGCGCCAATCACAATCACAAGCATTTCTAATAAATGACATGGTTTCATGCATGTGTAGTCCATGTGATGCTTCAAAAAAAAGTGTTTAAAAGTGAGATCTTTGGACAAAGGAACATCTCAGCTATGGAATACATTGAATTGTTAAGGCTAATATGGGGCTTGCTTATCATGCACTCACAGCCGTCGCAGATATTTTAAATATGGTCCAAACCTTGACAATCTCGATGTCAAATTAAAGGTTTAAAAGATTCTGAAATATTTAGACAAAGGAACATTTTGGCTATGGAACGCATTTAATTGCCAAAGCTAGTCTGAGGTTCACATATCATGCACTCACAGATATCGCAGACATTTTAAATACGATCCAAACCATAATATTTCCAACGTCAAATCAAAGATTTTAAAAGTTTTAAAATAATTGATATCGGAAGCATCACATGTACCAAATTCATTATGATATGCAACATCGACACTTCAAATCAATTTTGGACAAAATGTGATCAAAAGATCGTTTATTGGAAATTTTTTACAATGAAGATCAAGGAATTTGGAATGGATTTCATGAAGATTATGAACCTAATTTTTCATGCAAGTCATCCTGACAAAATCCTAATAGAAAATTATAACAAGGATTTACAACGGAACATTGCAGACAAGACAAATAAATTCAACAAAATTGAAAAGGACCCATTGACAATTTGTCTTTGAGAAAATTACACAATATACATGACATTACAAGGAACAAACTTCCTTAAGAAAGTTTTCTAAGAAAAGGTATGCGAGTATTTATAAAAATTCAATGAAATTCACTATTGCATCAGAATTTTTATCAAACAGCGTGGTAACATGCCATTACAAGTGAAATTTGACCTAATAAACATAGGCTAAAAAATGTAAAATTTCACCACAACGAAGATAAAAGAGAGACGACCATATTCTGTTAAGAGTCCAAATGCATAATCTCTACCTAAAAAATCACACGAAAATAGTAAAAGTCTATTAAACAGAGGTAAAGCAGGGGTTCCGAATTTAACCTAAGTCAGATTTCTAACCTAGTTTGGAAAAAATGGAAAATAGGTCTAATTGTCACGCCCCAATCCTTGGGCACGCACACATCCTTCTACTTTGTTGATTTTAGAATGCGATATCCCAGGACTATGTATCGCCGACTCTTTCATTTTTAATAGCACATGCGAAAGCAGTTATAAATCCTTAGACAATAAAACGATGTGATAGAAAAGCAAGGCCATTTTTTTCATATTGAAATCCACAATCATACTTTTATACAGAGCATATCTCAAAGTATTTCACAACTATTCACGACTTTCTAATTTCACTCTTTTCACATAAAGGCAGGGTTCACAAAAGAGGATGAGATCTCAGTCCTCATCCGGGTCGTACTCAGGATCATCCTGATCCTCTTCTGACTCTTCTTCACTAAGCTCGTTTCCTTCAAGCTCTTCATCTTTTTCTGGCTCATTGTCATCTTCTGGTTCCTCCTCCTCAGGCTTATCTACAGGCCTGAAATGTTGTCTCACAACCGGGATGAGACTATGTTTTAGCAAATTCTACCCCACTAAGACTCGATTGGGAAACCAATACGCTAATCGGACTGCCTATACACGCATGGGTTAGAGGACTTACCTTGGCCTCAGATTCCACCTGAATATTAGCATAATTCAATAGGCACCCTAGCAATCGCATCACAAATCGATATTTTGATCAATCGACCTAGTTGATTACATGTCATTCGGACCATTCAAGGTCATCTCCACTCAATCAGTTAATTCACGACAACGGATCAAATCATTGATCAATCGACCTAGTCGATTACATGTCTATCGGATCATTTCCAAGTCAAATCACTCCTCAATATAAAACCTCCAATTGTACTCTCAGTCACAGAGCTACCATAATGCTCTCGGGCGTCGTTTTCGCCAAGGTGATGTATGCAATGGACAGCACTCGTGCGTTCTTTAAGGCGCCGTTTTCACCAGTGATTTCCTTTTCGCCGAACCACGTATGTCTATACTAATGCAGGTAATAGACAGCACTCGTGCGTTCTTTAAGGCGCCGTTTTCACCAGTGATTTCCTTATCACCGAACCATGTATGTCAATACCTCGTACCTAATCGATCTCAGCCAAGAGTATTCCCCGTTCAATCTCACGATTCTCTCCACTTTAAAACTCATCAAAGCATTATAAATGCTAAATAACCATACTCGGCCATCTACCAATCAATTATTCGATTTCACTCAACTTCAATTAATTTAGGAATAATTCCTCAAATATCACAATTAATTCACTTCCACGCAACGTAGAGTTCAAATAAATAAACAGACTGCACCACGACAATCAGCACGAAATTTCGGTCGTCGACTATCCCCGCCTAATTTCCGAAAATAAATAAATAAATAATTAATTTTGAAAATTAATAAATAATTACTAAAAATATAATTTAGGTCTGTAATGCTTAAATGAAACCCACTAAGGGTCAAGAAAAAATCCTGAGATGCATTCAATAAATACTATAGGCAATTCTCTAGCTAGGTACACTAACCACCTAACTAATATGCAATGCAATTAACTAATAATCACTAATCCATGCTAATCTAACCACCTAATCCTACTTAATTAACACTAACCAATCCTTAAGCATAATTAGTCTACTAAGCATGGATTAGTGAGATTACTCACCGGAATAATGCGCAAATCGGCTCAAACTGACAGGAACGGCGCGGGGAACAATAAACTCCAAAGGCGGGCCAACTTTCGAGGTCCGACACCACCTCAAAACGGACCAAGAAGCCGTTGTGAAACCCTCTCTATTTCTGTTCTGATCTTGCTGGAAATTGAAGCAAACAACTCGGTTAAGCATGGGAATTGACCGGTAAGGAGGAAATAGGCCAAACCAGGCCATGGTGGGTCTTTACCGGCAAAGAAACACTCAAAACCAGCCACGGCGAGGCTCCCACAGATCAAGGACAGCTGCTGGACGGCACGGCTGAAGGCGGAGAGGGCGCGGCCAAGCACGGCGGCACGCGCACACGGGGAAGGGCAACCGGTGACGGCGGGGACGGTGGCCACTCGGCGTGCGATGGCTAAATGGCGGGCAGCTTCTTCCTCTACTATGCTAGTCCAGAATGGTGAGGGGAGAGGGAGATTGGGTTGATCAAATGGAGAGAGGGAGAAGAGATAAGAGAAGTGAGAGATGGAGGGCTCCACTTGACCAATTTTTCCACAAAAATATCCTCTTCAAGCAACCTCAACCAAGTAGAATCCTTGGCTCTCATTTAACCACACACACCTCTCATAACCTTTGAAGTAGTCCACTTTGGCTAGGCATGATGGGGGTTACGAATTTTGGCTCAATCTTCCTCAAATGGATTCAATCCTCTCTTGATTCCACCTCAAATGGCTTTAATAAAATCAATTGATGTCTTAATTATCAAGTTGACAATTTTCCTTATCCAAGAATCCCTCATGCTCCTCAATGTTGTCATCAAAATAATTTCCCGGCTTCAATTGCATAAAACGGTCCGCCGACGACTTTTTTCCAAAAAGTGTCGGTTGTCAGAAAAATCTTTTGAGACTGAGTCAATACTCCTAGAATTTATTGTGACATGACAAAAACTTCAATTTCTGAAATCGGACTTGAATCGGCGGTTAATTTTCATTCGGCGCACTGTTAGCGTGACCTAGACTACCGGGTAGTTTTCAGAACTTTTTAGGGCAAATGACCCGTGGTCGATTTTCTTCGAACCACTATGAATCCACTCGACTCAATGGCAACTCTCTATTGTCGTGAAAATCTCGAGGATTCGATTACGGACACAAGGTACCAAAACGACAGAAAAATCAAATTAGTGTCGGTCGACGAGAAGTTTCCAATTTAATGGAGTCACTCACGATTGGCCACACATCTCAGTCAAACTGACATATCTCTGATTTTAATTCGATTTTTAACTGTACCGTAATGACCTCTAAAGATGAGCACGGTCAAGAAGCCGATTCCTGATCGAGTTTTCAAGTCCATTGCCTTAAAATTCCTTAATAATTTCCCCCAATAGTCTAGTTATCTCAAAAATGATCAGTTCTGAGAATAACCCTATAGGCGCGTCAATGAAATGACCGATTTATTCAGTAGAAGACAAGGTTGAAAAATCTGGATGTCACACTAATGATGAGCAAATTGTACAAAATCAATGGCATTTGAAAGGTCTAAACAAGCCCTACGACTTTTGAGAAGGGTTTAAGTTCAGTTGCGATCCAATCAAGGTTCATAAAAGTGCGCATGTCAGCCATTAACAAGACAGAACATGGTATGCATTTATGAGTTCAAAGATCACTTAAACAATGCATGAATGGTATGAAATTTACACACAACGAAGAATTAGATGTGACAATGGTTTAGGTAAATCACCTAATCCTAGATCGAGATGCAAAGAAACTATACAAATCATTGACAATTTACAAATGACTTAAAACTAAAACAACTTGTTCGATGATTTTCAAATGCAACTAGTCTAATTGAGGTGTAATGTTCATATATTAAAGAAGGCTTAATTGTGACGTGACATACATGAAACACGAAGCTTGTAACATGTATTTTAAACATCGAGAAGGCTGTAATGCACGATTTGGTCTATAAGAGACCCAAAAGAATGTGTTTTAGCATGCCCAAAGGTAAACCCCTAAACTAAGGCAATCATCATGAAATATTTTCGATTTCAGCCATTCTGGGATGCACAAAAATCTAACAAAAAATTATACATGTAGAGCACACGATGATGAACATTTTTCATGGGACCTCAAGACTTAGTTTGGATCATGTAAACCGATGCAAAAATAGCAAAACAAATGCGTATTATGGAATGTCCTAATTGCAGCAGTACCTAATTAGATTTGAGCATGTAATTGACACACTAAACGACAAGTGATCCACTTGAATTTTATCTTTCTAGAATCCTTGAAACATGCATTACAAGTTAATGAAGGATGTGAAGCCCAACTAGTTCATTTAAAAGCTCAAACTCACACAAACTCAATTCGGATGCAATGCAAGACAGATTGACCTAAGTTCTGTTTTATGCGGTGTTGCCTGACAAAAACATCTCTGAAAAATCTAGAAAAAAAAAATGTATATCATGGACAAGACAATTTTGAACAAATCTTGTGAAGGAAACTTTTCCAGAAATTCATCAAAAAAAATTAGTACAAAAATAAGAAAATCAAAAGTCGGAACAAAGACAGAACACTAAAATGACCAAACTACTACAGAATCGACCATTTTTCAAGGACCAAACGTCGTATGTTTGGGGCGTGCAACTAAACAAATCGAAGGTCTTGAAGTCTATTTTCTAAACCTAAAGGGATCAAAGTCAGAAAAACTCATCTAGGGCCTTCAATCAAGCCACAGAGGTCCGAAAATCACTGGTTATCAAAGATTAAGTTCAATCAACTACAAATTCATGATCAATCCACAACAAACTTCAGCAAATCATCAAACAACTTCATCAACATCAAATCAAAGCATAATATATGGATGTAATCTTGAATCCTAGCCCCGATCAGATATGCCAATCTTGCTTCATTGGATTCAAGTTCGAGAATCCACCTTTTTGCAATTATCTTCAAAACGAAACGCAATTGGACGAAACAGCCTTCACCGGAAAATGATTAAGGCTCCACGGATCAGATCAGATTGCTTATGGAGTGCCTAGAGGGCCGGCTGGACCACTGGTTTGATCTCCAACTTGAACCGGTCCAAGATGGACTGGCTTTGCTTGCCAGTGAGGGAAAAGAGGCCACCGGTGGCCGATCCTCCAATCCCCGACGGATTCTTCCATGAGCTGATTGGCGTAGATTAGACCACCGATCGGAGGCATCAGACAGGTGATTAGGCCGGTCAGAGCAATGACTGGCTTGATCACCAGTCTTCTAAGCCATGAGAAACGACGGCTAAATGGGAAAATCCAGCGGTTCCAGCGATGATCTAAGGTTGCGTTGTAGGAGAGAGGAGGCCAAAGAGGACTTGTCATGCCCCGAACCCCGGGCACGTGCACATCCCTCATTAGTCGATTAAAAATGCAACGTCCCAGGACGCGTTGCCAACATATTCTTTTTTATCTTTCAATTAAGCACATCCATAAGCAAATTAAATAAACCCCTAACAACAAACAAACACAAGGATAGTAAAAACAGGACAGCAAATTTTTCTCAAACTACGCTTTATACAAATAACAAGTTAACCCTACAAGTTCATTTTTATAAGTCTATAAAAAACAAACGCCTACGTGACCGACTAACAAAAAAGGTTAAGGTCGGGCCTAACTTCCATCCGTCCTAATAACCAAATCCAGGCTTGAGCAAGATGTCGGGTAGGTCATCAATTGAACACGGCTCCCCAGGCCCTACTTGTGGCATCCGGGTTTTCATCAGACCTCGAATAAGTAACGGCTCGTCATGGGTTCCAGACTATCAATTTGCATGACCATATTCACGTCCATTTGGCCGGTCAAACAATAGAAAGGATGGCTGACCCATGCAACAAATAGGGTCTCGTTTGTTTATGGGAAGTGGGAATTGATGGCGAAAAAAAAAATTCTCGGTGAAGGCCCACGTTCTTAGTCCATATTCACACCAGAATGAAGAGCCAACAGCCCACGCCCATGCAGCCCATACGAACGTTGAGGAGTCAACCAAGGTGGGTGGTTGACCGAGGGGCACCCAGCAACAGCCACGTTGCTCTGCATTTCGGTGGCCAGCGAAGGAGGAGCTCGGAACAGCTGCTTCGTTCGTGTCTACAAGTGGCCAAAGAAAATTGCCACGTCTCCCCCACCTGTCCATTTCTGCTGCATCCACCGAAACCCCTACATGCAAATATCATCATTAGTCTAATTAATTTTGAGAGAATTATTAGCTCGGTTTTGATGGTGAAGAAAGGGAGTGAACTGAATAGAATTTTGAGCAGAGAGAGAGAGACTGAACGAGTGAGCGAGCACGTGAGAGAGAGAGATGCGAGCAGTGAATGAGTGCACGGTGTGAGGAAGAAGAGACCGCCCGTGCCCATGCTCGAGCTGCCGCCGTCGTCACCGCTGGTCTTCGTCGCCGTTGAGCCAAGCCCGAGCTTTCGGTTTTGCTTGCTGTCAAGCTAAGGAATTAGAGGCAAGTAGAAGTTCATCAATCTATGTGATGTAGTGCTGTTGCTGTCTAGTGTAGTGCAATAGACTTGAGGAAGGGTTGAGATGAAAACTGAATGCCAATCTGTGGAGGATTGAATATGAAGTTGCTGTTTTGTGTTGGATTGAGCAACATAAGTTCTAGATTGAGGCTATAAGTCATTGCATGTTGCATTTGAGGCTTGCATGTCTCGAAATCAAATTGTGAGTGAGCTGTGATTGTTGAGTGAGGTGTAATGGTGTGTGCCGAGTGAAGAAAAGGTGATGCATGTTGAGTTACATGAGCCGAGATGTGAGTATGTGCTTTGTACCGAGTTGTGAAGGATTCTAGGTGAGTGAAAATGTACTATGACTACTCCTAGATGCTGTGTAAGTGTGTTGAGATGCTACATGATGAATTTGTAGTAAAACAAATGGTTTGATTGAACTGGAAATGACGAGAAAAGCATTAGATGTTTTCTATCTTAGAGGAACATGGATAGAAAGTCGGTTATATTGTGTCGCTTTAATTTCTAGAGATGAAGATGAGGAATAAAACCATTTGACTTAAGATAACATTCATTAGATTCAGTTTAACACATAGTTATAGCTATATGAATACAAGAATGTGTAGATAGAAGCAATTCATTTTAAAACAGAAAAACTGTTCCGTAGAAAACGGCCTGACCTTTGATGATTCTTCAAATTTTCTGTATTTACCTAGATAGAATTGGACTTCGAACCCTAATTAAAATTGTAGGACACATCCCTAGGAATAACGTATCAAAATTTGAGAATAAATGGACAAGGTTTGGTGAGTAAAACGATTTTCCTTGTAAATGTTAAATTTGAAAGCTATTACAGAATGTCAGTAAAGAGTATAACGATTACTGCTCTTGATATACAATGAATCTGACTTAGTGTTCTGCATGAAAAATTTTCTTTTAGGTCTTGTTTATAACATATCAAAATCTCAGCATTTTCTGAGTTCATTTAGGGTTATTCCGAAATTTTCATTAAAACTGCACATTCTGGTTTTTAAGCTGTTTTACTCCGACTTTGCTCAACTGATTTCAAAAGTGAATGCATCTTGGGTTGTTATGTGATATGATGATACTAGCATTGGCATATCATGCAATATTGAGATGTGATGAGACTCAAGAGACATCTTGTCATTGCATTGAAAAGTGTTTTTGGAAATTAAGATGTTAATTGTTGCCGTTGGACCCTCGGGTCAACGATGCCCCAGGAGTCGGGATGCCCAAAGCTTCGAATGAGTCGATGCCCTTTGGATGCCTGGTTGTATTATGAATACATGCCCAGAGGTCTTTCCCCGGGAGTGTCGGGATGCTCGGTGGTATATCGGTACGTAATTCCAGGGGATGCCTGGTGGTATGTCGGTACGTAATTCCGGAAGGCAGGGGTAACCATTTTCATGGTGAGCCCCAGTGATTCCTCGTGATGCCAGGTGGGATGCGAGATGCCCAGAGGTGTATGCCAGATGCCCGGAGGTGTGTGCCGGAGGACTTCGCGATGCCAGGATTGGGTGCGAATGCCCAGAAGGATGCAAACATTAGTCCTCTGGGGGGGTGAAACCTTTTGAATGTTAAAACTGATGGTTCCACTAAGTGTGCGTGTGGTCTGGTTATAGGACTAAATTGTATGACATGGAATGGGACGTGTCATTATAGTTTGGCCCTATGATCGGGACTTGTGTGACTGGACATGATGCATCTTAGTGGTTGGAAATGCACTGGTCATTGCATTGAAGAGTTATATGGTTTGGATGCATACTCATTCATTGATTGCCTATCTTGTCTATCTTGTATGAATCTAGATATTGATGGTACTGCGTGATATAGCTTAATGAATCTTTTACTGCTGAGTGGTTGTACTCACCCATTTTGGGGACTAACATTTCAAACTAGATAAGATGCCTCTGCTATCACCGCCACCAGCAAATTGACCGAGTGGTTGGATATGACCACGAGGAGGAGGACAGCAAAGGAATGAACTTTTGGATGCCGACACTGATCGATGGACTTTAAGTATATGACTGTTGGAAAAGATGTCGGTCATCTTTTTAAGTATAGCGGAGTATAGAAGACTATGGCATTTTGATGTACCGATGAATGATGTCCATCTGGTTTAAGTAAATAAAAGTGTTCGGCTTTTACCTATAAATGTTTAGTTGGTGTGCATCGTTTTCTGAATATAGGGAAGGGAGTTGTTGGATACGCTTCCGCCATATTTCTGCGCAGGGACCAATCTAAAAGATATAAACCCCCAAGAGTTATGGGCCTATTATGATTCTATGGTATTAGAGTAATATATTGCCAAGACAAGAGAAAGGTAAGCGCACTGTGGTGACCCCAATGGATCGGGGGCCGTTCGAGGGGTGCCACACTACTGGCTCAGTATTTGGATCTATGACGACACCTGTGACAGCCTGATTTTCGAGTATGTTTTCAATTAAATGAATTGGGCTTTTCAATGAAATGAATTGGGCTTTTCATCGACGTGCCTATGGCATTTTTCTCTAAGTTGGCCACTAACGAGATAACTAGTCTATTAGGTGAAGCCGCTGAGGAATACAAATGCAATTGACTTGAGAATTCGACCAAAAATCAACGACTCAACCACACTAATCTGCAAGGGTCAATACGGCATTGTTAAAATCGATTAAAGACTAGAGATAGGTCGATTCAATAGAGGCATGTAATTAAGCTTGGGTGATTCCACCTAATTGCAAAATTTGTGTCAAACGGCACTTAACCGATTTTTGTCGATTTTATACCCTGTGCTTGTCACGCCCCGATCCTCCGAGCATGTGCCGATCATTGCTTGATCAGTATAATAGTGATGTCCCAGGACACATCGCTGATCCATTCATTTTAATACGCATGCAGAACTGAATAAATAAATCCCCAGACAACAACAAGATGGGATAGAAAAGTAAGGCCACAAATTTTCCAAACCACAAGTCATGTCATATACAAAACCAGTATTATAAAACCAAGGTCTGCAAAACAAGGGGGAGGCTTTCAAAAACTAGAGGCACAATAGGCAGTCGAGTTCTCCTCTGAGTACACCGGGGATTCTGGATCCGACGGACTTGGGTCCATCATCGAACGACCAAGAGGATCTGCAGTGCCTTTCCCAAAAGCAACCTCCAACATGAACCGAGATACCTTAGACTCCGGTATGGGGCTCTCTCTCTATGCATTCCGCTCTTGATGGTACCATGATCGGTAATGATAGGACACCTTACGGGGTAGACCCACATCAACCTAGACCACAGACTGCACGAGTGCATGTTCCCATCCCCTAGGGTCCCCATGCAACGGAATATAAGTTACATGTTCCCTGATCTGCTTCGGTCGTCCAAAATGCTTGGAATGAGCTGCCATCCAAGGACTTGAAAAATGTTATCCCACAACAGGGTGAGACGACGTCTCAACAAATTCACCCCCTAAGACTCAACTAAGAAGAAAATATGCCCCAAGGGCTGCCTAAGCACAAATACGAGTCAGAGGACTTACCTTGGCCTCAATTCCTTCCTGCAAGTCAATATAATTTGTAATTCATCGAATCACATCAACAACACAGAACATCACATTAGATCAAATCATCGATCAATTGACCTAGTCGATTCCATGTCTTCAGAACCATCACACGGTCATTTCAATTACTCACTCCAACTGTTAATTACGGCCACGCTTGGGCACGACCTACTAAATATTCAGCGGTGAATTACAGCCCAACGGGCACAACCTAGGTTAGGTGGTAATCACGGCCCAATGGCATAACCTAGAATATGTGGTAATCACGGCCCAACGGCACAACCTAGATTAGGTGGTAATCACGGCCCAATTGGCACAGCCGATTCCAAGTTCGACGGTAAATCACGCCCCGATGGGCACAGCCTATGTTAGGTGGTAAATCACAGCCCAATAGGCATAGCCATACTTCGGCGGTTTTCTTGACCTAACTCATAACATCATGCCCAACAACTTTCAATAGTCATCTTATTATGACTATAAACCATCACACGATTAATTACCTACAGCCAAGGACGTGGCATTCCACACTTAAATTCCTCAATTAACATAACATCTTGGCATATTTCCCTCGTATTAAGGGTATTCGATAAAAATAATCGTATGTGGGTACACGGTCGGCCTCACCTAAAAATATAATATCTTTACTTTCAAAATTTCCACCACTTATATAGTCGATAAAAACATTTTTGCCGCTGTAAACCAACGCCGAGTAATTTTCTAATTAAAAACTAAAATTAATAAATTTTGGGATAACTATCCCAAAATTGCCAATCACACTCAATTTGCACAAAATAACAGTCAATTAAATAAATCAATCACACCACTGCAATCAGCATAAAATTCCAGTCACCAACCATTTCGGTCTAATTTCCGAAAAATAAATAAATAATTAAATAATTACAAAAATTAATTATTAATGCAATTAAATAGAACGTAGGCCTGTAAAGCCTAATTAAAAGCCGAGACGGGTTCGGAAAATTCCCGAACCTGTCTAAATAAATACTAGAGCATAATTGCTTACTACTTACCCAAATCTAACCACCTAACATACATCAAGGATTAACTAAATCACTAATCCATTCTAACTAACCACTTAATCCTAGCTTAGCCTAAACTAAACAACCCTTAAGCGTCATTAACTTACTAAGCAGGGATTAGTGAGTTAAACTCACTTGATTAATGATCTGCTCGGATCAAAACGACGAGGACCGCCAAATGGGGAGTGACAAACTCCAAAGTGGGACTGCCAAACGGGATCGAGAAAGCCACCAAAACGGGCCAAACAGCGGCTGGAAGACCCACTGCTATTTGGTTTTATGGCTGGGCTGAGAAGGAAGAACTGGCGGCTGGCTGAGGTGGAAACAAGCAGGGGAGGGGCGAACGGCTGCGACGAGGCTTCACGGCGGCAGGTGGGCGATCTGGCGTAATGGTGCGAAGAAGGAGGGGGACCGATTGGATAGGGGGGACCACCTTGGTCTCTCTCTCATCCCTTTGTGTCTCTCAACTTGGTCCCACATGCAAGCTATCCTCCACAGCCAAATACCAGCCCTCAACACACCTTCTAAAAGCCTTGAAGTAGTCCAACGGTTGGGTCCATGGGGGGCATACCAATTTTGGTTCAATTTCCTCAAATTGGACTTCAATCCTCCCTTGAACCAATCCAATTTGGCTTCTATAAATTCCAATATCGAGTCCTTGATTAAATTGGTATTTTTTCTCACCAATTAAACCTACTTGCATCCCAATTGCGCGATCAAAAACGGTCCTCTGAATTTTCTAGACAAAAACGGCCCTACCTCGACTTTTTGCCAAAAAGTCTCGGTTTGCAGAAAAACTTTGAAGACTGAGTCGACGTTCCTAAAATGACTTGTGACATAAAAGAACTTTCAATTTCTGAAATTGGATTCAAATTCGCGGTTAATTTCAATCTGGCGTGATTTTAGTGTAATTTAGGCTACTGGGTAGCTTTCATAAATTTTTAGTGCAAGTGACCCGTGATCGATTTTCTTCAAGCCACATTGAACCTCTTCGACACATTGGCAACTCTCGGTGGTCATGAAAATCTCGAGGTCTCAAATACGGACACAGGGTACCAAAACGATAGAAAATTCAGTCTAGTGCAAATCGACAAGAATTTTGCAATTTAGTGGAATCACCCACATTTAACCACACATTTCAGTCGAACCAACCTATCTCTGAATTTCTAATCGATCTTTACTGTGCCGAAATAATCTCTGCAGATGAGCACGGTTGAGTAGTCGATTCTTGGTCGGATTCTCAAGTCTATTGCAATAAAATCTCTTAATGACTTCCTGAGATAGTCTAGTTATCCCACGAGTGATCAGCTTTGAGAATAGCACTATAGGCATGTCGATGGAAGGCCCGATTTATTCAATTGAAAACAATGTTGAAAATCCAGGATGTCACAGTGCATGTATTTGAGATCTTGAGATTTTTACGACAATCGAGAGTTGCCTATGAGTTGAAGATGTACATTGTGGATCGAAAATAATCAACCACAGGTCAAATGCGCTAAAATTTCTAAAAGCTACCCGGTAGGTTAGGTCACGCTAAAATCGCTTCTAGTTGAAATTAACCACAAAATTGAACCTAATTTCAGAAATTGAAAATTCTGGCATGTCATGATTTATTTTAGAAATGTCAACTTATCATTCAAAGAATTTTCGGCAAGCCCAAATTTTCGGCGAAAAATCAAGATGTGGCGAAATTGGACTGGGAAATTCGGATAGGCCAAATTGGATGTGTTTTCGATCTTCAAGTTGGATCAAATGATGAGGAAAATTATGGAATTTGAGTGTGGACTTCCTCCTTTGCATTTGGCCATTTAATTTGAGGCCAATTGAAGAGGAATTGATTGGAATTGGAAGGGAATTGCACAAAATTCGTAGGCCTTGGTGGGGTGCAACATTTGGACCACTTGGGAAGCTTGCTTAGGAAGATTTGAGAGAGAGAAATGGGCTGTGGATAAGGCTGAAGATGGTGGGGCAGCCATTCAAGTGTATGGAGATTTTTGGAGAGCATTGAAGGCCCTTGTCCCCTTGACCAGCTGCAGCTCCCTTCTTCCTTTTCCTTGCTGCTCTCCTTTCTCCATTGTTGTTGTTGTTTGAGAGCCAAGAACCAATAGAGAAGACCAGCAAAGCCAGGAGCAACCGCCAGTGTCGCTGTTCGCCCGTTCGAGCACCGCCGAAGCCGCTCGCCCGCACGACTTCAGCTCGCGCTTCCACACCGTCCCACGTCTGCTCGCTGGTAATCTATCGAAGCCTAGCCGCCATCCTAAGTCGTCGAGGCACCCTCTAGCCGCCTAGAAGCCGCCCATTACCATCCTCGAGCGACCAGCCGCCTCCGCCTACCCGCCTGGTCCCGCCTTGTTGTTTTTGCGCCAATCGGATCGCTCGGCCAGCTCCTTCGAGCCTCGGACAGAACCGAAGTTCGAGCTGGGTGTTGTGACTTCGTGGCCCTTTTCCTGCCCTTTCCGGACCTCGTTGGGTCTCACCGTAGACTCAAGTCTCGCTCGCCTCCGTGTTGCCGTTGCCGTGAACTCACCGGTTGTAAATCCAGTGAGTTTACTTGCTAAACCTTACTTAGGGGGTTAATTATGCTTAGAAGAGGATTAGCTTAGACTAAGATTTGTTTAAATGGTTAGATTAGTGTAATTAGTCATTTAGTTAGTTAATTATGCTAATTAGATGGTTAGATTAGTTTAGTTAGAGGCTAATTAGATTATGTGATTTATTTAGCTTAGTAGGTTATTTAATTAAGTCTAATTAGGATGTTAGATTAGTATATATAGCTTAATTAGTAATTTATTTAATTTTTTTGCATTTATTTAATTATGTTTGTAATTTATTTAATTATTTAATATTTTCCAGAAATTATACTAGGATAGCCGGTCGTTAGAATTTCGTGTTGATTGCCATGGTGTGGTTAGTTTGTACAATTGATTGTTGCATTGTGCCACTGAGTGATGATTGTGAATTTTTGAGTTATTATTTCAAAATTCTGGATTTTTGGTATTTAAGCAGAAAATACCAGGTGTCGGGATTTGACACCAAAAATGTTTTTAAATGCTATATCAAATAATGAGATTTTTAAAATGAAGGATATCACTTTTTAAGGCTCGATTTGACCGTGTATCCACACACGATTATTATACCGGGTGTTTTTAATACGAAGAAAATAGGCCAAGCATGTTATCTTAATTAAGGCATTTAAGTGCAAAGCACAATGTCCTTGGCTAGGATTGAATGGTCGTGTGATGGTTATGAGAACCCGTCCCTCGATGTGCATCGGGTGGACGTTGCCCCTGTATGAGATGCCCCTTATAAAGGATGTCGGATCGCGGTAAAGGTTGGACTGAAGCTCCTTCGGGAATGCCGTCTCGAGGTAAACGTTGCCGTGCTTAATGAAGTGAGACGATGCCTAGTTACGCTAGTAGACCGCCGAACGTCGAGTAGGCCGTGCCAATTGGGCCGTGATTAAAATTGGAACACGTGTTTGATTAAGATAAACGCTCCTGATTATGGGACAAAATTGTGTGGCACGGAATGGGACGTGTCATAACGATTTGACCTTATAATCGGGACCCCTACAATTGATTGAGATAAGAAGTGATGCATTCCAATTGTTGAGTGTGATTACTGCACATATCTGTTATATGAACTATACTGACGTGCGGAAAGGAACTGAGGCGAGGTGAGTCTCTTTAGTTGTGTGGTTAGGCCGCCCCTAGGCGTATTTCCTTCCTAATAGGGATTTATGGGGTGAACTTGCTGAGACATTGTCTCACCCCATCGTGGGCTCAATCTTTTCAGGTCCTTAGATGGCGGTCTCTCCATTTCGTTTTTGACAGCCTCGGGGTATTTTTGAGTGGAGTATAGACATCCCTGTCCCTAGGAGTCATTGGGTCTATGAGCTTGTTGCGACCATTGTTTGGGTCGATGAAAGCCTACCTCAGAGGGTACCTCATCGATTTAGGGCGTTGTTTCGCCATGGACTCATTGGGTAGGTCCCCTTCAGGGTTTTGATATCCCCGCCGTTGCGATCAACACCACTCTAAGCAAGGGTGTAGCTAACCCTCCTGATGGAGTTGTGGAGGACCCGAAGCCCTCGGAGCCTGTTGAAGTGGAGTCCAAAGGATCAGCGAATATGTCCGACTAGTGGGTCATAGGACAACTTCTTTTTGAGAGTCGATCTTTTTGTAGACAGGCTGGTTTGTTTATAATGGCGTGTTCTATTTGTGAATTTGTTGTTATACTTTTCTATCCTATGCTATTTGCTATCAAGGGTTTTTATTTCGCTTCCGCATATGTTTTAAAATGAACGGGTCGGCGATGTGTCCTAGGACGTCGCAATTTTATTGACCACTGAGGGATGTGTACGAGCTCGAGGTTCGGAACGTGACATCCTCGCCCGAAATGGTATCAGAGCTGGTCAGTGCTTGGAGTGATAAGGTTTAATGGGTTATGGGAGAGTTAGTAGAAAATGTTTTTTTCTTATGCTGATGCATGTGATTGATAGCTGATTAGTAGCTTGTTATGTGTGGTCACTCAGTTTCTAATTCTGTGTGGAATTGGAAAACGGGTTTCTGTAAGGAATCTACATCATCAGTGACTAGGAGCAAAGAACTCCTAGGAAGAGGTCGGTAGGACTAGAAACTCGGGGTAGGACGCCGACAAGGGTCGATACCTAAGGTGGCCAAGGTAGAGTGTAGGCTCAGGCCAGCACAAGTGGAGTAGCGCTGCCGCCGGTCAGTGTTGGGGTACCAACCCCTAGCGATCCTAGAATCTAAGGGATTGTACAGGTGCTAGAGATGCTAGGGAATGTGGTAGGGCAGCAGACATAGAATCAAGCAGCTACCGTTGCCGCTACAGTCACTGCTGATGCCGCTGCTGTTGTCGTACCTGTTGCTGCACCTGCGGAGGTTCCACCTGGGAACGTGATTGCTAAGCGACCTATGCAAAATCTCATCAAGCAGTTTTTGAAGTTGAACCCGCCGAGGTTCACAGGAGCAGGAGATCCCGAGGCTACAACCCTCTGAATCCAAGACTTAAAGAAAGCATTTTGCACTGCTGAGGTGCTCGAAGGAAGAGAATGTGGTCCTTGTAGTATATCAGCTATAGGGTAATGCAAGTACTTGGTAGAGGGCCACCAGAGGAAGTGTATTCCTAGAAAGCATAGTTCCAGTGTGGGACGCCTTCGTTGGAGCTTTCAACGGCAAGTATTTCTCTAGTTGTGCTAGGGAACAGAAGATGGCGGAATTCCAATGCCTTCGTCAAGGTCTAATGTCTGTGGACCAATACAAGGCAAAGTTCGTCGAGTTATCGCAGTACGCTCCTAGATTGATTGAGGATCCGAGGACAAAGCGAGGAGATTTAGGGATGGCCTCCGACCGGAGCTGAAAAATCCGCTGGTGCCACTCAATCTAAAGAATTATAATGAGCTGTACGGACGAGCCCAACTGATAGAGAGGAATTTGAACGAACAAACCACCACATCTGGGTCGCGGTTCGGGTCTAATCGGGATGGGAATCGGTTTGGAAAGAAACCGATGACCGGAGGAAGGTATCATGTTCCACCTAACAGGAAGGGTGGGATAGGAAAGTCAGCGTCGAGCCAAAATGGAGTATGTCGTTTCTGTGGAAAGTGACATGGATTAGCCCCGTGCCGTTCTATGATGGGTGCTTGCTATGAGTGTAGCCAACAAGGTCACCTAGCCAGAAACTGTCCCAGAAGGTAGATGGGACCACAGCAGTTGCTGTCACTGCCACCGATGGGTCAGAACTGAGGATATGCGCTACCGAATGCACCGCAGGGTGGTTTGAACTGACCTCCAACTCAAGGAAGGGTGTACGCTGTCACTAGACAACAAGCAGATGACTTGCCTAATGTGGTCACAGGTACGGTTTCGTTGAACAATCATGCTACTTATGCTTTATTTGACCCTGGAGCTACTCATTCAGTTATAGCTGAGCAGTTTGTTAAGTTGGTAGGATTGAGTTTTGAAATGTTGAAGTCAGTGGTTAATATATCTACACCGTTAAAGGATAAGGTGTTAGCTGCAGTAGGCTGTCCTGAGTGCAAGTTAGTGATTGGTGAGCGAGAGGGGAAGATATGTTTGATAGTCCTAGATATGTATGATTTTGATGTGATAATTGGCATGAACTGGCTCACCAAGCAACGAGCTAAGATGGACGATTATTATAAAGCGATTTAGTTTAACCCGTTAGCGGGTAAGAGTTTCGAGTTTATTGGGAATCGAGGAGGACCATCGACTGCCTTAATCTCGTCGCTTGAGGCAACCCGTTTATTAGACAGGGGTTGTCATGTCCCGATCCTACGAGCACGTGCCCATCCTTGCTTGGTTGATATAATAGCGATGTCTCAGGACACATCGCAGACCCATTGATTTTAATACGCATGCATAAACGAATAAATAAAATCCCCAAACAACAACAAGATGGGATAGGAAAATAGGGCTATAAAAGTTTCAAACCAACAACACACTTATATATACATATCATAACAAGTCATGTACAAACCAAGTCGATATATATATACATATACGTCAGGTCCACAAATAGGGGGGGTTCGCAAACAACCATTAATATTCATCCTCGTCCTCCACTTCCTCTTCATCTTGATTGGAGACTCCCTTTAAGTACATCGGGGTCCCTGGCTCTTCAAGATTCGGGTTAACCGCATCCACCACTAAACCTTCTAGAGGATCTGCGGTGCCTTTCCCAAAAGCAACCTCCATCACATATAGAGGTATCTCAGATTTTGGTATGGGGCCCTCTCTCTGACCATTACGATATTGACGGTTCCATGATTTGTATCTATAAGGCACCTAATGGGATAATCCCATAGCGACCCAGACCACAGACCGTACAAGTTTGTACTCCCATACCCTAAGGTCCCCATGAAATGAAATGTAAGACCTCTGTTCTGTGACTTCCTTCGGTTATCCAAAATTCTTGGGAGGAGCTGCCATTTAAGGGCCTGAAAATGTTATCTCACAACAGGATGAGACGACATCTCAGCAAGTTCAACCCCCTAAGACTCGACTAGGAAGAAAATATGCCTAAAGGGCTGCTTAAGCACAACACGAGTCAGAGAGCTTACCTTGGCCTCGATCCCTTCCTACAATTCAATTCCATTGGCAATTCATCGGGTAGCATCAACAAATTAAATCATTAAGTTCAGCTCGAATCATCGATCAATCGACCTAGTCGATTTCATGTCAATAGGACCATCATGCGGTCATTGTAATTACTCATTCCCAACTCTTAGTCACGGCCACACTCAGGCATAGCCTACTAAATCTTCAACGGTGAATCACGGCACAGTGGGAACAACCTGCGTCAAGTGGTAAATCATGGCCCAACGGGCACGACCTAGATTAGGTGGTAATCATGGCCCAATGGTCACAACCGATTCCAAGTTCGGTGGTAAATCACGGCCCAGCGGGCACAATCGATTCCAAATTCGGTGGTAAATCACGGCCCAGCGGGCACAGCCATACTTCGGCGGTTTTCTTGATTTAACTCACAACCTCACATGGTTATTCACCCATGGCCAACAACATTACACTTCTCAAATAGATTCCTCAATTAATATATTATCTAGGCCTATTTTCCTCGGGTTAAAGGTACATGATAAAAAAAATAATCGTGTGTGGGTACATGGTCAGCCTCAGCAAAAAATATAATATCTTTACTTTCAAAACTCCCACCATTTATATAGTCGATAAAAACATTTTTGGCACTGTAAACCGACACTTGGTAATTTTCCAATTAAATACTGAAAATAAATAAATTTAGGAATAAATTCCCAAATTCACAAGTCACACACAATCAGCATAAATTAGAGCTCAATTAAATAAACAGATCACACCATTGCAATCGGCATAAAATTCCGGTTATCGGCTATCACAGTCTAATTTCCGGAAAATAATTAATTAATTAAATAATTACGAAAATTAATTAATAAATGCCAAAAATAGCAACCTAGGCCCGTAAAACCTAATTAAAAGCCGAGATGAGCCCGGAAAATTTCTGAACTACTCTAGATAAATACTAGAGCATGTCTAGGCTCTAATTACACCACTCTAACCACCTAACATGCAATAATGGTGAATTAAATTGCTAATCTACTCTAACTCTCCACATAATCCATACTTAACCTAAACTTATCAATCCTTAAACGTTATTAATTTACTAAGTGAGGATTAGTAAGTTAAACTTACTTGTTTAATGATCCGCTCGGATCAAAACGACAGGGATGCGGCGAGGGGCAAGAAACTTCAAAACGGACTCGCCAAATGGGGTCGGGAAAGCCTCTAAAACGGGCTAAACAGCAGCTGTGATACCCACAATCTCCAGTTCTTTTCGAAGGTTGAAAAGGCTGGACGGAGGCTCGGCTGAGGCGGAGATGGGTGAGGAAGATTGGCAAGGGCGGAAACGGGTCCAGGCGAAGGTAGGCAGCGGCTCCAGCGACTACGACAGCGACGGACAGCAGCTTGGTGACTGGCTGGATGGTGAGCTAGGCGAGAATGACGCAGCTCTGGACTGCGAGACGGGGACGGCTTGTGTGGGACACGTGGGCAAACAAGAACATGCGACGGTGGCTGCTCGGGCTCTGGCGAGCGGCAAGGGTGTCCGGCGGCTTGCTAGCTGGTTCTCTGGAATTTTCAAAGGCTTCAAAGGCTAGAAAAATGGGGGTGCTTGACCAAATGGGGTGAGACGATACTTGGTTACGCCAGTAGACCGCCGCACGTCGAGTAGGCCATGCCAATTGGGCCATGATTAAAATTGGAATGCGTGTTTGATTGAGACGGACGTGTTTGATTATGGGACAAAATTGTGTAGCACGGAATGGGACGTGTCATAACGATTTGACCTTATAATCGGGACCCCTACAATTGATTTAGGTAAGAAGTGATGTGTTTTTTTTTTTTTTTTTAGTGTGATTACTGAACATATCTATTAGATGAACTGTACTGATGTGCAGGAAGGAAATGAGGCGAGATGAGTCTCTTTGGTTGTGTGGTTAGGCCGCCCCTAGGCGTATTTCCTTCTTAATAGGGGTTTAGGAGGTGAACTTACTGAGATGTTGTCGCACCGTGTCATGGGCTTAATCTTTTCAGGTCCTTAGATGGCGATCCCTCCGATTTCTAAGTGGAGTATAGATGTCTCTATCCCCGGGAGTCATTGGGTCTATGAGCTTGTTGCGACCACTATCTGGGTTAATGAGGGCCTACCTCAGGGGGCACCTCATCGATTTAGGGCATGGTTTCCCCATGGATTCGATGGGTATATGGTAGGTCCCCTTCAAGGTTTTGATATCCCCGTCGTTGCAATCAACGCTACTCTAGGCGAGGGTGCAGCTAACCCTCTTGATGGAGTTGTGGAGGACCCAAAGCCCCTAGAGCCCATCGAAATGGAGTCCGAAGGGTCGGCGAATATGTTTGACTAGTGGGTCGAAGGACAGCTTCTTTTTGAAAGCCGATCTTTTTGTCAACAAACTGGTTTGTTTATAAAGGTGTATTCTGTTTGTGAATTTGTTGTCCTACTTTTCTATCCCATGTTGTTTGTTGTCAGGGTTTTTATTTCGCTTCCGCATGTGCCTTAAAATGAATGGGTCAGCGACGCATCCTAAGACGTCGCAATTTTATCGACCACCGAGAGATGTGTGTGCGCTCGAGGTTCGGGGCGTGACAACACCTTTCGAGACGTCTATATCCATGGGGTCGGGGTCCTACTCAGCCCCATTTCCTACGCGCGGTCCTTCAAAACCAGGCATAGGACCCTCCCGATCATTGATCAAATTCATAAAATACCAAGCCTAGAAACAGTGGGGTACGTCGTAGCCCAAACCTTCGTCGACCCACACCGTAGTCACAACCCGCTCACGGAACCGGTTTGTCCCGAGGATAAGATAGAAGGTATTAATTACTTCCATATCCTATGGAACCCCAAACCGTACCGAACGAACCTCCATACTAAGGACCTGAAAAAAGTTAACCACGACGGGATGAGATAAATCTCAGTGAGTCAAAACCCTAAACCTCGATTAGGATGCAAATTCACCTTAAAGGCAGTCCTAAACACACACCATACAGAACTTACCTCGCCTCGGCGCGTCCCTGCATGTTAGCTCATCACATATACCAATATCAACGCAGCAAGCGTAATTTAATAACCGAAACATATCATTTCATTCACATGGTTCCCGCTTATATGATAAAACCGTTATGACACATCTCATACCGTGCTACACAATTTTGCCCCATAATCAAGCGTAACTATCACAACCACTTAGGCATGTTCCAGTTATTACGACCCATTGGCCACAGCCAACTCAATAGTGGGCGGTCATCCGGTATAACCGGGCGTCGTCCCGCTCTGTCGTTGCACGGCAACGTCTACACCTAGACGGCATTCCATAAAGGAGTATCGGCCCGGCCTCCACCACAACTAACATCCGTTGACGTGGGTTATCCAAACTTAATCAGGCATCGCCTCCCCAACTCCTGTTGGGTGACGGGTTCCGATAGTGACCACACGCACACATATACTTGGCCAATAACACCGTGCTTTGCATCCAAATACCTTGTATTTAAATAATGAACTTAGCCACTTTTCTTCGTATTAAAAATCTCGATAAACATAATCGTGCGTGGTCATGTATTTAAATCGAACCATTAAACATAGTACACATCCATTTCAAAATCCCACGATTCTATATTGTACATAAAAATTTTGGCATCAAAAACCGACACCCGGTATTTTTCTAATTAAATGCCCATACAATCAAATTTTGTAATGATAATCAATAATTACCACCAAGCACTCAATTGCACATATAAGCCATCGAAATCACTTAAAATTCCATCCACGAGAATCAGTGTAAAATTTCACTAAACGGCTAATCCGTCACAATTTATGCTAATTACGATTAATTAATTAAATCGCGAGTAATTAAATAAATTACGATTGATTAAACTGAACCACTTAATTAATTTAACCATGCAGGCACTTCCTCAATCAAGTCAACTTTTATCTTCCATCATATAACCAAGAAAACCAAAAATCTCCTTTTTAAAAAATCAACTTGGCAACTCCTTTTTTATTTTTTTTTTGGTTCCAACCTTCCGAAATAAATTCGTATGGGGTCACGTATTTGAAATCAACCCGTCAAACTTTGTACGCACCTAATTTGAAACCTCACGGTCTTAACGAGCACATAAAACTTGGCGTCCGAACCCAACACCATATTTCTTTTATATTTCTTTGTCCAACCCCTCTTTTTGGAAACAATCCTTGGGTAACCCCTTTTTCTTTTTCTCTAAAGCTTTTAGAAATAAATCCGTAGGTGCTCGTGCACTCAAAATTAATCCGTCAAAATTTGCACACACCTACTTTAAAACCTCCTCGTTTCGTTCAGCAAATAAGTTTTGGTGTCCAAACCCAACACCTCATTGTTTTTCTATTTAAAAGCTTAAGAGACCATCTTTTGATATAAAAATCGGAATCAACATAGAGAAACCACTCTCGTCATGTCACGCATCTGTTCTCAGTATACCAAAACTCACCCAAATCACAAAATATGCATCTTCCAGCAAGCAAGACACCAAGAACAACCACAAGACCACTACCAGCCCTTACCAGCAGAAACCGGGTCCACTTACGCATCTCCAAGATTAATTCCAGAAACATAACCAAACGAGTTCAGAAAATTCTCAAATTTGAATATGTTATAAATGAGATGCAAACGAACACTTTTTATGCAGACACCTCAACCCAGATATTTCTACAATAAGAGTAGTAATTTGTTCAAACCGTTATCAAAACTGTGTCTGTGTCCAAAAATTACATTTTCCAAAAATCAGTTTGGTTTGAGGTCCAAATCTTGTTTGTTTGCTCTGAAATTTGACTATGTTAAACTACAAGATGTGAGGAAAAATTTTGTGAAGACACTCTTTCGAAAATCAAACCCTAAGAGTTGATAAAAATCCGTTAAACACCAAAAGGTCACTAGTTCCAGTACTAAACCGAGATCCTGCTTTGCATGAAACGAAGCTAAAATATTATTCTTTTAAATCCATAAAATCTTGAGTAAAATATATGTCATAGTTAAAGATGCTTAGAACATTTTTCAAGAAGAAAGCAACCTCAAAATCATAGCACATTTTAACCCACAAAAATAGCAAATAGTGAGTGTCCAGTAAACTACTCTGAAGAGAAATCCAATTGAATTAACCTAACTATGGTTAACTAACCTAACCAGGGCAAACTAACTAACTAACCAAACTAACTAACTAACCAAACTAACAACCTAACTAACCTAGGATTAATTAAACTAAGCCTAATTAACATTAATATAACCCCATAAGCGCAATTAACAACCTAATCAAGGATTAGGGAGTTAACTCACGAGAATTCGACGGCAGCAAGCTCACGGCGACGGCAACGTGAGAACCCAAGACTACTACTAACCAAACTAACAACCTAACTAACCTAGGATTAATTAAACTAAGCCTAATTAACATTAATATAACCCCATAAGCGCAATTAACAACCTAATCAAGGATTAGGGAGTTAACTCACGAGAATTCGACGGCAGCAAGCTCACGGCGACGGCAACGTGAGAACCCAAGACTACCGCGTCTCCAACAGAGCTCAACGATGGCTATTACGGCAAGGTGAAGCTCACTGCTTGGGGTTGAGGTTGCTGGCTTGGCTGGATGTCAGTGAGACAAGCGGATGGTGCTACGGCTAAGGTGTGGTGGCTACTCGATTGTGAGAGGAAGGAGGGCTGGCTAGCTTCGGTGGTGCGGCAACAACAGAGGTGAAGTTGGGCTGGTTGGCCTCTCGGCTAAACGTGGAGGAGGTGAGGGTGTGAGGCGCGAACGGTGACTGCTGGACACAGAGCGCTGCTGGGGTGGTGCGGTTGCTGGAGGTGCTGAAGTGCTGTTGAATGGTGGGGCAACAAACAAAAGGGGAAATGGAGGTGCTGGTTGGTGGTGGCATGAGGGAGGTGTGAGAGTGAAGAACTTGGGGGAAAAAGGAACATGGGAAGAAGAAGAAGGAAGTGGGTGGTTGAAGCAAAGGAAAAGGGAATGCACGCATGGGGGAGGGGAACAAGAGAGAGAGAAGGGAAAAATAAGATGTCCAAACAACAACCAATAGAAAACCTAGCTAAATATCTCCCTCATCATCACGAAGCCCCTAAAGTCCATTGGCCATCCAATAACAAATTAGCCCTCATTTCTTCAAAATTAAACCATTTTGGGGGCCAAATAAACCATTTCTTCAGCCATCCGAATTTCCCTTTTATTTCTTTTTGTCCAAATCAATTTTTCTGCAAAATTCCGGACTCGACGAAATTTCACCGAAAGATGAGACGACATCCTATAAATGAATTGTGACATGCTCGAATGTCCAATTCCCGAAACCGAATTCAATTTCGTGGTTAAAATTAACCAAACATGATTTTAGTACGACCTAATCTATCGGCTAGCTTTTAGGGATTTTAGCGGGTTTGACCCGTGGCTAATAATTTTCAATTCATGTTTGTGTATCTCCGACTCGTAGACGACTCTCGGTTGTCATAAAATCGCGAGGGTTCAATTACATGTCCCGAGTACAATATTGATAGAAAATCGATTTACTGTCATTCGATGTGAACATTGCAATCGTGCGGAACCACTCGCAATTGGACTACGCGATTCCATCAAATTGACTTATATCCATTCGCTAATCAATTATAACGGTGTCGTGTTGACCCTCGCTAATTATTATGGTCGAGCGGTCAGTTTCTGATTGAATTCTCTAGTCTGCCGCGTTTATATCCCTTAACAGCTTTACCTAATAGATTAGTTAACTTGTGAGGGACCCACTCAGAGTAAAATGACCATAGGCGCGTCAACAAAACAACCATTTCATAAATCCGAGACAGCGTCGAATTTCAGGATGTCATAAGACTGTATGGCTGGGGCGTTGCTAATGGAGCTCCGACAAGCGGTGTCAAGGCACAGCAGTAAGGGCGATCTGTGTGTGAGAATGAGAAAGAGAGAGGAGGGAGAGAGGCCCAAAAAAACCAAGAGAGAGAGAAATCTTTCTTTAGTGAGAGGAAATATTTACAAAATTAGCCCTTTTTCAAAAATGGAGGGAAATCCCTTTTATAATAGGTCCGAATTGATTAATCTTGGCCATCGGTTCAATCCGGCAGTCAAAAACTTGATTTGATAGCCAAATTAGATTTTTAAAAGGCTAAACACCCTTAAGATTTATCATATAACCGATCGAATGGATATAATTTGCGAAAAATGAGATTTAAAACAAGAATTGCATTTAAAGGCCTAAGCAGGGGTCAAATCGCAAATTCACGAAATTTAAGGGCCATTTTGCAAAATCTTGAAAATGTGAGGGCATGGGGATAAAATTCGCACGGAAAGGATTCTGGAACCAATCACCGAAGGTCCAAAACCGGCCAATAAGGGGCCGAACCAGCCTGCCTTGCCGAAGGCTGGTCAGACCGGTTCATGCCTATTTGACCGGTTCTTGACTGGTTCTAGCCAGTTCTTGTTGATTATGTCCAAGTGGTCCTTATGGACCAAAATTTATGAAATGTGGTCCCTCAAAAGAGAAAACTTGTTTGATTTGAGGAGAAATTGTCCGATTTTGATCAAATTAAACCAATTACATCCTTTTTTACTTACCCGAAAAGGGTCAAATTGTCCGAACCCTTCTTATTTTAGTTAGGTTTAAATTCCGCAAATGCCATCTATGGTTTTCTATTGATTTAATTGAATAATTATTATGAAAAATAATGGACCTAAACCATGGGAACACATACTTAAGCATTATAGGCTAAAATGGGCAATTTTGCAATTCTTCACTCAAAATTGCAAATTAATTGAAATTCAGTTAATATTGCAATAAACATATTTGACTAATTACCTATGTTTAGGATAGTCTATTGCATTCAAATTGACCTTGAATTGAAGTCCCGAGACTTAGGTCAAAAATGAATCGAGGTCTAATATCAAAATTGGACCTTAATCCATGAAATTAAACCATGGTCTTAAATGGGTCAATTTAAATTTCTCCAATTGAAGTTTTGTTGCTTGACTTTCCTATATGCAAGAGAGCAAAATTCCTCAAATTGGCAAGTTCTCATTTGAATTTCTCAAAACGAATCCCGGATTTGGACTTATCTTAAGAAAATGATTAGAGAACAATCGTCTGTGTACGACTTATGAAGAATTGATTTTGATCCCCTAATTATTACTTAAAATGATAATTCGCTTTTCAAGACAGCAATCATTAAAATTGAATGAACAAGTGCGTTAAAAATAGTCTCTAGACTAAATGTTGTGAAAGGAATGAGACTTAATTATGACTAAAATGAAAGTATTTTTTTTTTTGGTCGATTTTGAAACTAAAATCGAAAAATTCATAAAATAATGTTCTTAATTGAATTTTACAAAATTTTTGACACAAAAGTGAAATTGACACTAAAACAAAGTGTTTTGAAAAATTTGATTTTGTTTTTAATATTTTTTCTCAAAGGTGTGGCCGAAAGTCAATTAATGTCAACCTCGTAGTTGACTTTTCCTAAATGGTTGATTTTTGGGTCAAAAATTTTGATATTTTTCAACAATTGATTTTGCTAAAGTGAAATTAAAGCTAATTGATATATTTTTGGGCAAAAAACCAAGTATTAACTCAAAGTTGACTTTTGGTCAAAGGGTTGACCAAAAAGTCAAGCCATAAATCAACTATTTGATTTTTTGAGTTTTCGTTAAAAATGAATAGGAAATCACTTAAAAATGATAATGGAAAAGAAAAAAAAAATGAGAAACGATACTTTTTTATTGAGAAATAGGCTTCGACGAGATCGGAAGCCCCGCTCTCGGTTTTTATTTTCTATGACGTGTTGACTAAAAATCAAGTATCAACACAGATTTCATTAACTTTTTAAAAGAGTGATAAAATGAAAAAAAAATAGTAAAACCACTTACATAAAAAGCAAAGGTTGCTCAACAGTATATGGACAATAATTGTATGCATTATTAGGCATAATCAAACAAAATAATCCAAGGGAGAGATGGAGTCACAAATTTTCGAAAAAAGAAAATGTCAATAAGACAGGCGCCACATGTCTTGTCCATGTTTTATGCATGGCCTTCTACTGCTATCAAATCACCCCACCAAATTTCATACATCAAGCATAATTTGTCAAATGCGAAATGATACGTGGATTTGGTACATATCATATTCCACGGCCTAGGTTTCAATTCAAGTTACCATCAAGTAAATGCATATTTTTTTTTTTTATCGGTAAGTAAATGCATATAAAAAGTATATTTTTTTTACATGTATTTATTCTCGTCCTTGTCCTTCATCTTTCATGAATTTAGGGTCTCCATCTTTCTTATCACATAATAAAAAACTAAAAATAAAAAGAAAGAGAAGTGCTATGTGGATTGTTGTATCAGACACCAATATTAAGGGTCCGTTCGTTTCGTGGAAAATATCATGTTTCCGGAAAACATTTTCCTAGAAGTCATTTTCCAGGAAAATGACTCTATTTTCCGGTGTTCGGCCGAAACCTAAACTTCGAATGGAAAATATTTTCTATCGTTCGTTAGCTAATTTAATTGTCTGGGAAAAATTATCAGAAATTGAATTTTAATATTTTTAATTGACCAAAAAATTAGTTTTATTTTTTATATTTTAAAAAAAAAATCGAATTTTTTATTATTTCTTTCTTTTTCTTTTCCTTCCTCCTTCCTCCTCCTTCTTCCTCCCGGCTCCTCCTTCCTCCTCCGCCGCATGCCTGACGATGGCCGGCTGCCTGGCAGTCGACCAAGACCCGGTCGCCAGATCCGGCGAGCTGGGCGAGACTCGGCCGATCTCACCCGAGCTCGCCAGATCTGGTGGCGGAGCTCAGGCTCCCGATCCAGGCGAGCTCGAGCTCCACCGTCAGATCCAACGAGCTCGCGGCTCACCAAAACCCGGCGAACCTCTGGCGAGCTCGAGCGAGGCCCGAGCCCCGCCCAGCTCGCCGAATTTGGCCAGGCCCGAGCTCCGCCTCAGGCCAACGGGGCTTTGCCTCGCCCGATCTGGCGAGGCCTGAGCTCGTTAGGCTCGTCCTTCAATTCGACCTCCAGCAGCCTCGCCACCATCAGATCCACGGGGCCGCCGGCGCCGGCAGTAGCTTCGAATCCGCGTGCCCCGGCTCGGGATCGAGGCTGGGGTTCTGAAAGCAAGCCAGCAGGGCGGCGCTATTGACTATGACCTGGTGGATTTCCGACGCGATCTCCGCGGACACCATGTCCATCTGGTCCTTGCTCAAGAGGGCATTGCTGTCGAGGGACCGCGACAGGAACTGCTACACCGAGTCCATCTTCGCGCTGACGCTGGCAAGGTTCAGGAGCGGGATGCGGGGGTTACCGTCGCTGATGGGGACGAGGACGAATCCTCCGCTGGCGGCGGCGGCGCCGGAGGGGCAGGTGGGCATCGCCGGCGGTGGGTGGGTTCATCGCGGCGGAGGCGGAGCGGGAGCCGTCGATCGGCGATGGGGAACCGCCGGGGGGAGCCGAAGATATAAAGAGAGAAAGAAAGAGAGAGAGAAAAAAAAAAAGAAAAGGAAAAAAGTTAAAAACTCGATTTTTTTAAAAAATAGAAAAGAAAAAGAAAGAAAAGAAACAAGTGGAAGAAGTCATGGAAAATGTTTTCCTCTTCTCAAAAGAGGAAATCATTTTCCACAATCTTAAAAGGATATTTTCCATTGACCGGAAAACATTTTCTTTGACCATCTGTTTTCCACCATTCGAACACCGGAAATTCCGGAAAATATTTTCTCGGAAGTTGTTTTCCGTGAAACGAACAGACCTTAAATTACTATAAATTTAATGAATGTGGGCAGGCGATCTGTTTCTACCTTTTCTTGTCCTTCCACCAATTTCAACCACACCCCTTTCATGAAATTTCCTCGCTTTAATGGGCGTAGATTGCAGAGGCATAATGTCATATGACTATCAGCCGTCGGCCTTTTACTAATTGCTGTAAAACTCTCACCAAATTGGCCGTGCAAGAGTCAACCACCCTCATTTACAGTCTTCTTTGTTGTTTGTGACCAAGTTCTGACGAAAGCACAATTTCAATCCGATTATCTAGAAAAAAACAAACAAATTCTTCACTTCAATGTTCTCCCGATCAATCTCACGTTTTCCAAAAGTCGAAAGTCGAGCGAGATGACTTCAATTTTCCGAATCAAGGTATGAAATCTCCCATCTTTTTTCCAATTTTCTCAAGCACGATTAGCTCAATTCCAACTTGTTACTTAGCGGGCTAATGATGGCTTAAGATTCCACATTGCTCGTTTAGTCAAAAAGGAGAGAGAGTTACTTTAAGACACGGAGCCAGCTAAGAAGCCACGATACAAAAGCATATCACTGTTACTCATGCACACGTTGTCCCTTTGTCAGCACCCACAATAAAGAAAACGCTTCGCACGTTATATCCGTGCTTTGCATATCTTAAGAAAACAATGAGAGCCAAACCTTTCGCAGTGTGACCGGTCATTAGAACGGAGCCAACGCCAAATCACGTTGGGGCCCGGCAGGTTGTTGCCCTCGCCGTCGGCTAATAACTGGCTTGAGACCGGCGATTTCTGGTAAGATCTTCTACATCAGTTCAGCACCATCTGATTGCATTTTGGTCAACAATTGGATCCGATCTCCTACATAGTTTTGGACCACTGCCGACTAGCCCCCCATTGGGTACGGCGGGCTCTCCTTATCTCACACACGCAAAGAGTAAATTAGGGGAAACTCGTGCCCATCCGAACGTGTGGTGCTCTGAACCCGCCCCTTTTATCAGGGTAGAAGAACATGCTTTTACCCCTTGAATTTCTCTCGAGACTACGAATTTGGTCTCTGAGACCTAATTTAAGCGTCCTCATCACTCGGAAGCTGCCGCAGAACAAAAGTCTTGACGCAGAACTTTAAAGCACAATTACCATTGCACAAAAATGGCAAGACTCACGTGTCTTAACTTTTGAGTTTACAGGGTGCATCTCATCAAATACATGAAACTGCAAAGACCAATTTTAAGTTTGATGCCATACATATTAAAACACCTAAAAACCCTAAAATCCTAATAACAATTTTGTACATGCCCTTTTGCATACCCATTATCCCTGGAGTTATATCATCTCTGATCGGAGAAAATTTCATTCAACTATCATTCTGACGATGGATCACAAATACGAAAACCGCCCACATTTTGTTTTTAGTTTAGTTTGCATGCGAAGGACATCGACATCTATGATTGCTAACTCAACACCGAAAATAGTGTTACATAATCGCACACCGATTCCAAAAATATAATGCAAGCAAACAATCCATCAGTCAAAATATAATTATAAAACAACAGAAGAACAAACTAAAAAATTTGTTAATGAAGTTCATCCAAACCTGGGCTATGTCTTTGCGCAGATGCACTTTGCGAATCCACTAGACTTTGAAGAAAGTTAGAATACAACAATGATCTTCTCTCAAGATTAGGACACGAATAGATTGAGAACACTCACAAAGAAAACACTCACTTTTTTCTTCTCTCTTTTTATTTCCTCTCTATTTTCTTTTTCAATGTCTTGATGACTAGCGTCTAACTATCGCTAATATAAAAATGCGGCTTTTAACCTAAAAGCAAAACTAATAGAAAGACAAAAAAGCACTTTAAAATAATTTGGCTTGATCTGCCAACAATCTCCCACTTGAAGACAAATACACCTGATGCACTGAGCAACTTTGCATCCATCTTCTTCAAAAGTTATTAACTGAAAAACTTATGCCTTTGCGATACCCCTCATCAATCAACATGGAGTAATACCAATGGTAGTAATACAAAATCTATGTTTTTCTCTTACTACTACCTTGCTAAACATGTTAGCTGGATTCTTCAAGCAATCAATCTTCTATAACTTTAACTAATTATATTTCATTGTTAACCTAGTAAAGTGATAATGCTTCTTGATATGTCTGTCCTTGAGTGATAAGCTACATTTTTTGCTAAGTGAACTACACTTTGACTATCACTCAATAGTGTACTGACTAGCTATTTTCGATGTAGCTCCTCAATGTAATCTTAGAACCACATGATGTCCTTATAGGTTTCCGTGATCGCCACATACTCCACTTTCGTTGTCGATTGAGCCACTGCTTTCTTTAGTTGAGATACCCAACTTACTGTTGTACCTGCACCTGTAAAAACATCCAGTGGTACTCTTATTACTATCTTAATTACCCAAGTGATCTGCATCTACATAACCTTATAACTTTATAAATCTACCATCATAATAAAGAAAGTAATTCCATAGCCATTTCATTGCATTCCAACACTTTCTACCTAAGTTCTATATATATCGACTCACAACTCTCACTACTTGTGCAATGTCTGGTCTCAAGCTCACCCCTATATACATCGAACTTCCCATTATCGATACATATAGAATTACAACCATCTCATCTTTCAAAGCCTAAGTACTTGAACACATATCGTTAGAAAGTTTAAAGGAACTCGCTAAAGGAGTCACAACCTGTTTTACCTTGTCCATATTAAATCTCTTTATCACCTTGTTCACATAGTCTTCCTGCAACAACCATAATTCCTTATTTTTCCTATCCCTGATGATTTTCATACCTAAAATATTCTTGGCCTCTCTCAAGTCTTTCATAGAAAACTGCAATGATAACATCTTCTTTACTTTTGCGATTCTCTTCATATTAAAACTAGCTATCAGCATGTCATCCACATATAAAAAGATATATACTATATCACCATTGTCATGCTTGCAAAAATAACTACAATGATCAGACTCATAGTGTGCAAATCATTTTTCTTCCATGAAACCATCTAATTGCCGCGGAGCTTGCTTCAAGCCATGCAAGTTTTTCTTCCAAGCAACATACCATGTGCTCCTTATCTTTCATTTCAAAACCTTTAGGTTGTGCCATGAATAACTCTTCATTTAAGTCACTGTGTAAAAACGTTGTTTTCACGTCTAATTGCTCAAGATGAAGGTCCTCCATGGCAACTATACTTAGCAGAACTCTGATTGATGTCATTTTCACTACAGGTGAAAATATTGCGGACTAGTCAATCCCATCTTTTTAGAAAAGCCCTTAACCACAAGTCTTGCCTTGTATCTTATATTACCATCTGCTTCATTCTTAATCTTATGCAATCACTTGTTTAACAAAGCTTTTTTACCTATGGGTAACTTGGTCAACTCCCAAGTTTTGTTAAGAAATAACGAGCCCATCTCGTCTTTCATAGCAAGCTCTCACTGCATGTGAGATGTGTCTTTCTTTGCCTCATCATAAGTCTCTGGTTCTCCCAAATCAATATATAAGACATGGCTCAAAACAATATTAGCTAATGGACCAAAAATTACCTTTTGCTTTCTCACGTGTGTAGACCTCCTCAAGATAGGTATTTTAGGGTCGTTAGTTTACTCTAAATCACTACATTCCTCTTGAAATGCCTCCTCACTGATAATAGGCTTATCTTGAACTTGTTTTTCAAATGTACTTTGATCTAATGGAACCATCTTCATGGGCATTGTGTCTAGCTCAACATATTCTAGTTTTACTACACTCTCATGCTCTATTTGACGATCCTTGTACATCTTTTCTTCATGGAATACCACATCTCGACTATGCATAACTTTGTTATTCTCATAATCCTAGAACCTATAACCATACTCATCGCCATCATATCCGATAAAGACGCATTTTTGGGACTTAGCATCAAGCTTCTTCCAATCCTCCCTGTCAACCAAGCATATGCAATACAACCAAAAACTTTTAGATATAAATAATTAACTTTTTTACCTTATCACCACTCTTGTGGTATTTCTCCATCCAACGCACTAGATGGATTCCTGTTTATAAGATAAATAGCTGCATTAACTATGGCAGTGTCACGCCTCGAACCTCGAGCGCGCATACATCCCTCGGTGTTCGACTAAATTACGATGTTCCTAGGACGCGTCGCCAACCCAAACAATTCTTGCACATGCGGAAGTGAAATAAACAATCTCTGGACAATAAACAAACATGGGATAGAAAAGCAGGACAACAATTCACAAAAACCACACTTTATAAACACAACGAGTTTATATATAGAAGAGTTTAAACCAAAAAGGAGCTACTGAGCTATCTAAGCACTAGACTCCTCATCCATAGGCTCCGAGTCCACCACGACACCATTAGTAGTGTTGAGATCCATCGGGTGAGCTGCTTCCCACTCCCCAGTCCCAACAGGAGGCTCGTCGAAAGCCCAAAGGGGACCTTCCCGACCCCCTCGTGGAAAGCCGATGAACCATGCTATGTATCGGTGAGGTACCAACTGAGATAGGCCCTCATCGACCCATACCACGAACTCGACTAACTCTCGAGTCAGGGTGGTCCCGAGAATATGGATGAAGGTGTACTCAAAATCCATGGTCTGCGGGACCCCGTAACGCACGTGGCGTTCCTTCATCTAGGGACTTGAAAAGATTTGAACCAAAACGGGGTGAGACAATGTCTTGGCGAGTCTACACCCTAAACCCGATTAGGAAGATAATACACCTGGAGGCAGCTTAAACACACATTATCTAAAGGACTTACCTCGCCTCAGTACCCCCTTGCACGTCAGTACAATTCATATAACATATGTATGCAGTAAAGGCACTCAGTAATCGGAACACTTCACTTTCAACTGTCAATCTATTAGAGGGGTCTCGATTATAAGGCCAAATCGTTATGACACATCCCATTCCGTGCCACACAATTTTGTCCCATAATCAGGCGCAGTTATTTCAATCATCCAAGCGTGTTCCAATTAGTTATAGCTCCACGGGCACGGCCAACTCAACATCGGCAATCTTTCGGCATAACCAGGCATCGTCTCGCCCCATCGAGCACGGCAACGTCTACCTCTAGACGTCATTCCCGAAGGAGTTTCGGTCCGGCCTCTACTATGATCTGGCATCCGTTGATGTGGGGCATTCCATATAGGAGCATCACCCGATGTAAACGCTCGCGACGGGTTCTCATAACGATCACACGCACATCTAATCCTGGCCAAGGACATCATGCTTTGTACTCAAATGTGTCAATTTAAATAATGTGCTTGGCCTATTTTCTCCATATTAAAAACATCCGATAAAATAGATGTGCGTGGACATACGGTCAAATCGAACCATAAAGCGTGTTATCCTCCAATTTTAAAATTCCACGATTTTATATAGTACTAAAAACCTTTTCGGCGTCAAAAACTGACACCCGGTATTTTTTTAATCAAACACCAAAATCCCATATTTTTTAAATAATAATTCAAAAATCAACACTCAACATCAAATTGCACAAATTAACAATCAATTGCACAAACTAACTACACCACGACAATCAGCATGAAATTCTGACAACCGACTATCCCAGTATAATTTACGGAAAATAATAAATAATTAAATAAATTACAAAATAACTAAATAAATCACTAATTAAGCTATATATACTAATCTAAACACCTAATTGGACTAATTAAATAATGTACTAAGCTAACTAAATCGCATAATCTAATTAACTAGCTAAATAACTAATTACACTAATTATTCCTCCTAATCCAAACTTAGTCTAAATTAATCCTCCTCTAAGCATAATTAACCCCCTAAGTAGAGTTTGGAAGGTAAAGTCACCGGATTAGTAAATAAACCGGTTCACGACAACAACGCCGCGAATGCGAGCAAGACTCGAGCCTATGGCCATGCCAAGGGAGGTCCGAAAAGGATCGAAAAATGGTCCAACAGCTCACGGCTAGAGCTGGACCTTTGGTTCTAGACGCTGGCTGAAGAAGCTGGACCGAGGGCTAGGATGGGCAGACAGATGGCAGATGGCAATGGGGACGGCGGAGACGGTCATGTGGCAACGACTGGCAGCTAGAGCAGCTCAGGCAAGCGTACGACCAAGGCGAGCTGATGACGGGTGGCCAGGAAAGCGCGGCTAGGGATGGCTCGAGCGCGAGGTGGATGAAGCACGGCGGACGAGCAGGACAGTGCACGAGCGGCTTGCAGTCTCGGCAGGCTGACTGACAGCTGCGTAAGGCCTAGCAGTGGCTGGCTCAGCTTCGGTGAGAGCTAGCTAGTCTTGGCTGGTTCTCTAGTTTTTGCTTTAGCAACAAAGGAGAATGAGGGAGTGAGGAAGAAGAAGAAGAGGCTACTGCTGCTGGAGGGGGACAAAGGGGCCACAAAGTGAAGCCAAAAGATCTAAAACACTCAAGTAGAAGCCCCCAAAGTCTTCAGCCTTGATCCACAGCCATTTCCCCACTCAATCTTCTCCAACAAGCCACACTTGAGGTCTAAATGTTGCAGCCCCCTATGGCCTACGAATTCAAGTAATTTCCTCACCAAATCAACTTAGGTTCACATCAATTAGTTTCCAATTCAAGGCTAAAATGCTAAGGAGTAAGCCCACACTAAATTCCACAATTTCCCTCACCAATTGATCCAACTTAAAGGCAAAAAATTTCACACAAAAACAGCCCTCCGAATTTCCCGGTTTTAAATCGTCCAATTTTGATTTTTTACTGAAATCCCGGGCTTGCCGAAATTTCTTCAAAGGATGAGTTGACATTCCTAATATAAATCGTGACATGCTGGAACTTTCGATTCCTGAAACCGAGTTCAATTTCGTGGTTAATTTCAACCGAACGCGATTTTAGCGTTACCTAACCTACCGAATAGCTTTTAGGAATTTTTAACACATTTGACCTATTGTCAATTGTTTTCAATCCACATTGTACGTCTCCGACTCATAGGCAACTCTTGTTTGTTGTAAAAATCTCGAGATCTCAAATACAGGCATAGGGTACAGAATCGATAGAAAAATCGATTTAGTGTCGTTCTACAAGAATTTTGCAATAAAGTGGAATCACCCACACTTTAATAACATGCCTCTGTTGAATCGGCCTATCTCCGGTCTCTAATCTATTTTAACAATGCCGTATTGACCCTTGCAGATTAGCACGGTAAAGTAGTCGATTTCTGGTCAAATTCTCAAGTCAGTTGCGTTTATATTTCTTAACGGCTTCACCTGATAGATTAGTTATCTCATGAGTGATCAGCTTAGAGAAAGAGACTATAGGCGCATCGATGAAAAGCCCAATTCATATAATTGAAATAGAGTCGAAAATCAGGATGTCACAGGCAGCCCATAAATATAGCAGGAGACACGCGTGCAACTTCAAATATCTTGCACGTTCTAGAATAGTCTTGTTCATCCTCTCAGCTACACCGTTTTCTTGAGGAGTTCTAGAAATATTCTTCAGCCCATGTATGCCTTCTTGGGTCAAATATTCTCAAATTCCTTACTTGTATATTCACTACCATTATCGAACTTTTTATCATAATTGTGACATCCTGAATTTTTTACCCTGTTTCGATTATATGAACTGGGCTTTTTGTCGACGCACCTATGGTCCTTTTCTCTGAACTGATCATTCATGAGATAACTAATCTATCAGGTGAAGCGGTTAAAGGATATAAACGCGACAGACTTGAGAATTCGATCAGAAATCGACTGCTCCACCGTGCTAATCGGCAAGGGTCAATACGGCACCATTAAAATCGATTAGAGATCAGAGATAGGTCGATTCGATAGAAGAACATAATTAAATTGTGGGTTGTCACGCCACGATCCTCGAGCGCGTGCCCATCCCTTGGTGGTCGATTAAAATTTGCGACTTCCCAAGATGAGTCGCCAACCTTTTTTATTATAGTACACATGCGGAAGCGAATAACAAATCCCCTGACAATAACTATCTCGGGATAGAAAAGTAGGAAAACAGATTCACAAACAAAACATTCTTTTATAAACATACTGAGTCATGCACAAAAGTTTATAACCAAAACACTTCAAAAGACTGGCTCACAAAAAGGAACTATCCTATCTAACCTACACTTCAGATCCCCTTAGCTCGGCTCTAGGTCCTCCACCCTACGGTCCTGAAAATTTAAGCCAACGACAAGGTGAGATATAAATCTCAGCGAGTTCTCACTCTAAGCCCCGATTAGGAGGGTAATACGCCTAGAAGTGTCCCGCGTCCTAACCACATAACCACACAATCATAGAGACTTACCTCGTCTCAGATCCTTCCTACAGGTCAGCGCAATTCACATCATAGATATAAACAGCATTCATGCTCAAACAATTGGAACGCCAATACCTTTATCTCAACAAAACAAGGGATCCCGATTATAGAACCAAATCGTTATAACACGTCTCATACCATGCCACACAATTTTGTCCCATAATCCGGCGCATCTATCTCAATCAATCATGCATTCCAATTAATAATTATGCCCCTCTAGGGCATGGCCTACTCCTAAGTTCGGCGGTCTACTGGCGTAGCTAGGCATCGTCTCACCACCATTGAGCATGGCTTCGTCTCTCAAAGACGGCTTTCCTGAAAAAGCATGGGTCTAGAATCTACTACGACCTGAATCTCATTAATGGGTAACCCATATAGGGTAACGTCCGGCGTAAATGCTTGGGATGAGTTCTTTCAACCAACACACGACCATTCAATCTTGGCCCAGGACACCGTGCATTGCACTCAAATGCCTCAATTAAAATAGTGATCCTGGCATATTTTCTTCATTTTAAAAACATCCTAAAAAATAGTCGTGTGTAGGTACACGATCAGGTCGATCTAGAATAATTGATATCATTCATTTTAAAATCCCACTATTTTACATAGTATATAAAATCATTTTCGATATTAAAACCCGACACTTGGGATTTTCTGAATAAATATTGAAAATTCACCAATTTTGGAATAAATGACCAAAACCCAATCGGCACTCAATTTGCACAAATTAACATCCAATTGCATAAACTGAATACACCATTGCAATCAGCACAAAATTCCGGTCACCAGCTATCCGAGTCTGATTTTCGAAAAATAATTAATAATTAAATAAATTACCGATAATTAAATCAATTACAAAATAAATAAATTAAAACACTTAATTAAGTCAACCTAAACTAATCGGGCTAATTACTTGAACTAACATATAAATCTAACCATTCTATCTAATAAATCTAATTACACTAATTATATAAACCAACTAATTCCTAACTAAATCCACCTAACTATTCTAATTGAACTAACTAACCAACTAACTAAATACTTACACTAACTAAATCAGCCTAAGCTTAATTAACTTGACTAACCCACTAATTAGCCAACTAATCCACTTCTAAGTGTCATTAGTCTACTAATTAGGGATTATAACGCAAATTCACCGTATAAGTGCGAAAACCAGTTCACGGCGACGGCGGCGCGGCAGCGACCGAGACTTGGGCTAACGGCGAGGCCAATGGGGACTTAGGCCAGGCTGAAAAGGCCTTGCAATTCATGGCCAAAACTAGCTAAAATTTGCGTGAGTTGGCCGAGCAAGGAAAAAAAAAGGGGAAAAAGCTGCTGGCGTGTGGGCTCGGCCAGGCTGTGAAGAAGCAGCTTTGACGGTGCTAGGCTCGCGGGACTAAAGCTTGCGGCTGGACTAAATTCGAGTGGGCCGCGGGCGTGAAGGCAAGAAGCGATCGTGGGTTCGGCTGCTTCGATGGACGCTGGCCGAGGAGACATGCGGTCAAAAAACCGGCTTAGGAATTGCCGAGTTGACTGGGACATGGCAACTTGAAAAGAAGAGCTCGGTGGAGATGGTAGAGGCGGAGGGAGACAAAGGCTAGTGGACGGAGGTGAGCCGACACGCGGTCGTCGTTTCTGGTGGTTGACCGAGCAAGTGGAAGACTCGAACGCGTGGGGCAGTGGAGATGGAGGGGAATTGACTCGGGGAAGGAGGAGATGGATGAGGAAATGAAAGGTCGATCGTGGGCTGACGGTGGGGAAACAGCTCGAAGAAGAAGGGGGATCCAGCTAAGGCGTGCTGGAGAAGTTGAGGAGGAGGAGGACCAAAGTCAAATAAAAATATCCCAAATCATCATATCCTAGTCCCCAAAAGTCCACATGATTATCCCTTGGTCCCCCATAATTATTTCTTGCAAATTAATCCACAAAAATTCCAATTTGAAGCCAAATTTTGCAGCTCCCTTCAAGGCTCCAAATTTCCTTCAATATAGCTTCAATTCCTTCACCAAATTCCCCAATTTGATGTCCAATTTTGCTACGAAGGAAGCCCACACTATTTCTACAATTTCCTTTCACCAAATAGTTCACTTTGGAGGCCAAAAATCCCTTCAATTTAGCCCATCCGAATTTCCGTTCTTTTCCGAATCATTCGAATTGATTTTCCGTAAAAATATCGGAATTGCTGAAAATTCTTCAGAAGATGAGTCGATGTTCCTAAAATGAATTGTGACATGACAGAACTTTCATTTTCTAAAATCGGGTTCAATTTCGCGGTTAATTTCAATTAGACGCGATTTTAGTGCGTCCTAATCTACCAAGTAGCTTTTAGGAATTTTTAATGCAATTGACCTATGGTCGATTATTTTCGAGCAACATTGTACATCTTCGACACATTGGCGACTCTCGGTTATCGTGAAAATCGATCTAGTACCGTTCAACAGAAATTTTGCAATTAGGTGGAATCACCCACGCACTAATCACATACCTCTATCGAATTGACCTATCTTCGATCTCTGATCGATTTTGACAGTGCCGTAATGACCCTTGTAGATTAGCACAGTCGAGCAATTGATTTTTGGTCAAATTCTCAAACTATTGTGTTTAGATTCCTTAATGGCTTCACCTGATAGGCTAGTTAACTCGTTAGTGACCAACTCAAAGAAAAATGTGATAGGCATGTCGATGAAAGGCCCATTTCATCTCATCAAAATCAAACTTGAAAATTAGGATGTCAAATGGGTGATTCTACCTGATTACAAAATTCGCATCGAACGACACTAAACTAATTTTTCTATCGATTCTATACCTGGTACCTGTAATTGAAACTTTGACATTTTTACCACAACTGAGAGTCGTCAATGAGTCAAAGATGCACAAACGTGGATCGAGAATTATCGACCATGGGTTAAATGTAATAAAATCCCTAAAAGCTACCAGTAGGTTAGATCACGCTAAAATCGCGTCTGATTGAAATTAACCACGAAATTGAACTCGGTTTTGGGAATCGAAAGTTCGAGTGTGTCATGATTTTTTTTAGGACATTGTCTCATCCTTTGAAGAATTTTTGGCGAGCCCGGATTTTTGGCGGAAAATTCAACTTCGGCAATTTAAATTCAAGAAATTCAGAGGGGCATTTTCAAGTGAAATTTTGGTCTTCAAAATGGATTGATTTGTGAAGTAAAATAGGGAAATTCGTATGGGTTGTGTGGGTGCAATTTTTAGCCATTAAATTGAAGTTGTTTGGTGTCAATTGAAGATAGAAATCCACCAAATTCGTAGGGGCAGCTGCCGGGTTGGTTTTGGGCACCAACTCGAAGTCAAGTGGGGTGGTTTTGTGAAGAAAATGGCTTGTGGGAGAAGCTTGGACAGCTAGGGCTGAAGACTTTGGGGTTGAAGCACTCATTCCTTGGGATATTTGTAGTGTAAGCCCATTGGCTGAAATAGCCATTAGACTTTGGGTTTTGTGCTGCAACTTACCTCACTGAAACAGCCATTAGCCCCACAGCCACCGAACCAGCCCAAACGCAGCCACTGGAACAGCCACCGAGCCTAGCGTTAGCCCCGACTCCTCCCGCGAGCCAAGCCCACTATCTGCTCGTCTGCTTCTACCTCTGGTCACTAGCCCCCATCCGCTAGCAACTCTACCGTTCAGCCACTTTCCAAAGCCCAGCTGAGCCTTCAACAGCACCTCCATTGGTCACCAGCACCCGTGCGGTCCGCCAACAGCCACCGAGACCAGCCCCAAGCAGCACTAAGCAGATCCAAAAACTCCAGCTTGAATAGTGGGCTTGTTGGTTGTTTTTTAGCATCTTCCAGACCATCTTTGGGGCCGCCGTAGACACAGGATCTCACTGCCATCGTGTCGTCGTCGCCGTGAACCCGTTTATTCGCTAATCCGGTGAGTTAATTCCCTAATCCTTGATTAGGTTGTTAATTGCACTTAAGGTTTTAAATTAGTGTTAATTAGCTTAGTTAAATTAGTACTAACTGAGATTAGTCTTAAAATGGATTAGTGCTAATCTAGTTTAATTAGATTAGCCTTAAGATGGATTAGTGTTAATCTAATTGGTGAGATTATTACTAATGAGGATGGATTAGTCCAATTCAGTGGTTTTTCCTCATATTTGGTTACTAGACCCTCGCTGTTTGCCATTTTTGTGGATCAAAATGTGTTAAGATTTTCAGGTTGATTCCTTCTTTAAAAATGTTTTAGACATCTTCATCTATTTCAATTTTACTCAAGATTTGATGGATTTTAAAGAATATGATTTCAACTCCGTTAAAAACAAAACAAAACCTCTGTTTTTGCTAGAACTGGTGACATTTTGGGATTCCATGGATTTTCATCAACTTTTAGGGTTCGAATTTTGAAAGGGTTGCTGCACAATTTTTTTTTGTCACATCTTGAAGTTTAACATAGTCGAATTTCAGATCAAATGGACAAGTTTTGGATCTCGAACCAAGCTGGCTTTGGAAAACGTGATTTCTGGAAACGAACCCAGTTTTTGTACTGGATTGAACGATTTACTGGGCTTAATCTAGAAAGATCTGAGTTAAGATGTCTGCATGAAAAATGTTCATTTATGTGTGTCCTTTACAACATATTCAAATTTGAGAATTTTCCAAACTCGTTTGATTAGGTTTCTGGATTTAAATTTGGAGACGCGCGAGTCGACCGTTTCTGCTGGTTAGGACTGGTAGTAGTTTGTGATTATTCTGGATGCTATGCTTGCTGGAAAATGCATATTTGATGATGTGGATTGAACCACCGATATCAGTTATGCGCGCCTGGTTATGGGATGAAATTGTGCGACACGGAATGGGACGTGTCATAACGATGTGGCCTTATAATCGGGACCCTTGTGAATTATTTGATGAGTGATATGATGTATTCCAGTTATTGAACGCATTTACTGTATGCATAAGTGTTTATGAGATGCACTAATGTGTAGGAAGGTGCTGAGGCGACGTAAGTTCTGAGTGGTACATGTTTAGCACGCCTCTGAGTGAATTCTTGTCCTAATCGGGGTTTAGGGTATTGACTCCCTAAGATTTATTCTTACCCCATCGTGGTTTAAATATTTTCAGGTCCCTAGTGTGGAGAACTCAAAGCCCGAGGTTGAAGGGTCCGAAATATGGGTGGCTTAGTAGTTTCTTTCTGGAAACAGACTGGTGTGTATTAATCTGAGATGTTTATAAAGCGTGATTGGTGAAATTTGGCAGTTCTGCTTTCCTATCCCATGTTTGTTGTTGTCCAAGTATATGTTTAAATTTCTCTTTTGCATGTGCATAAAAAGAAAGGGTCAGTGACGCATCCTGGGAACGTCACAATTTAGTCGACTACCATGGGATATGTGCGCACTTGGGGTTCGGGCGTGACATCCCCGCCCGAAGTGGTATCAGAGCTAATTAATGTCTGAAGTAATAAGGTGCGATGGGTCTTGGGATAGTTATTAGGAAAGACATTTTTCCTTATGCAAACGCCTATGATTTACTGATTGATTATTTAGTGTGGGTCGCTCAGTTTTCTAATTCGGTGTGGAACTGGAAAGTAGGTTCTGTAGAGATCCTATAGAATGAGCGATTTAGAGTAGACGACTCCTCGAAAGAGGGCTGTCGCATCCGTTTCTCGGGGTAGGACGCCAAGTAGGGTTGGTGCCTAAGGTAAAGCGTAGGCTCAGGCCAGCGTGGGTCACAGAGTACCGTTGCAGGCTGGTACTGGTGTAGCAGCACCCGGTGATCCTAGATTAGATAGGATCATGCAGGCGCTCAAGGCTTTGGGAAATCTGATGGGATAGCAAGTTCAAAATCAAACTGTTGCTGCCGCTGCTACTGCCGCACCTGCCAAGGTCCTATAGGGGAATGTGATCGGGGAGTGACGATGCACAAGTTAGTTGAGCAGTTTTTGAAGCTGAACCCGCCAAAGTTCTCAAGAGTGGGCGATCTCGAGGCTGCAACCTTCTAGATCCAAGAATTAGAAAGGGCCTTCTCACTGTTGAGGTGCTCAAAAGAAGACAAGGTAGTCCTTGCGGTCTACCAGTTACAGGGTAATGCAAGTACCCGATGGAGGGCCACCAGAGGAAGAATGTTTCCTGAAGGCGTGGTTCTAGTGTGGAACGCCTTCGTTGAAGTCTTTAATGGAAAGTACTTCTCTGACTGTGCTAGAGAACAGAAGATGGCAGAATTCTAGCGCCTTCATCAGGGTCTAATATCGGTAGATCAATACAAGGCGAAGTTCGCCGAGTTGTCCCAGTACACCCCCAGACTGATTGAGGATCCAGTTGACAGAGTAAGGAGATTCCGAGATGGATTAAGACCGGAGCTAAAGAATTCGCTGGTGCCGTTTGACATGAATGATTACAATGATCTATACAGGAGGGCGTAGCTGTTAGAGAGGAACTTGAGTGAATGAACCGCCACATCTCAGTCGCAGTTCAAGTCCAACAGAGATGGTAATCGGTTCAGGAAGAAGCCGATGCCTGAAGGAAGATATCCCATTCCGCTTAGCAAAAGGGAACGGATTGGAAAGTTAGCGCCCAACTCGAACGGCATGTGTCATTTCTATGGGAAAAGACATGATTCAGCTCTATGTTATACTAGGACGAGAGCTTGTTTTAAATGTGGCCAGCACGGCCACCAATTCAGGTATTGTCTGCGCAGGCAGATGGGACCACAGTAGTTGTTATTGCCGCCACCATTAGATAGAATAGAGGGGATGTACCATAGTTAGGATGCCACTAGGATGGTAAAGGGGACAGGAATGAACCGAGCTATGTGTCGATCAGGGGAAAGAATGTTTTTGGGGTAATTTTATCAGAGTAACGCAGCCAAATTTTGGTTAAGCTTGTAGAATTTCAGTTTGTTGAAATGAAGTTGTAGAAAGGAGAATCACTGGCTAGAGTTGTACTCGACTATTTTGCGTATGTGTGACCTTGTTATTGTAATTAAAGTGGGTTGGTTCAAGAAGCAACAAGTTGTATTGAATTGTTGTTTGGCTCAAGGAGCATCTCGTTGTAATGGATTGTTATTGTGAAGTAATACAATTTAACCCGTTAGCGTGTGGAAGTTTTGAGTTTGTTGGAAACCGAGAAAGACCCTCGATTATTTTAAATTTGTCATTTAAAGCAACCGGTTTCTGAATGTAGGTTGCCAAGATTATTTGGCAATTGTAGTGGATGTGACAATTGAGGAACCGAAGATGGAGAACATAGCCGTGGTACGGGAATTTTCTGAGGTGTTTCCTATAGAATTACCTGGTTTGCCCCTAGAAAGGGAGATCAAGTTCGTGATTGAGTTAGCCCTTAGGACGAAGCCAATCTCTAGGGCTCCTTATTATGTGGTGTTGTCAGAATTGAAGGAACTGAAGGTGCAGATGCAAGGGTTGTTAGACAAGGGATTTATACGCCTCAGTGCATCACCTTGAGGAGCACCAGCTTTGTTTGTGAGGAAGAAAGATGGGTCATTATGCCTTCGTATCGATTATCGGCAACACAACCGGGTGACGATCAAGAACAAGTATCCGTTGCTAAGGATTAACGATCTGTTTGATCAGTTACAGGGAGCATCGATATTCTCGAAGGTCGACCTGAGGATGGATTATCACCAGTTGAGGATTAAGAAAGAGTTGAACATGAGACAGTGTCGTTGGATGGAACTTCTCAAGGACTATGATTGCAACATCCTATATCACCCCAGAAAAGCTAATAAAGTTATAGATGCATTGAGTCGAAAGTCATCGATTGCGCAGATGGTGATTTAGGAGTGGATTTTACTCGAAGGAGTTAGAGATTCGGTTTTCAAATTTGAGGTAGGCTACCTTTCAAGTCTTATGGCCACCCTTAGAATTGAACCAGAAGTATAGCTAAGAATCTAGACGTTGCAGTTGACAGATCCAGAGATCCAAAAATTCTGCAGGAAGATATAGAAAAAAGAAAAGCTGATTTTCAAGTTACCGAGGATGGAACACTAAGATTTCATGGACAATTGTGTGTACCCGATGATGCGAAGCTTAAAGAAGAGATCTTATCAGAAGCTCACCATAGTAGTTACAGTATTCATTCAGACAGTATGAAGATGTGTCAGAATCTACGTCAACACTATTGGTGGACCAGTTTGAAGACAGACATCGCCAGACATGTCACCAAGTGTCTGACGTGCCAGCAAGTGAAAGCACAACATTGTGAGCTGGGAGGACCTTTGCAATCTCTTGAGATTCCCGAGTGGAAATGGGAATATATCGCAAAGGGTTTTATGATGGAGTTATTAAGGAATCAACGAGGTGATGATTCGGTATGGGCTATAGTCGGCAGATTGACGAACTCTGCTCACTTCATCGCCGTATGAAAGGACTTTGCATTGGACAGATACGCTGAGTTGTACGTGTGCCTAATAGTTCGACTGCATGGAGTACTAGCGACGATCACGTCAGATCGAGACTCGAAGGTTACAGACTACCTTGGGAACAAAGCTGCAGTACAGTAAGGCCTATCATCCATAGACAGATGGCCAGTCTAAGAGGACAATTCAAACCCTCGAGGACATGTTGCGAGCTTGCGTGTTGGACTTCAAAGGAAGCTAGGAGGAACAGCTTCATCTAGTTGAGTTCACTTACCATAGCAGTTATCAGCAGAGCATTCAAAGGGCACCGTTTGAAGTATTGTATGGCAGAGCGTGCAGAACTCCAGTTTGTTGGGATGAAGTCGGAGAGCGGAAGATTATCGACCCAGAGTTAGTTCATCGGTCAGTGGATACCGTCACAGTTATTCAAGAAAGACTCGAGGCTGCTCAGAGTCGTCAGAAAAGTTATGTAGATAAGTGACAAAGACTAGTTCAGATATTAGATCAAAAAGAGCGAGTGCTGTGCACCAAGATAATTCCCTTGGTTAAAGTGGTCTGGGAACACCACGGAATAGAATGAGCTATTTGGGAAAGCGAAGAATTGATGAGACGACAATACCCCCACCTTTTTGAAGAAGAATTTTAATGGTTTAAATTTCGAGGACGAAATTTTTATAAGAAGGGAAGAGTTGTGACATCCTGAATTTTCGACCCTATTTCGATTATATGAAATGGGCTTTTCGTCAACGCACCTATAGTCCTTTTCTCTAAGCAGATTACTCATGAAATAACTAATCTATCACATGAAGGCGTTAAGGGATATAAACGCGACAAACTTGAGAATTCGATCAGAAATCGATTGCTCGACCGTGCTAATTGGCAAGGGTCAATACGGCACCATTAGAATCGATTAGAAGAACGTTGTGGGTGATTCCACCTGATTGGAAAATTTGCGTTGAACGACACTAAACCAATTTTTCTGTTGATTCTGTGCTTGGTGCCCGTAATTGAAACATTGAGATTTTTACGACAACCGAGAGTTGTCGATAAGTCGAAAATGCACAAACGTGGATCGAGAATTATCGATCATGGGTTAAATGTGATAAAATCTCTACAAGCTACCTGGTAGGTTAGGTCACGCTAATATCACGTTTGATTGAAATTAATCACGAAATTGAACTTAGTTTCGGGAATTGAAAGTTCGAGTGTGCCACGATTTATTTTTAGGACATTGTCTCATCCTTTGAAGAATTTTCGGCGAGCACGGATTTTGGCAGAAAATTCAACTTCGGCAATTTAAATTCAAGAAATTTGGAGGGGCATTTTCAAGTGAAATTTTGGTCTTCAAAATGGATTAATTTGTGAAGTAAATTAGGGAAATTCGTATGGGCTGTGTGGGTGCAATTTTTAGCCATGAAATTGAAGTTGTTTGGTGTGAATTGAAGATGGAAATCCACCAAATTCGTAGGGGCAGTTGCTGGGTTGGTTTTGGGCACCAACTTGAAGTCATGTGGGGTGTTTTTGTGAAGAAAATGGCTTGTGAGAGAAGCTTGGACAGCTAGCGCTGAAGACTTTGGGGTTGAAGCACTCATTGCTTGAGTTATTTGTAGTGCAAGCTCATTGGCTCAAGCCAAGACTTCCTTGGTCATTGTCCCCTCTTGGTTCCCCCTCCTTCTCCCTCATACTCAACCAGCACTCCTCTCCCCCCCACCTTACTGCTGCCTTCTTCTTCTTCTTCCTCTTCCATTGTTGTGTTGCAACTTACCTCACTGAAACAGCCACCAGCCCTACAGCCACCAAACCAGCCCAAATGCAGCCACTGGAACAGCCACCGAGCCCAGTGTCAACCCTGACTCTGCCCACAAGCCCTGCTCGCTGTCTGCCCGTCTACTTCCAGCTTCGCTCACCAGCCCTTGTCCACCAGCAGCTCCACCGTTCAGCCACCTTCCAAAGCCCAATCGAGCCTCAAGCAACACCGCACCGTCCAACAGCACCTCCACCGGTCACCAGCACCCGTGCCGTCCACCAACAGCTGCTGAAACCAGCCCCAAGTAGAACCGAGCAGATCTAGAAACTGCAGCTCGAACAGTGGGCTTGTTGGTTGTTTTTCAGAACCTTTTGGGCCTCCTTTGAGGCCACCATAGACACGGGATCTCACTATTATCGCGTCGCCGTCACCATGAACCTGTTTATTCCCTAATCCAATTAGTTAACTTCCTAATGATTTATTAGCTTAGTTAAATTAGTACTAAGTGAGATTAGCCTTAAAAAGGATTAGTGCTAATCTATTTTGATTAGATTAGCCTTAATATGGATTAGTGTTAATCTAATTAGTGAGATTAGCATTAATAAGGATGGATTAGTTCAATTCAGTGGTTTTTCCTCATATTTGGTTTCAGGACCCTCGCCGTTTGCCATTTTTGTGGATCAAAATGTGTTAAGATTTTGAGCTTTATTCCTTCTTGAAAAAAGTTTTAGACATCTTCAGCTATAATATATATTTTACTCAAGATTTGATGGATTTAAAAGAATATGATTTCAACTCCGTTAAAAACAAAACAAAACCTCTATTTTTGCTGGAACTAGTGACCTTTTGGGATTCCATGGATTTTCATCAACTCTTAGGTTTCGAATTTTGAAAGGGTTCCTTTAGAAAAGTTGTTTGTCACATCTTATAGTTTAACATATTCAAATTTCAGATCAAATGGACAACTTTTGAATCTTGAACCAAGCTGGTTGTTTGAAAACGTGATTTCTGGAAATGGACCTAGTTTTTGTACTAGATTGAGCGATTTACTGTGCTTAATCTAGAAAGATCTGGGTTAAGGTGTCTCATGAAAAATTTTCATTTATGTATCCTTTACAACATATTCAAATTTGAGAATTTTCCAAACTTGTTTGATTAGGTTTTTGTATTTAAACTTGGAGACGCGCGAGTGAACCGTTTCTGCCGATTAGGACTGGTATTAGTTTGTGATTGTTCTTGATGCTATGCTTGCTAGAAAATGCATATTTGATGATGTGGATTGAGCCATCGATATGAGTTATCTGCGCCTGAGTATGGGACGAAATTGTGTGGCACGGAATGAGACGTGTCATAACTATTTGGCCTTATAATCAGGACCCTTGTGAATTATTTGATGAGTAATATGATGCGTTCTAGTTATTGAATGCATTTACCATATGCATAAGTGTTTATGAGACGCACTAATGTGCAGGAAGGTGCTAAGGCAACGTGAGTTCTGAGTGGTGCATGTTTAGCACGCCTTTGAGTGAATTCTCGTTCTAATCGGGGTTTAGGGTGTTGACTCGCTGAGATTTATTCTCACCCCGTCGTGGTTTAAATATTTTCAGGTTCCTAGTGTGGAGAACCCAAAGCCCGAGGTTGAAGGGTCCGAAGCGTAGGTGGCTTAGTAGTTTCTTTCTGGAAACAGACTAGTGTGTATAAATCTGAGATGTTTATAAAGCGTGATCAGTGAAATTTGGTTGTCTTGCTTTTCTATCTTATGTTTGTTGTTGTTCGGGTATATGTTTAAATTTCGCTTCCGCATTTGCATAAAAAGAAAGGGTTAGCGACGTGTCCTGGGAATGTCGCAATTCAATCGACCGCCGAGGAATGTACACACGCCCGGGGTTCGGGGCATGACAATAATCTCCACATTTTGAAAATTCTGAATACTTCTAATTTTTCTCTTAGAGCATAGACCTAAGTATTCCTTGTCGCATCATCAATGAATGTGACAAAATCTCTTACCACCATAAAAGAGTTCCTGAGCCAGCCCCACACATCAGTGTGAATTAACTCTAGCTTTTGGCTTTTATTTTGTCGTCCATTCAATTGAAAACTAACTGCTTTTTTATTTTCCATAAATGCAATTCTCACAAAAATCTAACTCAACTTTTTGCCAATTTCCTTGAATGTAACTGCTTTACATAATTTTTACCAAGATGTCCTAAACAATAATGCCAAAGAGTAGACAAATTACTTGTAGTCACAGTAGTTACGACCATATCATAGATATTGTCTCCTTGGAGAAGATAAATTGTACCTATATGTTTTGCCTTTGTTATTACTGTTACCCCTGAGGTTATCTTCCACTATCCACATCTAAAGGTTGTTATCAAACCTTCTTGGTCAAGTTCACTAGTTGAGATCAGATTTTTCTTTAATTCTGGAATATGTCTGGTTTCATGCAAAACTAGATGTCCTCCACCTGAGATGTTCATAGTCACAATTCATTTTCCAACAATCAGACACATGTGGCCGTTTCCCACAACCACTTGCCCAAAATCTCTATTGGCATAATCATCAAATATGTCTCTTTGTGAGGTGCAATGGAAAGAAGCACCAGAGTCAATAAACCACTTCTCTATCGTCAAGTCAAACCCTGTAAACAAACACAAGTTCTCTAGTAAAGGTTCATCACTAACAACATTTGCTCCTCAATTCTGATCTTGCCGTTTCTTTTTGTAGGCTTCACATTGAACCTCTGGTATCCAGATTGGTGACAAAACCAACACTCATCTTTTGTAACCTGTTTCTTTCCCCTTTGATTGTGACCTGCCACGCCTGCTAAATTTTCCTTTGCTCTTACTTCTTCCATAGTTCTCTACTACTAATGCCATAGAAGATGTAAATAACGAAAAATTACCCACCTGAGACTTTCCTTCACATCTCTTCATCCATGATGCTGCTCACAGAATCATTCAGACTCAAATCATCATTCATGGTGCTCGAAATTACTTGCAATGCAGTGTTGTAACTTTTCGGAAGGGAACATAAAAATAATGAATCTTGAAGCTTCATATCCAGATTTATGCCTTGGAATTCCAACTGACCCGTGACCTGTGTGAAATTGTTAATATGCTCTACCACGTAAGCTTCTTCAGATAACTTCCAATTAACTAATTTCTTCAACAAAAATACTTGATTTGATGTAGACAACTTCTCATAAATATTTGTGAAAATATCCATGGCTTCTTTTGCAATTTATGCTTTCGTGATGTGGTACCCTATCTTTTTCGTTAACCCTAGACGAATCGCACCTAATGCCTTTCGATTAAGAATTTTCTATCATACTTCTATTGTCGAATCCACTTCCATTATCTCGGGTTTCCAACCCTCAAGTGTGTATAGAGATCTTTTTGATAAAGATAGTCCTTGATTTGGAGTTTCCACCATCCGAAATCCTGCCTATCAAACTTATCGATTTTGATTTAATCTTTTGCCATATTGTTTGCTTTCAATCGAACATCACCGGAAAACCCTTGATGTTCTTGATTAGCCAAACCAAGCTTTGATACCAGTTGTTACAGAATCGCATGCCGATTCTAGAAAAATAACGCAAGCAAATAATTCACTAGGCAGAATATAATTATAAAAAATAGAATTAGAAGAACACGTCAGAAAATTTGTTATCGAAATTCACCAAAACCTAAGCAACGTTTCCGTGCAGAGGCACTCTACGAATCCACTAGATTTCGAAGAAAATTGGAATACAACAATGACATTTCTCAAGATCAGGGCACAAAGAAAAAAAACTCACTTTTTTTCTCTCTTTTTAATTTTCCTCTCTATTTTTTTTCAGCGTCTTGACGGCTAACGTCTAATTATCATTGATATAAAGGTGTGCATTTTAACCTAAAAGCAAAATTAATGGAAAGGACAAAAAAAGCCCTTAAAAATAAGGGGCTTCATCTGCCAACATATAGGACACTTACCTTGTAGCAAGATTCGTTTCCATATTCCTGTGAATGGAAGGTGACTTGCATGTGAAGCCATAGTGAAGCAGCACTCCCCCAGTCAATTATTGCAACTTAAACCAAACGACGTGCCGTAGAATTGACATCACTTTTTTTTTACTCCTTATTTGTTTTCTGGGTTTGTGAGAACACCAGCGAGAGAATTGGAAGGTGGGAAGTTTCCATCAAGGACCAGAACATGCAGGATCAAGAAAGATATGAAAAGGGCCGGCAACATCGGAACCGACAACCACCCAACAAAATAATTACATCCGACGATCTCATCCGTTAAATTTGATGCAGCAAGGATCCGAATTTCAATGGCCTGATTGAGTGCATTCGGTGAAGGCGCTGATGAATACCAGCAACAATGTCTGGACAATCATCAAATGACAACGTGAATTTCCCCCGCGAACCGACGCGTGCTGTCCTCTCATTCGAAGCTGCCCGGAGGCTGACATGTTCACATGAGGCAAGAACCTAGTTGTCCTCGTTTATATGAATGTGATCCTCTTGGATCTTGCCCGTTCACTTCACTATCGTCTCTCTGTCCGTCTCCCTTGAGCTTTCATTCCTCGAGAGAGAGTAAGAGAGAGAGAGAGAGAGAGAGAGAGAGGGAATCATTCCAGAGTCAGTCATATTCCTCCTAAAGCTTGAGAGATCAGATCCCGCAAAACCCACCGGAGACGAGAGCAATGGCTGAACAGGTGCATATTACGTTCCTCATCCTTTCAATTTATCGGGACTCTTTCTTTCTAACTGATAGAAAGATTATTGTAACCCACATATGGTCAGCTCTTTTACATTCTTGCACCAAAAGAAGGATTTTTCTCATTTTTCTGTTGGCAGAAAGAGCCATGCTTCTCTCTCCTTTTAGCTTCGTTTTGTTTGTAGAGTACAAAAGATCTTTGCTTGTGTTGTTCACTCACTTTCTCTGTATTTGTGCGTATGTGTGTGTCTGTGGACTGTAGAAGGTGACAATGGTCATCAAGGTTAACCTGCAGTGCTATCGCTGCTACAAGAAGATCAAGAAAGTGATGTGCAAATTCCCAGGTGAGTCTCACTTTGCCTGTGTTAACGATTGTCCTCTTTTTCCTTTGTTTATTACCACCATAGACTTCATACGACTTCAGTGAGGCAATCACAATCGGCAATAAATGGAGCTTTCATGCTAAATGTTTTGTAAAGTCATAATGAACTAATGACTATGTCTGGATTTCAAATCCTAGGCTGTCGTATTTCGTAAACGGAAGTTCTTTGTTTCCTGAAATTGAAAGTCTCCCACTCATTGTTCCTATTCTAATTATGAATTTAGGATGAGGACCTTGGAGAATTAGATTCTGTAAGTAGTATTATGTGATGGAAGTTTTATTACCCAAATTTAGCAGCAGAAAGGAAACTAAGTTAATTTGTCGGTGTTATTGTTTTTGGAACAAAAGAAATTCGAGACCAAATGTACAATGAGAAGCAGAACAGGGTGGTAATCAGTGTGGTAAGCTGTTGTCCTGAGAGAATCCTTGAGAAAATAGCCAGAAAAGGTGGAAAAACGGTGGAGAGCATCGAGATAGTCCCCGTAGAAGGCAAGAAGCCGAAGGAGGCAGAGAAGAAGGATGGGGACAAAATGGGTGAGCGCAAACCAAAAGAGGCCGGAAAGGACGCACCAAGTCCAGAAAAACCACTAAGGGACGATCCACCTAAAGATATAGCAAATGGCGGAGGAGACGTGTCTCAAGTAGGTGGTGACAAGTATACCGCTAACCATGTTTCAGGATATCCCACGATTTATACCAGTGGAATGTACTACCAGCCGCCTCAGCCGTATTACCAAGGATATGGCGCTGTGCCATACTATGATGGGGTGCCCGCTTATTACGGCAAGGGCAGTTATGGTGTGAATAGGGGCTACAACACGAACCACGTTGACTACTTCACTGAAGAGAACCCTGAGTCGTGCACAGTCATGTGATTGGATCATGAATAGATTGACGTTGCATGTACATGTTCACTCGCTTAAGTTTTTATATTTTATCAATTGTGCTTAGTTGAAGGATCTGTCAAATTTGGTGGATACTTGTATTTGTTTGTATGAGACAGAAAAGGAACAATAGGTTTGGTGGGAAGGTCGATGATCTCATGATTCTGTTCGCTGAAATAGGATGAGTAGGTGGTTTGGTATTTTAACCAGATTAAATTACCAGTTACCAGTTGTAGAAGTTTTAATCAATGAGGAGAGCTGATTCAAATCAAGTCCGTTTGCATGATGGCTATGATCTTGCTGTTCAGATAGATGTAGGAACTTGAAAAAATCATCAATGGACAAAACATTTCAGTTGGCAAACTGCAGAATTTCTTGCACACACTGTGGTAGTGACTTCTGTCATGTACTGCAACAGATCGGCAATGAAACTCAACAACTTTGTGAAGCTAATGTTGCAGACCATCCGACTCCTTGTATCTAGCATTTGCTGCTAGATGCAGTGATTCAGGCAGGGAGACATGAGTTCCACATTTTGGATTTATTTTTTTCCAGTGATTTTCTAGATAGCGGGGAATTTCTCCTTATGATTGAAGCTAACAGAACAAACTTCAGCATTATCAGCAAGTAATGGCAGGGCGTATTAGTTATGCAAGACAAAGTATGTAAATACAATCCTCCAAGCAGCAAAACCCCCTAATTTCGGGACTGAATTAAATCAGATGTTGTCGAAGTTCCAGAGCGATCAACGTCAGGATTCTGGAACCTTTCTAAGATTGCAGTAACGTCTTCCCAGCTGATATTTCCAATTTTCTGTAGCTTGTATACAACAAACTCCGCAGTGCTGCAAAAAGAAAGCGCCAGCAAGAAACTCAGACGCTTGCTCAAATTAGTTTAATTGCATAATTGAATTTGTCGTAGATGATTAAATTGACCTGACAACTTTGTCATCATCAAGATCAGCTGCCTTTAAATCGGAGAACGTAAGATATCGTGTGAGAACCCACTTTGTGAGCGATCTTTACCTGCTTTCTGTGTACAGTTCATAGAGGTAGAAGAAAAACCAACCCACACAAATGATACTAGCCAATATCCAAAATATGGCAAAGATTCTGCCACCAGTGGTTGAGAAACTTTGTGTGACATCTGAATTTTTGACCCCGTCTCGATAAAATGAAATGGACTTTTCACTGATGCGCCTATGGTCTTTTTTCTCTAAGCTGATCACACACGAGTTAACTAACCTATTGGGTGAAGCCGTTAAGGGATATAATCACGATAAAATCCCCAAAAGCTATATGGTAGGTTGGATTGTACCAAAATCGCATCCATTGATTTTAACCATGAAATTGACTTTGATTTCGGGAATCGAACGTTCGAGCGTGCCACGATTTATTTTTAGGACCTTGTCTCATCTTTTGGGAAAATTCCGTCGAGCCCGGAATTTTGGCGGAAAAATCAAATTCGGCAAATTAAAATCAAGGAAATTCGGATGGGCACCTTAATTGGTAATTTTAGCTACCAATTTGAGTTGGTTTATGAAGAGTTGAAACGAAAATTGCAAGGGCTGCTGCCATGACATTTTTGGGCCACCAATTTAAGTTGTTGGGTGATGAATTGAAGAAGAAAATCAAGAAATTCGTATGGCTATTGAAGGGGTCTGGTTTGACATTCAAATGGGATTATTTGGTGAAGGTTTTGAAGGAAAAATGCCCATTGGTTGCTGCCTTGACTTCCTTGGATGGCTAAAGACTTTGGGGTTGCACTCAAGTGGTAAATATTCCCCTTGAAATTCCATTGGCCAGCCCCTTGACCTCCTCTCCCCCTTGTCCCCTCTCTCTTTCCCTCTCTCCTCCCTTTCTCCATTTGTGCGTGAACTCCTCTGCAGAACCACAGCAGCAACTACTTCTTCTTCTCCTTCCTTTCTCCTTCTTCTTCATCTCCTTCAACCTCTTTTCCCTTGCTGCAACCTAGGACGAACCAGCCACCGCATGTTCATCCAGCCGATCCCACACCACCGTCCCACCGAACTGAGACCACCAAGCCGCGCCAGCAGCCACCCGACTAGCAGCTCAAGCAGAAGCCAAACCGAACCAAGCAGCCAAGCCGTGAGCCTTGTAGGGCTTTTCGGCCCTAGTCGGTCCTCCGTTGGAGACTCAGTAGTTTCAAGTCTTCATCGTTTTCGCGCCGCTGTCGCCGTGAACCCGTTGCCTCGCTAATCCGGTGAGTTAACTTCCTAATGCTTGATTAGGATATTAATTGCACTTAGGGAGGGTTAGATTAGTACTAATTAGCTTAGTTAAATTAGTACTAAGTGAGATTAGCCTTAATATGGATTAGTGTTAATCTAGTTTGGTTAAATTAGCCTTAAGATGGATTAGTATTGATCTAATTGGTTAGATTAGCACTAATGATGGTGGTTTAGTCTAATTTAGTGGATTTCTCTTGGATCAGTTTACTGGACGCTTGCCATTTTCCATTTTTGTGGATCAAAATGGACTGCACATTTGAGGTTGATTCATTCTTGAGAAAATTTTTAGACATTTTCAGCTATGACATATATTTCACTCAAGATTTTAGGAATTTAAAATGATGAGATTTCAGCTTCGTCCTTTGCAAAACAGAATCTCATATTGTTCTAGAAACAGTCACCTTTTGGTGTTCAAAGGATCTTTATCAACTCTTAGGGTTCGATTTTTTAAATGGTTCCTTCACAAAAGTTGTTCATCACATATTTTAGTTTAATATAGTCAAATTTCAGATCAAACGGACAAGTTTTGGATCTCGAACCAAGCTGGTTTTGGAAAATGTGATGTCTAGAAACTGACCCAGTTTTTGCACTGGATTAAGCGATTTACTGTTCCTAATTTAGGAAGATCTAGGTTAAGGTGTCTTCATAAAAAGGTTTGTTTATGTGTCCTTTATAACATATTCAAATTTGAGAATTTTCTGAACTCCTTTGGTTAGGTTTCTGGATTTAAACTTGGAGACGCGCGAGTGGCCTGGTTTCTCTCGGTTAGGACTGATTGTGGTTTTGTTGCTGTTCTTGGTGTTGTTCTTGCTAGATAATGTATATTTGGGGATTTGGCTGACTTTTGACATGCTTAAAACTTATGTGTGATGTGATGAGGTGGATCACTCCATGTTGGTTGTTTAGTCTTATTACAAAAGGTGACTTTATGGACTATTAAATAGAAAATAAAGGAGGTGTCACGTCCAGACACCAAAACTTATATGCTCAATAAAACATTGAGGTTTTAAACTAGGTGCGTGCAAATTTTGACAGATTAATTTTGAGTACGTGAACACCTATGAATTTATTTCTAAATTTTTTAAATAAAAAAAAAAAAAAAAAAAAAGAGAGAGGGGTTACTAAGGGTTGTTTTCAAAAGAGGGGGTTGGAAAAGAAATTAGAAAAGAAATATGGTGTCAGGTTTGGACGTCAAATTTTATGTGCTCAATATAACAAGGAGGTTTCATACTAGATGCGTGCAAAGTTTGGCAGGTTAATTTCAAATATGTGACCCCGTACGAATTTATTTTAGAAAGTTAGAACAAAAAAGAAAAAAGAAAAAGAGAAGTTACTAAGTTTATTTTTAAAAAAGGGATTTTCGTGTTTTGGCCATATGATGGAGGGTAAAGTTGACTTGATTGATGACGTGCCTGCATGGTCACGTTGATTAGGTGGTTCAGTTTAATTATTCGCAATTTATTCAATTAATTGCAATTTATTCAATTAATTTAAATTAGCGTAAATTGTGACAGATTAGTCATTTTTTTGAATTTTACGCTGATTATCGTGGTTGACTTTATATGTGAAATTGATTGTTTAATTGTACAATTGAGTGTTTGATGATGCTTGGTAATTATTATTGCAAAAGTTGGATTTATGGTATTTAAATAGAAAAATACCGAGTGTCGGTTTTTGACGTCGAAAAATATTTTATGTACTATATAAAATCGTGGAATTTTGAAATGAGAGAGTACCATGTTTTATGGTTCAATTTGAATGTGTGACCACTCACAAGTATTTTATCGGGATGATTTTTAATACGAAGAAAATGGGTCAAGTCCATTATTTGAAATGGAAGTATTTGAGTGCAGAGCACGATGTTCTTGGCCGAGTTTGGATGTGTGTGTGTTTGCTATCAGAACTCGTCACCCGATGAAAGTTGGAGAGGCGATGCTCCTTCGGGAATGCCCTTGACAACGGATGCCGGTCGTAGTGAAAGCTGGACCGAAGCTCCTTAGTGGAATGCCGTCAAGGTGAAGGATGCTAGACATTGCCATTCATGAATAGATTTCGGAACGAAGCTCCTCAGTGAAATGCCATCTAAGCAGAGAACGCTAGACGTTGCCGTTCGCGGATGGATTCCGGAACGAAGCTCCTCAGTGGGGTGCCGTGGCAGTTGGGTGGTAAATAACTGGGACACGCATGAGTGATTGGGATAGCCGCGCATGATTATGGGACAAAATTGTGTAGCACAGAATGGAATGTGTCATAACGGTTTGGCCTTATAATCGAGACCCCTGTGATTGTCTGACGAATGAATTGATGTGTTTCTTTTATGAAATATGTTGCTGTATGCATACGATATATGTGATGTACTAATGTGCAGGGAGGTGCTGAGGCGAGGTAAGTTCTGAGTGATGCATGTTTAGGACGCCTCTACGTGAATTCTCGTCCTAATCGGGGTTTAGGGTGTGGACTCGCTGAGACATTGTCTCAGCCCGTCGTGATTTAAACTTTTCAAGTCCCTAGTGTGGAGAACCCGGAGCCCGAGGCTAAAGGGTCCGGAGTGTAGGTGGCCTAGTAGTTTCCTTTTGAAGCAGACTTATGTGAATAGACTTGTAAGATTGGTTTGGCATGTGTATAAAGTGGTTTGTGATAATTGACTTGTCTTTCCACCATCCCAGCATTTGATGTTTGTCAGGGTATCTGTTTATTTCACTTCCACATGTGCATAAAATGAAATGGTCGGCAATGCATCCTGGGAACGTCGCAAAATTTTAGTCGACCGCCGAGGGATGTGTGCATGCCCCGGATTCAGGGCGTGACACTTTGATCTCCATAGCCTAGAGTAGTAGTAGTAGTAGTAGTAGTAGTAGCACAAACATAACAGACAGCATTGACAAATTTAAATTTCTCGATGACCAACATATACACGGTTGATAACTCTATTCTAGATAAAGTAATTTTACTAATTTAAGCTTGATGAATTTTGGGTGAATTTATTTACTACTCATGTAATTTTACTGACTTTTTTAGCAAACACGACTTTCAGATTTATAAGAGATTGTGTGCATCATTTGCAGAAGATGTGAGGACCAATGCATAATTTTTCCATGTATCTGTGCTGGATTTGCATATCAGTCCCTACACCTCATTATTTTCTAAAATATTCTAATATATCTAAGGATATTTCAATATCTTTAGGATATCTCTATATCTTTAAGAATATTTAAGTATATTTCAGAATATCTTATCTTGAAGAAAAAGTTAGCTAAGACCAGTGGATTTGACCATAATTGAGGCTAGGTTTAAAGAAAATCAAGGTTATGAATCTTAAGAAGATAAATTCCTAATTTGCCAAGGATATCTATCCAATACCTAATGGGAGGCTGACTATGGCAGATTTTTTGAGGCTATATAAACCTCTCTTGTGCTGCATATTTCAGAAGGAGGGAGAAGAAGCCTTGGAGCTGCCACCGATTTTAGGTTTTCTTAGTTAGCTTTTATGTTTTATTCTCTTAGCGGAATTGGTGCATGTCAAGGAGAGAAGAAGGAGGCAACCCTGAATCTATTTGCTACTCAAATTGGTGAATTTGTTTTAATTTAGAATTATGTTTTCTTCAAATTTCGTTGTTAATTAGCTTTAACTATGTTCTAAATTTCTTTTGTTAGAGCTACAATGGATCTTAACCATGATTGATTGACTTTCAAGACTTGTTCATTCAATATAATTGTTTTGATTATGGCGTTCTCTATCATGATCTTAACACTTTTAAATTTTTTCCCTAACTTTTAAATGATTTTTAATGTATGCATGATACTGGGTGGAGATTGTATACACGAGAACCAGTGATATTGAACCATAAATTAAATCTAGGTCAAGGTACACTAGATTGTTTGTGTGGTTGTGGTAGTAGACTAAGTTGGGATTAGTTAGATTAAATCCAGGAATTTGCACAAGAACTTAATGCTTTTAGGTAGTTTAAATTCACCTAAGGTTAGTGTGGGTTAACATACCTAATTAGGGATTATTAGACCGAGGTCAGCTTGTAATCTAATTTAGGGAAATTTCACCAACACAATTGGAAATTAATTTATTGTATGACAAGTTAATAGAATTGATTATGGGTTGTTAAGTGAAATTGGATGCTCTGACGTTTTGTGATCTTGGTTAAAATCTTGAAATTTACCTTATTAATTTTCAGTTTACTTTAGATTAGGTTTATGTTGCAATTTTAATTATCTTTCGAATTCTTTAAATTTCGACTATTTTATAATTCAATCCTTTAATTGGTTTAATTCACTTTTTATTTGCCTTTTCGATGTGGTTAGCTAAATCTTTGGATTGAATACTTTCAGTAAGTAATTAGATAACTAGAGACAATTCTCATGGGAGGATACTCACTCATCACTTTATTACTTATAGATAACAGTGAGGACCGCGGCATGAACAAGGAAGTGAGAAAATTATATCCAATTTTGTGGGCTTCAACCTCCTTCAGGATTTCGGCCAGACCAACCATTTCATTGATGTGCATAGCTCTTGCTAGAAGAACTTGCTGCTTTTCAAGGATGTAATCGGCCGCTTTGCCTAGTATCGGCCCATGAAGAACCATTCCTGTGAAAACATATGTCGATGCTAGAAGTTTCGCCAATGTGCTACTTGGGACGAGATCTCCATATCCCACAGTAGTCATGGTAACAGCGCAAAAGTAAAGGGCATCGAGTAGACCATTCGTCTTCTTGCCCAAGATTTGGTTCCTCAGGAGAAAGAAACAAAAACTTCCTACACCAAGGTATGCAGCCAAAACTATTAGGATTTTTCCAAATGTGGGTTCTTTTGTAGACTTGAGAAGATGAGGTTGGGGGCCGTTCTGCTCGGGGAAATTATCTGCTGAAGGAGAATTTCGGCAGTGTCTTCTTCTTTGGATTGCATTGTTCTTGTCCTCAGGATGATTCAAAGCGTCAACGAAACTCCCAATCAAGGATTCTCTGGTATCATCATAGGCCATATTAAATGCAGCAGATTCGTCCTCATTAAGCAGCCTGCATTTTTGGAGCATTCAGCAATCAGTCAAGGGGCATTCCGTGTTTACCATCACGTAGTGTGTGTTCAAACTTCACCGTGAGCTCAAGTTCCTCAAACCATAATCTAATGTCTGGTCACTCTATGTTATGCAAAGTGAAAGGCGAAAATTTCACAGCATTCATTCCCTAATAACCTTAAACTGGCGACTCTCTTTGATTATGAAACAAATCTCAGGCTTGTACATTGTGATAATAGAGAGAGACTTCGTTGCCCTTTAGACATTGCTTTTTCTAAATAAATAAATAAAAAAAAACCAAGTACAATTTCAATCAATGTTGACCAATAAGTACCAGCATACAAAATATTGCAGATGAAACACAACCGAGCATGTAAATGAACAGATTAAACAATGCCAAGAAGGCCTGGACTAAACAAAACTTCATCCTCTAACTTGAATGGCAAGATTAGGAGGACACAAATGGATCTCTTCTTTGAAGAGACACCGAATATGCGATCCCACATAAGAAGAGATTCATGTTCTTTTTAAACACTGATTAATCTGCAACACATCCCAGAAAGGTCAGATGATCAAGAGGAGACTCAAAAAAAAAAAAAAAAAAAAAAAAAAACATGACTTGCATGTCTACTTCTAGGAGCTGAAAACGAGACGGTGGGCTTTGTTTAATTTACCTGACAAAGCGAGTCCATGGAAGAGAGAATGGCTTCACAAAAAGATTAGCATTGCCCCCTATCAGAAACTGGACCGCAAAGTCCAAACTTTCCAGAAGAGGAAGCTGAGGACTTACGCCCGTTGTTTCCATGCACCCCATTATTGAACTGCATTCCCGCATTAGTGCACACGTGAAAAGCATCCTCCTAGGAGCATCTTGGAGGAGAATGAATTCCTTGATGTGGGACTGAAAATTTCATTACCAAATGATGAAAAGAACCTGCTTTTGAACGGTGAATCCGAAAATGGCAATTTTGGGCCCAAGTGCAAGTTGGCTGAAGATTGTCTCATTCGGCTTTTGTTGGCTGAAGAGGGCCCAACTGAATTTCACGGGTTTGCATTTTCTTTCTTTCTTTTTTTTCCCAGGAAAATGAAAGAAAATTCTCAAACCCTATCTATTTTCTTCAACGCGGAACCTGATGATATTAAGCTGAAAACTCCACCACATCGTAGTGCGATCGATACTCTTGATTTGGAGGGTGAGAAGAAGTTGAGCAATGAGAAAGTAGATGTGTGGAGAGAGAGGCTCTCATGGTGGTTGATGTGATAAAAGGATGGGAAATGAAGAAGTGCAAAGGGTAAGCTAGCTGCTTCCAAAGATGCTTGTTTTCACGATTTTCCTGAACACTCAACCAAAGATTTAAAAATTTCTCTTTGATTAGGTGAGACTTTTATTATAGTAAATTAACTTATGAATCGATGCTACATTTATCATACTGCTATCAAGTCCATTTTCAAGACATGACCATTGGCAAGTGCATTAAACATATGTTTTGGAGTGATGTAATTGTCCAATATGGACTCTTAGACGATCACATAAAAATTGTTGAGGTCCTATTGTTTGTTTGATTGCTATGTAGTTTACAGGGTGCTTGAATAGCATCACTTCTAGCTAGGTAACCATGATTTCCCAGTTTCCCCCCACTAAATGGTTTTCCATTGTATCAACCACGGCGAATTGATCAAATTAGTAGTTGAGAAGGTCATGGAAAGGCTGAAATCGAAGAACAGATTAGTGACTGAACATTTAGTTGAAATTTATGATCGAATTGTAGCAATAAGTAGATTGTTAGATGTCGACTCTGGCAATGTGCAATTCATTCAAATTTATGGCATATGGGGTATCAGTAAGACGACTCTTACCACGGTCGTCTATAATCAATTCTTTTTTCATTTTGGGAAGTGTTGTTTCCTTGTAGATGTTCAAGCGAAATTGTCAAGAATTGATGGTTTAGCTAAGTTGCAAAAAAAGTCATCATCCAAGATCAAAGTTTATGCAAGAATAAGGAGTATTGACAAAATTGATTATGGAATGAAGAGGATTGGAGAAGCACTTTGTAATAATAAAGTCCTTATTGTAGCTAATGATGTTGACTCTGAAGCACCAACACTATCTAGGAGCTTTTGTGTTGTGTCAGACACTATGACACGTGTTCAACACTCTCTGACACTTTTTGATACTCAGTTAATATGTGTTGAAAAATCCGACACCTGGTCAACTTTCCTGACACTCTCCGACACTTAAGTCCAAAATTCCAACATGCAAGTTCGGAATTCCAACATGTAATTCAGACATGCACATGGTCAATTTTAAAAATTTTCAATAAATATTGGATGAAATTGTAAATATGTAAAAAAAAAATTCTGAATGTGAAAAAAGAAAAACCTAGTATTATTGTTTCTTTCGACTCTCACTTCCCATAATACATAATTGTGGCATCCAAAAATTTAGACGATCCTCGAATAGGTGACGGTCATGATCAATCGATGGAAGTATCGCCAGATTGTGGCATTAATATCATTTATGGGCATTAATTCGTATTTGTTTATTGGATTGATATAATATGTTTAGCAATGGACTGATCAACCATGCAACAAGAGAAAAACTTTGAACTATGATTGAAAAATATTTTTCTAGAACCGAAGGGATGGAATTCGGTCTTGCGTGAGGAACATGCATGATGAAATTTAAAGATAAAAATTTTGAGGAGTTGGGCCGAGCTTGAGGATCATGTACGTCTCTTCATTGTGCGATTTGACAAGTAAGGAAAAGAAATCTTGTCGCTTGATCGAATTCTTTTCCCATGCAAGAACTTTGGTTATGCATTTGTTCATGAAGCAATTGGATTATGAGAATGTAAATTTATTTCTTTGAAAAAAAAAAAAATGCTTTATAATGGTGCAAAGATTATGGGTTATATTATAAAGTTTATGGGCCTTTTTATTTGGACTTTCTTTTCACCCCAAAACTTTTGGGCCCAAGCAGCCCATGAGGGCCCTAGAGGCGGTTGACCAAAAGAAAAAGGGGAGAGGAAAGGAGAGAACCGGACAGGGGGGGCAGAAGTCACTCACCACTTGTCCATGCTTAGCTTAATAACCTTCCACTTGTCCTTTCCATGAGAACACTTGTCACCTGCATGCAAAATTAGTAAATTAGTTAATCAAATGAAAGCAAAAGCTTTTGGCAAGGGAGAGTGAGACCGAGAGAGTGAGCGGGCGAGCAAGTGAGAGAGAGAGAGAGAGAGAGTGAGAGTTCGAGAGAGATGGTGAGCAGTGAGCGGACCGAGCGTGTGAGGGCAAATAAGGAAGGCCACCCTCCGCCAGTGCCATGTCCGAGCTACCGCCGTCGACGCCGCCGATCCCCGTCACCATTGAGCCAAGCCGAGACCCTCCCGAACCCCTGTTTTTGACTTGCAACCGAGTAGGAAGACTTGAGGCAAGTAGAAGTTCTTCAATCTATGTTTTGCTTTCTGTTATTATTTAGTGAAGAGTTGGTAGATGTGAGAAAGGTGGAATTGAGAGCTGCATGTTGGTTTTGGACATGTAGGATGAAGTTAGATCAAGAAAACAAAGTAAAAACAGGGCATGTATTGTGGATTTCGAATTTTGAATTGAAACAAGAACTTAAGGATCTAATTATGGTGGATTTTTGGGAAGTGATGAGGCTGTTTTGTAGTGTAATACACTTGTATACACTTGATTGTGGACTTTGGATGTCGAAATTCATGGAGTAAGAAAAATTCTCTTTAGGTTAGTAGACTGTTTTTGCAAAGGACAGTATGACCTTCGGTGATTTCTTGATTTTTCTGTAATTTTCTCGCCACAATTTGACTTTAAATCCTTCATGAAAGTTGGAGAGCACATCTGTAGGAATAACATATCAAAAATGTAGGATAAATGGACAAGATTTGTTTGATGAAATGATTTTTCTATGAAAATGCTAAATCTGGAAATTTTACAGAACGTTAGCAAGGAATACCGAAATTTTTATTCTCGATACGTAAGGAATTTAACTTGGTGTTCTTCATGAAAATTTTTCCTTTAGGTCTCATTGATAACATGTCAAAATTTCATAATTTTCTGAGTTCATTTAGTATTTATTTCGAAATTTTTACCAGAACTGTGCATTGTAAAATCGAGTTGCTCTATTTTCGAATTTTCACAAAATGTCCCAAAGGTGAATATGTTTGAAATGGTTATGTGATATGATGGTACTGGTTGTGGATATTTGTACAATTTTGAGATTGGATAGTGAATGCATGAAATGCATTGTTCTTAGCATTTGAAAGTATTCTTGTAAATTTAAAATGTTAAATTGTTGCTGTTGGACCCTCGGGTCAACGATGCCCCGGGAGTCAGGATGCCCAAAGGATCGAGTGAGTCGATACCTTTTGGATGCCCGGTGGCCCTAAGTGGCTGAATGCCGGAGGTTTTTCCCCGGGAGCTTCGGGATGCCCGATAGTATGCTAGTCGGTACGTAATTTTGGATGGCTGGGGTAACCATTTTCATGGGAGGCCCCCGAGGTTCCTCATGATGCCAGGTGGGGTACGAGATGCCTAGAGGCGTGATTTGCTCCAGATGCCCGGTGGCCCTAAGTGGCTGAATGCCAGAGGCTTTCGTGATGCCTGGATGGGTACGAATGCCGGAGGGACGCAAACATTGGTCCTCCAGGGAATGAATCTTTTGAATGATAAAATGAATGATTTTACTACATGTGTGTATAGTTTGGATATGAGACTGAGTGTATGGCAAGGAATGGGACATGTTATAATAGATTGGCCCTATGATTGAAATTTGTTCATCTTGGATATGTTGCATTACACATTAAGACTACATGTGCCATCACATTAAAGGATTTCATGATTTCGATACATGCCTATTCTTTAATTACTTTTTTTTGTCTACCATACTTGAATTTAGATATTAATGGTAATGCTTGATATAGCTTGATGAATCTTTTACTGCTGAGTGGTTGTACTCACCCATTTTGGGGACTAACATTTCAGATTAAGAAATGCCTCCGTTACCTATCACACGTGGTACTTTTTACGGCATCCCAGTCAATGTTGAGTGCTCGTGTTTGAAGCACATCTGTGTCGGTGCTCGAGGATTGGTCTTCATCCGTGTTCGTGTTTTAGTCATGTATGATGTGGGTCTACTTGATGGCCATGTGGTTCAGGAGTTCCTGTCAGTGCATGTTCGTCGCAACGGGATCATGCTAGGGATGTTGCCGCCGCCGCCAGCTGATGCACCGGGCTGGGTGTGATCATGTATGATGGGTAGAAAATGACACTTTTTGGACCGTCGGCGCTGTTTGATAGACTTTTTGAGTAGGGCTGGATGAGAAAGGGAAGCCAAGGGAAGGTCGGGTTATCTCCTGTGTATGTAGCCGGGTGTAGAGAACCATGGCAATTTTTGGTGTACCGACCTATGATGTCTATCAAGCTCATGTAAATAAAAGTGCTCGGCTTTATCTTATAAAATTGTCTAGAGGGTGTTGCATCATTCCAAAATTGTTGAGATAGGGAGATGTGTTATCGCTTCCGCTATGCATTTATAAACTGCGCAGGGACTGATTTTAAAAGGTATAAACCCCCAGGACTTATGGTCCTATTATAATTCTATGGTATCAAAATGATTTATTTTATCAGGGCAAGTAAAAGACAAGTAGACTGTGGCGACCCTAACGGATCGGGGGCCATTCGGGGGTGTCACAGCGGGGGTTTTGGTATCAGAGCAAAGGTTGATATGGAGTGATAAGGAGCCTCAATGGAAATGAGGATAGAATGATGCACACCATAGGGTACTAACCAAGAGTAGTTGACTAACTTTGAACAACGGGTGATGGGTATTCACTCGTAGATTCCTGATAACTAGTGTGATGATGCTTTTGAGTGTTAGTAACATTTCTATGTTACTTATTTAACTTCAATAATAACTTCATTTTATGATCTAACTAGTGACACTGAGTCGCAAATTATTCCTGAGGCAAATGCTTGGTAAACTGCTGGAAAATCATGGTACGAACTGGGAGTTCTCATCCGTCGAGGGCTGAAGCCTCTGCTTCAAGGGCTGAACCCCGGATGGAAGATATCCTACAGGCATTGGCCAATATAGGAAATCTGATGGAAAGACAAGCTCAACAACAACCTGGAGCAGAACGCCGTACTCAGGGACTGGTGGAATAATTCCTAAAGTTGAAACCACCTAAGTTTAGTGGAATGAGAAGTCCTGAGGAGGCAGAGCATTGGATTGATGGAATGGAACAGATTTTCCGGTTGTTGAATTGCAATGATGCTGAAAAGATAACTTTAGCAGAGTACCAACTAGAGGGAAATGCAAAGTTTTGGTGGAGAGCTTCGAGAGACACAATCTTTCCACCAGGTACTGACATAAACTGGGATGAGTTTGTTAGAGCTTTCAATAGAAAGCATTTCTCTGATTGTGCCAAGGATAAGATGATCACAGAATTTGTTCAGTTAGAATAAAGGGAGCTGATAGTGGACCAGTATGAAGCAAAATTTTCTGAGTTGTCTAGGTATGCTCCTAGATTGGTTAAGGATCGAGAGGAAAAGGCTAAGAGAATCCTGAAAGGGCTAAGGACAGATATCAGGAGACAACTAGTGCCTCTGAATATTAGGGATTATAATGAGATCTATGAGAGGGCACAGTTGGTGGAGCAAGAATTAGTGAGAGAACGATCGGAATCCAAGAGGCAGATGACCTTTAGTGATGTTCGAAAGGGTAAGAGACCCTATCCTAGACAAGGTCAGCCCTGGAAATCTAAGAAGAGGAACAATTTTGGGAGTTTTGGAAAAGCCAAGAGTGGCTCGGTTCTAGGGAGAGTACCCTACCAGGGTAATACTTGTCAGAGGTGTGGTGGACAGCATGGGTCAGGATTTTGTAATAGTCCGCCAAAATGTTTTGGTTGTGGACAGATGGAGCACTTTAAGAGAAATTGTCCACAAGAGAGGTCGCAGCTAAGTGTCAACTCGGTACGACAAGTGCAACAACGTACTGCTAGATCAAATCTATCAAGGAATCCACATAGGCCACCAGCACAAGGAAGGGTGTATGCGGTCACCCAAGAGGAAGTGGAAGCTTCCAAAAATGTTATCTCAGGTACGATTTCTATAAATGGCAAAAAGGCATATGCATTATTTAATACGGGCGCTACGCATTCTTTTGTGTCTAAAAGATATAGACAGTTGAGTAAAATAGAAACTACCTCTCTTGAGACGCCTCTTTGTGTTTCCACACTGCTAAAGAATGTGGTATTGTCTATGTTGGTATGTGAAAAGTGTAAGGTAACTATAGGGGGACGAGATATGGAAATAGATTTAGTCGTGATGGCCATGTATGACTTTGATGTTATTATCGGAATGGACTGGCTCCATAAGTATGAAGCTAAGATGGATTGTTATAGGAAAACAATCCAATTTGTTTTACCCAATGGATCTAATCTTGAATTTTACGAAAATCAGGCAAACCCCTTTATAGCACTTATTTCAGTAGTAGAAGCTCGTGCACTACTTGACGAAGGATGTCAAGGATATCTGGCAGTGGTAAAGGTCTATACTAAGAGAGAGTTTAAGATAGATGAAATTCGAGTGGTCAGGGAATTTCAGGATGTATTTCCTGAGGAACTGCCTGGGTTACCACCAAAGCAAGAGATTGAGTTTGAGATCGAATTAATGCCTAGAACAGGACCAATATCGAAAGCCCCGTATAGGATGGCCTTGACAGAATTGAAAGAGTTGAAAGTGCAACTACAAGAGTTGCTTGATAAATGATTTATCAGGCCAAGTGCTTCCCCTTGGGGTGCACCAGTTTTGTTTGTGAAAAAGAAGGATAGGTCAATGCGTTTATGTATTGACTATAGGCAACTGAATCAGGTAACTGTTAAGAATAAGTATCCATTGCCTAGAATTGATGATCTATTTGACCAACTGCAAGGAAGTTCGGTATTTTCTAAGATTGATTTAAGGTCAAGATACCATCAGTTAAGAATTAAGAAGGAAGACATTCCTAAGACTGCATTTAGGACTCGCTATGGACACTATGAGTTCCTAGTTATGCCGTTTGGACTAACGAATGCTCCGGCCGCATTCATGGATCGAATGAATAGAATATTTAAACCTTATTTGGATCAATTTGTAATTTTCATCATTGATGATATCCTGATATATTCAGAAGGACCTGGAGAGCATGAGCAACACCTGAGAATAGTCTTGCAGACCCTTAGAGACCATAAATTATATGTCAAGTTCAGTAAGTGTGAATTTTGGTTGGATCAGATAATGTTTTTAGGACACGTGGTGTCAGGAGGAGGAATCGCAGTAGAGCCAGCAAAAGTTGAGATGGTAATAAATTGGCTGAGACCAACAACACCCACCGAAATACGAAGTTTCTTAGGACTGGATGGCTATTATAGAAGGTTTATTGAAGGATTCTCACGACTTGCTGGACCATTGACAAAATTGACTCGAAAGAATGTAAAATTCGAGTGGAATGAAGAATGTGAAAAGAGTTTCCAAGAGCTCAAAAGAAGACTGACTACGGCTCCAATTCTAACTATACCATATGGATCTGATGGATTTACAGTATATAGTGATGCGTCTCACAAAGGACTGGGATGTGTTTTGATGCAACATGGCAAGGTCATAGCCTATGCACCTAGACAGTTGAAACCTCATGAATTGAATTACCCAACCCATGACTTAGAATTGGCAGCTATAATTTTTGCTTTGAAAATATGGAGACATTATTTGTATGGAGAGAAGTTTGAAATCTATACTGATCATAAAAGCTTAAAATATTTATTTTCCCAAAAAGAGCTAAACATGAGACAGAGGAAATGGATGGAGTTGTTAAAGGATTATGATTGCGAAATACGGTTTATTTCGCACCATCCTGGAAAGGCAAATAAAGTGGCAAACGCTCTTAGTCGTAAGTCGACTATGGATTTGGCCAGTATGAGAATCACATAATGGAATCTGTTAATGTCGGTGGCAGACTCAGAGTTTAAATTGGAAGTAGATCACCTTACTGGCATGCTTACTGCATTGAGGATTGAACCAGAAATTATCCAGAAAATTAAGAAGTTGCAAGAATCTGACCCAAAAATAGTAAAAGTGCGAAATGCTGTGTCTTTAGGAAAAAGACCAGAATTTCAAGTCTCTGAAGATGGAGTGGTAAGATGTCAGGGACGACTCTGTGTTCCCGACAATGACGAAGTAAAAAGGGAAATCCTATTAGAAGCACATAGGAGTAACTATAGTATTCATCTGGGTAGTACAAAGATGTACAGAAATTTACGCCAACAATACTAGTGGAATGGCATGAAGACAGATATAGCCAAACATGTTTCTCAATGTTTAATATGTCAGCAAGTAAAAGTGGAACACCGCAAACCTGCAGGACTATTGAGACCATTGGATATCCCAGAGTGGAAATGAGAGCACGTAACGATGGATTTTGTGCAAAGATTACCAAGGACATCAAGTGGTCATGACGCTATTTGGGGAATAGTGGATCGTTTAACTAAATCTGCTAATTTCCTAGTAGTTCGCATAGACTACCTGATGGACAAATATGCGGAGATATATGTAAGTTAGGTAGTACACTTACATGGTATTCCAGTGACTATTACGTCAGATCGGGACTCGAGATTTACTTCAAACTTTTGGCGGAGTCTTCAAACTGCCTTAGGGACTAAACTCCAATTTAGTACTGCTTTTCTTCCACAAATGGATGGACAAACAAAAAGAGTAATCCAGACATTAGAGGACATGCTGAGAGCCTGCATCCTTGATTTTAAAGGAAGTTAGGATGAAAAATTGCATCTGGTAGAATTCGCCTATAACAATAGTTTTCAGAAAAGTATAGGCATGGCTCCCTATGAAGCATTATATGGAAGGAGATGTAGGACACCTGTCTGTTGGAATGAAGTAGGTGAGAGGAAACTGACAGGACCTGAGTTGGTACAGGTTACTACAAAAGCTGTCGAGATCATAAGGAAAAGACTTAAGACAGCTCAAAGGCGACAAAAATACTATGCAGACAAGCGTAGAAGACCTTTGGAATTTAATGTAGGAGACCATGTATTCCTTAGAGTATCTCCAATGAAAGGGATATCACGATTTGGAATAAAGGGAAAGTTAAGTCCCAGATTCGTTGGACCCTTTGAGATACTCGAGAAAATAGGAGATATAGCTTATCGATTAGCGCTGCCTCCTAAATTGGGAAATTTACATGATGTATTCCATGTGTCGATGCTGAGGAGGTACCGGCCAGATCCTAGTCACATACTCGATCATGAAGCCATCCAAGTGGATGAGAAAGTGAGGTACCTGGAAGAACCAATCCGGATACTGGATCAAAAGGAGCAAGTTCTTCGGACAAAGAAAATTCCACTAGTTAAAATATTATGGCAACATCATGACATGGAAGAGGCCACATGGAAAAGTGAGAAAGAAATAAAGGAAAAATACCCTCATTTGTTTTATGAGATTTAAGTGATGTTCAATTTCGAGGACGAAATTCTCTAAGGAGGGGAGAATTGTGGCATCCAAAAATTTAGACAATCCTCGGATAGGTGACGGTCATGATCAATCGATGGAAGTATCGTTAGACTGTGGCATTGATATCATTTATGGGCATTAATTCGTATTTTTTTATTGGATTGATATAATATGTTTAGCAATGGACTAATCAACCATGCAACAAGAGAAAAACTTTGAACTATGAGTGAAAAATATTTTTCTAGAACTGAAGGGATGGAATTCGGTCTTGCATGAGGAACATGCATGCTGAAATTTAAAGATAAAAATTTTGAGGAGTTGGGCCGAGCTTGAGGATCATGTACGTCTATTCATTGTGCGATTCGACAAGTAAGGAAAAGAAATCTTGTCGCTTGATCGAATTCTTTTTCCATGCAAGAACTTTGGTTATGCATTTGAACATGAAGCAATTGGATTATGAGAATGTAAATTTATTTCTTTGAAAATAAAATAAAATAAAATAAAATGCTTCATAATGGTGCAAAGATTATGGGTTATATTATAAAGTTTATGGGCCTTTTTATTTGGACTTTCTTTTGGCCCCAAAACTTTTGGGCCCAAGCAGCCCATGAGGGCCCTAGAGGCAGTCGACCGAAAGAAAAAGGAGGGAGGAAAGGAGAGAACTGGACAGGGGGGGGGGGAAGAAGTCACTCACCACTTGTCCATGCTTACCTTAATAACCTTCCACTTGTCCTTTCCATGAGAACACTTGTCACCTGCATGCAAAATTAGTAAATTAGTTAATCAAATGAAAGCAAAAACTTTCGGCAAGGGAGAGTGAGACCGAGAGAGTGAGCAGGCGAGCAAGTGAGAGAGAGAGAGAGAGAGAGAGAGAGAGAGAGAGAGAGAGAGAGAGAGAGAGAGAGAGGGGTGAGCAGTGAGCGGACCAAGCATGTGAGGGCAGAGAAGGAAGGCCACCCTCCGCCCATGCCGTGTTTGAGCTACCGCGTCGACGCCACCGATCCCCGTTGCCGTTGAGCCAAGCCGAGACCCTCCCGAACCCCTGTTTTTGACTTGCAACCGAGTAGGAAGACTTGAGGCAAGTAGAAGTTCTTCAATCTATGTTTTGCTTGCTATTATTATCTAGTGAAGAGTTGGTAGATGTGTGAAAGGTGGAATTGATAGCTGCATGTTGGTTTTTGGACATGTAGGATGAAGTTAGATCAAGAAAACAAAGTAAAAACAGGGCATGTATTGTGGATTTCGAATTTTGAATTGAAACAAGAACTTAAGGATCTAACTATGGTGGATTTTTGGGAAGTGATGAGGCTGTGTTGTAGTGTAATACACTTGTATACACTTGATTGTGGACTTTGGATGTCGAAATTCATGGAGAGAAAAATTCTCTTTAGGTTAGTAGACTGTTTTTGCAAAGGACAGTATGACCTTCGGTGATTTCTTGATTTTTCTGTAATTTTCTCGCCACAATTTGACTTTAAATCCTTCATCAAAGTTGGAGAGCACATCTGTAGGAATAACATATCAAAAATTTAGGATAAATGGACAAGATTTGATCGATGAAATGATTTTTCTATGAAAATGCTAAATCTGGAAATTTTACAGAACGTTAGCAAGGAATACCGAAATTTTTACTCTCGATACGTAAGGTATTTAACTTGGTGTTCTTCATGAAAATTTTTCCTTTAGGTCTCATTGATAACATGTCAAAATTACATAATTTTCTGAGTTCATTTAGTATTTATTTCGAAATTTTTACCAGAACTGTGCATTGTAAAATCGAGTTGCTCTATTTTCGAATTTTCACAAAATGTCCCAAAGGTGAATATGTTTGAAATGGTTATGTGATATGATGGTACTGGTTGTGGATATTTGTACAATTTTGAGATTGGATAGTGAATGCATGAAATGGATTGTTCTTGGCATTTGAAAGAATTCTTGTAAATTTAAAATGTTAAATTGTTGTCGTTGGACCCTCGGGTCAACGATGCCCCGGGAGTCGGGATGCCCAAAGGATCGAGTGAGTCGATGCCTTGTGGATGCCCGGTGGCCCTAAGTGGCTGAATGCCGGAGGTTTTTCCCTGGAGCTTCGGGATGCCCGGTAGTATGCTAGTCGGTACGTAATTCCGGATGGCCGGGGTAACCATTTTCATGGGAGGCCCCTGAGGTTCCTCGTGATGCCAGGTGGGGTACGAGATGCCTGGAGGCGTGATTCGCTCCAGATGCCCGGTGGCCCTAAGTGGCTGAATGCTGGAGGCTTTCGTGATGCTTGGATGGGTACGAATGCCGGAGGAACGCAAACATTGGTCCTCTGAGGAATGAATCTTTTGAATGATAAAATGAATGATTTTACTACATGTGTGTATAGTTTGGATATGAGACTAAGTGTATGGCAAGGAATGGGACATGTTATTACAGATTGGCCCTATGATTGAAATTTGTTCATCCTGGATATGTTTTTTTTTTTTTGGTAAAGGTAAGATTTGTATTGATTTTGATTTTGCGAACAAGAAAACAAGAAGAGAGGGGGGGAGGCCCGGCACCAACAAAAGCGGACACTCAAGAGGACTAGCGTCAACTAGAGTGTAGGGGTGCCGTGGTTCCCGAGAGAAACAAAAAACCTACAACAACAAAGAGAAACAAACAGACTAGAAACAAGCTAGAAACCTCCTCTAATCAAAGATAGAAGGATGAATTACACATTAGGACTACATTTGCCATCACATTAAAGGATTTCATGATTTCGATACATGCCTATTCTTTAATTACTTGTTTTTGTCTACCATACTTGAATCTGGATATTAATGGTAATGCTTGATATAGCTTGATGAACCTTTTACTGCTGAGTGGTTGTACTCACCCCTTGTGGGGACTAACATTTCAGATTAAAGAGATACCTATGTTACCTGTCACATGTGATACTTTTTATGGCGTCCCAGTCGATGTTGAGTGCTCGTGTTCGGAGCACATCTGTGTCGGTGCTCAAGGATTGGTCTTCATCCGTGTTCGAATTTTAGTCATGTATGATGTGGGTTTACCTTATGGCCCCGTGGTTTAGGAGTTCCTGTTGGTGCATGTTCGTTGCGACGGGATCATGCTAGGGATGTTGCCGCCGCCGCCAGCCGATGCACCAGGCTAGGTGTGATCGTGTATGATGGGTAGAAGATGACACTTTTTGGATCGCCGGCATTATTTGATAGACTTTTTGAGTAGGGCTGGATGAGAAAGGGAAGCCAAGGGAAGGTTGGGTTATCTTCTGTGTATGTAGCCGGGTGTAGAGAACCATGGCGATTTTTAGTGTACCGACCTATGATGTCTATCAAGCTCATGTAAATAAAAGTGCTCGGCTTTATCTTATAAACTTGTCTAGAGGGTGTTGCATCATTCCACGGCGATTTTAAAAGGTATAAACCCCCAGGACTTATGGTCCTATTATAATTCTATGGTATCAAAATTATTTATTTTATCAGGACAAGTGAAAGGCAAGTAGACTGTGGCGATCCTAACGGATCGGGGGCCGTTCGGGGGTGTCACAATAATTCACCCTCCAATTTTATTCTTTTTCCCTTATCCTCCAACATGCTCTAACACACGAGTTCAGAATGAGAATTGTCTTTTTTTTTTCTTCGAATTTTATGGCTTATTGGAATGGAATTGAATTTGTCAAATTGAAATAATGAATGATGTTAATAAATGGTGGATTAATATTTTTAGTATTGTGACATCCTGAAATTCAACCCCGTCTCGAATATATGAAATGGACATTTCGTCGACAAGTCTATGGTCATATTACTCTGAGCTAGCCCCTCACGAGTGGACTAATCTATTAGGTGAAGCCGTTAAGAGATATAAACGCGATAGACTTGAGAATTTGATTGGAAATCAACCACTCGACTATAATATAGGTCGATTCGATGGAAACGCGTAATTGAATTGTGGGTGATTCCGCTTGATTGTGAAATTCGCATCGAACAGTACTAACCCAGTTTTCTATCGATATTGTACTCGGTACACGTAATTGAAACATTGCGATTTTTATGACAATCGAGAGTCATCTACGAGTCGAAGATGCATAAACGCAGATAAAAAATTATTGACCACGAGTCAAACGTGCTAAAATCCCTAAAAGCTAATCAATAGGTTAGGTTGTACTAAAATCGCGTTCAGTCGATTTTAACCATGAAATTGAATTCGGTTTCGGGAATCAGACGTTCAAGTGTGTCACAATTTATTTTTAGGACGTCGTATCATCTTTCGAAGGATTTTCGTCGAGTCCAGAATTTTGCGGAAAAACCAATTTCGGACAAATTGGAAAAGAAATTGGAAATTCGGATGGGTTGACTTAAGGATTTATCTGGCTGCCAAAAGGATTTAATTTGTGAGGAAATGAAGGGAAATTGGCCATTGGATGGCCCCTTGAAAATTTGGCATGAAGACTTTGGGGCATATACACTTGAGTGCTTGATATTTTTGCTTGGCTTGCTATTGGCTGCACCTTTGACTAATTGGTTTCCCTCTCTCCCATCTCTTCTCCCCCCCCCCCTTTGTGTGCGTGAGTCCCCCATTGCCTTAGCTGACCAGCTTCATTCCCCTTACTTCTTCTTCATTTCTTCCTTATTGCAGCACACTCCAACCCACCACCTTAGCCAGTATCATTTCCTTCACCAACCAGCACACAGCCACCTGCCAGCCCAGCCGCCTCACCGCTAACTGCATCCGCTCGGCTCACTCCATCTAGCAACCTTAGCACCATTCCAGCTTCACTCCACCACCTCACCGCCTCACCACATCGCCCGCCCCTAGCTGTCCAACTCCGTCCGACTGCCCGTCCCCACACCATCCAACCACCTCAATCCGCCTCAGCCCAGCTCCACCCACCACCATAGCCAACTCAGTCTAGCCGAGACCAGCCGCGCCTCAGCCCCCTCAAACAGAATCGGATCTCAACCTTTGGCTGAGACTTGTAGGGCTATTTTCAGCCTCCGTTGGTGGCGCCGTAGTCTCGGGATCTCTCCGCCGTCGCGCCGCCGTCGCCGTAAACCCACTGCCGCCCTAATCCATGAGTTAACTCCCTAATCCCATATTAGGTTGTTAATTACACTTAGGGATTTAGATTAGGGTTAATTAGGATTAGTGGTTAATCCTAATTAGTGTAACTAGAATGGTTAGATAGTTAGTTTGGTTAGTTAAATTAGTTTGGTTAGTGTAATTGGTTTAGTTAGATTAGTTAGTTAGTTAGGTTAGCCTACCCTAGTTAAGTTAGTTTACTTGGGTTAGGTTACTTAACCATGGTTAGTTTAATTAAGTTGAATTAATTTAATTAATAGCATTTTATTTAATTAATCGTAATTAGCACAAATTGTGACGGATTAGCTGTTTAGTGAAATTTTAGGCTAATTCTTGTGATTAAATTTATATGTGAATTTGATGGTTTATTTATGCTAGATGTGCAATTTAGTGCTTGGTGGTGATTATTGATTATTATTACAAAATTTGATTTTATGGGTATGTAATTAGAAAAATACTGGGTGTCGGTTTTTCACACCAAAAATGTTTATGTACTATATAAAATCATGGGATTTTGAAATTGGAGTGTACCATGTTTAATTGTTCAATTTAAATGCGTGACCACGCATGATTATTTTACTGGGATGATTTTTAATACGAAGAAAAGTGGCCAAGTCCATTATTTGAACACGAGGTATGTGAATGTAAAGTAAGGTGTTCTTGGCCAAGTATGTATGCGCGCATGGTCACTAAGTGGAACCCGTCCTAATGCGTATTAATACACGAGATGCTAGACGTTGCCATTCACGGATGGATTTCGAAACGAAGCTCCTTAGTGGAATGCCGTCTAGACGGAGGATGCTAGACATTGCCGTGCTCGACAGAGCGGGACGACGCCCGATTATGCCGGATGACCACCGACTGTTGAGTTGGCCGTGGCCGATGGGTCATAATAACTAGAACACGCCTGAGTGATTGTGATAGATGTGCCTGATTATGGGGCAAAATTGTGTGGCACGGAATGGGATGCGTTATAATGGTTTTACCTTATAATCGGGACCCCTGTGATTGTTTGAGATATGAAATTGAGGTGTTTTGGTTATTAATTGTGCTTATGATATTATATTGGCATATTTGATACACTAATATGCAAGGACGCACCGAGGCGAGGTAAGTTCTGTATGGTGCATGTTTAGGCCACCTCTGGGCGAATTTGCGTCCTAATTGGGGTTTTGAGTTTTGACTCACTGAGATTTATCTCACCCCGTCGTGGTTAAACCTTTTTCAGGTGCTTAGTATGGAGAGACGTCCCATTCGTTTTGGGGTATCGAAGGAAATAGATTATGAGCCCTTCTATTTCCCTATTCCCGGGACCACCCAGACCCGTGAGCTAGTTGAGACCACGATTTGGGTCGATGAGGTCTTACCTCACTTGGTGCCTTATCGCTTCAAAGCGTGGTTCATTAACTCGCCTAACAGGGCTCGGGAGGGTCCTTTGCAGGGTTTTGACAAACCTACCATCGAAAACGAGGATATGGAGGTAACTGACCCCATGGACATCGATTTACCGGATGGTGTCGTGGAGAACCCAAAGCCTGAGGCGGAAGGGTCCGAAGCGTAGGCTACCTAGGACCTCTTTTGAGACAGCCCTTTTGTATATAAACTTGTAGGGTTAACTTGGTTTGTTTATAAAGCTTGGTTTGTGATCATTTGTTGTCCTACTTTTACTATCCCTGTGTTTGATTGTTGGTTAGGTGATTATTAGTTCGCTTCCGCATGTGCATAAAACGAATGGGTCACAACGCATCCTGGGACGTCGCATTTTTAATTGACCACTGAGGGATGACATCTAGGGGCATGACATCCCTGCCTAAAGTGTTATCAGAGTTGCTTAGTATGACATCCTAGATTTTCAGTCCTGTCTTCAATTGAATAAATCGGGCATTTCATCAATGCGCCTATAGTGCTATTCTCAGAGCTGATTACTCCTGAGATAACTAGACTATCTGGGAAGTCATATTTTGATGCAATAAACTTGGGAATTCGACCAAGAATCGGATACTCGACCGTGCTCATCTGTAGAGATCATTACGGCACAGTTAAAAATCTATTAGAGATCAGAGATAGGTCAGTTCGACTGAGATGTATGGTTAAACGTAGGTGATTCCACTAAACTACAAAATTCTCGTCGATCGGCACTAAACTGATTTTTCTGTCGTTTTGGTACCCTGTGTCTGTACTTGAAATCTCAAGATTTTCATGACCACCGAGAGTCACCAATGTGTCGAAGAGGTTCATTGTGACTTAAAGAAAATCAACCACGGGTCATTTGCACTAAAAATTTCTAAAAGCTACCCGGTAGCTTAGGTCATACTAAAATCAGCCAGATTGAAATTAACCGCGAATTTGAATCCGATTTCAGAAATTGAAAGTTCTGTCATGTCACAAGTCATTTTGGGAACGTTAACTCAGTCTTCAAAGATTTTTCTGCAAACCGAGATTTTTGGCAAAAAGTTGAGATAGGGCCGTTTTCGATCGGAAAATGCAGAAGACCATTTTTTATCACGAAATTGGGATGCAAGTAGGTGCAATTGGCAAGAACAAATGCCAATTTGATTGAGAGTATGATGGTTGAATTTTTTAGGGCCAAATAGGGTTGATTCAAGAAGGAATTTAAACCAATTTGAGTCAATTGTGTACAAAATTCGTATGCCCCCATTACCCATGACTTTTGGACCACTTCAAGGCTTCTAGAAGAGGATTTGAGTGCTGCAAGTGGCTAAGGAAACTAGCTGGGGTGTGGGGCCAAGTCAAAGGGAACAAAGAGATGAGAGAAGATCATGGTGGCCCCCTCCTTAGCCAAACCGGTCCCCCTCTTTCTTCCTTCCCTCTCACCATTGAGCACCCCATTCCCAGCAAGCTTGAAGACCTCACAAACCCAGAAATTGAGCCAGCAAGCCGCCGAGTAGCCCAGTCGGACCACCGTACACCACCGTCGCACTCCGGAGCCGTTCGCTACCCGCTCACTCACTTGCCGAAACCGAGCGTCCCTAGCAACCATTCCGCTTCAGCCGTGAGCCTAAGCGATCCCCTGAGCCGTTTGCAACACCCTCACTAGAGCCAGAGTTGCCTGGAGGCCCGCCAAGCGCCGCTGAGCCCGTTGCAACCCCTCCACCAGCTGTTGTCGCCATTTCTGTCTCAGCTGATCCTCCGGTCAGCCTTTCAACCATCGAACAAAACCGAATAGTAGTGGGTCTCTCAGCCACTATTTGGCCCGTTTTCAAGCCTTTCCCGGTCCCGTTTGGCAGTCTCGCTTTGGAGTTTGTTGCTCCTTACCGCGTCCTCGTCGTTTTGATCCAAGCGAATCCTTAATCAAGTGAGTTTAACTCACTAATCCCTGCTTAGTAAGTTAATGACACTTAAGAGTTGTTTAGATTAGGTTAAGCTAGGATTAGGTGGTTAGTTAGAATGGATTAGTATTTAGTTAATCCTTGTTGCATGTTAGGTAGTTAGATTAGTGTAATTAGCAAGTAATTATGCTCTAGTATTTATTTAGACAGGTTCGGGAATTTTCCGAACCCGTCTCAGCTTTTAATTAGGCTTTACGGGCCTAAGTTCTATTTATTTGCATTTAATAATTAATTTTCGTAATTATTTAATTACTTATTTATTTTCCCGAAATTAGATCGGAATAGTGGATAACCGGAATTTTGTGCTGATTGCAATGGAGTGATTTATTTGTTTAATTGACTGCTATTTGTGCAAATTGAGTGTGACTTGTGATTTTGGGGTATTTATCCCAAAATCTACTATTCTCAGTAATTGATTGGAAAATAACTAGGCGTAGATTTACAACGCAAAAAATATTTTGGTGGACCATATTAAATGGTGGGATTTATGAAAAGGAAAATATTGTATTTTGGCTAAGGCAAACGGTGTACCCACACACAAGTATTTTTATCAAAAATGATAAAAATGGTAGTATTCTCAATTGGTGAGAACAAGTATACTTTATCAGTTTTGGGTGAGCATCATAAGTATACTATATCAATCTATGGACTTGATATGTCAGCTTTGGGTGAGCAATATACTGGTATACTATATCAGTCTACAAACCTTGATATGTCAGCTTTGGGTGAGCAGTATACCTTGTCAGCTTCTGGTGAGCATTATTAGTGTACTATATCAGCCTGAGGGCTCTGATATGTTAGCTTTAGGTGAGTAGTATACTATATTATCAGCTTTAGGTGAGTTATACTATCTATCTTCAGCTTAGGGTGAGCAATTCTGGACATGCTCGAACTTGATAGATAGTATTGAGTTGATTGACTAAGAGATTGTCTTGATGACATGCAATCGACTAGGTCGATTGATCGATAATTTGATCCAACGTGATGATGTGATTTATTGATGTGATTCAATGAATTTATGAATTGTGTTGACTTACAGGAAGGAACTAAGGTAAAGGTAAGTCCTTTGACTCGTGTTTGTGCTTAGGCAGCCCTTAGGGCATATTTCCTTCCTAGTCGAGTCTTAGGGGATGAACTCGCTGAGATGTCGTCTCACCCCATTGTGGGACAACATTTTCAGGCCCCTAGATGGCAGCTCCTTCCGAGCATTTTGGACGACTGAAGCAAATCAGGGAATAGGTAACTTATATTCCGATGCATGGGGACTTTAGGGGATGGGAATACGCACTCGTGCAATTCGTGGTCTGGGTTGGTGTGGGTCTACCCCACAAGGTGCCCTATCATTACCGATCATGGTACCATCGAGAGCGGAATAGACAGAGAGAGGGCCTTATACCGAAATCTAAGGTACCTCGGTTCGTGTTGGAGGTTGCTTTTGGGAAAAGCACTACAGATCCTGCTGATGGTTTGGTGGTGGACCCAAGTCCGTCGGATCCAAGATCCCCCGTGTATTCAGAGGAGGACTCGACTGCCTAGTGTGCCTATGGCACTTTGAAAATCCCCCCTGTTTTGTAGACTCTGCTTTTAAAGTTTGGCATTGTATATAACATGGCTTGATATATATATAAGCGTGTTGTGGTTTGAAAATTTTGGGGCCCTACTTTTCTATCACATCTTGTTGTTGTTTGGTGATTTATTTATTCGCTTCCGCATGTGTATTAAAATGAATGGGTCGGCGATGCGTCCTGGGACGTCGCTATTATATCGACTAAGCAGGGATAGGCACGTGCTCGAAGGATCGGGGCGTTACATCCCTGTTTAGTGGTATTAGAGCAAGGTTAGAGATTGGAGTGTTAAGGTGCGATGTTCTATGGGTTAGTTAGTAGGAAAGGCCTTTAATTTCATGCTGGTGCATGTCTATGATAGCTGATTGGTAGAATTGGTTGTTGTGTGGATCACTCAGTTTCTAATTTTGTATGGAATTGGGAACAGGTTCTGTAGAAAAGCTACATTATGAGTGATCAGGAGTAGAGGACTCCTAGGAAGCGTACCATCAGTCTTGCAACTCGGGGTAGGACGCCGATTAGGGTCGGTACCCGAGGAGGACGTGGTAGACGCCAGCTGAGGCTAGCGCAAGTGGCGTAGCATCGCCTCCCGTTGGTGCTGGGGTTGCAGCCTCAGGTGATCTAGGAACTATCGAGATCACGCAGGCTTTGGATGCGATGAGAGAGATGATGGGGCAACAGGTTCACAACTAAGCTGCCGCTACTGCTACCATTGCCGCTGCTGCTGAGGCCGCCGCCGCTGTCGCACCTGTCACCGCACCTGCCAAAGTTCCAACTGGGAACATAATCGTGGATAGAGAGAGACCGATCCACAAGTTGGTAGAGCAATTTCTGAAGCTGAACCTGCTGAGGTTCACTGGTACCAGAGATCCGGAGACAGCATCTCTTTGGATACAGGATCTGGATAAGGCGTTTGCTCTCCTGAGGTGCAATAGAGAAGAGAAAGTTGTCTTGGCAATGTATCAACTGCAAGGTAACACCAAATACCTAGTGGAAAGCCGCCAGAGACATAGTGTTTCTGGGAGGAGTAGTTCCACTGTGGGACGCTTTCCTCAGACCGTTCAATGATAAGTACTTTTCGGGAAGTGCTCGAGAGCAGAAAATCCAAGAGTTTCAGCGTCTCCGCCAAGGGACGATGACCATTGACCAGTATGAGGTCAAATTTACGGAGCTTTCTCAGTATGATCCGAGGTTGATTGAGGACCCAGAGGATAAAGCTCGAAGGTTCAGGAATAGCCTTCAGCTAGAGTTGAAACAACCACTGGTGCCATTTGATTTGAAGGATTATCATGAGGTGTACGATCGAGCCCAACTGCTAGAGAGAAGCCTGAACGAGCAAGCCGCCTCGTTTGGATCGAGGTTCAGTTCACATAGAGAAGGGATTTGACATGGGAAGAGGCCTATGACCGGAGGAAGATTTCAAATCCCACCCAACAGGAAGGGTGGAGTTGGCAAGCCTAGACCAAATCAGAACGGGTTATGTCACTTCTATGGAAGATGACATGGTATAGCTCTCTGCCCTCGGAGGTTGGGTGTTTGTTTTGAATATGGCTAGCCAGGTCACATCGCCAGAGATTGTCCTAGGAGACCAAGAGGACAATCGCGGTTACTGCCGCCACCACAGATGGGTCATATTAGGGGTTACGCGCTGCAGAACGCACCGCAAGGTGGACAGATCAGACCCCCAGCTCAAGGGATAGTTTATGCTATCACCAGAGGTTAGGCTGAGGACTCGCCTAATGTGATTACAGGTACGGTTTCATTGAACGACCATGCTACTTATGCTTTATTCGACCCTGGCACAACTCATTCTTTTATTGCTGAGCAATATGTTAAGCTTATAGGATTAAGTCTTGAGTTGCTGGAGTTAGTGGTTAGCATATCTACACCGTTAAAGGATAAGGTGTTGTCTGCATTGGGTTGTTCTGGCTGCAAGTTAGCAATTGGTGAGCGAGAGGAGAAAATAGACTTGTTAGTCCTAGCCATGTTTGACTTTGATTTGATAATTGGCATGGACTGGCTCACCAAGCAACGAGCTAAAATGGACTGTTATCGTAAAGCGATTCAGTTTAACCCGTTAGAGGGTGAGAGCTTCGAGTTTGTCGAGAATCAATGAGGACCCTCAATTTCCCTAATCTCGTCGCTTGAGGCAACCCATTTGCTAAACGAGGGTTGTCAAGGTTACCTGGCGACTGTCGTGGATACAACAGTTGAGGAGCTGAAGATCAAAGATATCTCAGTGATACAAGAATTTCCAGACGTATTTCTAAAGGAATTGCCAAGATTGCCGCCAGAGAGAGAGATTGAGTTCGTGATTGAGTTAGCACCTGGGACAAAGCCAATCTCTAAGGCTCCTAATCGGATGGTGTTGTCTGAATTGAAGGAACTAAAGTTGCAGATGCAGGAATTATTGGATAAAGGATTCATACGTCCCAGTGCATCACCTTATGGAGCACCAATTCTATTCGTAAAAAAGAAGGATGGTTCATTGTGCTTATGCATCGACTATCGACAACTCAATCAGGTGACAATCAAGAACAAGTATCCCCTCCCGAGGATCGATGACTTGTTTGATCAGTTACAAGGAGCGTCAATATTTTCGAAAATCGACTTAAGGACAGGATATCATCAACTGAGGGTCAGGAAGGAGGACATTCCAAAGTCAGCATTTCGTACTCGGTATGGTCATTACGAGTTCACTGTAATGCCGTTCGGGTTGGTGAATGCTGCAGCTGCTTTCGTGGATCTGATGAACCAAGTGTTTAAGGAATACCTGGATCAGTTCATTATCGTATTCATCGATGATAATCTGGTGTATTCAAGGAGTGCTGAGGAGCACGAGAGTCATTTGAGATTAGTACTGCAAACCTTAAGGATTCATCAGTTGTATGCTAAGTTTAGCAAATGCGAGTTTTGGTTAACTCGTGTTGCATTCCTAGGTCATGTGATTTCAGGTGAAGGAATCTTTGTGGACCCGTCCAAGATTAAAGCAGTGATCAACTAGCCGAGACCGACTACCGTGACAGAGATTAGAAGTTTTCTGGGTTTGGCCGGATACTACAAACGGTTTGTGGAAGCATATTCAGCCTTAGCGTCACCATTGACTAGACTCCTTAATAAAGAAGAAAAGTTTGTGTGGACAAACAAGTGCGAGTGTACCTTTCAAGAGCTTAAGCAAAAGCTGACTACCGCACCTGTGCTGACTAGTCCATCTGGTCTTGGAGGTTACAAGATCTATAGTGATGCATCGTTCATAAGACTGGGTCGCATGTTGATGCAACATGGTAAGGTTGTTGCATACGCCTCCCATCAGTTGAGACCTCATGAATTGAACTACCTGACACATGACTTGGAAATCGCAGCAATCATTTTTGTGTTGAAGATTTGGAGACATTACTTATGTGGAGAAAGATTCCAGATCTTCACCGACTATCAGAGTCTCAAATACCTATTTTCTCATAAGGAGTTGAATATGAGATAGCGCCACTGGATGGAACTTCTTAAGGACTACGATTGTGATATCCTATATCACCCTGGGAAGGCGAATAAGGTCGCCGACGTTTTGAGCCAAAAGTCTTCAGTCGCACATATGCTAGTTAAGGAGTGGAATTTACTCAAGAGCGCTCGAGAATTAATTTTCAAATTTGAGGTAGGCCACATTTCTCATCTGATGGCCACCCTCAGAATTGAGCTGAATGTGTAGATCAGGATCAAATGACTTCAACCGACGGACCCAAATGTTCAGAAAATTCTACAAGAGGATACTAATAAAAAGAAAGCTTACTTTCATATTTCTGATGATGGAACATTGAGGTTTCGAGGACGATTGTGTGCACCTGACGATGCAGAGCTTAAAGAGGATATTTTATCAGATGCTCATTATCGCGACCTACCCCTCGGGGGGAGGGAACAGGTTTAGGGGTATTGCCTAAATGATGGGTTTATAGCCCTTGATTAGGCACGAGCTCTCCAAAGCCCATACCCTGCGTGACATTGGCATATTCTAAAGAATTTCGCAAAAAGGAGTCGTCACTAGCCTATTGAAGTTGGCTAGAAACCAAGTGAGGTATGGGAGTATACCTCACTTCCTAAGCAACCAGAGAATCTATGGTCGGGGACTTGATTACACTAATTGACCAACTAGTGCCATTTTGGTACCTAATTTTGTTCATTTTAAAGGAAATAATTTTTGTTAGGCAATTTGGATTGATTTAATACCTACCCACTAACATGTGAGGTGATCACGCGAGTGGGCAATCATTAAAATAACAATCATAGATATCAAGATCATCATTGCAGTAAAATTAAACACGTGCAATTAAACAGAATTAGATATGCAAATTAAACATACGAGAAAAATAAATGCCTAATTACACTAAAAAGGGCAAAACGTAGCAATTCCTAATTAAACACTATATTTTTTTTATTTTCGAAATAGTTTTTTTAAAATATATATTTTTATAATTTTTTAAATTATTTTAAATTACTTTAATATTATAATAATATAATATATTTAAAACCAACCGGGTCGGATCCCCGGGCTGGGTCCAACCCAGTACGATGAACAGGGCTCGGGATCGGGCCAGATGGCCCGAACCCGGTCCGAAACAGCAGAAACTAGCCGGGCTGGGCCTGATGTGCAGGCCCAATCCGGTCTAATTTTTTTTAAAACAAAGCCCACACTAAACCAGCCCAAACCAGGCCCAAATTGCCAAAAAAACCTACCCGTTTCATGACTCACGCCCGACCCGTTTTCGTGCCCTCTTCTCCAGGGCTTCTTCATGGCGCCGAAGGAGGATGTTCCAGACGCCAGTGACTTGGCAGCGGGGGCGCGATGGTCGGTGGACGATGTCAGCAGCGGCAGGAACAACAATGGTGGTTCGGACAGCTTCAGGCAGGAGGGCGACGGCTTAGCGAGGATCAGCAAGCAAGAGCAGAAGCGGCGTCGCGGGGGCTCAGGATCTGGTGCTCGGGCAAACGCGTAGGGACGAAAGCGTTGGGATGTGGCGATAGCAAGCATCGGCGTTCTAAGGCAGCGAGAGGTCAGTGACGGAAGCGATCGGGCATCGCGGCGATGGTGCTCGGAGGCGGCGAGCGGAGGCTCAGCAGCTGTAGGTCACGGCAAAGATCGACGAATGAGCAAAGGAAGGGGCGAGTAACGCAGCAACGACGGTCGTTGGGGGGTGCAAACGAATGGCTGCAAGTCGCGCAACAAGAATGGCGGTGGTAGGGGTCGGTGTTCCAGCCTGGTGAAGGGCTGGCGCGAGTTGCAAGTGCGGCAGAGTCGGCGGTGGTGGAGCAGATAGTGTCAGGCAGGAGGGCAGCGGCTCAGACGACGTCGGGTTGAGGCGGCGAGGCCTCTTCTCTCCTCGGCCGCTATCCTCCTCCCCCCCGCTCCAAAATTCTCTCTCTCCCTCGAGCTCTGTCCTCTCTGTGGTCTGTGTTCTCCCTCTAGTTCTCTTCTGCTTAATGCTTTTTCTTTCTCTCACTCTCTCTGTTTTCTGTGTTCTCTTCTTTGTCTTTGCTTTTGCTCTCTCTTTCTCTCTCGATTCTTTTCTTTCTTTTCCTCTGTGCTGCTATGCTTGGTGGAGGAGGGCTCCAGCGGCCACCGGGCAGAGGGCTGTGAAGAAGATGCTTATTCCTCCCTTTCTTCTTCTCTTTTCTTTTCTTTTTGCTGTTTTTTCTTCTCTTTCCTCTTTTCCCATGCAGGTTCCCACGCATGCCCTACTCTTCGCTGGTTCCCCATGCCTGGCCTACTGCTACTTTTTCTTTCTGCACCTCCTTTTCCTTTTCTCCTCAACAATGGCGCTTGCAAATTTGAGGGGGGAGAAGGCTGGCGTGGGCCAGGCTAAAGGGGAAACGGGCCTCAGCCACGTAAGCGAAAAGATGCTTTTTTCTTTTTCTTTTTCTTTTTCTTTTTCTCTTTTTCCTTTTTTGTTGTTTTGTTTTTTTTTTTTCTCTTTTTCTCTTTTTCTCTTTCTTTTTTTTTATATATTTGAAAACGCAAATTAGGTGTCAACAGCTACCCCTTTTTGAATGTAGCCTCGAAGAGGTTGCATTCAAAGATAGACGATACCTAAATTATTTCGATGGTAGAGAGACCCTAGGTGCATCGGCATGCATTAGGTTGACGGAAAATGACTCATAACTATGGAAGCGCACCGCGTCATAAGAAGAAGAGAGGAAGACTCCGAGCTACAGAAGCCCACCAGGTCATAAGAAGAAGAGAGGAAGACTCCGGGTTACAGAAATCCACTGGGTCATGAGAAAAAGGGAAGACTCCGGGCTACAGAAGCCCACCGAGTCATAAGAAGAAGAGAAAGACTCCAGGTTACAGAAGCCTACCGGGTCATAAGAAGAAGAGAGGAAGACTCCAAGCTATAGAAGCCCACCGAGTCATAAGAAGAGAGGAAGACTCCGGGCTACAAAAGTCCACCGGGTCATAAGAAGAAGAGAGGGGGACTCCGGGCTACAGAAGCCCACCGGGTCATAAGAAGAAGAGAGGAAGACTCCAGGCTATAGAAGCCCACCGGGTCATAAGAAGAAAGAGAGGGACTCCGGGTTACAAAAGCCCACCGGGTCACAAGAAGAAGGAGAGGGACGAAGTCTCACCGTGTAATAACGGTTTCGACAGGGCTAAAAATACATGGTTTGAAGGAAACTTATGAACCTTTGTAGATGACATGGTTTAATGTTGACCATGAACCTTTGTAGTTAACTTGGTTTAAGGTGGACCATGAACCTTTGGAGATGACATGGTTTAAGGAAAATCATGAACCTTTAGAGACGGCATGGTTTCACTGAGGAATCCTATCAAACTCAACTTAAGCAAATATCATTAGAGACGTCATCAAGAGATGTATTGGCAATATTGCAGCATTAATTGAACAGCTAATCAAGCTAAGTCCGACTACTTTAGACAAACATTTGATGTCAATCAGTATCATGTGGTGCAAAACTGTCATCTTGTTCGGGGATGTATCATTAATCATTAAATTCTCTGGGAGTCAAGTTCTTATCAGAACAGTTATGACTCATGAAAAAGGCTCATTAAGCATGCCAAACTAGAGCTTCTTAGTCAGAAAGGGTTTCTCATACACTCTCGATGAAATGGCTGTTTGATCCCATCCATTCGCGTGGGAAGTAACTGATTGCTTAGGGTATCTCACATAACCTATGTCAAAGGTTTTCAAAAACATTCGCGATGAGCATAATTTGATCGATCAAAAAAGTCTTTTGAAAGGATTGCAATATAAGCTCGACTAGGGCTTACACAAAGGGATTATTGCTTTAAGGCCAATAAAGGAACATTTGTCGATATTTTCATTGGGTTTACAAGTCGAGAACTCAGAAGATAAGACAAGATAGAATTAGTTCCACTCCTTCAAGCAGTAGCTTCTTTGTGGTATTCTCATCTTCACTCAAACTATCCCAATCAGAAGAGACTTCGGAAGAGGGTTATAACGTTGGCTCGGAAGAGGCTTGAAAGGCTTAAAATTTTCAAGGGGATTTTTAAGAGTCGGTAATCATCATGGCATCGTGATCAAGTCACTCAACCTTTCAAAAGCATTTGGCTTTTGAAATATAGCACATCTCGAAAGTCCATTGACTAATCATTTCTGCATGGGAGCTTTGCCCCTTTTTCTAATTTCCTTTGCACTTGTGATAATTTTTTATGTAGGCATTTGGACTTTGATAATTTTTTTCACATAAGATGTAGCATTTTGGCTCTTTTTCTTGATAGGCATTGGCCTTGCTTTTACTAGGCACACTGCTTTTTCATGCCCCCTAGTTTGTTGAACTTTTTGCTCTTTGAACTTTTGGAGCTCTTATGACTTTCGAGATATTTTTCACGTTTTCTTGTAAAGGTCAATTGCATGTCGTCAATCTTTATGCCTTGCCCTAGTGAAGGGAGATAATCACCACTCGGGGTTCAAAAATGAATAATCAAGCCCAAATTGGTTAAAGCAACAGGTATCAGTGTTTAGGTAGAAAATGAAATGCTCTTCTTCACCTTGGGATGAGTCAAGCTCTGATTAGAATTCCTTTGAAGCTACCACCAGAAGATTGATGCAAGTGAAAGTAATAGAACCTTTCTCAATCCTTCGCTCTACGACACGATTGTAATCTCTTATGCCGCCCCAATGTAGGGTCATTCTCGACAAGGGTACTTTGAAGGATCATCCTTATTCTTCTCAAAGGGGTAGTAAAAGATTAGTAATGCTTGGGATTGATGAAGGAAATGCCTTTATCATTTCTATCTTTGTGCTCAATGCAAATGAATCCTTCGTCCTAAGAGAATGTCGCTTTTCACTCAACTCTCAAAAGTGTTTGAAGGACGTGTTTGGAAATTACTTACCTTTCTTCATCCTAAGCACTTCTTGTTTGGCATGATTAACATTTCACCTTTCACTCTGCCGAAATCATCTGAGTAGATCAATCTCCATAGGGAAATTTGATTCAAAATAAATAATCCACAAAACGAGAAAACAATTTTGAGATAAAAAGGATGTTCAAAAAGTTTGTAGAAAGTTTTTTCTCAATTATTCAATTTTGTGCTTGTCTCTAGGAAAGCGCCAAAGGTTCTTTTTGTAATGGAAATTCTCCGTTTTTTTTTTTTTAGAAGAATGGTACTTACCTGCAGCATGGTGACTCGGTAACCCTGTAAAGAATGTGAAAGAATATGTTGGTGCAAAAATATTTAGGGATTGAAATGTTGAAAACGATACATTATTACCCTTCATTCGCTTTCATCCTTTGGGCGCTAACATCTCTTGGATTCACCTTCATGGATATTTGGTAACTCGACAATACCCTTCCCTTGCATTCACCTTTAAGTGTTTGATGTTTTCCTGATTACTTGGTAGAAGGCGCCACTTCTACGGTCAAGGTGCAATTTTTTTTTTCCATTATCATCATGTAAGAAGGGGAGATGTGACAAGTTATCTCCATTCTTAGTTAGGTTCAACTGAGGAACGATACATCATTCTTGATGAATTTGACAATGTTGTTCTAGCACACTTCACTGGTAGGGAGATGAGAGGTTTTTTTTTTTTTTTTCTAAATCAAACGTTGCTCTCCCACTCTTTATTTGACAAACCTTTGTTATGTTTGAATCCGCCCTATATCAAAGAAAAGGACATGTCATTTTTTATGCTGAAGAGAATCAAGTTTAAGAATGAGATACATCCTTTTCAAAGTCAGGTGATCAACATCCCAAGGTATCTCTCATGGAGGAAGGGATAATATTGCGCCTCTATTTCATCATTTGAATCTTTGTTTGTTTAAGATGAACAGGACTCAATAATACTCCATCGTGTTTGTTGGAACGTTACAAAACTTGGTACTCTTGATGTCTCCTTGACAATGAAAAGAAAATCATGTCAGAAACGGTATAGAAATGGAAAATCGGAATCGATACAGTTTACTCTTCCTTCAAATTCGCCCTTTTGGATACTTGGCAACTCCCTTCATTTCTCTCATCATGCAAAGTGAACGAGATCAATGTGCTATTTCGACACCTAAGGCATCTCCAAATAAAGAAACCTCCCAGAACGGGATTCAACTTCGTTACGCCTCTATTGGAAGATTGGCGCCGACGAAGCCTCAATGCATGCTTGCTCCTCGAGTTCGATGAGCCTGAGAAAACGACTACATGAAGAGAGGGCATTAAGTTAAGTTTTCTTGAAATTTGTTTTGGAAGGTAGAAGTAAAGGTTCACTTAAAACACTTCTGAATTTGTTTTTTGTTTTGTTTTTTTGTTTTTTTTTAAATGATGATTTTCATGAAACTGAATTCCATCATTAAAAATGTGAGTCGAACGATTTACAAAAGCAACAATTGGATCCGAAATCAAAACTCAAAATGGAAAACATGATTCTTAGCAAGAATAAGAACATTGATAAAATACAATAAACTCTTGTATAGATAAGAGTAAAAAATCAACTCTTGTCCTAATGTCAAGGAACACCACGCGTAACCTGCAAAAAGACGACGATGTTAGTACATGAATGAGAAAAAATGATATCTCAATGAGGTCGCTTCTTACAATAAAATCGAGGCGACGGTACATGCCCCATTGTCCCTATTACGGGGTTTTAGTATTTCTCCAAGACTTTATCATAAGAGAATACATCATTAAAATAATCAATCCACAACCATCAATTCAATGTCCACTTTTATTCCAAAAGTTTTGTATGCAAAAGTGTCATTGATTTTTGAAAGATTGATTTGTGATTTTACTCCTAGAAAAATGAAGTGACTTCTATTTTTAGAAATTTGTACACAAAATGATTTGCATTTTAGTCCCAAAATGTGAGAATGAGAGAATTTGATAAAAAAATGCAATTTCAAAATTTTTGTGCCTCAATATAAAATCACAACTTGAAAAAAAAAAATTTCAAACTAATTTCAAGCCCATAACTAGAAATTTAACCAAAGCCATGTGTTCAACAAGGCCCAATCAAAGTATTTAGAACTTGCATTCAATGTTCACTTGTCAAAAGTGATTGCCAATTTTTTCAATTATAAGCCTACAGCACCGAGGACAATCGATTAATGTTCGCAAATTTCAAGACGAAAGTTCAATACAAAATAAGCAAATAAAAAGGAAAATGATACTTACAATGGACGCCCACCTTTGTCTCTTTTTTTTTCTCAATTACATAGACATGCACATGGGGTGTGGTTTGATTTCTACTCTATACGGCCCAAAATGGAGCCATAGGATCACCAGACCAAACTAGCAAGATCACCAGCAAGGTCGTGTTACCCATGACTCCGATTTCGTCAAAGAACCGACCTATGTTGCGCGGTTGCAGACCGGGGTGGGTACCTTTGACATGAAGAAAAAAAGTTCAGAGTAGAGATGGGCGACTCATACTACATGATTGTAGTCGGAGTCGTATCCACCTCAACACCATCCTAAGTGATCCCATGCGGCCCAGGTCCGGCAGCAGGTAGTGTGGGTTATGGTGTAGTGTAATGCAGGGGACGCATGCATGACAATTTATAAGCAATTAGCACTTTATACATAAAAAGTAAACCATACGTTCCTACCTCTCCCTACAAGACAAAGGTGAGCAAACACTTCCCCTTATACCTCCCATTCTACAAAAACATTTAACACCTTTAATGTTAGGGACGTACTTGGAATCCTCGCTACCAAACAAAAATATTTTTGAACAAGATTAATTTTGGCCTAAGTCCTCTTAGGTTTAAAACCAAGTCCCCAGCGGAGTCGACAAGCTGTCGCGACCTACCCCTTGGGAGGAGGGAACAGGTTTAGGGGTATTACCTAAATGATGGGTTTATAGCCATTAATTAGGCATGGGCTCTCCCAAGCCCATACCCTGCGTGACATTGACATATTATAAAGAAGTTCGCAAAAAGGAGTCGCTATTAGCCTATTGGGGTTGGCTAGAAACCAAGTGAGGTATGGGAGTATATCTCACTTCCTACGCAACCAGAGAATCTAGGGTCGGGGATTTGATTACACTAATTAACCAATTAGTGCCCTTTCGGTACCTAATTTTGTTCATTTTAAAGGAAATGATTTTTGTCAGGCAATTTGGATTGATTTTATATCTATCCACTAACATGTGAAGTGATCATGTGAGTACACAATCATTAAAGTAACAATCATTGATACCAAGATCCTAATTGCAGTAAAATTAAACACGTGCAATTAAACATAACTAGATATGCAAATTAAACATACGAGCAAATAAATGCCTAATTACACTAAAAATGGCGAACCATAGCAATTCCTAATCAACCTCTATATTTTTTTGATTTTCGAAATTTTTTAAAATATATTTATTTTTTAAAATTATTTTAATATTATAGTAACATAATATATTTAAAATAAACCGGGTTGGGTCCGACTGGGTTCGGTGAACAGGGCCCGAGATCAGGCCAGATGGCCCGAACCCGGATCGAATCGGGCTAAGCGGCCCGAAACAGCAAAAACCAACCGGGCTGGGCCTGATGTGCAAGCCCAGTCTGGTCTAATTTTTTTTAAAACAAAGCCCGCACTAAACCAGCCCAAACCCGACCCAAATTGCCCGAAAAATCTACCCGCGCCCGACTCGTTGTCGTGCCCTCTTCTCCAAGGCTTCTTCGCGGCGCCAAAGGAGGACGTTCCAGACACCGGCAACTCAGCGGCAGTGTCGGCGACGCGGTGGGCTGCGGACGACGACAGCAGCTGCCGGAACGGTGACGGCAGTTTGGACGGCGTCGGGCAGGAGGGCGGCAGCTCGGCGAGGATCAGCAAGCAGGAGCAGAGTCGGCGTTGCGGGGGCTTGAGATCTAGTGCTCGGGCAGACACGCAGGGACGAAGGCACTAGGTCGTGGCGATAGCAAGCGTCGGCGTTCTGAGGAGGCGAGCGGTCAGTGACAAAAGCGAACGAGCGTCACGGCGAAGGTGCTCGGAGGCGGCGAGTGGAGGCTCGGCAGCTGCAGGTCGCGGCGAAGACCGGCGGATGAGCAGCGGCAGGGGCGAGTGACGCAGCAGCAGCGTTTGTCGAGGGGTGCAGACGAACGGCTACAGGTCGCTCAACAGGAACGGCAGTGGCAGGGGTCGGCGTTCCGACTTGGCGGAGGGCTGGTGCGGGTTGGAGGTGCGGCGGAGCCGGCGATGGCGGAGCGGACAGTGTTAGGCAGGAGGGCGGTGGCTCAAACGGCATTGGATTGAGGCAGCGAGGCCTCCTCTCTCCTCGGCTGCCGTCCTCCTCCCCCCCTAAATTTTCTCTCTCTCCCTCGAGCTTTGTCCTCTCTGTGGTCTGTGTTCTCCCTCTGGTTCTCTTCTGCTCTATGCTTTTTCTTTCTCTCACTCTCTCCGTTCTTTGTGTTCTCTTCTCTGTCTCTACTTTTGCTCTCTCCTTCTCTCCCGGTTCTTTTCTTTCTTTTCCTTTGTGCTGTTGTGCTCGGAGGAGGAAGGCTTCGGCAGCCACTGGGCGGAGGGCTGCGAAGAAGATGCTTATTCCTCCCTTTTTTCTTCTCTTTTCTTTTATTTTTGCTAGTTTTTCTTCTCTTTCCTCTTTTCCCATGCAGGTTCCCACGCATGCCCTGCTCTCCGCTGGTTCCCCACGCCTGCCCTACTGCTACGTTTGCTTTCTGCTCCTAATTTTCATTTTCTCCCCTGCAAGTGTGCGTGCAAATTTGAGGAGGGAGAAGGCTGGCGTAAACCAGGCCAAAGGGGAAACGAGCCTAGGCCGCATAAGGGAAAAAGAGGCGTTTTTTTCTTTTTCTTTTTCTTTTTTTCTTTTAGGCTGGCGTAAACCAGGCCAAAGGGGAAACGAGCCTAGGCCGCATAAGGGAAAAAGAGGCGTTTTTTTCTTTTTCTTTTTCTTTTTTTCTTTTTTGTTGTTTTGTTATTATTTTCTTTTTTCTTTTTCTTTGTCTCTTTTTCTCTTTTTCTCTTTCTTTTTTTTTTATATATTTGAAAACGCAAATTAGGTGTCAACACTCATCGTAGCAATTACAGCATTCATCTTGGTAGTACAAAGATGTACCAGAATCTGCGTCACCACTATTGGTTGTCTAGTATGAAGGCGGACATCACCAAGCATGTCGCCAAGTGTCTGACGTGTCAGCAGGTCAAAGCTCAACATTGTAAGCCGTGAGGACTTCTGCAACCTCTCGAGATCCCAAAGTGGAAGTGGGAGCACATCACGATGGATTTCGTGACCGGATTACTGTGGAGTCAGAGAAGTAACGATTCTATTTGGGTAGTGGTCGATAGATTGATAAAGTCGGCTCACTTCAATGCAGTACGAAAGGATCTTTACTTGGATAGGCACGCAGAGTTGTACGTGTGCCAGATAGTTTGACTGCATCGAGTGCCGGTTACGATTACCTCAAACTGAGACCCGAGATTCACGCTCGCCTTTTGGAAGAGCTTATAGAGTGCTTTAGGTACAAAGCTACAGTACAGTACGGCTTATCATCCTCAGACAGATGGCCAGTCTGAGAGGACGATTCAGACCCTCGAAGACATGCTGCGAGCTTACGTACTGGATTTTAAGGGAAGTTGGGAGGAACAGCTTCATCTTGTGGAGTTTGCCTACAACAACAGCTACCGGCAGAGCATATAGATGGCTCCTTTGGAAACGTTATATGGCAGAGCGTGCAAAACACCCGTGTGTTGGGATGAAGTCAGGAAGAGAAAGATCACAGGCCAAGAGTTGGTTCAGCAGTCAATGGATGCAGTCATAGTGATTAGAACCAGATTAAAGACTGCTCAAAGTCGCCAAAAAAGTTACGCAGATAAGCGTAGAAGGCTTTCGCAATTCCAAGTTGGTGATCACGTTTTTCTGAAAGTGTCACCAATGAGGGGAACTTCACGCTTTGGGAAGAAAGGAAAACTGAGTCCGAGATACGTAGGTCCGTTTGAGATTCTAGAGAAAATCGGGACCCTAGCGTATCATCTTGCGTTGCCGCTGAGACTGGCGCAATTGCACGACGTCATTCACATGTCGATGTTAAGGAAGTATGAGCCTGACCTAACCCACGTGCATAATTTTGAGGAATTGGACGTGAACGACCGAGTGTCGTATGTTAAAAGCCCAGTCCAAATCATGGATCGAAAAGAACAAATTCGGTGTACAAAGACCATTCCGTTGGTCAAAGTGGTCTGGCAACACCACGGCATTGAAGGAGCAATCTGGGAGAGTGAAGAGTCAATGAGACGTTTGTACCCCCACCTTTTTGTTTAAAGTGTTGTAATAGTTTAAATTTTGAGGACGAAATTTTTTATAAGAGGGGAAAATGTTTGACATCCTGGATTTTCAATCATATTTTCAATTGAATAAATCGGGCTTTTCATCGACATGCCTATAGTGCTAGTCATTAAGATATTTTGATGCAATAAACTTGCGAATTCGACCAAGAATCGGCTACTCGACCGTGCTCATTTGTAGAGATCATTACGGCATAGTTAAAAATCGATTAGAGATCAGAGATAGGTTGGTTCGACTAAGATGTGTGGTTAAAGGTGGCTGATTCCACTAAATTGCAAAATTCTCGTCGATCGCCACTAGACTGATTTTTCTGTCGTTTTGGTACCCTGTGTCTATATTTTAAATCTCGACATTTTCACGACCACCGAAAGTCACCAATGTGTCGAAGAGGTTCATTATGGTTCGAAGAAAATCGACCACAAGTCATTTGCAATAAAAATTTCTAAAAGCTACCCGGTAACCTAGGCCACGCTAAAATCACGCTAGATTCAAATTAATCGCGAATTTCAAATCCGATTTCAGAAATTGAAAGTTCTATCATGTCACAAGTCATTTTAGGAACGTCAACTCAGTCTCCGAAGATTTTTCTGCAAACCGAGATTTTTGGCGAAAAGTTGAGATACGACCATTTTCGACTGGAAAATGCAGAAGTGTGACACCCCTGACACGGCCCCCGAACCGTTAGGGTCACCACAATGCGCTTACCTTTTACTTGGCTTGATAATATAATACTCTGATACCAAGGAATTTCATGTTAATTTATAAATCCTAGGGGTTTATATCTTTTAGATCGTTCCCTGCGCAATTTATATGGCGGAAGCACATCCATCAACTCCCTTCCCTATAATCAGAAAACAATGCACACCAACTAAACATTTATAGGTAAAAGCCGAACACTTTTATTTACTTAAACCAAATGGACATCATTCATCGGTACATCAAAATGCCGTAGTCTTCTATACTCGGCTATACTTCAAAAGATGACCGACATCTCCTCCAACAGTCGTATACTTAAAGTCCATCGTTCAGTGTCAGCGTCCAAAAGTTCCTTCCTTTGCTATTCTCCTCCTCACGGTCATATCCAACCACTCGATCCATCTACAGGTGGTAGTGGCAGCAGAGCTATCTTATCTAGTCTGAAATGTTAGTCCCCAAACGGGGTGAGTACAACCACTCAGGAGTAAAGATCCATCAAACTACACAATACAACAAGCAAAACAATCATGATATCACAAGTAAAGCACATATCATCCATGCTATCGAGCATACATCACTATGCGGTCGTGCATATATCGCCATGCAGTCATGCATATCTCACCATGCCATCGAACATATGCCACCATGCAGTCATGCTTGTATTTCCATGAGGTTCATCCAATACCATATGCACATACATACGCATGATTCATATCATCCATACACTCATATATACATCCCCATGAGATCCATTCAAGCCTTCACGATCGCATTCTCAATGTCAAATAGCATCAATTTACTTTCATAAGCAGATCATGCATCATGCCATATGCACACACCCATACGCATGATTCAATTTCCAGTTTTATCTTTCAAAAGGATCTCATCATTTTTCTCCCAAGGACCAATGTTTGCATCCCACATTTATCGCTCGCACCCGACCTGGCATCGCGAGGAACCTCCGGGCATGTATTCAAAATACAACCGGGCATCCGCCACACATACCTCCGGGCATCTCACACCCCACCTGGCATCACGAGGAATTCCCCCCGGCACACACCTCCAGGGCTTCCGGGATTACGTACCAACATACCACCAGGCACCCCCCCTGGAATTACGTACCGTATACCACTGAGCATCTCGAAACTCCCGAGGACCCTTCGGGCATGTATCATAATACAACCGAGCATCCAAAGGGCATCGACTCATTCGAACCTCTGGGCATCCCGACCCTCGGGGCATCGTCGGCTCACACCTCCGATGGTATCAATATTATCACAATTTATAATCACATATATGTCTCATTTTCAACATGGCATTTGATGCAACAATATCAAAGGTCTAAACCAGCTTTTTAATGTCATGTAATATGACAAATGTCACAATATATGCAGTGCACATAACACTCGCGATATCACATTTCATAAAGCAGTTCATTGGTTTTTGAAAATAGAACCAATTTTCGGGTAAAACAGAATGCACCTCTTTAGTAAAAACTCTTGGAAAATTAGTAAACAATCTCAATAAATTCTGAAAAAATTTAACATGATGTAAACAAGACCTAGGGAAAAATGTTTCATGAAGGACACCACGTCAAAAGAAGTTTTGTACTGGTTATTACAGTCCATACATCACAACTCAAATTTTCGGAACATTATCATTGCACAGTTTTATTCATAAACTCAGTAAAAATCCTAAATCAACTCGAAAAATTCTGAAATTTGGATATGTTATAGATAAAACATAGAAGTAAAAGTTTCGTGAAGAACTCGAAGTCAAATTCGTGATGGATCAGCAGCTAAAATCATCAAAACCGTCTCTGTCTCTCGGTAGCGATTTCCAGATCTAACCGTTTCAAAGAAATGTCGTTTTACCAACCTATACTTGTCCGTTTCTCTTAAAATTTTAGTATGTTTCTCCTCAAGATATTATCTACAACTTTCACCAAGAGCATTAGATCAAATTCGGACTTGATACTTACACAAAATTCGCAAAATCACAATAGGTCGACATTATATTTTCCAGATCTAGTATCTTTGAAGAAAAATAGTTTCACCAACGAATACATGTTTGTTTTCTCTGAAATTTTGATATGTTATTCTCCAAGAAGTCCTCTACAAATTTCATCAAGAAGTTGAAGTGAGATTCCAGCTCAAACATCACATGCAACTCACAAAATCACCAAAGGTCGGACTGTTTCTACATGCAACAACTCACTTGGAACACTACCACCATTCATTCGAGTTTCCAGAATTCAACATCACAGCTCAAGCATTTCCAGCATTCAACATCACAACCACAGCAAGCAAAGGGTAGATCAATGGACTCTACTTGCCTCAAATCCAAACAAAATCACAGCAAGCACACGGCGGGGCAAGGCGGCTCGACGGCGGGACTAGGCGGCACACACGGCAGCGACGGATCTCCTTCTTCCTTTCTCTCTTTCTCTCTTCCTCTCCTTCTCTCGCACGACGTCTCTCTCTCTCTCTCTCTCTCTCTCGGTTGATAACCCCCTTCATCAATCCGCCCCTCCTCTTTTCTTTCCCCTTCATCATTAGCAATCATTTGATTTTGCATGGCATCTTACACTTGGCTACAATGGACTAACACTTGGCAAGCTTCTCTTGCCACTTGTTAATTTTGCCATGCAAGCTGATGGGCCTTCCTTGGGCCGGCCTCTCCATCCGTTCCTCTCTTCCCATGGTCGACAGCCCATTGGGCTTCTTGGGCCGGCCGAGCGGTTGGGCTATGGGCTGGTCTTTGGGCTTAAAATTTCGGCCCACTCCTCCTTTTAATAATCTATTCTAAATCCCCAGTTATGTAAATACCTAATTGAAATTTATAAAGCCATAAAACTTGCAACATAAATCAATAAATTCCAACCTATAAAACACATGGCCAAGAATAAAATTTTCCTATCAATTTATTATCCATTAAAAAGCTCGGCTTTAATCTTATTGCAAATTATGGATCAAATGGCTACAATATAAATTGATGGTGCTTTCATCACCTATCCATGGTTCATAGCATATCTAGGGGTTGTCATGAAATTTTAGGATGCCACACAGAAGACCGTTTTTTGATTGCAAAATTAGGATGCAAGTAGGTGCAATTAGCGAGGAAAAATGCCAATTTGATCGAGAGTATGATGGTTGAATTTTTTAGGGCCAAATGGGGTTGATTCAAGAAGGAATTTAGACCAATTTGAGTCAATTGTGTACAAAATTCGTATGCCCCCATGACCCATGACTTTTGGACCACTTCAAGACTTCTAGAAGAGGATTTGAGTGCTATAAGTGGCTAAGGAAACCAGTTGGAGGTGTGGGGTCAAGTCAAAGGGAACAAAGAGATGAGAGAAGACCATGGTGGCCCCCTCCTTAGCCAAACCGATCCCCCTCCTTCTTCCTTCTCTCTCACCGTCGAGCACCCCATTCCCAGCAAGCTTGAAGACCTCACAAACCCAGAAACCGAGCCAACAAGCCGCCGACCAGCCCCGATGGACCACCGCACACCACCGTCGCATGCTGGAGCCGTTCGCTGCTCGCTCGCTCGCACGCCGAAACCGAGCGTCCCTAGCCACCGTTCTGCTTCAGCCGTGAGTCCAAGCAATCCCCTGAGCCGTTCACAAAAACCCTTGCCGGAGCCGAAGCCGCCTGGAGGCTCGCCGAGCGCTATTGAGCCTGTTGCAACCCCTCCGCTAGCTGCTGTCACCATTTCCGCCTCAGCCGATCCTCCGGCCAGCCTTTTCAACCACCGAACAGCAAAAAGTCTCTCAGCCACTGTTTGGCTCATTTTCAAGCCTTTCCCGACCCCGTTTGGCGGTCTTGCTTTGGAGTTTGTCGTTCCTCGCTGCGTTCTTGTCGTTTTGATCCGAGCAGATCCTTAATCAAGTGAGTTTAACTCACTAATCTCTGCTTAGTAAGTTAATGATGCTTAAAGGTTGCTTATATTAGGTTAAGCTAGGATTAGGTGGTTAGTTAGAATGGATTAGTGATTTAGTTAATCCTTGTTGCAAATGTTAGATGGTTAGATTAGTGTAATTAGCAAGTAATTATGCTCTAATATTTATTTAGACAGGTTCAGGAATATTTCGAACCCATCTCAACTTTTAATTAGGCTCTACGAGCTTAAGTTCTATTTATTTGCATTTAATAATTAATTAATTAATTTCCAGAAATTAGACCAGAATAGTCGGTGACCGGAATTTTATGCTGATTGCAATGGTGTAATTTATTTATTTAATTGACTACTATTTTGTGCAAATTGAGTGTGATTTGTGATTTTGAGGTATTTATCCCAAAATCTATTATTTTCAGTAATTGATTAGAAAATAACTAGGCGTAAGTTTACCGCGCCAAAAATATTTTGGTGGACCATATTAAATGGTGGGATTTATGAAAAGGAAAATATTGTATTTTTGCTAAGGCCGACCATGTACCCACAAACGAGTATTTTTATCGGGAATCATAAAAATGGTAGTATTCTCAATTGGTGAGAACAAGTATACTTTATTAGCTTTGGGTGAGCATCATAGGTTATAGACTTGATATGTCAGTTTTGGGTGAGCAGTATAACAGTATACTATATCAGTCTATGGAGCTTGATATATCAGCTTTAGGTGAGCAGTATCCATTGTTAGCTTCTGGTGAGCATTATTAGTATACTATATCGGCCTGAGGGCTCTGATATGTCAGCTTTGGGTGAGCAGTATACTATATTATCAGCTTTGGGTGAGTTATACTATCTATCTTCAGCTTAGGGTGAGCAATTTTGGACATGCTCGAACTTGATAGATAGTATTCAGTTGATTGACTAAGAAATGGTCTTAATGACATAGAATCGACTAGGTCAATTGATCGATAATTCGATCCAACGTGATGATGTGATTTATTGATGTGATTCAATGAATTTATGAATTATGTTGACTTGTAGGAAGGAATTGAGGCAAAGGTAAGTCCTATGACTCGTGTTTGTGCTTAGGCAGCCCTTGGGGTGTATTTCCTTCCTAGTCGAGTCTTAAGAGGTGAACTCACTAAGACGTCGTCTCACCCCGTTATGGGATAACATTTTCAGGCCCCTAAATGACAGCTCCTTCCGAGCATTTTGGACGGCCGAAGTAGATAAGGGAACAGGTAACTTATATTCCAATGCATGGGGACCCTAGGGGATGGGAATACACACTCGTGCAATCTGTGGTCTGGGTTGATGTGGGTCTACCTCACAAGGTGCCCCATCATTACCGATCATGGTAATGTCGCAAGCAGAATGGACAGAGAAAGGGCCCCATACCAGAATCTAAGGTACCTCGGTTCATGTTGGAGGTTACTTTTAGGAAAGGCACTGCAGATCCTCCTGGTGGTTCGATGGTGGACCCAAGTCCGTTGGATCCAGGATCCCTAGTGTATTCAGAGGAGGACTCGACTGCCTAGTGTGCCTATAGCACTTTGAAAATCCCCCTATTTTGTAGACTCTGCTTTTAAAGTTTGGCATTGTATATAACACGGCTTGATATATATATATATATATATATATATATATATATGTATGTATGTATATATAAACATGTTGTGGTTTGAAAATTTTAGGGCCCTACTTTTCTATCCCATATTATTGTTGGCTGGGCATTTATTTATTTGCTTCCGCATGTGTATTAAAATGAATGGGTCAGCGATGCGTCCTGGGACGTTGCTATTATATAAACCAAGTAGTGATGGGCACGTGCTCGGAGGATCAGGGTGTGACAGTTAGTGTCTAAAGTGATAAGGTGCAAATGGGTCATGGGATTGTTAGTAGGAAAGGCTTTTTCCTTATGCTTATGCCTATGATTGATGGATTGGTTGTTTTGTAGAGGTCGCTCGGGTTTCTAATTCTGTGTTAGAATTGGAAAAGCGGGTTCTATAAAGATCCTGCAAAACGAGCAATCCGGGGCAAAGGACCCCTTGGAAGAGGGCAGTTGCATCTGTTTCTCGGGGTGGGATGTCGACTAGGGTCGGTGCACGAGGTAGAGCATCGGCTCAAGCCAACACGAGAGAAAGAGTACCGCCGTCGGCTGGTACTGGAGTAGCAGCACCGAGCAATCCAAAAATAGATGGGATTGTCCAGGCGCTAGAGACCTTAGGGAACTTGGTGGGCCAGCAAGCACATAATCAAGCCGCTGCTACTGCTACTGCCACTGCTGCTGCCAATGCCATTGCTACTATAGCTACCACACCTGCTGAGGTTCCACCTGGAAATGGGAACGGTGGGCGACCAACGCACAAGTTGGTAGAACAGTTTCTGAAGCTGAATCCGCTGAGATTCTCTAGAGCAGGTGATCCTGAGGCTGCAACCCTCTGGATTCGAGAGCTAGAAAAGGCCTTCACATTGTTAAGGTGCTTTGAGGAAGACAAAGTGGTCCTGGCGATCTACTAGTTACAAGGGAATGCAAGCACGTGATGGGAAGCCACCAAAGGAAGAGTGTTTCCAAAAGGTACGGTTTCGGTGTGGAGTGCCTTCGTGGAAGTTTTCAATGGAAAATACTTTTCTGACTGCTCTAGAGAGCAGAAGATGGCAGAATTTCAGCATCTTCGTTAGGGTCTGATGATAGTGGACCAATATGAGGTGAAGTTTGCAGAGCTATCTAAGTATGCACCGAGGCTGATAGAAGATCCAGTGGACAGAGCGAGGAGATTTAGAGATTGCCTCAGACCAGAGATTAAGGATCCGTTGGTGTCGCTGAATCTTAAGGATTACAACGATCTTGTGACATCCTGAAATTTGACCCCGTCTCGAATATATGAAATGGTTATTTCATCAAAGCGCCCATGGTCATTTTACTCTGAGTTGGCCCCTCACGATTTAACTAATCTATTAGGTGAAGCCGTTAAGGGAGATAAACGTGACAGACTAGAGAATTCGATCGAAAATCGACCGCTCAACCATAATAATCGGTAAGAGTCAATACGACATCGTTATAAATTGGTTAGTGAACTGATATAGGTCAATTCGGTGGAATCACGTAGTCAAATTACGGGTGGTTCCACACGATTGCGATATTCACGTCAAACGGCTATAACCCAATTTTCTATCAATAGTGCACTTAGGACACATAATTGAAACTTCACGATTTTATGACAACCGGGAGTTGTCTATGATTCAGAGATGTATGAGTGTGGATCGAAAATTGTCGACCACGGGTCGAACACACTAAAATCCCTAACAGCTAACCAATAGGTTAGGTCGTACTAAAATCGCGTTCGATCAATTTTAACCACGAAATTGAATTTGGTTTCAGGAATCGAACGTTCAAGCATGTCACGATTCATTTTAAGGATATCGTCTCATCTTTCGGAGAAATTTCGTCGAGCCGAAATTTTGCGGAAAAATCGATTTCGGACAAAAGAAATAATGGACATTCGTATGGGCTAAAGAAGGGCCGAAGAAGGGCCATTTTCAACCTCCAAATTGGCTTTGTTTGTGGAATTTGGAACTAAATTCTCATTGGTGGACCAATTGACTATTTGGGCTGAAGACTTTGGGGCATTTTAATCATCATTTAGATATTTCTAAAAGCTTTCTATTGGTTAGAGCTTGGACTTTCTTCCTCCCCCCCTTTTCTTCTTCAACCAACCAACTCTCTCCCTCTCTATTCTCAAGCGTGAAGCCCCCTCCTCTTTGCAGAATAGCCCACGTTCCTTTTCCCCTCATCTTCTCCAATTCCCTTTCAATTTGGCTGCCGTGACTCCTCACCAACACATGTCCCAACTCCACAACCTACTGCTCCATCTCCATTCCCTTTTCTTTAGCTGCCACACGCCCATTTCACTAGCCCGACAACTCCACGTTTAGCAACCCCAGCAGCCGCAGCTCCACCCTCCACATCCAACGACCAATCGCAGCTACCACCTCACGCCATCACCGCCATTTTCATCCCACACCATCAGCTCCTTCACCGCTGTCCAACCACCGCAATTCATGCCACCAGCTACGCCACCTGCAACCGTCCAGCAACCCGCGGCCTCCAAGAACAACCCAAGCCAAACCGAACCTCCCTCTTACCCATGAGCTGGTAGGGCCATCACGGCCACTGGTTGAGCTCCTTTTGAGACACAGTAGTCTTGGGTTTTCACTACCATCGCCATGAGCCCGCCGCTGTCCTAATCCGGTGAGTTAACTCCTTAATCCTTGATTAGGTTGTTAATTTCATTTAGGAGGTCAGATTAGTGTTAATTATCTCGGTTAGATTAGTTTTAATTAGCCTGGTTAGATTAGTGTTAAGTTGTATTAGCTGAACTTCAAATCTGGTTACTAGACACTCACTGTTTGCAATTTTTGTGGGTTAAAATGTACTACGATTTTGAGGTTACTTTCTTCTTGAAAAATGTTCTAAACATCTTCAAATATGACATATATTTTACTCAAGATTTTATGGAATTAAAAAGAACAAGATTTCAGCTTCATTTCAAGCAAAACAGAATCTCGGGTTGTGCTGGAACCAGTGATCTTTTGGTGTTTAAGGGATTTTTATCAACTTCTAGGGTTCAATTTTCTAAAGAGTTCCTTCACAAAAAATTTTCATCACATCTTTTAGTTTAACATAATCGAATTTCAGATCAAACGGACAATTTTTGGATCTTGAACTAAACTGGTTTTGGAAAGAAAAAATTTCTGGACACGAACACAGTTTTGGTAACGGTTTAAATGATTTACTACTCTTATTCTAGGAAGATATGGGTCAAGGTGTCTTCACAAAAAGTGTTATTTTAAGTGTCTTTTATAACATATTAAAATTTGAGAATCTTTCAAACTCATTTGGTTATGTTTCTGGAATTAAACTTAGAGACGCATGAGTGGACCCGGTTCCTGCCGGTTAGGGCCGGTTGTAGTTTTGTGGTTGTTCTTGGTGCCTTGCTTGTTGGATGACATATATTTTGTGATTTGGTTGGCTTTTGGCATGCTTAGAACTTATGCATGAGATTATGTGATCGGTTGTTCTATGATGATGGTCTATTATTATTGCAAAAGATGGTTTTATTGGCATCTAAATGGAAAGAAAAATGAGGTGTCGGGTTTGGACACCAAATATTATTTGCTCAATAAAACATTGAGGTTTTAAACTAGGTGCATTCAAATTTTGATGGATTAATTTTAAGCACGAGAGCACCTACGAATTTCTTTCCAAAAGTTTTAGAGAAAAATAAAGGGGTTACTAAAGATTGTTTCCAAAAAGAGGGGTTGGACAAAGAATTAGAAAAGAAATATCATGTCGGGTTTGGATGCCAAGTTTTATGTGCTCAATAAAACCATGAGGTTTCAAACGAGATGCATGCAAAGTTTAGTGGGTTGATTTCAAATACATGACGCCGTACTAATTTATTTCCGAAAGCTTTAAGGAAAAAAATGGGGCGTTTGCAAGGTTTATTATTTGAAAAAGCAATTTTGGTATTCTTAGCTAATGAGGAAGATAACAATGGACTTGAGTGATGGTGTGCTCATGTGATCACCTAAATACCCTGATGCATATGAATATGCGGGGTAATGAACCCGTCCTGATGCGTATGAATATGTGGGATGATGCCTGATTAAGTTCGGATACCCCATGTCAATGGATGTCGGTCGCAGTAGAGACCGGGCTGATGCTCCTATGTGGAATGTTGTTCTGATGCGTATGAATACACGGGATGATGTCATGCCCGACGGAGCGGGACGATGCTCGGTTATGCCGGATGACCGCCGACTCCTGAGTTGGCCATGGCCGTTGGGTCGTAATAATTGGAACATGCCTAAATGGTTGTGATTGTCGCACCTGATTATGAGGCAAAATTGTGTGGCACGGTATGGGACGTGTCATAACGGTTTTACATTATAATCGGGACCCATGTGAATGTTTGAAGAGTGAAACATGTGTTTCGGTTATTGAATTACGTTTGCTGCATTGATAATAGCATATGTGTTGAGCTAATATGCAGGTATGCACCGAGGTGAGGTGAGTTTTGTATGGTGCATGATTAGGACCACCTTCGAGGCAAATTTGCGTCCTAATCGAGGTTTAGGGTTTTGACTCACTGAGATTTATCTCACCTCGTCGTGGTTAACATTTTTTTTTCAGGGCCGTAACGTGGAGATCTCCTGAGTGCGAATGTGGTGGGCGCGAGATGCGTCACCATTTTGGCTTGCCCTACTGTTAGTGAAGTAGGTTGACCCTAATCCCTGAGGATTTTGAGAGGGTCAATAGGAAGTGGCCGTGGAAAGGCTTGTAAATATTAAACTTCCTAGGGTTAATAGTTGATAAATGAATAAGTTGCTTTCGGCAACTTTTGTTGTGTTGTACTATCCCAATTGTTTATTTGTTGGCCCAGTGTTTATTTAATTTGCTTCCACACGTGCTTAATCAAAAGATAAAAAGAATGGGTTGGCGACGCATTCTGGGACATCGCATTTTTAGTCAACCATCGAGGGATGTTCGCGCGCTCGAGGTTCGAGGCATGACAGATCTATATGAGAGGGCACAGTTGATCGAGAGGAACTTGAACGAACAAGCTGCTGCATCTAGGTCGCGGTTCGGGCCCAACAAAGACAGCAATTGGTTCGGGAAAAGGTCGATGGCAGGAAGCAGATATTCCATTCCACCTAACCGGAAGGGTGGGATTGGAATGTTGACACCCAACCCGGATGGTGTGTGCCGTTTCTGTTAAAGAAGACATGGAATAGCCCCGTGTTTTGGTAGGACGAGAGCTTGTTACAGGTGTGGCCAGTACGGCCACCAGATCAAGGACTGTCCGCACAGGCCCATGGGAGCACAGGTGCCACCGCCGCAGATGGGACAACCAGGAGGGAGTGCATCATAGAACGCACAGTAGGGTATTCTGAACAAGCCTCCAATGCAGCGAAAGGTGTATGTTGTCACCCGATGGGAGGCGAAGGACTCACCAGACATGGTTACAGGTACGATCTCGCTGAACGACCATACTGCTTATGCTTTATTTGACCCTGGAGCTACGCATTCTTTTATTGCTGTGCAATACATTAAGTTGGTAGGATTGAGTCCAGAACCGTTGGGAATGGTCATTAGTATATCCACCCCATTAAAGAATAAAGTGTTGTCTACGATAGAGTGTCCTCGTTACAAATTAGTGATTGGTAAGCGAGAGGAAAGGATAGATTTGATTGTGCTAGCCATGTTTGATTTTGATGTGATCATTCGCATGAATTGGCTCACCAAGCAACAAGCTACCGTAGACTATTATCGTACAGCGATTCAGTATAACCCTTTAGCGGGTGAAAGTTTCGAGTTTATTAGAAGTCGAGGAGGACCCTCAATTACCTTAATCTCGTCACTGAAGGCAACTCGTTTGTTAGAGGTGGGTTGCCAAGGTTATTTGGCAACTGTACTTGATACGACAGTTGAGGAGCCGAAAATGGAGGACATCGCCGTGGTGCAGGAGTTTTCTGACGTGTTTCCTGAGGAATTACCCAGTTTGCCCCTAGAAAGTGAGATCAAGTTCGTGATTGAGTTGGCCCCCGGTACGGAGCCAATCTCTAAGGCTCCTTACTGTATGGCGTTGTCAGAGTTGGAGGAACTGAAGGTGCAGATGTAGGAGTTGTTAGACAAAGGATTTATACGTCCTAGTGCATCACCTTGGGAAGCACCAATTCTGTTTGTGAGGAAAAAAGATGGTTCGTTGCGTCTTTGCATCAACTATCGGCAAATCGACTAAATGATGATCAAGAATAAGTATCCGCTACCGAGGATTGATGACTTGTTTGACTAGCTACAGGGAGCGTCGATATTTTCCAAAATTGACATGAGAACAGGTTACCATCAGCTGAGGATCAAGAAGGAGGATATACTGAAGACAACTTTTCATACGCGTTACGGCCATTATGAGTTCACCGTAATGCTGTTTGGTTTGACCAACGTCCCAGCTGTTTTCATGGATCTGATTAATAGAGTGTTCGAGTATCTGGACCAGTTCATGATTGTGTTTATCGACGACATCCTGGTGTATTTAAGAAGTCCAGAGGAGCATAAAAGACATTTAAGGACAGTGCTTCAGACTCTGCGAGAACACGGACTGTACGCCAAGTTCAGTAAGTGTGAGTTTTGGCTAACTCGTGTAGCTTTCCTAGGTCACGTGATTTCTAGCGAAGAGATTTTCATGGACCCAACCAAGATTGAAGCCGTGATCAGCTGGCCGAGACCAACGATAGTGATAAAAATCAGAAGTTTCTTAGGATTGGCAGTCTATTACAAGCGATTCGTGGAAAGATTTTCAGCAATAGCCATGCCTCTAACTCAATTGCTAAAGAAGGAAGAGAAGTTTGGATGGATGGACAAGTGCGAGCATAGTTTCCAAGAGTTCAAGCAGGATGTCACGTCCCGATCCTCCGAGCACGTGTCCATCCCTGCTGGTCAATATAGTAGCGACGTCCCAAGACGCATCGCCGACCCATTCATTTCAATGCGCATGTAGAAACTATTAATAAATCCCCAGACAATAATAAGATGGGCTAGGAAAGTAGGGCCAAAAATTTTCGAACTGAAAATACAACCACACTTATATATATACATAGGAAACCATGTCATATATAATACAAGCTAGTCTATTTATAACGTTTACAAAACAGGGGGGCTTCAGAAACTATGGCTCCTCATCCTCCTCATCATCTCCCTCCACACTCCAGCTGGAGCCTACAGCAAAATACATAGGAAATCCTGGACCATCAAGGTCTAGGTCGATCGCATCTACGACTAAACCTTCTACAGGATCTGCAGTTCCTTTCCCAAAAGCAACCTCCATCACATACAGAGGTATCTCAGATTCCGGTATGGGGCCCTCTTTATGGCCATGACGATCTTGACGGTACCATGATCTGTATCGGTAGGACACTCGGTGAGATAACCCCGCAGCGACCCAGAGCATAGACCGTACAAGTTCAACCATGTCTAGAACTGCTCACCCTAAGCGGAAGATAGATAATATAGCTCACCCAAAACTGATAATATAGTATATTGTTCACCCAAAGCTGACATAATAAGGCCCCCAGGCCGATATAGTATACTATAATGCTCACCAGAAGCTAACAACGTATGCTACTCACCCAAAGCTGACATAATAAGGCCCGTAGGCAGACATAACATACCCGGATACCGCTCACCCAAAGCTGATAAATTATTGCTCACCCAAAGCTGAGAATGTCACCATTTTTATCTTTCATGATAAAAATACTCGTGTGCGGGTACACGATCGGCCTTAGCCAAATTATAATATTTTCTTTTCCACAAATCCCATCATTTAATATGGTCCACCAAAATATTTTTTGGCATTGTAAACCGACGCTCGGTTATTTTCCAATCACTTACTGAAATTAAAAAAATTTAGGAATAAATTCCCAAAATCACAATTTACTCGAAATCAGCACAAATTAGAACTTAATTAAATAAACAGATCACGCCACTATAATCAGCATAAAATTTCAATCACCAACTATCCCAGTCTAATTTCCGGAAAATAAGTAATTAATTAAATAATTACGAAAATTAATTATTAAATACCAAAAATAGCAATTTAGGCCCGTAAAGCCTAATTAAAAGCCGAGACAAGCACGGAAAATTTCCAAACTACTCTAGATAAATACTATAGCTTGTCTAGGCTCTAATTGTCCTCAACTAACCACCTAACATGCAATAACAATTAATTAACTCACTAATCTATTCTAACTATCCACCTAAACCAAGCTTAACTTAATCTAATCAACCCTTAAGCGTCATTAACTTACTAAGCAAGGATTAGTGAGTTAAACTCACTTGTTAAATGATCCGCTCGGATCAAAATGACGAGGACGTAGCGAGGGACAAGAAACTCCAAAGTGGGTTTGCCAAACGAGGTCAAGAACACCTCCAAAACGGGCCAAACAGCAGCCTGGAGATCCACTAACTTTAGTCACTGATCTAGGCTGAGAAAGGGCTGAACAGGAACTGGTTGAGGCGAAACAGGCTGAGACGGATCGAGGAGGCTGAACCGGGTCTAGGCGGATGGCTTTGAGCTTCCAAGCAGCTCTGGCGACGGCGAGGCAGGCTTGAACAGCTCCAAAGGTGGCCTGGGCTCACGGCTGAGACGGAACGGCGGCTAGGAAGGCGGGGGACGATCACGTGGCTGGCGAGGCGTGCGACGGCAGCAACGGCGTGCGGTGGCGACTCAGCAATTGGCTGCAACGGCGAGGGCTGCTCCATGGCTTCTTTGGGTTGCTGGAGGTTTTCACACAGCTGGAAGGAGGGAGAGGGGGGGTATGCTCGACGGGTGCAAAAGGGAGAAGGAGGAGGGGACCACCACTTGCTTCATCCTCATCTTCTTGTCCCCCTTAGCTGACGTCACCATCCCAGCTGGCTTCCACAGCCCTTTTCCAGACCAAATTGCCCCTTCTAGAAGGCTTGAGGTGGTCCAAAAGGTTAGGTCCATGGGGGCACATGAATTTGGCTTGATTTTGCTTCAATTGGACTTTAATCCTCTTTGAATCAACACCAATTGGCCCTCGAAAATTCAACCAACATAACAACAATCAAATTGGCATTTTTCTTACCCAATTGAACCCACTTGCATCCGAATTGCATGATAAAAAACGGTCCCCGACATTTTCTGGACAAAAACGGCCCTACCTCGACTTTTTCCAAAAAATCTCGGTTTGCAGAAAAATCTTCGAAGACTGAGTCAAAGTTCCTAAAATGACCTATGACATGACAAAACTTTCAATTTCTGAAATTGGATTCAAATTCGCGGTTAATTTCAATCTGGCGCGATTTTACCGACAAACGTCTCATTGACTCTTCGCTCTCCCTAGTTGCTCCTTCAATGCCATGGTGTTGCCAGACCACTTTGACCAATGGGATGGTCTTTGTACGCAAAATTTGCTCTTTTCGATCCATGATCTGAACCGGGCTTTCAACGTACGACACTTGGTCGTCCACATTCAATTCCTCAAAATTAAGCAAGTGGGTCGGGTCAGGCTCATACTTCCTCAACATCAACACGTGAAAGTCGTTGTGCACTTGTGCCAATCTCAGCGGCAACGCAAGACAATACGCCAGGGTCTCGATTCTCTAAAGAATCTCGAACGGACCTACATATCTCGGACTCAGTTTTCTTTTCTTGCCAAAGCGCAAAGTTCCCCTCATCGGTGACACTTTCAGAAAAATGTGATCACCAACATGAAATTCCAAAAGCCTTCGACGCTTATCTACGTAGCTTTTCTAGCGACTCTGAACGATCTTTAATCTGCCTCCAATCACTACGACTGCATCCACTGACTACTGAACCAACTCTGGGCCTGTGATCTTTCTCTCCCTAACTTCATCCCAACACACGAGTGTTCTGCATGTTCTATCATATAACGCTTCAAAATAAGCCATCTGAATGCTCTGCTGATAACTGTTGTTGTAGGCAAATCCCACAAGATGAAGCTTTTCCTCCCAACTTCTCTTAAATTCCATTACACAAGCTCTCAGCATGTCTTCGAGGGTCTGAATTGTCCTCTTAGACTAGCCATCCGTCTGAGGATGATAAGCCATAATATACTGCAACTTTGTACCTAAAGCACTTTACAAGCTCTTCCAAAAAGCAACTGTGAATCTCGGGTCTTGATCTGAGGTAATCATAACCAGCACTCCATGCAGTCGAACTATCTGGCGTACGTACAACTCAGCGTGCCTATCCAAATCAAGATCCTTTCACACTGCAATAAAGTGAGCCGACTTTGTCAACCTGTCGATTACTACTCAAATAGAATCGTTACCTCTTTGACTCCTTAGTAATCCGGTCACAAAATCCATCGTGATGTGCTCCCACTTCCACTCTGGGATCTCGAGAGGTTGCAGAAGTCCTCCCGGCTTACAATGTTGAGCTTTGACCTGCTGACCCATCAGACACTTGGCGACATGGTTGGTGATGTCCCCCTTCATACCAAACCACCAATAGTGTTGACACAAATTCTTATTGTTACAGCCTAAATTTTCAGATTTCGTTTTCAATTGAATAAATCGGGCATTTCATCAATGCACCTATAGTGCTATTCTCTGAGCCAATCACTCATGAGATAACGAGACTATCTGGGGAAGTTATTAAGGGGTTTTAACGTAATAGACTTGAGAATTCATCAGGAAACGACTACTCGATCGTGCTAATCTGCAAGGGTCATTATGGCACAATTAAAAAACGATCAGAGACCGGAGATAGGTCGATTCAACTGAGGTGTGTGATTGAGTGTGGGTAATTCTACCTGATTGCAAAATTCTCGTCGATCGGCACTAGACCGATTTTCTGTCGTTTTGGTACCCTTTGTCCGTAACTGAAACCTCGAGATTTTCACGACAACCGAGGGTCGCCAATGTGTCGAAGATGTACGTTGTGGCTCGAAAATAATCGATCATGGGTTAATTGCACTAAAAATTCCTAAAAACTACCCGGTAGTTAGGTCATGCTAAAATCGCGTCGGATTGAAAGTAACTGCAAATTTGAACTCGATTTCAGAAATTGGAAGTTCTGTCATGTAATGACTTATTTTAGGAACGTCTACTCATCCTTCGAAGAATTTTTGGCAATTCTAGGATTTTTACAAAAAATCGATTCGGACGATTCGAAAAACGAACGAAAATTCGGATGGGCCAAATCGAAGGGATTTTTGGCCTCCTTACCGAGCTACTTAGTGAAAGGAAATTGTAGAAATTATGTGAGCTTTTTCTACATCAAAATTGGACATCAAATTTAGGCATTTGTTGAAGAAATTGAAGCTATATGAGGAAATTCGGAGCTTGTAGGGGGCAGCATTTTTGGGCTTCAAAAATTGGATTAATTGGTAGATTTATACAAGAAAGTATTGTGAGACCATGGGATAAGATTGAACACTATTTGGGGACCAAGCATTTAATTTTTGAATTGGTTTCATTGACTTTTTACCTTTTTTCTTCAAAGCTTCCTCTGCACCTCCATCTGCTCTCTTTCTCGCATTAGACTACCCCCCTCAACCGAAGCTCACGCCCTCTGCTCCCTCTCTCATTTTCATCCGTCGAAGCACCCCACCCCCTCCCCATCGAAATTTTCCTTCAAGTCCTCCACCAGCAAATTCTTTCCCATTCATTGCTGCTTCACCATCACCACTCACGCCGGTCAACACCTCACTCCACAAAGCCCCATGTTTGACCAAAAATCCCCTCTGCCTTGCCACGTTTCTTCCTCCCGCTAAAAGCCCATCCCACCGAAGTTGCTTCTCCTTCCATTTTTGACGTCCACGCGTCTTCATCGGTCAACCATCGAAGCTATCTTTGATCGCCCATTCTCCTCTGTCCAGCCATGTGTGGCCCATTTGAAGTCCGCGCCTCTCCGTGCGTTCAACCACAAATTTCCGAGGTGAGTACTCTTGACACCATGAAAGAAACTTCGGGATAGAGATGGGTGACTCGTACCGCGAGTATGCGGGCGGAGTGGTATCCATCTCAATACCATCCTAAATGATCCTATGCGACCCAGGTCCGGCGGCGGGTTGTGTGTGCAATAGTATAGTGCTAAATGCAAGTCATACACAACAGTTTAAATCACACAACACTTCAATAAATTGAATTTAAAACATTCATCCTCAACTCCAACCTGCAAGACAAGGGTTAACAATCACTACTCCCCTTATACCTCCCATCCTGCAAAAACATTTAACATCTTAAAGGTTAGGGACGTACCTAGGATCCTCGCTGCCAAACAAAAACAATCTTTAGAAAAGAAAATTGGCGTAAGTCCACTAAGAGTTTCAATTCAAGTCCCCAGCGGAGTCGCCAAGCTGTCGCGACCTAAATTTCGGGTGTGAACCACCTAGAAATTGGCTAATGGATTACTAAGCCTAAACTTAGCTCGGGCTCTCCTAGGCCCATACCAATTCACGACTTAGATTTAAATTCTTAACATGCAAATAGATTTTATCTAGGAGTCACTACTAATCTATTTTTTGGTGGGTCGATTAGGAACCCAAGTAAAGTAACGGGAGTTTTACTTTACTCCTACGAACCAGAGACTATGGGTACGGGGACTTGGTTAGACTAGATTTCTCTAATACCCTTTCGGTGCCATTCTTTTATTTTCAAAAATGTTTTTTACAGGCAGCTTAAATTGATTTTAAATCTAATTCCCTAACATGTGAGGCGATCATGCGGGTGCGCGAATCACCAATTTAACACCCAAGTAAAGCAGTAAATAAATTGCAGGACTTACCTCATAGCAACGAAAGCATCTGCCTTGTTAGATCAGAATTCACATCTTCAACCCTAGATATGATTTCTAATTAACATGCAATTTCTTTTTGTTTTCATTTAATTAATGAGAAACATGCTTTATGCAATGCAATATAAATAAATGACCTAATCCTAATGACATACAACTTCTAATTAAATGGACCTAGCAGCAATCACTAAATGACATGCATTTCATGAATATAATTCTATATGACATGCAATGACATTTTTTTTTTTTTAGAAAAAGAATGCAATCTATCCTAAGGATTGAAACTAATTTATCCTCAGTCATTTTTTTTATTTTTTATTAAATTCAAAATTAGGAAAAATGTGAAAATTGTCTAACTAGATTAAGGTTCTATCCAACTTATATTAAAGATTAGGTCAGGCTAAACCCTAATTTAAACCAAGATATTATCTTAACTTAACAATCTCTAATTTAAGATGCAGTCTATCTAAAGAAAAACTAATCTAAACTTTAAAATGAATTATGCAATTTTATCGTAATGTGTAATGACGTACAAATGATGCCCTAATTCTACATGACATATGCATGATGATTTTTGTTTTTTTATTTTTTTATTTTTTTGAAATTCGAAATAAAATTCCTATTCTAAATATGCAAACCCTAAAACAAGAAATAAATCTAATCTAACTCACATTTTTTTGATTTTTTTTATGAAAACAAAGTTGATTCAACCGACATGGTAGCAGATCAGAACAAGACAAGATTGATATCCAAATTGACGAACCATATCTCGCGCATGAGATTGGGTTGGCCAATTTTAAACAAAATCACGAATCGTATCTCGAGTGTGAGATCGGATTGGTGACTTTTCCGTGCGATTGCGGGTCGTATTTCGAGCATGAAATTGGACCGTCAATCATATGCACGTTGCGAAATTAGGAAGATTTCCTAATTTAGAAGGCTACTCGAGTTGCGAATATCATGGCATATCGGAAATTTCCATCATGTGCATCAATGAATATATCAAATGAGGAAACAAAATTTTCAAAATTTTTACCTATCCCAAATATTTGCTTCCAAATTTGGACTTCGAACGGCGGCCAGCTTGTGATGACCAACTATGCTTTAGAGCAAGCCGGCAAGGCATCTCAGCTTGGGATGCTCGAGCTGGTAATTCACGGTGTGGTGCTCGGTTGACAGCAAAATCAAAACAAATGTGCAGCAAGGAGCAACGCAATATATAGGATTAAAGAATTAGACCCCAAACCCTCGAATCTCCTTATCGTCGGCGTTTCGGCTTGACTTGGTGGACGTCGGGCTTGCTGAATGCACACAGTAACTATAGAAATCCCTCAGTTTTTTGATCGAATTCTGGTCACTCTGGTGACAATATTCTTTGAATATTCAACTTTGACTTTCATAGCTCCACAGTCAAATTTTTGACTTGCCTACCCTTACGGTCCGTGGATATCAAGTAGAATAGCTGCAACAAAACTCGAGCGAATCGTTCAAAGAAAAGAAAAGAAAATATAACTTATTATAGCCCACGTCGGGGAAGATAGCTCTGTGGCAAAACCGGTCTGGTCATGCAAGAATGCCGGGACAGAGATCGATGAAATAGCAACCCGTCTCGATGCCGGGTCAAAGGACAGTGTCGCTCATCCACACAACGACAGGGAGCAGCTCTACTCGGCGTCAAGCTTACGTCAGGAACATAGTCGCGGGACTGGAACAAGACAGCAGCACCTCGTCAGATCATGGAAAAGATCGGCACCACGGGCACCGGAGGTAGCCACGAGCAGAGGCGGTGATGATGGGCAGCAGCTTGCGTTGGGTTAGGTCCGCCGGGGAATCTGTGAAAGAATCAGGAAATCTGTGAAAGAATCAGGAAATCGAGAGGGCTTGAAACGCCGGGAACCATCTCGAGCTGCTCACTGGAAGCTGCGACTGAAAGCTGCTGGACGTTAAGGATATCGGGCAGGTATTGGGCAGCAGATAATGGACAGCAGTAGCTTCGGACATCGCACAAGGGCTGCAGAAAATTCGCTGGGTCAGCAAAGTGGAAGAACACCGCCAGTGAGCAACCGAGAACAAAGTTTTGACTTTCTCCCCCTCTTTGCGGAGAACGTGTGTTCTGTGCGTTGCGGCCGTGACTCCCCTTTCTGTCTATCGCACTTTTCTCGACGAGGCAGTGTGTATCGATCGTGGGGGAAGGATCGTGTGGCTTCCAACAACCAAAGAAAAACCCAAAAAAAAAAAAAAAAAAAAAAAAAATAGAAACCCTCCTTCGACATGATCAAAGAGAAACCCTCACTCACATTTTTCTCTCAATTCTCTTGTGGCCGTGTATCAATTTGTGTAGCCTCCTTCAAACCCTACGCGAAAAAAACCTTTTTATAGGCCAAAGATTAGGGTTTTAATTTCCTTTTCAAATTAACATCCGCGAAGATTTCTTTTTCGCACGTGATATCACTTTTTTTTTATTTTCCACATATCCTGATTTTATCGCCTAAAGATAAGATTGCAACCCGATTTTCTTAAATTCCAAAAAATCCACCGTAATATCATTTCAAATCTCCATTTAGGTAATTTTTGTTATTAAAAGAAAACGGGCTTGGGCCATCCGTCACCGCTCCAATAAATGCAAAAATAAATGTACCTAAAATTATATGCTATGCAATTAATTATTTTTTCATGGATAAAATTACCCCCTAATTTTTTATGCAATAAATGAATGATCAGATCGTCAAAATTTAGGTGTCAACAATGGTTCGGTCCGAATATCGGTACCTACGTCCACGGGGAGAGCCAGCAGCAAATAATCCACTATAATCGGAGTATCAGAGTTTACAATCGCTCAAGTATTTCCCACATCTAGATTTAACCACAAACTCAAAGTATTTATAAATAAACAACTCACTTGGGTATAAACTCACGGCACAAAATTATCACGTGTTCAAAATTCGCACGGCATCAAGGACTTGCGGCTCTTTCCGAAACGGCGTGAACGCAGCTTCTCAAGTACGTAGGGCTTCGGCGGCAATTTTTCGGAAGAAGAAAAGAAGACCTGCAAAGCTCGATGCTTTTATACTTGGGTGTGTGCCCAAGGTCAAAACTTTGACCTTGGGCCCACCACTTCCCTTCTTGACGTGCAAGAGCTTCCATCAACGGAGAGAAAGAAAGCCCAGGCGTGAAAGTTGTGTTGGGCCCCACCGTGGATAACAACTTTCAGCAAGAATTCCAAAGAAGGAATTCGTATACGTGTGCCCATCATTTTATTATTATTTTTTCTTGTAAATCTTCAAGAAATTCAGCGAATTGCGTTTTTGCAAACGCTCAAACTCGATACATAATTTAACAATTATCCACCTTGACTCGATGTTTGAAACCAAGTTATAGTGCTCATCATCCATGTTGCTCTCCCAACACCCCGACGGGCGCTCACTCTCCACAGACGCCAATAAAGCTCAAGCAGAGCTTGAGCTTCGCTAAAAGAACAGACTTAGTCATCATGTCTGCCGGGTTACCTGTTATAGCAATCTTTTTTATAATAACAATACCCTTAGCTAAGACATGTCGGATGAAGTGGTACATGATGTTGATATGTTTCGTTCGCTCATGATAAATTGGATTATACGCCAAATATATCACACATTGGTTATCACAGTGTATATCCACACTTTTCTGTTCTAACCCAAAGTCCGAGAGCAAACTTTGTAACCATATCGCCTCCTTCGCTACAAAGGTTAGTGCCATGTACTCTGCCTCAGTCAAAGACAAGGTAATGTGATCTTGTAAGGACGCTTTCCAACTAACTGCACCACCCGCTAGCGTAAATACGTACCCTGCTAAAGACCTGCAATCGTCCAAGTCACCGGCATGATCCGAATCCACAAAACTAGTGGTCTCACTGTCATTGCTATCCCTCCGGTATACTATACCCACGTCTGTTGTCCCCTTCAAATATCTAAGGATCCACTTCACAGCTTTCCAATGAGTTTTACCAGGACGCTTCATATAGCGACTAACCACGCTCACAGATTGTGAAATATCAGGCCTAGTGCACACCATAGCATACATAATACTACCTACAGCATTAGAATAAGGAACACGAGACATATGCTCCTCCTCCTCCTCAGTCTGCGGTGATAATTTACCTGAAAGTTTAAAGTGCTTCGCTAAAGGTGTACTTACAGATTTTGCTAACTGCATATTAAAACGTGCCACAATCTTCTCAATGTATTTCTTCTGATATAGACGTAAAACTCCTGCAGTCCTATCACGCAACATCTCCATACCCAAAATTTTCTTTGCAGCACCTAAATCTTTCATCTCAAATTCAACATTTAACTGCCTCTTCAGCACATCAATATCAGACATATTCTTAGATGCTATCAGCATATCATCAACATATAAAAGTAGAGAAATCAAAGAACCATTCTCCAATCTCCTATAGTAAACGTAGCTATCCATCTGACTTTTTGAATAGTCTTGACGAGTCATGAAAGCGTCAAAACGTTTATACCACTGCCTAGGAGACTATTTCAGCCCATACAAAGATTTCTTCAACAAGCAAACATGATCTTCCTTACCCAGAATAGCAAATCCCTCTGGTTGCCTCATGTAAATTTGCTCCTCCAACTCACCGTGAAAAAAAGTAGTTTTCACTTCTAGCTGCTCTAACTCGAGATCCTGCGAAGCAACTAAGGTAAGTAAAACATGAATAGAAGTATGTCTTACCACAGGAGAGAACACCTCATTGTAGTCAATGCCCTCACACTATGTATATCCCTTCGCCATAAGTCTCGCCTTCTACCTCGCTACCTCGACACTAGGAATGCCCTCTTTCCGTTTGAAGACCCATTTACTTCCGACAATCTTTTGGCTTTTGGGTACTTTGACCAGCTCTCATGTCTGATTTTGATGGAGTGATTCCATCTCTTCACTCATAGCCCCTAACCACTGCGACGACTCCGAACTAGCCATCGCCTCAGAATAAGACGAATGCTCATTTGTCTCCACCTCATCACCTACAGTTAATGCATAAGCAATATCTGTATAACCATAACGTATCGGTGATTTAATTTGCCTTCTTTGTCTATCTGCGGCTATAGTGTGCTGCGGCTTTGCTGGTTGTTCACTATCACCGACTTCAAGAACTGCGACCTCATCTGCAATCTCAACTTCAGTTACCTTCGAGGTCTCCGGAGTCTCCACCTGAAGCTTCACCTCACTAATAACACCATGATCTGTCTTCTTTGCTAGTTGTGTCTTAGAACTCCTCTATTGAAGCATTGCAGTCTCGTCAAAGATCACATCTCTACTGATTAGAAAATCGGGTGATCTGGGATCAGTGCACCACAGCCGGTAGCCTTTTACCCCATGTGCATAACCAAGAAATATGCACTTCTTCGCCCTCGGCTCAAGCTTACCATCACTCGCATGAGCATACGTAGGACATACGAATATTCGTAATCCAGAATAATCAATAGGTTTCCCCGACCACACTTCCTCAGGAGTCTTCCACTCGATAGCAGATGATGGAGATCGATTAACCAGGTAACATGCCATGTTCACTGCTTCGGCCCAAAATTCCTTGCCAAATCCTACATGCGAAAGCATGCATCGAGCTTGCTCAAGCAGAGTTCTGTTCTTCCATTCTGCCACGCCATTATGTTGTGGTGTCCCAGGTATTGTGCAGTGTCTTACAATAGCTACTTTCTCGTAGAACTCAATAAAATCTTTACCACAGAACTCCATGCCATTATCGGTTCTCAGGCACTTGATTTGTTTATTTGACTGCTTCTCAATCAATGCCTTAAATTTCTTGAACCGATCAAACACATCATATTTGTGCTTCAGAAAGTAAACCCATACCTTCCTCAAATAGTCGTTGATAAAAGTCAGCATATATCGAGCACCTCCTTTCGAAGGAACTGAGGACGGGCCCCAAACGTCTGAATGAATATATTCACCTGGTCATTTGGTCGAATGAATAGCTGTAGTAAACTTAACTCAGTGCTACTTCCCATAGATGCAGTGCTCACATAAGTCCAGGTTTCCTGTCTTCTGACCCTTCAACAACCCCCTTTCACTCAGCATTGTCATACCTGCCTCACTCATGTGCCCTAAACGCAGATGCCATAATTGAGTCAAGTTAGAATCTGACTCACCTAATGAAACTGCAGTGGTTCCGGTCACGGTCTCTCCCAGTAGAGATAGAGAGTATTCACTTTATTCCCCTTCATCACTATCATGGCACCTCGAGAGACTTTCAATACTCCACCTTCAGCGGTGTACCTACACCCGATGTCATCGAGTGTCCCAAGAGAAATAAGGTTCTTCTTGAGCTCTGGTACATGCCTCACATCTGTCAATGTGCGCACCACCCCATCGTGCATCCGGATCCGAATTGTCCCTATCCCCACAGCCTTACAGACTGCATTATTCCCCGAAAGAACCCTACCACCATCTGCAGTCTGGTAAGTAGTAAACCAGTTCTTATGAGGCGTCATATGATAAGAACACCCTGAATCCAGCACCTATTCGTCTCCTGACGAAGTAGCAGTCACACATAAAACAGCTTCTGCATCACTAGTGCTCCCCTCAGCAACGTTTGCCACACTGCTTGTGGCATTCTGCCTATCAACTTTATTCATCCACTTTGGACAATCTCTCCTGATGTGTCCCTCCTCGTGACACTCAAAGCACTTCACGCGTCCCTTGGACTTTCTATGGCGTGATTTTGATTTGCTTTTACCTCTGCTACTACTAGGCTCTCGATATTGTTCTCTACCCCGAATCATCAGTGCTTGCGCTGCTCCTTTCGCCAGACCGTCATCTCGCAACTTTCTCTGCCACTCCTTAGAGAATAAGACGGAGTTTACCTCTTCTGAGGTAATTGTAGTACGCCCCTGCAATAGTGAATTAGTAAAGTGCTCCCATGACTCTGGCAAAGAGGCTAACAACATCATGCCATGTTCTTCATCATCAAGTATCTTACCAACGTTCTTCAGATCCAACATGAGTTTATTAAATTCATCTAGGTGGGTTCTGATAGACGTACCTTCAGTATATCTAAATTGAAACATCTTCTTCAGCATGTATAAGCTTGTTCAAACCTTTCTTCACATAGAGTACTTGAAGTTTTGCCCATAATGCTACGGCATCCTTCTCCTCAGCAACCTCTATTAATACATCATCCGTCAAATTTAACAGGATTATGCTCTTTGCTTTTTCCTTTAACTCTACCCTTTCAGAGGCTTTCATTATGATAAGCAACTCATCTTCACCATCCAGTGCCTTGGCCAAACCTTATGTTGTCAATAAAGCTCGCATCTTTATGCTCCATAACACAAAGTTGTTGCTCCCGTCAAACTTCACAATTTCAGATTTCCTCTCAGACATAATTGCAATAACAGAATTTCCAGATAATAATCAAACAAGCAAAAGCTCCAAATCACAATCAAGAAATCCAACCCCAAGCTCTGATACCAATTGTTGGGATATAATAAACGAAAACAACAGGATCTTGCAATTTACGTCAACGCAAAATCACCCTAGAGAAATAAGCGAGAAAAATAAGAACACCAGAAATTTACGCGGTTCGGTCTGAGTATCGGTACTTACGTTCATGGGGAGAACAAGCAGCACATAATCCACTATAATCGGAGTATCAAAGTTTACAATCGCTCAAGTGTTTCCCACACCTAGATTTAACCCCAAACCCAAAATGCTTATAAATAAACAACTCACTTGGGTATAAACTCACAGCACAAAATTATCACGTGTTCAAGATTCGCACGGCATCAAGGACTTGCGGCTCTTTCCCAAACGGCATGAACGCAGCTTCTCACGTACGTAGGGCTTCGGGGGCAATTTTTCGGAAGAAGAAAAGAAGACCTCCAAAGCTCGATGCTTTTATACTTGGGTGTGTGCCCAAGGTCAAAGTTTTGACCTTGGGCCCCACCACTTACCTTCTTGACGTGCAGGAGCTTCCATCGACGGAGAGAAAGAAAGCCCAGGCGTGAAAGTTGTGTTGGGCCCCACCGTGGATAACAACTTTCAGCAAGAATTCCAAAGAAGGAATTCGTATACGTGTGCCCATCCTTTTATTTTTATTTTTTCTTGTAAATCTTCAAGAAATTCAGCGAATTGCATTTTTACAAACGCTCAAACTCGAGACATAATTTAATAGGATGGATAGCTAGAGTAGATTAGCAATTTCATTCATTGTTATTGCATGTTAGGTGGTTAGAGTAGTGTAGTTAGGGCCTAGACAAGCTCTATTATTTATCTAGAGTAGTTCAGAAATTTTTCGGGCTCGTCTTGGCTTTTAATTAGGCTTTACGGGCCTAAGTTGCATTATTTTCATATAATAATTAATTTCCATAATTATTTATTTATTTATTTATTTTCCAGAAATTAGACCGAAATAGCCAGTGATCGGAATTTTATACTGATTGCCATGGTGTGATCTGTTTATTTGATTAAATTCTAATTTGTGTTGATTGTGTGTGATTTGTGATTTTGGAAATTTATTCCTAAATTTATTTAATTTCAATAATTAATTAGAAAATTACCGAGCGTTAGTTTACAGCGCCAAAAATGTTTTTAGCGACTATATAAATGGTTGGAATTTTGAAAATAAAGATATCATATTTTTGGCGGCCCAATTCCATAAAAAAGCACCAACTTTAGGTGTTTCCCAAATTTGGCCCAAACTTTTTTTTGTCTAAAAAAAAAGCATAAACTTTAACTCATATCCCAAATCTGGCCCGTTAACTCTCCTTCTACAGTCGCCGTTAGTCATCACCGTTAGTCATCTGAGGCATTTTCAAGTCACCCAAAAAAAATTTTCCCATTATTTTCCATTTTCTCGAAGATTTCCGTTCGTTTTTGTTCAGAATCGAGCCGAGAAATCATCGGATTATTGTCCCAGCGTGCGTGAGGTCGTGATTGCAACAATGAATTCCGATGAGGAAGAGGAGATCGAGTTCGAAGAGGACGAGAAAGTTAGGGTTGTGAAGGAGAATGGTGTCCCCGCCGTCGTCAACGAGGAAGAAGAGGAGGAAGATGGCATGCAAAGCCAAGAGGAAGTGAACGGCGAAGGAGATGGGTGCAGTGGCGTGGACGACAAGGATGACGGCGAGGAAGAGGAGGACGACGAGGACGACGGTGGGTTATCGACTCACCCAAGTCTTTTTTTTTCTGTCTCTTCCTCCTACTTCGACCTCGCTTGTCACGGCCATGGATGGGGCTTTGTTTCAGATCTGGAGTTGGCCGTCGAGAAGATGAAGACGAAGACGAATAGAGGGAACCGCGAGCAGATTGTGAATTTCTAAATCAACTTTAGCATTCAAGTATGGGTTTCTCTTCTTCTTTTTTTCCTATTCCGGCCATGAGCTACAATGAATAAAAGGAAACCTTTAGCATTCAAGTTTCTGGGTTTCTTTTTTTTCCCCCAAGATTCCACAGATTTCCCATACCCCAGCTTTTACGGATTCCGCATAGCTCGAGTTGTTTGCGGCCATGTCTTCTATGTTTGGCCAAAAGGACAAGCCAAGAGACCCACTGATTTTTGACCCACGTTGCTCTGTAAAATCCTCTAAATGTCAGATCTTTTGGCTAAAAAGACAAGCCAAGACACCCATTGCCCCTTCCTTGTCTGAAAGATTTTTCCCCAAATTTTTTTTTTTCTGGAGACTTCTATTTTTTCCAGATTTTTGGCCATTTGCTCAGGCAAAAAACGAGTAAAGATGACCACAAAGACAATGGAGATGGAGGACTCCTTTCGGCGAAGACGAAGCTAACAACAAGGACGACGAAGGGGTGGTTTGGTTTGGACGTGCAGTGTTGGCTTGGACGGGCATTGGCGGCAGACGCGCGGATGTCAAGCTTGGCAGTGACTCTAGCCGGAGGATGTCAAAGAGAGAGAGACTTGATGAGCAAAAGGAAGAAGAGAAAGCCACTAACGGTGACTATGGAAGGATGGTTAACAGAGGCCAGATTTGGGATGCTACTAAAAGTTTGGGCTTTTTTTTTAGACAAAATATAGTTCGGGTCAGATTTGGGGCAATACCTAAAGTTGGTGCTTTTTTATGGAATTGGCCCTATTTTTGGCTAAGGCCGACCATGTACCCACACACGATTATTTTTATCGAGTACCCTTAATATGAGGAAATTATGCCAAAATGCTTTGTTAATTGAGGGATTCAAGAGTGGAATGCCACGTCCTTGGCCGTAAGTAATTAACCGTGTGATGGTTTATAGTCATGATAAAATGGCTACTGAAAGTTGTTGGGCACGTTGTTGTGAGTTAGATCAAGAAAACAGCCGAAGTATGGCTGTGCCCATCAGGCCGTAATGTACCACCGAACTTGAAATTGGTTGTGCCCATCAGACCATAATTTACCACCGAACTTAGAATCGAGTGTGCCACTAGGCCATAATTCACCGCTGAAGATTTAGTAGGCCGTGCCCGCTGAGCCATAATTCAGTGTCGGAGATGAGTGATTGAAATGACCGTGTAATGGTCCTATTGTCTTGGAATTGACTAGGTCGATTGATTGATGATTCGATCTGAATTCTTGATTTGATGTGATGATGTGATTCGATGATTGTATGAATTGAATTAACTTGTAGGAAGGGACTGAGGCCAAGGTAAGTCCTCTGACTGGTGATTGTGCTTAGGCAGCCCTTTGGGCGTATTTTCTTCCTAGTCGAGTCTTAAGGGGTTGAACTTGCTGAGATGTCATCTCACCCCGTTGTGGGATAACATTTTCAGGTCCCTAGTTGACAGCAGTGGAGGACTCGAAGCCCGGATTTTAGGAGGTGAAGCCTGAAGAATCGGCAATCATGTCCGAATAGTTAGTCATAGGACAATTCTCTTTCATTGAAAATCGATCCCTTTTTGTAGGCTTCTATGTATAAACCTGTGTGTTTATAAAAAGGTATTTTGTGAAAAATCGGCCCTACGTTTCTATCCCATTTTGTTGTTGTCTAGGGATTTATTTATTCGTTTCCGCATGAGTATTAAAATGAATGGGTCGGCGATACGTCCTGGGACGTCGCTTTTATATCGACCAAGAGGGATGGGCACGTGCTCAGAGGATCGGGACGTGACATCCCCGTTTAGTAGTATTAGAGCATGGTTGTTAGATATTGGAGTGATAAGGTGCGAGAGTCCATGGGATAGTTAGTAGGAAAGGCCTTTAAATTCATGCCGATGCATGTCTGTGATAGCTGATTGGTAGAATTGTTTGTTGTTATCGCTCGACTTCTAATTCGATGTGGAATTGGAAGGCAGGTTTTTGTAGAAAACCTACAAGATGAGCGATCAGGAGCAAAGGATTCCTAGTAAGAGAACCATCAAGCCTGCAGCTCAGGGTAGGACGCCGATCAGAGTCGGTACTCGAGGAGGCCGAAGTAGAGCACAAGCTGAGGCTAGCGCAAGTGGAGTAGCACCACGTCCCGTTGGTGCTGGGTTAGTAGCCCCAGGTGATCCAGGAACCATTGGGATCACGCAAGCGTTGGATGCTATAAGAGAGATGATGGGGCAGCAGGCCCAAAACCAAGCTGCCGCTTTTACCGCCGCCGTTGCAACCGTCGTTACTGCCACTACCAATGTTGTTGCTGCTGCCGCACCTGCTAAAGTTCCGCCAAGGAACATGGTCGCCAGAAGACTGATTCATAAACTGGTGAAACAGTTTTTGAAATTAAATCCTTCGAAGTTTACTGGGGCAGGAGACCTCGAAGCTGCTGCTCTATGGATCCAAGGACTGGAGAAGACATTTGCACTATTGATGTGCACTAAGACTGAGAAAGTGGTCCTTGCAGCCTACCAGCTAGAGAGAGTTGCGAATACTTGGTGAAGAACCACCCAAGGAGCATTATTTCCCGAAGGTGTAGCCTCGGAGTGGAACACCTTCATTGAAGCTTTCAACGGTAAATATTTTTCTGAGACTGCCAGAGAAATGAAGATAGTAGAGTTCCAGTGCCTTCGCCAAGGCTCCATGACTGTAGATCAGTATGAGGCGAAGTTTGCGGAATTATCACAGTATGCTCCTAAACTAGTGGAGAATCCAGTGAATCGGGTTAGGAGATTCCGGGATGGACTCAAGCCAGAGCTAAGAAGCCCTCTGATTTTGCTCAATCTGAGGAATTACAATGACCTGTATGAGCGGGTCCAGATGATCGAGAGAGATCAGAATGAGAGAGCCGCCGCATCTGGATTGCGGTTCAAATCGAGTAAAGAAGGGATCTGACATGGGAAAAGGCCCATGATCGAAGGGCGATTCCAAGTCCCGCCCAATAAGAAGAGTGGAATGGGAAAGGCAGGGTCTAGCCAAAATGGCGTGTGTCGCTTGTATGGAAGGCAACACGGATCAGCCCCATGCCAACCTAGGCCAGGTACTTGCTTTAGATGTGGCCAGCCAGGTCACATAGCTAGGAGCTGTCCTAGAAGACAGGGGAGACCTCAGCAGTTGCCGCCACCACCACAATTGAGTCAGATCAAAGGACTCGCACTGCATAACGCACCGCAGGGTGGATAGCTCAGACCTCCAGCTCAAGGAATAGTATATGCCATCATGAGAGGTCAGGCTGAGGACACACCTAACGTGATCACAGGTACAGTTTTGCTGAACAACCATGTTGCTTATGCTTTGTTCAACCCTAGCGCAACTCATTCTTTTATTGCTAAGCAATTTGTTAAGCTGATAGGATTAAGTTCTGAGTTGCAGGAGTCAGTGGTTAGCATATCTACACCGCTAAAGAATAAGGTGTTGTCTGCATTGGGTTGTTCTGGTTGCAAGTTAGTGATTGGTGAGCTAGAAGGGAAAATAGATTTGTTAGTCTTAGCCATGTATGACTTTGATTTGATAATTGGCATGGACTGGCTCACCAAGCAACGAGCTAAAATGGACTACTATCGCAAAGCGATTCAGTTTAACCTGTTAGAGGGTGAGAGCTTTGAGTTTGTCGAGAATTAAGGAGGACCTTTGATTTCCCTAATCTCTTTGCAAGAGGCAACAAGTTTGTTAGACGGGGGCTGTCAAGGTTACCTGGCGAATGTCGAGGATACAACAGTTGAGGAGCTGAAAATCGAAAATATTTCTGTTGTGCAAGAATTTCCAGACATATTCCCGAAGGAATTGCCAGAATTGCCGCTAAAGAGAGAATTCAAGTTCGTGATTGAGTTAGCACCCGAGACAGAGCCAATCTCTAAGACTCTTTACCAGATGGCGTTGTCTGAGTTGAAAGAACTGAAGATGTAGATGTAGGAATTATTGGATAAGGGATTCATACGTCCCAATGCATCACCTTGAGGAGCACCAGTTCTATTTGTAAAGAAGAATGATGGTTCGTTGCGCTTGTGCATCGACTATCGCCAACTCAATCAAGTGACAATCAAGAACAAGTATCCACTCCCGAATATCGATGACTTGTTTGATCAGTTACAAGGAGCGTCAATATTTTCAAAAATCGACTTGAGGACAGGATATCATCAACTAAGAATCGGGAAAGAGGACATTCCAAAGTCAGCATTTCGTACTCAATATGGTCATTACAAGTTTACTGTAATGCCGTTCAAGTTGACAAATGCTCCAGCTGCTTTCATGGATTCGATGAACCAAGTATTCAAGGAATATCTGGATCAGTTTGTGATCATGTTCATCGATGACATCCTAGTGTATTCGAGGAGTGCTGAGGAACATGAGAGTAATATGAGATTAGTGCTCCAGACCTTAAGGATTCATCAGCTGTATGCTAAGTTTAGTAAACGAGAGTTTTGGCTGACTCGTGTTGCGTTCTTAGGCCATGTGATTTCAGAAGAAGGAATCTCTGTGGACCTGTCCAAGATTGAAGCAGTTATCAACTAGCCAAGACCGACTACTGTAACAAAGATCAAAAGTTTTCTAGGTTTGGCAGGCTACTACAGACGATTTGTGGAAGGATTTTTAGCCTTGGCATCGCCTTTGACTAGACTCCTGAAGAAAGAAGAAAAGTTTGTATGGACAAACAAGTGTGAGTGTAGTTTCCAAGAGCTGAAGCAAAAGCTGACTACCGCACATGTGCTGACGATTCCATCTGGTCCTAGAGGGTACGAGATCTATAGTGATGCGTCGTTTAAAGGACTGGGTTGCATGCTGATGCAACATGATAAGGTTGTTGCATATGCTTCCTGTCAGTGGAGACCTCATGAACTGAACTACCCGACGCATAACTTAGAACTCGCAGCAATCATATTCGCATTGAAGATTTGGAGACATTACTTGTGTGGGAAAAGATTCCAGATCTTCACGGACCATCGGAGTCTCAAGTATCTATTCTCCCAAAAGGAATTGAATATCAGACAGTGTCGATGGATGGAACTTTTGAAGGACTACGATTGTGATATTATATATCACACAGGAAAGGCGAATAAGGTCGTCGACGCTTTGAGCGGAAAGTCTTCAGTTGCTCACATGCTGGTTAAGGAGTGGAATCTACTCGAGAGAGCTCGGGATTTGGTTTTCAAATTTGAGGTAGGCCACCTTTCTCATCTTATGGCCACCCTCAGAATTGAGCCGGATGTGCAGATCAGGATTAAATTACTTCAGCCGACAGACCCAGATGTTTAGAAGATTCTTCAAAAGGATATTGATAAAAGGAAAGCTGACTTTCAAATTTCTGATGATGGAACACTGAAGTTTCGAGAACGGTTGTGTGTACCTGACGATGCGAAGCTTAGAGAGGATATCTTATTAGAAGCTCATTGTAGTAGTTACAGTATTCATCCTGGCAGTACAAAAATGTATCAGAATACGCATCAATACTATTGGTGGGCTGGTATGAAGGCGGACATTGCCAAGCATGTCGCCAAGTGTCTGACGTGTCAGCAGGTCAAAGCTTAGCATTGTAAACCAGGAGGACTTTTGCAACCTCTCGAGATCCTAGAGTGAAAGTGGGAGCATATTACAATGGATTTCGTGACCAGATTACCAAGGAGTCAGAGAGGTAACGATTCCATTTGGGTAATAGTCAACCGATTGACAAAGTCAGCTCACTTTATTGCAGTGCGAAAGGATCTTGACTTGGATAGGTACGCTGAGTTGTACGTGTGCCAGATAGTTCGACTGCATGGAGTGCCGGTTACGATAACTTCAAATCGAGACCCGAGGTTCACGGCTACCTTTTGGAAAAGTTTGCAGAGTGCTTTGGGAACGAAACTGCAGTACAGTACGGCCTATCATCCTCAAACGGATGGCCAGTCTGAGAGGACAATTCAAACCCTCGAAGACATGCTGCGAGCTTGCGTGTTGGATTTCAAAGGAGGTTGGGAGGAACGACTTCACCTCGTCGAGTTCGCCTACAACAACAGCTACCGGCAGAATATTCAGATGGCTCCCTTTGAAGTGTTGTATGGCAAAGTGTGCAAAATGCTAGTGTATTGGGATGAAGTCAGGGAAAGAAAGATCACAAGCCCAGAGTTAGTCCAGCAGTTAGTGGATGCAGTTGCCGTCATTTGGGACAAACTAAAGACCGCTCAGAGTCGCCAGAAAAGTTACGCCGATAAGCGTCGAAGACCATTGGAATTCCAAGTTGGTGATCAGGCCTTTCTAAATGTGTCACCAACGAGGGGTACTTCACGCTTTGGCAATAAGGGAAAGCTGAGTCTGAGGTACGTTGGTCCATTTGAAATTCTAGAGAGAATCGGGATCCTAACGTATCGTCTTGCATTACCACCGAAGCTAGCGCAAGTGCATGACATCTTTCACGTGTCAATGTTGAGGAAATATGAGCCTAACCTGACCCACGTGCTTAATTTTGAGGAATTGGACGTGGACGATAGAGTGTCATACATTGAAAGCCCGGTTTAGATCATGGATCGCAAGGAGCAGGTTCTGCACACCAAGACCATCCTGTTGGTCAAAGTGGTCTGGCAACACCACGATATTGAAGGAGCAACCTGGGAAAGTGAAGATTCGATGAGAAGACTATACCCCCACCTTTTTGTTTAAAAATGTATATGGTTTAAATTTCGAGAACGAAATTTTTATAAGAAGGGAAGAGTTGTGATAGCCTGAATTTTCAGATTTCGTTTTCGATTGAATAAATCGGGCCTTTCATTGATGCGCCTATAGTGCTATTCTCTAAGCTGATCACTTATGAGAAAACTAGACTATTTGAGGAAGTCATTAAGGGATTTTAACGCAATATACTTGAGAATTTGACCATGAATTGACTGCTCGACCGTGCTAATCTACAAGGGTCATTATGGCACAATTAAAAATCGATCAAAGACCATAAATAGGTCAATTTGACTGAAGTGTGTGATTGAGTGTGGGTGATTCCACCTGATTGTGTGTGTTGGAGAAAACTTCCTTATTTGTTTTGAAGTTGACAAAACGTTTCCATCAGTCTAGTCTGAAGACTTGCAGACTTTATCGCCAAAGTCTAAAGACCTCCAGACTCAAGACTTAAAGTCTACCCTCATTGATAGTTTCCAGACCGATGAAGAAAAGATTTATCCGACGAAGAAGACTTGTCCAGATCCGAGTATATCTTTGAGGATTTGGTTCGTACGATTGAAGAAGATCTCACGGCTGGAGATAGCATCTCGTGATCAATTATTCTTATTGGAATCAATTCGGATAATCAAGATTTGTTGAAAGGTGAAGTATACTTGGAAGGTTCTACTTATGGAAACCTAGATCCTGATTATATGGGCGAGCAGGGTTGGTGGGCTATCATCACATTCCTTAAACGACTAGAGATCTCCTTGACTGATTCTATCCAATGGGGAGATTAGAAGAACTCCTTTGGAAAGTGCTAACGGTTGAAAAGGCATGGAGGAGTATATAAGGAAGACGCTCAAGTTGTTCGAGTGTGTGCATGAAAGAAAAATTCCAAAGTCTGAAGTTCTTAGTTCTTCGCTATTTCAATCGTTGAGCTTAAGTTGTACTCAAAAGAGAGATTAAACACTTATGAGACCTTGAGGAAGTGTGGTAGAGTTTCTACACCGTGGAATCAAGGACGTGAGACTGTAAAATCTCTTTTGGTTCTTAGTGAAATTCGGCCAATGGGCTGTCAGTGTGGGAGAGTGGACGTAGGCTTGGTCTAAGCCGAACCACTATAAACCTTGTATTTGAATTCTCTTTCCCTAAACTCTTTACTTTAATTTGTAACCTTACATAACTGTTTATATTTTTTTACATCTCCAGTCTGTTATCCTCAAAAGACAAGTCAAGTTGTTAAGTCTTGTAAAAATTCTTTAAACACCTATTCATCCCCCTCTAGGTGCTTTTACTAGCCTTATCAATTGATATCAGAGCATGTGTGCTCGTGTTATTGAAGTGTTTTACTTCTGAACTAAAGATCTATGGCTAGTATTTTGACTCCAGGTTTGGTCGAAGGCCAGAGCAACACCAGACCTCCTTACTTTGATGGAAATGAATATAATGTTTGGAAAAACAAGATAAAGGCATTCCTAAGATTGAAAGATCCCTTGGAATGGGATGTGGTAGAAAAGGGAATCATTCCCAGAGCTGCATCAGTCTCAGAAAGAGGAAAAGAAGTTGTAGATGCTAGCGATATAGCACAAGAAGAAATAACCAAGAGACAAGCTCTTGATGCTAAAGCAATCTACTCTTTATATTGTGCTTTATCTCCTACTGAATATAACAGAATTTCATCTTGTGTCACAGCAAAAGAAGTCTGGGATAGGTTACACGTTACCTATGAAGGAACTGATCGAGTCAAAAAAAACAAAAATTAGTATTCTACTCGGACAGTATGAAGCCTTCAAGATGAAGCCAGGAGAATCTATTACTAACATGTTTAGTCGCTTCACTAGAATTGTAAACAGTTTGTCATATCAGGGACATCCAATCTCTGGACAAGTGAAGGTCAATAAACTGTTATGAGGATTATCCAAAGACTGGAATCACGTGAAGACTTCGATAAGAGAAACCCAAAGAATTATGCCTCTTACGGTTGATGAGCTCGTAGGCACACTTCAGTCATACGAAGTGGAGCAACTTAATGACGAAGAAGATCCCAAAGGTAAGAAGTCAATTGCTTTAAAATCTAATGATGATTCTGATGTCACAGATTCTGAAGATGACATGGACGATAAAGAGCTAGCACTTATGATAAAGAGGTTCAGGAAACTAAACAGAAAGGGAAGAAGATTCAACTGGAGAAAGCAAGGTACTCAAAAATTCCAGAACAAATCAACTGAGGATGATGAAAGCAACAAAGATGTGATCTGTTTCGAATGCAAGAAAAAGGGACACATCAGACCTAACTGTTATCTGTTGAAGAAAAAGAAGGGAAAAGCTGAGAAATACATAAAAGCTCTCAAAGCAGAGATATGGAGTGACACTGAATGTGAAGAAAGTGACAAAGATTATGCCAATATATATCTAATGGAAAAATCAGAATCAGACTCAGACTTTGAGATAGATTCAAACTCAGACTCAGATAGTGAAATCAAGGTAAGCAATTTAAAAATTCCTACTAAAGTCTCGAAATACATTGATGAACTTTGTCTCAGTCTCAAAACCTCTCTTAAAAGGATTTCCGAGCTAAAAAGGGAGAATTCTACTCTTAAGCAACATGAAATTTCTTAGAAAGAAAGGTTTGAAAATCTAGACAAAAATTTTGTGGTTTTAAAAGAAAATGCAGACTCTCTTTCAAAAGAAAATACTTTTTTGAAACAAGATATTTCAAATATTTCAAAAAGGTTTTCAATAGGATATGAGAAATTGAAAAAGATTCTTTCAGTACAAAGACCTTATTTCAACAAGTCAGGTTTGGGAATGACCTCAGAAACTATTCCTTTAATTGAGTTTGTAAAGGTAAAGGAAAGAATCAAACAAAGACCTACAAAAACTTTTTACAGAAATCATTTTCAAAAAGTCTTTATAAAACCCGTTGGCCGAAGTGCTCCTAAATGTTCAAAGTGCAATAGCTCAGAACATTTTGAGAAAGAATGTCCTACGGTTTGGAGACCTGTTAAGAAGGACTGGAGAGAGGCTGTGTTTAAAACTAACTCCTCTGGACCCAAAAAGATCTGGGTACCAAAGAAAGCTTGAGTTTTTTTTTGTAATCGCAGGTCATTATCAAGAAAAAGATCAAATGGTATTTGGATAGTGGTTGTTCGAGACATATGACTGGAGATTCAAACTGTTTTATAAAGCTTGTTCAAATAAATAGTGGAAAAGTCTCTTTTGGTGGAAACAACAAAGGAAGAATCATTGGATGTGGAACTGTAAAGATTGGAAGTCTCACAATCAACAACGTCTCATTGGTGGAATGACTAAATTACAATCTACTCAGCATTAACCAACTGTGCGACACTGGATTCAAAATCAATTTTCAAGAAGAAATATGTTCGGGAACTAGTAAAGATTTTTCTCAATATTTTATTGGACGAAGACATGGGAACATTTATCTTCTAGATATAAAACCAAAAAGATCTCAATGTCTAATATCAATTCAAGATGAAACGAATCTTTGGCATCGAAAACTTAGCCATGTCAACATGAAGCAAATTGCTAAGATCTCTTCCAAGAAGCTTGTTCGTGGATTGCCCAACTTGAAGTACCAAAAATCTGATTTATGTACACCATGTGTTCTGGGAAAACAGGTTAGAAACTCTTTTAAACCTATAAATCGAGTTTCCACTAACCATGTTTTGCAGCTCCTGCATATAGATCTCTTTGAACCAACCAGAACGCAAAGTATTGGTGGGAAGAGATACTGCCTAGTAATCGTGGATGATTATTCTCGATTTACTTGGGTTTACTTTCTGGCAAGTAAATTTGAAACATTTTCTTACTTTTCTAAGTTTGCCAAGAAAGTTCAGAATGAGAAAGAATATGCTATTTCAAGCATACGGACAGATCAAAGAGGTGAGTTTAAAAATCAAGACTTTGCCAAATTCTGTGATGACTTTGGATTTCAGCATGTTTTTTCCTCTCCATACACTCCAGAACAAAATGGAGTTATGGAAAGAAAGAATAGATCTTTGCAGAAAATAGCAAAAACTCTTTTAATCGAAAGTAATATTTCTTTTCGTTTTTGGGCTGAAGTAGTTTCAACAGCTCGTTATATAATTAACAAAGTATTCTTAAAGCTTATTATGGATAAAACTCCCTATGAGTTATTCAAAGGAAAGAAGACAAATGTTTATTATTTTCATGTGTTTGGTTGCAAATGTTTTGTCTTGAAAAATGCAAATGATCGATCTGGTAAGTTTGAAGAGAAATCAGACGAATGAATTTTCCTTGGTTACTCAACTTCAAGCAAAGCCTACAGAGTATTCAACAAGAAGACTCAGTCTGTGGAAGAATCTATGAATGACAAATTCCAAGACTCTTTGCAGAATTAACTAATTCAGACTCAACCTAAAGAATCTGAACCTACTCTAGACTTTACAAAGTCTGCCTCCCCTGTAGTAGCCCAGACTTCTGAAGAGCAACAACGAATGGAAGATGAAGAATCAACTGAAGTAGAAGATCAGCAAACTATCAGACCGACCAGTAACTAGAAGCACAAGTCTAGCCATCCCAAAGAACTCATCATCAGTGACATTAATGAAGGGATTCGTACCAGATCCAAAAAGCAAGAAGAGTCTAACGCCGTGGCACTTATTTCTGAAATAGAACCCAAAAGCATAGAAGAAGCTTTAGCTGACGAAAGTTGGATTGAAGCTATGCAAGAAGAACTCAGACGGTTCAGCATTAACGATGTCTGGGAATTAACTCCTAAACCAAAAGGTAAATCCATTATTGGAGCTAAATGGGTTTTCAGGAACAAAATGGACGAAAAAGGAAAAGTTGTCAGGAACAAAGTAAGACTCATAGCCAAAGGATACATGCAAGAAGAAGGGATAGACTATGATGAAACATACACTCTAGTAGCAAGGTTAGAAGCAATTAGATTATTGCTTGCTTTTGCTTGTTATTAAAATTTCAGGTTATTCCAAATGTACGTCAAAAGTGCATTCTTAAATGGATTTATCCAAGAAAAAGTTTATGTGGAACAACCTCCCGGATTTGAAGACCCAAAGAGACCAAACTCAGTATTCAGACCGAAAAAGGCTTTATATGGATTAAAGCAAGCACCTCGAGCATGGTATGACAAGTTAAGTAAGTTTTTAATTCAAAATGGTTTTGTCAAAGGAAAAGTAGATACTACCTTGTTTATCAAAAGATAAGGTAAAAACTTTCTACTTGTTCAAATCTATGTTGATGATATTATTTTTGGATCACCTAACGAAAACCTGTGCAAGAAGTTCTCTAAGTCTATGCAGGATGAATTTGAGATGAGCATGATGGGTGAACTATCTTTCTTTCTCGGATTACAAGTGAAACAATTGAAGGAATGAATTTTCATTCACCAAGAAAAATATGCAAAAGATCTCGTTAAAAAGTTCGGATTGGAGAATTGCAAAAAGACTAAGATACCTATGTCAAGTTCTTCGAAACTGGACAAAGATGAAGGAGGAAAGAAAGTTGACTAGAAACTCTACAGGAGTATTATTGGTTCACTTCTTTATCTTACTGCTTCTAGACTTGACATTTTGTCTAGTGTTTGCATTTGTACTAGATTTCAATCTAATCCTAAAGAATCTCATCTAAGTGCTGCAAAACGCATCATCAGATGCATTGCAACTACCTCAAAGTTAGGTCTGTGATATCCCAAAGACTGAGACTTTACTCTCATTGGATATTCAGACGCAGATTTAGTAGGTTGTAGAATTGATAGAAAGAGTACTTCCGGTACTTGTCAATTGCTGGGAAACAAGACAGTATCATGGTTCTTAAGGAAGCAAAGTACTGTAGCCCTTTCAACAACAGAAGCAGAGTATGTGGCCTTTAGAAGTTACTGTTCTCAAATCTTATGGATAAAACAACAACTGAGAGACTTTGGAATCGAAGACTCATGCACCGAGATCAAATGTGACAACACTAGCGCAATTAATCTCACAAAGAATCAAATTCTTCATTCAAAGGCAAAGCACATAGAGATTAGACATCACTTTATTAGAGATCATGTTCAAAATGGAGAAGTTATGATTCAGTTCATTGATTTAAAGAATCAGGTAGCATACATATTTACAAAGCCTCTGGAGAAAAGCCTATTTGAGTCTATTTGCACCAAACTGAATATCATATCTTTTATCGAGTAAAGTCTGGAAATGCTCAAGACTCAGAGGTAAAGTCTGAAGCTGTTCAGACTCAAAATGACTGAAAAGTTACGACTGTAAGTTATTTCTATTCCAGTACTTTAAATTCTTAATTTGAAAATGTACGATTACTTTTTAATCGCTAATTGATTGTTATATTTTTAGAAATTATCTTTTTCGAGTTTTTGACTTTATGGAAGTTATTCATTTTCAAAAAGGCAGTTATTCATTTTCAAAAAAGCAGTTTTATTTATTCCTTTATGACGATTCGTATACCTCGTTTCGTTTGCTTTATATACTGTTGTTTTTTCTTCTTCGTTTTCACTCACAAACCCTAGAGCACAGAACTTCACTTTCTTACCGTTTCTCTCTAGTTTAATCCATCAAGTTTTCATATTTCTCGCGAATCGAGTTCGAGAAATCTCTGAAAGACTGTGACAATGTCTTCCTAAAGAAAGTCCTCCAGGATCGCAAGTAGGGGACCACAGCATATGCGTGAGGGTCCTACGCACTTTGATCTGACCGAGGAAGAAGACTCTCCCAGGCAGCAGCAAAGTCAATAACAACATTCTCAACTGCGCCATTCTTCTCAGGCTAGAACACAAGTGCCTCCACAACAACAAACAAAGGACGAAATCGTTGAGAATGTAGAACCTGTAAGGTCTCTTAAGCCCACATTTCTTTTCAAACTCTACACCGCTTTAAAGGAATGAGGTTCTGCAATGACCTTTATTGATAAGTTTTTGAGCGAAAAAGGGTACAGAAATGAAACTCACTTTTTAAAGACGATGGAGAGTTTGGGTATTGCTACTGCTAGTTCGGCAGAGAGGGCTTTTGCAAATTTCCCAAGCGATCCACGGTTTGGATCATTTAACCAACCTAAGGGAAAAGATGACGATGAAAGAATGTTCACTCATTTTAAGCCAAGGATGGGTGTTGCTGCGAACATTCGAGGTGAAAGAATGGATCTTTTTCGTTCTAAAGAGCACAAGAGAATTTATTCTAAATTGCTAAAGCGAGGGGTGATGAACCCCAAGAGTGTAGATTTTGACTTTCTCGATTCCTTGAATGTAAAACTAAGGGAAAAGTTTACAATGCTTCAACTTAAACGCTCTTGTTCGGAGACATCTGTTGCTCATCCGGAACTAACCACTTATTTCTATTCCAATCTATCCTTTTTGGATGTGAATAGATTTTCCTTCAATGTTAGAAATCAGGATTATGTGGTCGATATGGACACTCTGACTGATGTGACTGAGGTGGAAAGAGGGCATTTCCAACCGATCAACGTGTCTATTGCTCATGCTACCATGGAGCTTGTTCGGGATAGGATTGCCGAAGGCCAAATTTCTTATTCCAGAATGAATGCCTCCAACATCTTGCTCCATAAGATTGTCATTAATTGTCTTGGACCCAAATTGACCTCCAAGACTGATGTTTCAATCTCTAAAGCGAAGCTGACGTACGCCATTAATATTGGTTAAAAGTTCTCTCTGCCTCACACTATCCTTATGCACATGTATAGGACAGTGATAAAGGACAAGGGGCAACTTCCTTATTCAGCTCTTGTCACCCATTTATTCAGACACTTTAACATTCAGCCTCCCAAAATTCTATGTGTTCGAACCATTGATTCAATGATAGTGGGACTGAAGATGGTTTCCAAGATGCGTCTAAAGGAGCTAAACAAGGCTTTGGAAAGCTTTAAGGTGAAGGCTCCTGTGAAGGCAAGACAAGATTCTGCAGCAACAAAAAGGAAAGGCAAAGAGCCTCTAATAGCACCATCTAAGAGGAGGAGAGCACTCATCTTGCAGGATGAAGAAGATGAGGATGACATCCCTATCTCCACTTTTTCCTTGAAGAATTTATAGAGTTCTGTTCCAGAAACAGAGGATCGAGAAACCCCAGACAGAGAAGAGACAGAGCAGAGAGATGAAGAGAGGGAAGCAATGAGGAAAGAATGAGAAGAAGGAAGAACAAAAGAAGAAAGAGCGAAGAAGAGAACAAGCAGTAGAAGAGAGTCATGGTGATTCTCATGCAAAAGAAGAAGGACAAGATCATCGTGATGCTGAAGAAGAGCAAGAGCAAGAAGAGTATTTCTCTCCACCTGAAGGCACTGAAACAGGGGGAGCTGCTGATAAAAGAGGTACTTCTTCAATTGCTTTTACTATGTTAGTCGTTCTGCTGCCAATCCAGAGAATGTGTATGCCTCTCACCTTCCTGAAGATGGTCATGAGGCTTCATCTCCAAGTCTGGATGTTTGTGCTGAAGTTCTATCATCCGCCAACACTCCACAAACTGATCATGCTGAAGCAAGCACTCAAACTGACAATTCAGTAGACTTTAAAAGACTATTTGAACTTCTTATGGATATCAAAGGTCAGGTTTATGGGTTGGGATGTGAATTTCAGACTATGCAGAATGCTCATAAAGCCACTTCAGTTTCTTTACAGGATCAAGTACAAGCCCTCAATCTTCAAGTTCAAGCAAATGCAAAGGGTGAGTATATCAAGCAACTGAAGAAGGATCTGAAGAAGCTGGAGGAGACTGTTCAGTCTATGGGGGATTTCCAGCTTGTTCGCATTCCCAAACAGCCCTGATTTTATTTAATCTTTTTGTTCTCCACTTTTTGCTGTTGACAAAAAAGGGGAAAAGTTTGATGCAAATTTGACTCTGATTTGACTTTGGACTGTATTTTTGGATTTTTGGACTTATCTTTTGTTTGGTTGTAGTTTGGACTGTTTGATTTGATCTTTTGTCGCTTGTAGTAACTTAGGCATGATGATTATTTAACCTTGTTTTGCTTAAGTGTTGTTTTGCAGGACAAAAATGTTCAAATTTGCGGGAAAATTTTGTCACCATCAAAAAGGGGGAGATTGTTGGAGAAAACTTCCTTATTTGTTTTGAAGTTGATAAAATGTTTCCATCAGTCTAGTCTGAAGACTTGCAGACTCTATCGTCAAAGTCTGAAGACCTCCAGACTCAAGACTTAAAGTTTACCCTCATTGATAGTTTCCAGACTGACGAAAAAAAGATTTATCCGACGAAGAAGACTTGTCCAGATGCGAGTATATCTTTGAGGATTTGGTTCATACGGTTGAAGAAGATCTCACGGCTGGAGATAGCATCTCGTAATCAATTATTCTTATTGGAATCAATTCGAATAATCAAGATCTGTTGAAAGGCGAAGTATACTTGGAAGGTTCTACTTATGAAAACCTAGATCCTGATTGTATGAGCAAGCAGGATTGGTGGGCTATCATCACATTCCTTAAACGACTCGAGATCTCCTTGACCGATTCTGTCCAATGGGAAGATTGGAAGAACTCCTTTGGAAAGTGCCAACGGTTGAAAAAGCATGGAAGAGTATATAAAGAAGACGCTCAAGTTGTTCAAGTGTGTGCGTGAAAGAAAAATTCCAAAGTCTGAAGTTCTTAGTTCTTTATTATTTCAATCGTTGAGCTTAAGTTGTACTCAAAAGAGAGATTAAACACTTGTGAGACCTTGAGGAAGTATGGTAGAATTTCTATACTGTGGAATCAAGGACGTGAGACTATAAAATCTCTTTTGGTTCTTAGTGAAATCTGGGTGGGCTGTCAATGCGGGAGAGTGGACGTAGGCTTGGTCTAAACCGAACCACTATAAATCTTATGTTTGAATTCTCTTTCCCTAAACTCTTTGCTATAATTCGTAACCTTACATAACTGTTTATAGTTTTTTACATATTCAGTCTGTTATCCTCAAAAGACGAGTCAAGTTGTTAAGTCTTGCAAAAATTCTTTAAAACCCATTTAACCTTACTCTAGGTGCTTTTAGTAGCCTTATCAGTGTGTACTTGACAATGCGAAGCTTAGAGAAACCAAAAAAAGAACCTGTTGAAACCTGAAACAGACCCTGGAACCTGTGACAGGGTAGGTTTCAGGTTCTTGGTTCTGACGAGTAGATTCTAGTTTCCAAAAAATGAGAAATATGTACCCGAGGGTAGATTCCAGGTTCCAGTTGGAACCTGTAAGGAACCGGAACCGCTCACCCCTAGATATTATATGCATGTGAAGAGAAAGAAATAAAAGGGAGCTGGTGATGCCGAACTTTTGTCATATCATCTCTCACGCTCATTTTGATCATTGCCAAATTGCCAAATAATGACACCTCCAAATTGCCAAATAATGACACCTATATTGGAGATCACAATAGACCACGCATCTATTATCCAAAGGTAGAGGTTTCATAAATGTTTATATTTGCACACTTTAAAGTTGGAAATTCAAAGTGCAGCACTTCAAGTCAAATTTAAAAAAGAAAATAAAGATGCTAGCCTGCTAGACTTTGACTAATTTTATTTTTTTTATAAGAACTATACAATATATGCAAAATTTCATCCTGCGCTGAAAATTAATTACTGGGCAAGTAGTTGGACTTGGACCTCAATTGGAACTTTGTAGATATAGCCCAGCCCAAATTCATAGTTAGCACTCTGATCTGATCTGATCTAGCACCAATAAGAAAATGCTCTGTTGAGAAGTTAAGAATGAGCCGAACCTTAGTTTGATTGCATCATTAAATCATGCTCACAAATTCATGGTTAGCACTCTGATCTGATCAGATCTAGCACCAATAAGAAAATTCTCTGTTGAAAAGTTAAGAATGAGCCGAACCTTAGTTTGATTGCATCATTAAATCATGCTCACGACCAAATAAACTCAATGACGTTAGTTTAGCAATTAATAAATGAATTATGTGAATAGATTAGGAGCACGACATGATAAAATACTTGAAGCAGTTTCCTGATGCAAAATTTTGACTTGAAACTGATTGTTTGATTGAGTATGAAAATTCGGTTTCAAATCCTGTGCCGGAGCTCAACTCATTATAGTATGCATGCTTAAGATTAAACTTGATTTAGTTCAATTATTAAAAGCCAAATCACTATGTAAAGTCTGGACTCCATCTCAAATCTTGCCAAATATTTGTCATGTCATCTCTCGCTCCAATCGATAATTAGATTTGATCATTGCTAATCATTAGATCGCTAAATAATAGCACTCATATGGGAGATCATATATACTTTATCTAATGGAAGAGATTCAATATATATTTAGTTATACACTTCAAAAGTTGGAAATTCGAGGGGGCACCTCAAGTCAATTTTTAAAAAATAAAAATAAAGACGCTAGCTAGCTAGACGTTCACTGATTTTTTATTACAGGAACTGTCCAACGTATGGAAAATTACATCCTGCTATTTCAATAAAGGAAGCAGTTCAGCACGCTTAGCTAACCACACACGTATCTCCCACGAAGTCAAACTTGGATTTAGAACTGCATCGTTAAGCAGTCTGACTCAATTGTCAGATTCTCTTTCTCTCTCCTCTGCAAAAGGTTCTTTAGGGTTTCAAGTAAAGGTCGTACCTCCACTTGCAGGGGTTAAGTTGCGTGAATAGATCTGGAGAATCCCTCAAGGAGTCTTCCTTGGCTATCTAGACAAACACGAGACACCGCGCCCTCCAAGCATGAGAAAGTTGAAAAGTTTCAATGTGCGCACTGGTCCACAGCTAGTATCGGAGGTGTTTCAAGAACACGACTTACATGGTCCACCAATCCACCAATCAAGGACTTATATCTTTGATGGAATTGAGTGTTACTTGGATTTGCATGCGGGTGGGGTCGGCCGAGTAGGATATGTGTTCCAAAAGCATTTCAAATACTTTTTTAAGATTTTACAATTTGATAAAAAGCCACTCCAAACGAAAACACGAACAGGAACAGGAAAGCAACTTCGAACAGGAACAGATACAGGAACCGGGACCACAGCGGAGAATGCTGGGGAGCTATTCATTCCAACAGGAATAGGAAGAGTAACTGGAAAGCCACTTGAAACAGGAACAGGAACGGGGAAGCCACTTCAAACCGGAACAGGAATTAAAGCCAACGGGAAGGCAGGGGGGCAGTGTGGTTCCAATGCTTGAGCTTGAACGGTTTTCTGCACTGCATCCTCCCTGTTTTTTCCCGTCTGATTAAGAGCCACTTCAAACAGAAAGTAAAGGAGAACCCCTCGGGGGGGCCCCAGGGAATGTCGTTACGATGCCTAAGCTTCATCAAGAAAATATTGGCTGGGTTTAACCCTCCACGTAGGCCAAATGTAAGACCACTCACAATCCGACACGTGGCTCCACGTAGGCGACGGGTCAGAGGTTCAAAATTTGCGCGGCGCGCTCCTGGGGCCCACCACTCTGACGCTCTCTCTCCTCTGCTCTCCTCTGCAACCTGTTGAATCGTCCTCTCTCTCCTCTCTCTCTCTCTCTCTCTCTCTTCCCCATTCTCCCCTTTCTCCGTTCTGTTTTGCGGGAGAACAAAAGTCGCAGGTGCTTCTCTCCGAATGCTCTTCCCCCTCCTCTACTCTCTCTCCTCCGCCGGTTGCCCGCAACGCCGACGCCCTTTCCACCTCCGCCGACGCCATTTCCACCTCCGCCGACGCCGACGCCCTTTCCAGTGAACCGCGATGCCAACGCCCCTCCGTCGGTTGCCTCCGTCGCCCCCGACTCCGACGCCGACGCCGACGCCCCTCCGCCGTTGCCTCCGTCGCCCCCGACTCTGACGCCCCTCAAGCCGGTTGCCTCCGTCACCCCCGACTCCGACGCTGACGCCCCTCCGCCTCCGCCCCCAACGCCGTCGCCGACGCCCTTTCGCCTCGCTCTCGCGACCTCTGCTCCGCTCTCCCTCTTTCCTCTGCGGAGCTCCCTTGCTGGCCAACCCCAACGCCGACGAACCCCTGATCGCGTTTTGGCCTCCCTCTCCGCAAATGAAGGTCGCTCTCTCTCTTTGCTCCGCGAATCGCCCCCGCTCCTGAACGCGGACGCCGCTGACGCCGTCGCCTCCCGCCGTCACCTTCCCAAGCCCCACCGATAGGCACCCCATTGGCCGCTCCCGTACGTCCGAAGGTTCGTTTTTTTTTTTTTTTTTTTTTGGATTCCACTCGGTAGTATTCATGTTAAGGTTTATAGTCGGATAAGGATGGAGCATATTTGCATTAAGATTTTCTACACCTCCATGGTAAACATGCTCTTGTAGATAGATGGCTCTTTGAAAGCAAGTTTCCACTATAATGTAGATTGTGAAAGAAGATTTTCTTTGCTTTGTATCATTTTGATAAACCTCTTTGCTTTATATTGTTATAACCTAAGACTCACCTTGCGTTGTGATTTGTTGCAATTCATTTGCTCATCATACATTTCTCTGATTCCTCTTCGCCTGATGTAGCATGAGTTCATAATAAAACAGGTTGTCTGATTTGAAAGTTGTTCATCTGAATGAGACATAGGTTTGGTCTTGTGAAAATTGTTTTGTCTGTGAGTAAAATATGTTACAATTTCCTTGTTGGTAGAATCATGTTATTTTAATAATTTGATGTCCGTGCTTTCAAACTTTTATGGCTCCTATATGGCTCCTATAGACGCTTTTTGTTTTTATTGGTGAGATGCTGCATTATATAACACATTTTCAGTTGTTCAACACAATCATGGATCCATTTTTCCTTGTGACAATCTACCACCAGGTTTAATCTCTCGCTTGAAGAGCAGATTGATAATCCTGATAATTCAGAGAAGATTCAGAAGGAAGCAGTAGACCTTGTTTTTATTCAATAAGCAAATTTGTTGGTTTTCTGGACAAAAAACTTGCTGCTAGTGGGTTTACTAGAAAAGAGCAAGATGATATGGACAGGGTATAGTGATTCACCTTTTATGACGATGATTTGCAAATCGTTAACATTGTGTTATCCAACTGCTTAATTTGGTGTTAGACCTAGTGGCTGACCATAATTGATTATTCTGGTTCATGCTTGGACCACTTAGGAGTGTGCCTATTTAGTCTTCCAATTCTTGGGATTTGTAACTGGATAACACAGGTCTAGTTCCCGGTTTTTGGAAATTCTACCTGCACCATGTTTCTGACCTGATGCTGAAACTTTCTAAGATTGTTGATTGATTTTGTTTAGATTTGCAAATGCTTAGCCTATCAATCTAACGCAACACCACTAAGCCTGACACTAATTAGAGATATGCTAATCTGGTTGTCTTTTCTATTTTCAAGTCCCGATGTAGGACAGTGTCTAGTTGGTAAAAGTCTTTTGAAAAATATTCTATCCTCTATAACTATTTCGTCTTATTCCTTCCATGGATTTTACTCTTTGTCATTCTTGGCTTCTGTCAGCTTCTTTTCTCATGATTATCTTCATGCTCTTGCATCTGAAGGCCAAAATAATATCTCGCCAATTGCCTGCATTGTGGTTCCTGGCTTTGCACGTTTGGTCCTTGATTGGAAGTGGAAGTGGAAGTACTATGGCTAGTATTTTAATTTTTGTTTTCTGTTTTCTTGGAAACATGTGAATGAAAATGAAAATTCTCTAACGGATGTAAAATGGGAGTATATACTTGTATTCCATCAAAGCTGTAAAATAGAATTTTTCTTTTTCCTTCCAAAGATCTGTGCTTTTGTTAGAATGAATAAATACTGGATACACCAAAATGTCATTTTCAGCTTTGAATTCTTTTTTCATTCATAACATGCTTTCCATCGTCTTTGTTGTAAAATAATTTCCAATGTCTTTCCAAACGTGTTTTTGAAGCTGCCACATTCTGAAATGTAAATGAAAACAGCATATACAAATTTTCTGGAACCAATTACATCTTGCCCTGGAGAATTTTGTGCAACTAGTTGACACATTAATCGAAAGTTCATCCCTAGCGTGTCATTGATTGAGTATTGTAAGTGTGCATTGTCCGTGATGCGATATTAACATTCTCTCATTGGATTCCTTTGATATAGTTCGTCGAAGAAGAAAAGGACCAGGATATATGTTATGATGATGAAGAAGATAGTGCTGGAATGGATGAAACGATCATGAGTGATGTTGACTCTTTGCATCTGCTGGATCAGGTACTAGTATCAGAGCATTCGCTGTGATAGGCCTGAAAATCAACATTGCTAAAACTTTGTGAAACCTATAACATCAGGGCATGAGATTTCCTCTTTTTACTGGAAGCTATGTTGTTCGCTGTGCTTTATTTTCAAAAACTGAGCAGATTTTTTAAGACTATTGGAGCACTTGAGTGACTTTTAACCGGATAAGATGAAGTCTTTTTTTATATATTCGTTTATGAGAATTTCCTGGTTTGTTTCCTGGATGGTTAACTGGAGGATGCAGTATTAATTTTCTAGCAGTCAGCTGAGATCCACCTTAAAATTTATTTTAAAGTCTAATGTGCTGACTCACTCAGTATTATATCCTAATCCTGCTATTTGTATGACCAGCCAGGGCACATTGTAGAAGGAAATGAGGAGGAAATCAAAGAAAATAGACAAAGATGTGAAGGATAACTCAGCAAACGTTGTTGTGAGGCACACTTCAATGAGGTAAGTATATATGGTGAAATTTTTTAGGTATTAGGTCTGGCTTTCGCCCACTAGCTATGTAGTCTTGGATAGTGCATGGCAGCACTTTTGATTATCAACATAAGCATGAAGGTTGAGTAATATGAATCACATTGAAGACATTCTGGCTTGCAGATATCTTGAAGTTCGATCTACCTTTGTTGTGTTCTATGATGCTCAGGCCCATTTTGATAGTTTTGGGCTTGGGTTCCTTGTTTGAGAACCTCTGACTATACTCAAGTGTTTAGTCTCTGTACTTGTGACAAATTTCATAGACAATGATGATGAATAAGCTTTGAAAGATGCCAGCTATCTGCGAAATGAACTCATCTCTCTATGTTCTCCTTTGAAATCCCATTTAATGGCATCTAATGGAATGGCTAATTCAAGTAAGTTTCTGGCTTGAGGTCTTTTGAATTTAGCAGCTCAGAATTTGGTCTTGTTTGAACTTACAAAAATGAGCTATTCGGAAATTTGCTTCTCGAAATTTTTGCTGATAAATACATGCGATTTTAGCTTGAGTAATTGTGTTGCTATTCGGATATTATGTCATTCTAGTTAAAATAAATTCAAAGAAAGGGTTCGCGCTCTAGACATGTGTGTTCCTGTCTACCTGCCTTTCTTTGGGCATTCCAACTCTAGATGCTACTGTTTGTTTTCTATTGTCCATGCAACTTTAATGTAAGTTTTATGCTTTAGATTCGTTGAGTGCCTTTCCTCCTCAGTCTGTGCAATTCAAGAGACCATTTGCAGTTCAACCATGGACCAATTCAGAGGAGAACATTGGGAATCTTCTCATGGTATGTTAGACTGTTGAAAGAGATATACATAATTTCATAATAGCTTATTTTTTAATAATAGCTTGCACTTCCATGATAAGATTACTATCTGAAAATGTTGCATCTTTATCGTGGAGACGTACCATTGTCCTTGAGGCATCACAACTCATCTTTTATTGATTCCTCTTTGGTATGAGAAAGATATGCTGCCATTTACTGGCTGCAGTCACAATTTGACAGCTGAGGAGGACGAGGAACTATGGTTGATGAGATATGAAGTAAGGCATTGGAAGGATAAAGAGATTAATGGAACAGAGAGGAGGTTACTTGGCGGCTGTCCATTGACTCCTAGGGAGACTTCACTTCTGCTAAAGGCTCTTGGATTCCCATCTACTACCCGCATTTATTTGGTGGCTGGTGATGCTTATGGAAAAGGAAGTATGCAATATCTGAAGGACGAGTACCCCAACATATATTCACATTCTACTCTGGCAACAGAAGAAGAGCGTGCTCCTTTCAAGAATCATCAAAACATGCTTGCCTATAGATTACATTGTCGCTCTTCAGAGCAATGTGTTTCTTTATACTTATTATGGGAATATGGCGAAAGCAGTTCAAGGCCATAGGCGGTTCAAGGAATTTCAAGAAGACAATTAATCCAGACAAGTAACTACTATCCTGTTCCTACTCTTTTCAATTTGTCTGATTTGTTTTATTTTTCTCCCCATTTTGATATTTGGTTTTGTTTCTGTCCTGATATGGATCATCGACAGGCATCTCATCTTCATCTCCTCTATGTGCATGCAGGATGAATTTTGTTAAACTGGTTAATGAACTAGATGAGGGGAAGATTTCTTGGAAGAAATTCAGTTCCAAAGTGAAGAAACTTCACAGAGATCAAACAGGAGCTCCGTATTTGAGGGAGTCCGGGGAATTCCCAAAAGTAGATGAAAGTTTTTATGCAAATCCGCTCCCTGGGTGCATTTGCGAATCAACAAAGAGAAGGAAGTAAGGCTAAAAGGAGAAGTGTCTCCTTTCTTCGTGATGCAATTTTGGGTGCATAAGAGAGATGAACACATTCTGTCAAGGTTCAATAAATCTTGTCAGCCGAAGATGCCACAGCTAAATCAGAAAGTTCCTTGGCCTAGTGCTCAGGCTGGCCGGTATTACATTAGCGTCACTGAGCTGCTGAATTTAAGGCCGCTCAAGGGATTCTGGTGAATAATTTATTCAGAAGAAAATTTACAGAATACCATTGAAAGAAAGATTATGAGCCCATGGTGCCAAAAAAAGAAACAAAATGATAGGAGACTTTTCTGTTTGGAGATTGGAGAAATCCCATGAAGTTAAATTATAGTGAATTCGATTGTGTGGCACAGAAGACCTTGTAATACTTCAAATTACACAGAATGAAAGATCTCCCTTCTTTATCTTTATATGTAATTTTTCACTTTGGGTTGTCAAAACTGGTTTAGTTACATCCCATATTCGAATGCAAGGCTGTTATTTCACTCATAGTTCCTGTACCATGCTTATCAACAATATCAGGCAAAATGTGGATGGAACTGAATTTCATTTGGAAAAGAAGCACGGCCAACCAACTCTTTCTAACTTATTTTACATTATAATCTAGTAGGTCCAACATCTCGTCTCGACACTAATTTTTCACAATTTGCAAGTATGTGTCTATTGTCATTTATCTTGGTGATGTCGTGTAACAGTTGATCTATCAATCTACTTTCATATTTCAATGGTATGTAAATCTCTATTCCCTCTAAAAATGAGTAGGTCTCAATTTCCTTTTATCTTCACCAGGCGTATGATATGCCATCCAACACAACCCAATATTATTTCCAAAAAGGGTGGTTGGGCAAAAAAATAAAAAATAAAAAATAAATGGAGTGTCGGGTTTGGACACTAATTTTTTTTTCCTCAATAACACAATGAGGTTTTAAACTAGGTGCATGCAAAGTTTGATGGATTAATTTTGAGTATGGGAACATGTACAAATTTATTTCCAAAAGCTTGAAAGGAAAAAAAAAAAAAAGAGTTGGAAAAGGGTTGTTGGGCAAGAAATAGAGAAAAAAATGAGTTATCGGGTTTGGACGTCAAATTTTTTTTTCTCAATAACACAATGAGGTTTTAAACTAGGTGCGGCCAAAGTTTGATGGATTAATTTTGAGTACAAGAGCACGTACGAATTTATTTCCGAAAGCTTTAAAGAAAAAAAAAAGAGTTGGAAAAGGGTTGTTGGGCAAGAAATAGAAAAAAAAAATGAGTTACCGGGTTTGGACGTCAATTTTTTTTTCTCAATAACACAATGAGATTTTAAACTAGGTGTGTGCAAAGTTTGATGGATTAATTTTGAGTACAAGAGCACATACGAATTTATTTCCGAAAGTTTTAAAGAAAAAAAAAAGAGTTGGAAAAGGGTTGTTGGGCAAGAAATAGAAAAAAAAAATGAGTTATCGGGTTTGGACGTCAATTTTTTTTTCTCAATAACACAATGAGGTTTTAAACTAGGTACGTGCAAAGTTTGATGGATTAATTTTGAGTACAAGAGCACGTACGAATTTATTTCCGAAAACTTTAAAGAAAAAAAAAAGAGTTGGAAAAGGGTTGTTGGGCAAGAAATAGAAAAAAAATTGAGTTATCGGGTTTGTACGTCAAATTTTTTTTTCTCAATAACACAATGAGGTTTTAAACTAGCTGCGTGCAAAGTTTGATGGATTAATTTTGAGTACAAGAGCACGTACGAATTTATTTCCGAAAGCTTTAAAGAAAAAAAAAGAGTTGGAAAAGGGTTGTTGGGCAAGAAATAGAAAAAAAAAATGAGTTATCGGGTTTGGACGTCAAATTTTTTTTTCTCAATAACACAACGAGATTTTAAACTAGGTGCATGCAAAGTTTGATGGATTAATTTTGAGTACAAGAGCACGTACGAATTTATTTCCGAAAGCTTTAAAGAAAAAAAAAAAAGAGTTCGAAAAGGGTTGTTGGGCAAGAAATAGAAAAAAAAATGAGTTATCGGGTTTGGACGTCAAATTTTTTTTTCTCAATAACACAACGAGGTTATAAACTAGGTGCGTGCAAAGTTTGATGGATGAATTTTAAGTACAAGAGCACGTACGAATTTATTTCCGAAAACTTTAAAGAAAAAAAAAAAAAAGAGTTGGAAAAGGGTTGTTGGGCAAGAAATAGAAAAAAAAATGAGTTATCGGGTTTGGACATCAAATTTTTTTCTCAATAATACAATGAGGTTTTAAACTAGGTGCGTGCAAAGTTTGATGGATTAATTTTGAGTACAAGAGCACGTACGAATTTATTTCCGAAAACTTTAAAGAAAAAAAAAGAGTTGGAAAAGGGTTGTTAGGCAAGAAATAGAAAAAAAAAATGAGTTATCGGCTTTGGACGTCAAATTTTTTTTTCTCAATAACACAATGAGGTTTTAAACTAGGTGTGTGCAAAATTTGATGTATTAATTTGGAGTACAAGAGCACGTACGAATTTATTTCCGAAAGCTTTAAAGAAAAAAAAAAAGAGTTCGAAAAGGGTTGTTGGGCAAGAAATAGAAAAAAAAAATGAGTTATCGGGTTTGGACGTCAATTTTTTTTTCTCAATAACACAATGAGGTTTTAAACTAGGTACGTGCAAAGTTTGATGGATTAATTTTGAGTACAAGAGCACGTACGAATTTATTTCCGAAAACTTTAAAGAAAAAAAAAAGAGTTGGAAAAGGGTTGTTGGGCAAGAAATAGAAAAAAAATTGAGTTATCGGGTTTGTACGTCAAATTTTTTTTTTCAATAACACAATGAGGTTTTAAACTAGCTGCGTGCAAAGTTTGATGGATTAATTTTGAGTACAAGAGCACGTACGAATTTATTTCCGAAAGCTTTAAAGAAAAAAAAAGAGTTGGAAAAGGGTTGTTGGGCAAGAAATAGAAAAAAAAATGAGTTATCGGGTTTGGACGTCAAATTTTTTTTTCTCAATAACACAACGAGATTTTAAACTAGGTGCATGCAAAGTTTGATGGATTAATTTTGAGTACAAGAGCACGTACGAATTTATTTCCGAAAGCTTTAAAGAAAAAAAAAAGAGTTCGAAAAGGGTTGTTGGGCAAGAAATAGAAAAAAAAATGAGTTATCGGGTTTGGACGTCAAATTTTTTTTTCTCAATAACACAACGAGGTTATAAACTAGGTGCGTGCAAAGTTTGATGGATGAATTTTAAGTACAAGAGCACGTACGAATTTATTTCCGAAAACTTTAAAGAAAAAAAAAAGAGTTGGAAAAGGGTTGTTGGGCAAGAAATAGAAAAAAAAATGAGTTATCGGGTTTGGACATCAAATTTTTTTTTCTCAATAATACAATGAGGTTTTAAACTAGGTGCGTGCAAAGTTTGATGGATTAATTTTGAGTACAAGAGCACGTACGAATTTATTTCCGAAAACTTTAAAGAAAAAAAAAGAGTTGGAAAAGGGTTGTTAGGCAAGAAATAGAAAAAAAAAAATGAGTTATCGGCTTTGGACGTCAAATTTTTTTTTTTCTCAATAACACAATGAGGTTTTAAACTAGGTGTGTGCAAAATTTGATGTATTAATTTGGAGTACAAGAGCACGTACGAATTTATTTCCGAAAGCTTTAAAGAAAAAAAAAAAGAGTTCGAAAAGGGTTGTTGGGCAAGAAATAGAAAAAAAAAATGAGTTATCGGGTTTGGACGTCAATTTTTTTTTGCTCAATAATACAATAAGGTTTTAAAATAGGTGCGTGTAAAATTTGATGGATTAATTTTGAGTACAAGAGCACGTACAAATTCAATTTTTTTCTCTATTTCTTGCCCAACAACCCTTTTCCAACTCTTTTTTTTTTCCTTTTAATCTTTCGTAAATAAATTTTTACGTGCTCCCGTACTCAAAATTAATTCATCAAACTTTGCACGCACCTAATTTAAAACCTCATTATCTTATTGAGTAAAAAAAAATTGGCGTCCAAACCCAATACCTCATTTTTTTTCTCTATTTCTTGCCCAACAACCCTTTTCCAATTCTTTTTTTTTCTTTAAAGCTTTCATAAATAAATCAGTACGTGTTCCCGTACTCAAAATTAATCCATCAAACTTTACACGCACCTAATTTAAAACCTCATTGTGTTATTGAGCAAAAAAAATTTGGTGTCGAAGCCCGACACCCCATTTATTTTCTATTTTCATGCAGATTAAATATGAAGTAGGGTATTAAATGTGAAAACTTAAAAATATATACTAGATATTGAGTTGTCATTTGCCCATTCATCCCCTTTTCAATCTTTTTAGACTCAACCCATGACAAATCCAGTTAAATGGCCAAAAGGCATGCTACAAGTGCCCAATGTTTTTATCGATCTTCGGCAAAACAATGTACAGTGAGAAACCCAATGGTAGTCAAACTAGCAGTGGCTCCACAGCCTACAACAAGCACCTGCATTTCCAATAATAAGGCTCGCTGATGTTAAACTATCTTACAAAATGTGAAAGGAAGAGTTCGTCCTAACAATTATTGTCTAGACAGAATTTTTCACGAGAGTACTCTATTTGAAATGGCTTTTCCTTCCTTCATGAATCATGAAATACTATCAGAATACATTTGAAGATGCTATTCACAAGCATTTTGTGCGGACACTTTCATGTCAACCAGCACTTCCTTGTAAAGAGAGAGAGGATAATCACCCTATGGACCACCGTATCTGCATTTAATATCTTCCCCTTCTATAAGCCTCTCCACAAAATCTGAAGGAAGGCCAATCATCTCTAATGTCTTTTCCAATACCCGGTAAGAGGTTTCAACATTGTGTGCTTCTTCAGAAGGCTTTGTTGGACGGCAGTCTTGGGAAATGAAAGCACAAACAGGGCAATCATCCGCTTTCAGTAACTCACAGTACTCTGGAACCTGAGGATTTGTCGAAGCAAAAAGTGAACTCTTAGAACCTGCATAAGCAGTGAGACGTGAAATTTAACCCCGTATTATTTAAGATTGGAAAGAGGAGATTTTAATTGATTATTGATTATAAAAAAAGAAAAAAAAAATCACAAATGGATAGATAAATGGCTAGCATAGTAAACTAGATAAGAGGATAATGCCTGCATAACTCCATTCAAGTGTTTACTCCCCTTCTGAAATAAATGAATCAGCAACATAATGACCCTAGGACTTCCAATTTGGCAAGCAATCTGGCATGTGAGAGGACCAACCTTCTTGAGGATTAAATATGAAGTAGGGTATTAAATGATAACTGGCTTGAACAATTCTAGGAAGATCCCTCGCCTGCATTCTATTTTATTGAGAAAATATAAAAGAAATATCCTATCAATAGCTTGTCATGACAAAACATATAAGACTACGACAGACAAGAAGATATCCATCCATATGATAGGAGAAAGTTAATAATTCCCACAAGGATTTATATGAGAAACACCGCCTTTATAATTTTACACAAGCACTCCTCCAATCAAACACAGGTTTATTACCATGTTAAATAACCAATCTATACAAATTCTTGATATCTCCTCGTGTCTTGTTCTCAAAAGAGCTGGTGTAAATAAAAAATTACACCATCGGTGTCCTTTTATTTTATATTATAAGTGGAAGATAGATCAACTATTAAATCATGATGTCAATCATTTCAGCAAAGAAAAACTACATAGGATAGCCAACGACAACCATTTAAGCAAATCACAGCAAATGCAGGATGAAGGCAGTAGAGGGCTTGGATGATCCAGTGGCGGTGGTTTCATGAAAATTTACATGGAAAAAATTAGCATAAGTAAATTTCATTAGGAATTGAGCAACCGATAACGATGCCATGCCACCCACCCCTTTGGGTCAATCGTTGACTCATTGCACACGGACACGACACCACATATATGCATCCAAAGTCTACTGGCGTACTGACTTTTACGTATTCAAAATGAAAACTATTTCAGCATACTTACAACGTTGGTTTGGACTACTCCGGGTGATACACATAATACACTGATTCCAGATTCAGCAGGCAGCCATTTATGGAGGACACTACTGAACATAACTTGAATGACGCCACCTCGCCTCGTTAATAATAATTACAGGTCGTAATCAACATTCTAATAAGAATCACTTCATAACCTATAATATATTAGTATGAAGTACTGAAAATATACTAATTGCTAAGCAAAAAATCAAACAGGAATGTATTAAGGGGAAAAATGAAAAGGAATAAGAGCAATGGTTTAAAGCCAGAAAGGGAGAGTTTGGGGACAATATAGCAGTAAAAATGTTGCATTGATAGGTTTGCAGCCTAACTAGAGTAAACAATTAGCATGTGGCCATTCATCCTAACATACAAACCAGATGGATTCAGGTCAACCATCCAACGACATTTAAATGGAGCATTGAACATCACAAGTCTTCAGCAAAATTTCCATCATTCAAGAACCAAGGACAAGAATATCATTCTTTCAGCAATCTGCCATTAGCAAATGGAGGCAAGAACAGCCCGATTAACATAATGCAACACCAACTGCTTAGGATCAAAGGAATCCTATTATTTAACTGCCCTACTGCAGAATAGTTTCAAGCCATCATTGAATATCTGATAAGTATGACTCCTCAAGATGACTTTAGCTCTATGTTTATTGTTATGAAGGATCTCACAATTCTCAATCCAACCACACAATGACTTTAGCTCTATGTTTCAACCAAATATCTAATTCACCACTCGATTATGGTAATTTGCCTATAAGCTACAGTCCATACTTTAAAAGTAAGATGAAGAATGTGGACTATATTGTGGTCACAAACTTACCACAGAATTTACATTGACAATTCTGCTTGGAGAGCCTCGAAGGAGCGATGGCAAGAGCAATACTGATAGCAAAGCTGGAGCAAGATGATTAACTTGCATATGTTGCTCTTAACAATCTTTTGAAAACTTCTGTGGTTCTAAGATCATCACAAGTAAGGTACATCAGTTAGCAAGATTGTTCTTAAACAAGCATAGGTCCGAAGAAAAATATGCAAGAATAGCTCATGTGACCTCACAAGAAAATTTATTTGTCTATGTAAGAATTTCTCCCTTTTGTGTGCTTATTTGAGAAGGGTTTTTCATTGCTTAAATAAACAAATGATGCAGATGGAAGTAAAATACATAATTCGACAAAGACAAACCCATGTGTTCTTAAGAGTCTTTAGTACTTCCAGTAGGTAAAATGATTTCTTCTATGGTTACATACACATACAAGTGAATTTCACTGATAAATACCACGTCATTTACATAAAAGCTTAGCAGCTATGCTTACTTACCCATGTGAAGAGAACGAAATGCTGAAGCAAGTATTTAGATGAGCTTCTTCCTTCAAGTTCACGATTTTCTAAAAATGTGGATGGTAGCTATGGGCATAGACACGGAACAAGCGCTTGAAAATGGTTTTGACAACATCTTTGAAATTGCTCGGAAATGGAGCCCTTGTAAACATGTCAGCAGGGATAACTTAGTGCTTATGTAGTAAAAAGCAACTAACAAATTCATTAAATTTCTCTATGTTTTGAGTATAGAGTAAGCATGGATCTCCACCAATTCATGACAAGCCTTTTCCACTAATTTGGAACTTGTATCCTAGTCCAGCAACCATACCCCAATCAGGAATTGAAGGCAGGGAGGCTGCTCAGGTTAAATGAGGGGTCTAGGCAACAATTCATAAAGATTGACATTGATTTAGAATATAAAAAAAAAATATGTCCAACACAATCAGGCCTGAATGCTGAGGCATGACAACTCTGCAAGTCCTTTCGAGGTAATCCTCGAGTAATACTTTGGAATGAAGATAATATTCTACAGAAAATAGATCAAACCAGTTTGTCAGCCATTTACCAGCAATGGCAGAAAAGCACAAACTTTATTGCCATTGATGCACACATACCCAGGGAAAAATGTGGAGGCATCGTTCTTGCAAGTCTACGAAACCTGGTCATCTCTTTGTTTCTCAAACAATGTCTAACCCCATAAGGAAGAAGCCTAAATGGAGGTTTATATCTAGGAACCTCTGAAGGGAGCAAGTCAGCATCAATTGGAACTGGCTCACAGCCTGACCAATCCTTGAACCGTGGACCCAACTCATCTAATAAACTGTTAGGATTATTCATATCCATGCATTTTTCCTTAGACAGATCCTTCATATATTCTGCAGAACCACATTAAATCCGGCCTCCTTCGCTATTAAAATCATCGCTGGCTGTGTCCTCATTTTTCAGAGAATTTACACTGGTTTGTATTTTTTCGTTGTATGATTGGACACAAGGAAGCGTATAGGCCATCCCTCGGTACAACACCACTGAACTTCCAGATCTCCATATAACAAAGCCTCCAGTCCTACTCTGACAAGGCAAGTGTATTAGAGGCTCATTATCTCAGTGCATCAATGATTCATGATTAAAATAAAGACTCTCAAGTCTCCAACGCCAACCGAGATTTATTCAAGTGATTACATCTTTGAAGTCATGATTTTATATCCATTCCAGATGTCAAATACGGCACTTAAATGCACGCAATCAATCAGCAAACTCATGAAAGTTCCAGGCTCATCAAGATTCAACCTTCATTTACTTACTTATCCATAAGCAAAGAAGAGACCAGCACTAACCTCCAAAGTACATCTAGATCACAATTGAAAATTTTGATTTGAACTATTTGATTAACAGCACAAAAAATTCATCACTCTAGATGAAATATTGTCACAAAAGGAACCAAAAGGGACAGTAGCAAGATGCAATACAAATATAGGCATCTCCATGCAGAGAATCCCACCCAATTGAAAACTTGTAAACAGCACAAGCACTATACTATATGAGGGTTCCTCTAGGCTATTTATGTTGCGACCGTGCATTATCTGTGCTTTCACAGGGGCCTCTGGATTCATTCATCCCACGATGTTGAAAAGAGTTTGATGACCCTTGTACAAGAAAATGACAAATATATTAATATTTATCTAAATAATATGCTTAGATAAATGTCTCAAATAATCCGATATCAATAAAAAGTAAATTGTACCTGACTCAGAATGGTTCCATGAGATCTATTATTGTACTCCAACATCTATCCAAAAATAAACTACTAATAGTAAATATTACAATTGTAACAAAATGTTGAAATAATACTAACAAATAAAATGATTCATAATAAATACCTGAGTAGTGAATGGAGAAAATCCATTGAAATTGCTTGGCGGCATGATATATGATGATTGCATCTACATTAAAAAAAAAAAATGACCCCATTACCATAATGCAATTAAATTATCATAATGATTGTAACTTTTGAGAAAGTGTTTTCTACCATTATAAAGAGGCATAGTAACTTGAAAAATATACAAACCGATTGATCACCAATTAAACTCTTTATACATGGCTATTCAATACCTGATTAGGAAATTGGCAAAATCCATTCATAATCCCCGATGGCATGATGTATGGTGGTTGCTACATCTATACAAAAAATTTTACCAAATTAGTAAAATGTAAATGAAAATGGAAAGCTAAGAGCAACATACCTGATTATGAAAATTCATGGTAGGACCACCAATGTTGCTGGGATAAAGGATACTTTGAAACTGATTTTGATTACTCAAATAATTTGGAAAATGAGTTTCACTATGTGTTGCTTGAACAACCAACTCTACATTAGAAAGCAAGAAAATGTTAATTAGCATCATGCAACATAAACAGAAAATTTAACTGATCATATTAACCAAAATAATATGTTACCTCGATTGTCTATTTGCATTGGGGGCATTCCTTTGATAGATTTTTTCTTCTTTTTCTCAGTTGAACTTTTTAGTCTTCCATAACTTATTCTCTTTCCTTTCCTTCGATGGGGGTCTAATATCGAGATATCACACAAAGAAGCCTCATTATCACCATCATCACCAGCATCATCACCCACGGCCATACTTGAATTGTATGATGAAATTTGACCCTTCGCTATTTGCATATTCCCCCTCACTATCTGCATAGTGTTTACATCTTTGGCTCCCAAACTCATCAGCTCAAAAGATTCTTGCATTAATGTGCAAAATCGATTAAATGTAGACGGACCAGGTGGCAAAGATTCATCAATCACAATCCCTTCTTTGGCACCCTTAGTCCATCTTTTCAAAATATAGGGAGATGGAATGCTCTTAACTATCGATTTATTCTGATTCAACACGTACAATGCATGGCGACACAACCACCCTTTTGACTCAAATAATTTGCATTCACAAGAAATTGATAACTCTACAGGGTTAAATCTGACAAGGTATTCATGTCCACACCTTATGGTATATGAATAAACCGATCCATCAAATGTAGTACCTGAAACATCTTCAGAGAGACATTCCATTAATTCTTCATAAAACTTCTGAAAAATAGTACGGGTATAGACTGAAGCAGCATGTTTCAGGAGCTCATTAGACGAAACCTGCAATATGGGCTTCCCACGAGAACTATAATCATCTTGAATTTCAATTTCTCTCATGTGCTTCAGTTGCTCTTCATAATAGTAGACAAATTGTATAAGGGATGACGTCTTCTTCGAAATATGCTGGAAGACATTATTAGTGCTCTCACTTCTTTGACTTGACTTTATACCACATGAAAAAATATCACAACCAAAAGCTGAACTCCATTTATGTCTAAGGCCGTATAATCTCTGAAGCCAATTGTTGTTCTGAATATCCCACTTCTCTTCCATTTCCATCCAAGTAGATTCAAATTCGTCCTCCGATTTGCATCTATACATAAGCCTAAAAAAATACTTATCTCTAAAATCCGGCTTATGGTAAAGCTGTGGAATGTTTTTAATGGCATTTTGTATGATGTGCCAAGTGCATAAACGATGTTGTGTATTCGAAAACACCATTCTAATGGCTTTTGCCATGGCTTGATCTTGATCAATGAATATGGTTTTAGGAGCCTTATCTCCCATAGACTCCAAAAACACATTAAATAACCAAATGAATGATTCCGCCGTCTCGTCCAACAAAAATGCACAACCAAATAGAGTATTTTTCCAATGGTGATTAACCCCAACAAAAGGTGCACAAATCAAACTATATCTATTAGTTCGATATGTGGAATCAAACACTAGCACATCGCCAAAACAATCGTAATCGAATTTGGACAAACTATCTCTTCAAAATAAATTTGTCAATCTACCTTCTTGATCTACTTGTACAGCATAGAAAAACATTGGGTTTTGCATTTGCATGCGATGGAAATGATTCAAGAGTTTTGACAATCTCCCCCTTCTATAATCTTATTGCTTTCTGTCCGTAAAAAATTTTGACAATCACGTAGAATGAAACCCAAATTTTTACTTCCACCTGCTTCATTTGCTAAGAACTAATATGCCGTAGTCCCACCAATGCCTGCTTTCATCATGTCACTTAAAACACCTTTGCAAGTATCGGATATCATCCTTCCACATCTAATCAAATCCTTTTGATTTTCCGGTACAAATGCATGATTATGCTCAGAAACATACTCTATAACCTCATAGACACCATTATTAACCTTAAATTTGATATGAGCAGGACACCCGCATCTAACTTCAGCTCTCTCAAATTTCTTTTCTTGATCAGATGAGGTGACAGAATGGCCCTCACAATTGCACAAAAATGTTCGTCGGGTTATTTCTCCTTTTCTATTTTTAACCGTATGACCCTTCCTCACTCCAAATCCTTTGCCAATTGCATAAGCCACATACTTATGATATGCTTCAACTTCATTAGAAAAAACCATCCCGATGGCAAACTCAAAATCATTTTCCATATCACGCATTACATGTGCAAGATGGGAAGTTTCATGCTGCAATGAAATGAACAATAAATAATCAATAAAAAAAATAACATCAAAAGAAAACAAAATATATTTCACATTGTATGACAAAATATATTTCACATTGTATGAGTAAAGAATTACCTCTGATTCAGCCATTCGATAACTTTACACGTGCAAATTAACTGAGGTGATGTCTTCAAAATAGAAATAATTCTTCAAGAGTTCCCTTCTAATAAAATACAAAACAAACAAAAAGAGCAACAGCGTTGATGTAGAAGTCAATTAGCGTCGCTGTCATCCACCTGCAAATTGATAGCACCATTCAGTACATTCATAGGACATAGACTAATATGCTTACATGTTAAAAAAACTGACTCAGATGCAAATGAAAGAAGTAGGCCCCCCTCATATTTATATTCAAAAAAAAAAAAAGAGTCCTAGCATGGGGACTTGCTTAAATTGCATGATCTCATGATTGAAGAATAAAAGTATAGAAAGAAAAGCATAGAAACCTCCATACTTAAAACGTCAATCTAATATCCCAAGGGAGAGTTTGGTTCTAGCGAGCGAAAATACTCCTATGACAATTATAATATATGGCATACGCAAGGCACAACACACCATAAAACAAAAAGAGAAGCAGGCAACATGTTGCTAGGGTCAAAGGTACATTTTTAAATCAGTAAACTCTTCCTACTCACAACTCACATATCTAATCCAAAACCCAACAATTAGTTCCCATGAACAGTGATATTCTTTAAACCAGCATCCAAGACACGTCACTTTACTCTAGTACAGTTTGAGATGATTTACGCACCGTATATATGAGGGGAAAAAATGGCGGCTCCTAACAGCTGAATAAGTAACAAAACTAATGCAACAAAAGGTATTTAAACCAAAAACTACCGAGTCCCTAATAGTTTTCGAGATACATGAATAGAAAAATATGCATGGGCACTTATAATAATCCTATGTGTATTCCTCATAATACACCATGACCAAGTAAAAAACAACCTATTTTAATACCTTCTCCAACATAACTGCAAATGTTAGGGAACCAAATGACAAAGACCCATTGAAGACAGAACAATTAACTTACGGAGTTAAAAGTTCTTTCCGGAAAGGGCTACCATCAGTGAAGATAGTGTAGAGAAGAGTCACCAGCATCAAACAACCCAAACAATGAAAGTGATTCTAGCAATTATAACAGGAAAATGCTAGTTCTTCTGTTCTACACCATCCCTAAAGAAAGAAATTGCTAAGATAAAAAGGTATTCCAGCACACCCAAAATCATAGTTGGAAATGATAGAATTAGCACATCAAAACTTTCCATTTGTTGTTCTCCTCAAGAAAGAGACTGCAGCTCAAAATTGAAAGCATAATTTTGGAGTGGTTGGCCACATTAGTAACCCGTTTTAAAACTGAATATGTAGAGCAACCTAAACAATGTCTAAAAGACTCTTAAGATTTATAGCTCCAGAACAGAAAATTGTTCGTTTACCGTAGTCCGGTGAAACCATGAGCTCATAATGTCTCCGTAAAGTACTATATCCACAATCCCATAGAAACAACAATGATATAATAAAATGGAGTGCAAACATACTTGCTAGAATGCTGCAACAGAACATATCTTGTGAAGACTCTTGAGGTGAGAGCTTGAGAAATTGTAAAAGAATGTAGAAGCACGTTGTGACACTGAGATAAGAATCGCATCATAATGCACATAAATGTCAGCTGAGAAATCAATCGAAAGCATTTTTCCTGTTAAAACAACTTAAAGTGGCTTTTGTGCCACTTGCAACTATAAAAAAAGAAGCCGAAATCCCATTGAGAGAATTTAAGTCATACCTGCCTAGGTAGATAAGAAGCACTGTCCAAAGTAAAGCGCTAAAAAAGTTCAATTCCTTTTACCAAACCCAAGCTTGAAGACATATTAATTGTAAGCATGCACTGCAAATTCTTCATAGAACTCCATATAAAAAAAGCTTCAACAACAAATGAAATATATCATCTTGCATTGACATAGAAGTAGATTGAATTCGTGCAATCACCAGTTCCTTATACAGCATTATTGGAGTGTCAGCTTTCAGCTTCATGCAATTTTGAGTCAATTTTCCAACATGTATAAAATCAGGGTCCGTTTCCTCCCATGAAAACTGGAAAGTACTACCGGCAAACACATCAGGTACCATGTTTTGGTTTTTCTTATTCCTAGAAGCTTGTCAATGCGACATGAAACTACATTACCTGAACATTACTGGGCTTAAGTATATGTTGTCATGTAATAAAACACTCGCAGCTTTCTTATATGGTGTTATAGTTAAGATGGTTTTCAAACTTATCAATTGATGAAGTTGCATAAAGAGATGTGATCTGTAATAGCCAAGACAAATAATTTGTTCATACCGCAAGCGGAACAACGTTGATGTAGTAGTCAACCAAGGTCGCTGCCATCCACCTGCAATGTAGTGGGCAAAAATTTATCAGTAATCCACGTTTTGCATTGGCATGTTCTAGTAAAGAAAGAACCTTCGGACGTACGGGAGTCGCCAATGGAGTGCCTATCGGTGGGGCTTGGGAAGGCGATGGCGGGAGGCGATGGCGTCGGCGGCGTCCGTGTTCAGGAGCAGGGGGCACTTCGTAGAGGGAAGAGAGAAGGAGAGAGCGAGCAGAGCGACCTTCGTTCGCGGAGAGGGAGGCCAAAACGCGAGCAGGGGTTCGTCGGCGTCAGGGTTGCCAGCAAAGGCGTTCCGCAGAGGAAAGAGGGAGAGAGCATAACAGAGGTCGCGAGAGGGAGGCGAAGGGGCGTCGTCAACGGCGTCGGAGTCGAGGGCGACGGCAGAGACAGAAGAGTCGAGGGCAACCAGCGGAGGAGAGAGAGCATCGGCGTCGGCGTCAGCGTCGCGGGCAACCAGCGGAGGAGAGAGAGAGTCGGCGTCGGCAGAGGTGGAAAGGGCGTCGGCGTCGCGGGCAACCAGCGAAGGAGAGAGAGCAAAGGTGTCGGCATCGGCGTCGCGGGCAACCAGCGGAGGAGAGAGAGCAAAGGCGTCGGCGGAGGGGGAAAGGGCGTCGGTGTCGGCGTCATGGCCAACCAGCGGAGGAGAGAGAGCGTCGGCGTCGGCGTCACGGGCAACCAGCAGAGGAGAGAGAGCAAAGGAGTCGGCGGAGGTGGAAAGGGCGTCAGCGTCGGCGTCGCAGGCAACCAGCGGAGGAGAGCAGAGGCGTCAGTGGAGGTGGAAAGGGCGTCGGCGTCGGCGTCGCAGGCAACCAGCGAAGGAGAGAGAGCAGAGGCGTCGGCGTCGGCGTCACGGGCAACCAGCGGAGGAGAGTAGAGGCGTCGGCGGAGGTGGAAAGGGCGTCGGCATCGGCGTCGCAGGCAACCAGCGGAGGAGGCGTCGCGGGCAACTAGCGAAGGAAAGAGAGCAAAGGAGGGGGAAGAGCATTCGGAGAGAAGCACCTGCGACTTTTGTTCTCCCGCAAAATGGAACGGAGAACGGGGAGAACGGGGAAAGAGAGAGAGAGAGAGAGAGAGAGAGGACGATTCGACATCTCGGTCGCAGAGGAGAGCATAGGAGAGAGAGGGTCAGAGTGGTGGGCCCCAGGAGCGTGCCGCGCAAATTTTAAACCTCTGACGCCGCAGCCTACGTGGAGCCACGTGTCGATCGTTGAATGGTTTTACCCTAAGCCTACGTGGAGGGTAAGACCCAGCCAATATTTTCTCGAGCTTCATTAGAATGTGATGTTGATTACGTGTAAAGATGGCAAGCTTCAACCGAGAGAGGCCCCTCTCTGAAAGAAGTGAGAGGAGGCTCATCATCATGTCAGGCTGAAAGCAGACCTAGATAGTATGGAAACGCCCGAAAATGCAAGGGAAGAAATAAGTGGCCATTTTAGTAATTAATGCCAATGGCTTCTAGCAAAGCAAACTCAGAAGTATAAAGGTCTCCTTGTCTGTACCATTGTTTTGCTTAGAAGGCGTTTGTTTCTTTAATTAATCTTTTGCTTTTGAGCCCAGGCTTTGGTTCCCAAAAGTTGGGATGGATTTGAACTCATGGATTAAGGCGTCGAAACTAAGCACTTCAACCATTGCCTTTTGTTGTTCATCAGTGAGTTTCCCCTCGTCAATTTATTAACGTCACTTGTAGTTCCTCGATTCTGAATTTTAATGTTCTCTTCAGAGGATATGGCCTAAATTGAGTCTCTTCCTCTTGTACCATCTTTCATGTGGGAGAACTTTTCGTTGTATCTTGGCGAATCCTCTCACCAAACTAAGATGAATTTTTTCGGAGTCATCCTCCTCGAACATCTAAACCAACCAATATGCACTTAAAGATTGTGGTTGCTCTTCAAATTTCAGATAATGACTTCATAGATGATTTGAAACTACAGAGATTAATCAAGCTGTGTCATGCTTTTTTCTATTCTATTTAACAGATATGTGATCGTTTATCCAATGAATAGTGGCATTCATTTTTTACTTATGGCAGTGAAAATGTAAGTTCTTTTTCTTTGTTGTTCTCACAAAATCACGACATGCAACTTCTCTGGATGCCTGACTCTAGAGAGCCTCACATTCCAATATTGTTCCAATTTGAGGATAGTTGACAGCTCTATTGGAAGTTAAAGTATCTGATCAACTGGGATATCAATGGTTGCCATCATCTCATAAATTTGCCCAAAGAAATTGGAGGCATCATGAATCTCCAGTGCTTGACTTTAGGGTGGCGTCATCAAGTGAAGAAACCATCAGATTCCATATGGAAGTTGAAATCGTTGAGCAAGTTGAACTTTTCAATAGAGTAGTTCAAATCAAATTCATCTCCAAACAATGCATGGAATGCTTGAGAATATGGAAGTGCTTGAAGTCATGACCTGAAATTTTGAAAGGCCAACTTCCTTCTAGAGTAAGTACTCTGCCCTTTCTACGAATCCTACACTCATTGTACACTAGTATCAGTGAAATTCCGAAGAAAGTAAATGCTTCAGTTGATAAAAAGTTAAAGTTTCAAGAATTGCTAAGGCTTCCAAAAAGATAAAACAATCTGCGAGTGTAATCTAAATCGTTGCAGATAGATCTAGATCTTTAACTAATTTGGTTCAACCGGACCAATTTGATGGCTCTAGATGGAGACAATGAGGTAAAATTCATGCAGGTGACTTAGGTTCGATTGGTAGGTTTCCATAATGGATAAGTTGATTTCGTTTTCTCAGTTAAAGGTATTTCATTTGTCTTGGTAGGATTTGCGAACACCAGCACAACTTACATCGTCTTTGTTAAATTTTAGCCTTGATAACTTTTATGTAACTGTGTCGCTCTCATCCAAATTAGAAAATTTGTGAAGGTTAGAGCTGACATGGTCTCAAGTACGACAAATTCAACTCAACCGGCTTCATCTTCAAAATTTTTAACATAGTTATAGCTTTGTAAACTTTTTTGGCCTTTTCCTTTTTCATTTTTAGCTCCTCTATTAAAACTTTTTAAAGCTTTTTTCTATTGTGCCACGTATGTCTTAGAAAAAAAAATGTCACATCGGCATTTTCATTGGACTTGATTGTATCAATATAATAAGTTCCAGGTTTAGATTTTATTATTTGCAAGTTCTAGAAGCCATTGCACGTTTACAACAAATTTTAAGATTTTTCATGTACTTATTGCTACTTCCTTTTTTTGTTTATACCGTTGTCTTTTGATGCTTTGGCATTGCAATGAACCTGTGCTTTGGCAATTCCGTGTTGTTAAAGACCAAACCAAAAAACAAAAGCAATTTAATCTTTCCACGTCATATTCCACTAACTTCTTAATAGGATGGAAAAATACAAAGGTTGTTTAACAGTAAAATAAGAATAAAAAACATTCCGACCAAAAAAAAAAAGAATAAAAAAATATGTAAATAAAAGAAGCTCAAAGTCTTGTATGGTCGAGGTTTTTATGCGCGAACACTTCCACCGCTATCGTATCACTCGACCACGATTCAAAGATCACGAATAATTTGTTGAATACAAAATGATCTATGGATTTGCTACATATCTAATGTCACGTTCTAACTTTCTATTCTAGTTACTATCAAGTATATGCACATCAAAAGATATTCTCCGTGTGTATTTACTCTCCTCTTTGCCCTTCATCATTAATGAAATCAAAGTCCATTTATTTCACGAAAGCTGAATGATTTGGAAATTATTTTTTAAACAATAGTCACTTTCAGATCACTTGAAATAATCACTCAATGAAAATTGTTTTCATTAATCACAATAATTTAAGTCTAACTATTTTTAAAAAATTATGAAAATAATTTTTGTTTATTTATTTTTTATAAACGATAGAACTAATCATTTTTAGATGATTTCTAAATTATTCATTTTTCGCAAAATAAACGCACCTTTAGTATCACAATCTTACTTATTAAATAAATAAAAATAGGAAGGCAAGAAGTACTTTGCAACTTAAAACATTTATTTGACCTTCAACCAATTTCAACCAAAACATTTCATAAATTTCCACGCTTCGATAGGTGTAGATTGCAGATGTTATGTCTATGACCATCAACCATCGGCCTTTTTGGTTAATTGCTGTAATCTCTCACTAAATTGGCCTTACAAGTATCAACTACCTTCATTTAGAGTCAGACTTTTTGTTGTTTGTGACTACGGTCCCTTCCTAATTGTAGAACCAACCCCTTTTTTGAAGAATTTGCTAGACTAAAACGCAATAGCGAAGAGATAGAACTCATGAATGCTCAATATGCTTCAATTTTCTCTTGTTGCAAGCACTCGATGACAAGCACCATTCTTCTCGTAGTTTGTCCTCACTAGGCCTCCAAAAACGACCTTCTGTTTCAACCATTTCCTCGTAGACCCATTAGCATTTAATTGATTGCCCATAGCTACTCATTATTTCCGCATGACGTGTTGACGCAGCCCCATTCCTACTACTGTTTCAACCATTTTATAAGGAATCAGGTAAATGTATGAACCATCAAAGTTTGAAAACGTGGCTTCCGCACATGCCACGCGATAATCACAATCACTGTCATCTTCCCATCCGTGACAAACCTAATTCATAATCAACAAGACGTGTTGATTCATTTACCTGCTTCCATACCTATGCTGGATAGAAAGAGGAAAAAAAGGAGGAGGGAAGGCTTCTACTTGCTTTATAACTAGCTCTGATCATTTTCTGGTAGTAACATATAATTTCTCTATCTAAGAAGCTTATATAGATCTTAATGATCTCATGGACCAGGTAAGGCATGAGTCAACGACCAGGCGGATAGGGCTTCTGTGTAAAAAAGAATTCATTTTGTGATGCGGAAAATCAGATCGATTAATGTGCATAATCCAGGCGCACAATTCCGTTTCTTAATCACAACGCAAACCCATATGATTTACGATATTCTTTTATATGATATTGGTTCCTTCTTTATATATAGATCCTTTCTGGAAATTCAATCTCAATAAAAACAGGTAAAACCTATATATTTGACTTTCATCAGTATCTATCAAGGAAGTGAGAACGACTTTTATCTATTTCCTTCTATAGAGCATACATTAACTCAGAGATTAAACCCGATAGACATTAGCTGATATGTAGTACTGGCTGAGTTGATGAATAATTTTAATCAAGTCGAAACTTTCTCATAAGACTGATTGTGATTTTATTTTTCAGGAATCATGCTTTAATTGGATATGGTACATGTTTCGGAGACTTGTGAAGTTTTGAAGACCAGTCGTGCCATTCTTGTTAGCATGCAGGAAAGGAACTAGCATATTATTTCAGTGGGGTCAATGCATTAAATATTCTAAGATAAGGTATTTCATTAGAAAAACAAGAAAGACTCAATCAATCTATTAATTGATTAGAAGCGGTTTATTGATGCAAAGTTTGACTTGAAATTGATTGTTTGATTGAATATGTCAAAATTCGGTTTCCAATTTCTGTGCTCGAGCTCAACTCATTATAGTATGCATGCTTAAGATTAAACTCGATTAAGCTCAACTATTAAAAACTAAATCACACTGTAAAGTCTGGACTCCATCTCAAATTCTGCCAAATATTTGTCATGCCGTCTTTTGCTCCAATCAATGATTAGATTTGATCATTGCTAAATCATTAGATCGCTAGATAATAACACTCATATTGGAGATTATATAAATATATATATTATCTAGCTGTAGAGATTTATATATATATATATTATACACTTTAAATAAAGACGCTAGCTAGCTAGACTTTCACTGATTTTTTATGGGAACTCCCCAATGTATGGAAAATTACATCCTGCACTGAAAACGCAATACTTGACAAGTAGTTGGACTTGGGCCTCAATTGGAACTTGTAGATATAGCCCAGCCCAAATTCATGGTTAGCCCTCTGGTCTGATGTGATCTAGCACCAACAAGAAAATGCTCTGTTGAAAAGTGTAGAATGAGCAAACCCTAGTGTTTCCCATGATAGATCGTGCTGAAGCATTTGCACATCATTATATAAGGCAAACCAGATAAACTCATGACATTAGTTTAGCAGTTAATAAATAAGTTATGTGATTTGATTGGGAGCACGACATGATACAAGCTTCTTTTTCAACACTGCAAAGGGTAAATGGTATTATATTTGGGTCACCCTCTAAAGTTTCGATTCCTGTTTTACTTGATTTATGAGTTTACCAACTTATATTATAATCTACAGTAAATAGTGCATGCACCATGCTCTGGGGTTATTTGTACAGTAACCTGCTCGAACAAAATTATGATGGGTAGCATGTCAAATTCAACACACTTCGACAATAAACTTATGAAAAGCTCCATCAACTGTAGACAAAGAAATAAAAAAGGTGAGCACTTCACATAATTTTATTCTCTTTAATGAACAAATAAAACAATAATAATAAACATAGAAAAAAAAACGCTTATAATTCAAACAATGTGACATTTGTAAAATTATAATCAGAAATGTAAAAAAATATATCACCAAAGAAACTATTTGCGGGAAACAGGGAATAAGTAATGTCTTGTCCAAAAAGATAAAAATTTGAATGAAAAGCTCCCATCGTGAAAAAAAAAATGAAAAAAAAAAAAACATGTTTTGAATCTCATAACTTTGTGCACAATATGAAATTCAAAATCTATACGAAAAATGAATTTGAGTTCCTTAAAAGCTTGTTATGGCAAATATTTTGTTAACGAATGGAGTTCTTCAAGATATCGAATTTAATAATCTTCATATTCAGTCTATTTGCTATTTTAATTTGATTAAATGACACAAATGATCCCCAATTTTTTGCTCAATGTGTAATATGGTCTCTAAACTTTGGCTCAATATGCTATATCGTTCCTAAACTTTTAATTTATTCAATGTCGTCTCTAAATTTTTAGTACATTTTCAATTTAATCCACGAACTGTATGAAAATGTTTAATGTTATCCCTAAACTTGAATCAATGGAAGAACTACATTGAACATTTTCATATAGTTCACGGACTAAATTGAACATTTATCAAAAGTCAATGGATCATATCGAATAAATTAAAAATTCAGACATGACATTACACATCATGGATCATGTTGAACAAATTTAAAGTTCAAGGATCAAATGGCACATTAGGCCAAAGTTTAAGGATAATTTATATCATTATCCCTTTCAATTTCACTGGGAAGAAAAAATATTGACATAACTATAAAATCAAGATGTTGGCATAGATGATGGAGTTTGATCCTCTCCTCACGGTTTTTGATTCAAACCTTGTTGAGGCACTTTAAGAGTAAAATCCTAAATACATTAGGTCGATGTAGGGAGCGCGCTTTTAAGATCGCCCCAAGAGATGAACTAGTTGAGATCCACAAAAGTTTGTCTAGACACCACACAAGTGTTGTCTTCAAAAAAAAAAAAAAAAAATCAACAGAACTATAAAAAGATAGCATCAAATATCTTCTTCAATAAAGAGGAGAGTAAAAGCCATGCATGTAACGATCAGATAATATTACTTGAGCCATTTTCTCATCTATCTGTGCATGTTTCATTTAAACAACAGATCCCATCCGTCCCCTAAAATCCATATACATGGCCTATCAAACATAAAAAGGCCAAACCCCACTTACTACATACCCCATTATAACGAGTTACAGCACTATCCAACATCAAACTTTCAGACTTTAAAAAGTAGACCGCACCCCTCAGTATATTCGTTTTGTATACCAGTTTCATTCCACTGATATAGCTGCCCCAACCCAACCCCACCTTTCTTAAAAGGACAAACATCCTCCCATTTTGACTTTCGCCTTTCCGCGGCGAACAGATCTAAAGGCACTTACGAGCTTATCAATCACTTTGTTAGGTAGCATTAAGAAAGCACGCCAATAAATGATTATACTAATGAGTACAAAGCCAATTAACAGCAATCTACCGACAAAAGTAGGATTTATAGAAAGCCTAATTATCTGTATTAATAGACTATGAATACTTGATAAGATTACAGACTACTCTGAGTTGGCCAATACCTACTTAATCAGTGAGTTGCTTGCCTGATTGGGGCTCGCTTGGTCCGATTGCATTTCATAAGTTTAACTGATATCACCAATTTGGTAAGAGTTTATTTTATAGCATACATCTGTCGATTGTCTGATTGTGAGTTCACGAGCTCAAGTCACTTACTAGCTCCACCGTTCCAAGGTGTCTTGGCAAAGTCGACAGAATCGTTGTAATTGAAGAAGTCAATAAGATCGGAGAGACGGACCGACGTTCACATGATGCTCGAATGAAGATCATCGGACCTCACCAAGTCCTCTGCGAGGGTCGACAGCTCTTCCTACCGAAATTGGGGTAGCAGTGCTGCCAAATCTTGCTTTTTCTCTCAGATTTTGTTTTCTTTTTTTCTAGATATTTGGATTTCCCTGTTAATTTTTCAGCGTCTTTTTTATTTTCTTAAAGATATTAGCTTCTCTCTTTTTCATTTTCAGCCTATTTTGTAAGTACTTTTTCAAGATTTTTTCCCCAAGGCACCAATATGTCTTTAAAAAACAAAAGGAAATATCACCTCCAGCTCGATAGCATTAATTGAACAAGTTTTAAAATTTTATTGACTATTTAGAAATATTAAAATTCAATTATATTTTTGTAATAAGTTTTAAGAGTTCAGGTGCATTTATTACTTCTTCATTTTTTTATACTTTTTTTTTATTCCGATGCTTTGGCTTGTAATGAACATGTGATTTGGCACTTACATGTAAAAAAAAAAAAAAAACAATTCCATCTTTCTATTTCAGATTCCATTAACTTCTTAAAAGAATGAGAAAATGCAAAGAAGAATAGTAAAACCACTTACATAAAAGCAAAGGTTGTTCAACAGTAGATGGACAATAATTGTATGCATTATTAGGCACAATCAAACAAAATAATCCAAGGGAGAGATGGGGTCGAAAATTTTAGAAAAAAGAAAATGTCAATAGGAGAGGCTCAATATGTTTTGTCTTTTTTTTTTTTTTTATGCATGGCCTTCAACTGCTATCAAATCACTCCACCAAATTTCAAGCATCACGCATAATTTGTCAAATACCAAATGATATGTGGATTTGGTACATTTCCAATTCCACGGCCTAACTTTCTATTCACGTTATCATCAAGTATATACATATAAAAAGTATATTTTTTTTACATGCATTTATTCTCATCTTTGTCCTTCATCTTTCATGAACTTATTGTCACCATCTTCCTTATCACATAATAATAATTTTTTTTTAAAAGAAGAAAGAGAAGTACTTATGTGGATTGTTGTACTAGACACCAACATTAAATTACTATGAATTTATTGAATGCCAGCAGGGGATCTCTTTCTTCCTTTTCTTGTCCTTCCACCAATTTCAACCACACACCTTTCACAAAATTTCCACGCTTGTATAGGTGTAAATTCCAGGCTTTACGTCATAGACCATCAGCCGTCGGCCTTTTACTAATCGTTGTAAAACTCTTACAAAATTGGTCGCGCAAGAATCAACCACCTCCATTTAGTGTCGACTTTTTTTGTTGTTTGTGACCAAGTTCTGACGAAAGCACAATTTCAATCAAATTATCTATTAAAAAAAACAAACAAATTCTTCAATTCGATTTTCTCCCGAACTATCCCGGGTTTTCTGGAAGTCGAAAGTCGAGCGAGATGACTTCAATCTTCCCAACCACGGTATGAAGTCTCCCATCTTTGTCCAATTTTCTCAACTCCAATTTGTTAATTCATGGGCTAATGATGACTTAAGATTCCATATTGCTCGTTTGGTCAAAAAGGAGGAGAGTTCTTTTAAGACACGGAGCCAGCTAAGAAGCCACGATGCAAAAGCAGATCACCGTTACTCATGCACACGTTGTCCCTTTGTCAGCACCCCCAATAAAGAAAAACGCCTCGCCCGTTGTATCTGTGCTTTGCATATCTTAATTAAAACAATGAGAGTCAAACCTTTCGCAGTGTGACCGGTCATTGGATCGGAGCCAACGCCAAATCACATTGGGGCCCGCAGGTTGTTGCCCTCGCCGCCGGCTAATAACTGGCTCGAGACCGGCGATTTCCAGTAAGATCTTCTAGATTAGTTCAGCACCATCTGATTGCATTCTGGTCAGCAATTGGATCCGCCTTCCTATAAAGTTTTGGACCACTACCAACTAGGCCCCAATTGGGTACGGCAGGCTCTCCCCATCACACACGCAAATAGTAAATTAGGGGAAACTCGTGCCGATCCGAGCGTTTGGTGGTTTGAACCCAACCCTTTTATCGGGGTAGAAGGCCATGCTTTTGCCACTTGAATTTTCTATCAGGACTACCAATTTGGTCTCCAAAACCTAATTTAAGTGTCCTCATCACTCAGAAGTCAGAACAAAAGTCTTAATGTGGAACTTTGAAGCACAATTGTCACTGCACAAAAATGGTAAGACTCACCTGTCTTAACTTTTGAGTTTTACAAGGTGCATCTCATCAGATACATGAAGCTACAAAAATCAATTTTGAGTTCGACGCAACAAGACAAACCTAAGTTAGCCATACATATTGAAATGCCTAACAAATCGAAAGTCCTAAAAACAATTTGCGCATGCCCTTTTGCATACCTATCATATCTAAAGCTATATCATCTCCAATCGGAGAAAACTTCATTCAACTATCGTTCTGACCAAGTGAATCACAAATACGAAGGATGCCCACATTTTGTTTTTAGTTTAGTTTGCAGGTGAAGGACATCGACATCTGTAATTGATAATTTGACACGGAAAATAGGACACTTACCTATAGCAAGATTCGTTTCCATGTTCCTGTGAACCGCAGGTGACTGGGCACGTGAAGCCGAAGGAAAAGAGGACTCCCCCAATCAATTATTGCAACTTAAAGCAGACTACGTGCCGTAGAATCGACATCACTATTTTTTTTTCCCTATTTTTTTTTCTGGGTATGTGAGAAATCACCGGGGAGAGAATTGGAAGGTGGGAAGTTTCCATCAAGGACCAGAACATGCATATCAAGAAAGATATCATAAGGGGCCGGCAACATCAGACCCCACAACCACCGGACAAAATAATTATACGTGACGATCTCATCCATTGAATTTGATGCAGCAAGGATCCAGATTTTCAATGGCCCGAATGAGTGCATTCGGTGAAGGTGCTGTGGCAACAACTTCTTGGCAGTCATCAAACGACAACGTGAAATTCCCCACCGCGAACCGGCACGTGCCGTCCCCCCATTCGAAGCTGCCCGGAGGCTTACATGTTCACACGATGCGAGAACTTCTTGTCCTCGTTTATATGGACGTGACCCTCTTGGATCTTGCCCTCTCACTTCACTATCATCTCTCTCTCCATCTCCATTGAGCTTTCATTTCTCTCAGAGAGAGAGAGAGAGAGAGAGAGAGGGAATCATTCCACAATCTGTCATATTCCTCCTAAAGCTTGAGAGATCAGATCTCGCAAAGCCCACCGAAGACGAGAGCAATGGCTGAAAAGGTGCATATTACATTCCTCATCCTTTCAATTTATCAGGACTCTTTCTAACTGACAGAAAGATTATTGTAACCCACAAATGATCAGCTCTTTTGCATTGTTGCATAAAAAGATAGATTTTTCTCACTCTTCTGGTGGCAAAAAGAGCCATGCTTTGCTCTTCTTTCAGCTTCGTTTTGTTTGCAGAGCACAAAAGATCTTTGCTTGTGCTGTTCACTCACTTTCTCTGTGTTTGTGCGTTTGTGTGTGACTGTGGAGTGTAGAAGGTAAAAATGGTCATCAAGGTTGATCTGGGGTGCGATCGCTGCTACAAGAAGATCAAGAAAGTGATCTGCAAATTCCCTGGTGAGTCTCACCTTGCCTGTGTCAATGGTTGTACTTTTTTTTTTTTTCCTTTTTTCTTTTTTACCACCACAGACTTCATATGACTTCACTGAGGTAATCACAATCGACGATAAATAGAGCTTTCATGCTAAATGTTTTGCAAATTCATAATGAATTAACGACTGTATGTTTGGATTTCTAATCTCGGGCTGTTGTATTTCGTACACGGTAATTCTGTTTCTTCCAAAATTGAAAGTCTCCCACACATTGTTCCCATACTAATTATGCATTTAGGATGAGGACCTTGGTGAATTAGAATCTGTAAGTAGTATTGCTGTAGAAAGGAAAGTTAATGTATCGGTGTTATCGTTTTGAGAACGATAGAAATCCGAGACCAAACGTACGAAGAGAAGCAGAACAAGGTGGAAATCATTGTGGTAAGCTGTTGTCCTGAGAGAATCCTCGAGAAAATAAAAAGCAAAGGCGGAAAAACAGTGGAGAGCATCGAGATGGTCTCCGAGAAGAAAGACGGTGACAAGAAAGACGGCGACAAGAAAGATGGCGGGAAGCCGAAGGAGGCAGAGAAGAAGAAGGATGGGGATAAACCAAAAGAGGTCGAAAAGAAGAAGGACGCACCAGCTGCAGAAAAAACGAAAGAAGGTGAGAAAAAGAAAGACGGAGGAGGAGACAAGCCTAAAGGAGACGGCGACAAGAAGGAACCGCAAGTTCAGAAGTATACAATCGAGCCTGCTTCGGGATATCCCACGTTTTATCCAGGCGGAATGTACTACCAGCCGCCTCAGCCGTATTACCAAGGATACGGTGCCATGCCATACAGTGCCATGCCATACTCTCACGGGGTGCCGGCTTATTACGGTGAGAGCAGTTATGGTGTGAATAGGGGCTATAACACGAACCACCCGGACTACTTCAGTGAAGAGAACCCTGAGTCGTGCACAGTCATGTGATTGGATCACGAATGGGTTAGCGTTGCATGTACATGTTAACTTGCTAAAGGTTTTTATATTTTATCAGTTGTGCTTGGTTGGCGGATCTGTCAAATTCGGTGGATATTTGTATTTGATCATTTGAGACAGTAAAGGAACAGTAAGGTTTGGTGAGAAGGTCGATGATTTTATGATTCTGTTTGCAGAAATAGGATGAGTAGGTGGTTTGGTATTTTGAACAGATTAAACTACCAGTTACCAGTTGTTGAAGTTTTAATCGATGAGGACAGCTGATTCAAATCAAGTCCGTTTGCATAATGGCTATGATAGTGCTGTTCAGATAGATCTAGGAACTTAAAAAAATATATATCAATTGACTTAAAAAGAAGTATCAATGGACAAAACATTTCAGTTGGCAAACTGCAGAATTTGTTACACGCATCGTGTTAGTGACTTCTGTCATGTAAAAGTGAGGCTGCAACAGATCGACGATGAAACTCAACAACTTTGTGAAGCTGATGTCGCAGACCATCCAACTCCTTGTATCTAGCATTTGCTGATAGATGCAGTGATTCAGGCAGGGAGACGTGAGTTCCACATTTTGGATTTACTTTTTGCCAATGATTTTCTAGATAGGGGTGAAGCCAACAGAAAAAACTCAGCATTATCAGCAAGTAATGGCAGGGTGTATTAGTGATGCAAGATAAAGTACGTAAGTACAATCCTCCAGGCAGCCAAACCCCTAATTTCGGGACTGAATTAAATCAGAGGTTGTCAAAGCTCCAGAGTGATCGACGTCGAGATTCTGGAACCTTTCTAAGATTGTGGTAAAATCTTCCCAGCTGATCTTTCCCATTTCCTGTAGCTTGTATACAACAAACTCCGCAGCACTGCAAAAAGAAAGCGCCAGCAAGAAACTCAGACACCTGCTCAAATTAGTTTATTTGCATAATTGAATTTGTAGTAGATGATTAAAATTCACCTGACAACTTTGTCATCATCAAGATCAGCAGCCTCTAAATCGAAGAATGTAAGATTTCGTGTGAGAACCCATTTTGTGAACGATCTTTGCCTGCTTTCTGTGCACAGTTAAGTGAGGTAGAAGAAAAACCGACCCACACAAATGGTACTAGCCAGTATCCAAAACACGGCAATGATTCTGCCACTGGTGGTCGAGAAACTTTGATCTCCATAGCCCAGAGTAGTAATACTAGCACAAACACAATAGAAAGCATCAACAAATTTAAATTTCTCGGTGACCGACATATACATGGTTCCAAGTACAGTGAGGACCACGACATGAACGAGGGAAATGAGAAAATTATATCTGATTTTGTGGGTTTCGACCTCCTTCAGGATTTCAGCCAGACCAACCTTGTCATTCATGTGCGTAGCTCTTACTAGAAGAACTTGCTGCTTTTCAAGAATGTAATCGGCTGCTGTGCCCAGTATCAGCCCACCAAGAGCCATTCCTGCAAAAACATATGTCGAGGCCAGAAGTTTCGCCAATGTGCTACTTGGGACGAGATCTCCCCCACAGTAGTCATGTTAACAACGCAAAAGTAAAGGGCATCAAGTAGACCATTCGTCTTCTTGCCCGAGATTTGGTTCCTCAGGAGAAAGAAACAAAAACTTCCTACACCAAGGTATGCAGCCAAGGCTATTAGGATTTTTCTAAGTGTGGGTTCTTTTGTAGACTTGAAAAGACGAGGTTCAGGGCCATTCTGCTCGGGGAAATTCTCCTTCAGCGGATAATTTCGGCAGTGTCTTCTTCTTTGGACTGCATTGTTCTTGTCCTCAGGATGATTCGAAGCGTCAACTGAATTCCCAATCAAGGATTCTCTGGTATCATCATAGGCCATATCAAATGCTGCAGATTCGTCCTCATTAAGCAGCCTGCATTTTTGGAGCATTCAGCAATCAGTCAAGGGACATTCCATGAATTTTCTGTCGTCTTGTTTATCATCCAGTAGTGTGTGTTCAAACTTCGCCATGAGCTCAAGTTCTTCATACCATAATCTAATGTCCAGTCACTCTATGTGATGCAGAGTGGAAGGTGAAAATTTCGCAGCATTCACTCCCCAATAACCTTAAACTGGCCAGAAACTAGTCTCAGGTTTGTACACTGTGATGATAGAGAGATTTCAATCAATGTTGACCAATACGTACTAGCGGACACAATATTGCAGATGAAACACAGCCGGGCATGTAAATGAATGGATTAACAATTTAACACTGCCAAGAGGGCCTGGACTAAACAAAACTTCATCCATCCTCTAACTCGAATGGCAAGATTAGGAGGACACGAATGGATCTACTCTTTGAAGGGAGACACCAAATATGCAATCACACATGAAAAGAGATTCATGATCTTTTAAGAAACTGATTAATCTGCAACCCATCCCAGAAAGGTCAGATGATCATGAGGAGACTCCAAAAAACAAGAAACATGACATGCATGTCTACTTCTTGGAGCCAAAAATGAGACAGTGAGCTTTGTCTAATTTACCTGACAAAGCGAGTCTATGGAAGAGAGAATGGCTTCACAAAAAGATTCGCATTGGCCCCCATCAGAAACGGGACCGCAAGGTCCAAACTATCCCAAAGTGGAAGCTGAGGACTTACGCCCGCTGTTTCCACGCACCCCATTATTGAACTGCGTTCCCGCATTAGTGCACACGTGAAAAGCATCCTCTAAGGCGCATCTTGGAGGAGATGAATTTCTTGATGTGGAACTGAAAATTCCATTACCAAGTGAAGAAAAGAACCTGCCTTTGAATTGTGAATCCGAAAATGGTAATTTTGGGCCCAAGTGCAAGTCCCGAACATTGTCTCATTCGGCCTCTGTTGGCTGAAGAGGGCCCAACTGAATTTCACGGGATTGCGTCTTCTTTCTTCTTCTTCTTTTTCCCTGGAAAACGAAAGCAATTTCTCTAACCCTATCTATTTTCTTCGACGCGGAACCAATGATATTAAACTAAAAACTCCACTGTATCACAATGCGAAACTCTTGATTTGGAGGGTGAGAAGAAGTTGAGTGATGAGCAAGTGGACGCATAGAGGTAGAGGCTCTTATGGTGGTCGAAGTGATAAAGGGGTGGGAAGTGAAGAAGTACAAAGGGTAAGCTAGCTGCTTTCAAAGGTGCTTGTTTTCTCAATTTTCCTTAACATTCAACCAAATATGTAAAAATTTCTAGTTTGATTTAGGTGAGACTTTTATTATCATACTGCTATCGAGTCAATTTTCGGGACATGACCATTGGCAATTGCATATAACGTATGTTTTGGAGTGATGTGATTGTCCAATATGGACTCTTGATGATCACATGAAAATTGTTAAGGTCTTATTGTTTATCGAATTCCTATGTAGTTTACAGGGTGCTTGAATAACATCACTTCTAGCTAGGTAACCATGATTTCCCAATTCCCCCACACTAAAATGGTTTTCCATTGCGTCAACCACGGCAAATTGATCAAATTGGTAGTCGAGAAGGTCATGGAAAGGTTGAAATCAAAGAATAGATCGGTGACTAACATAACATATAGCTGGAATTTGGGAGAAGTTGTCCAAAAAGTCTTAAATCTATTGTACTTTTGTCAATTCAATCTTCAATATTTTAATCTTGCAATTGAGTCACAAACATTTTCACTTCTTACTAATTCAGTCCTAAACCTTCTCACTTTCTACTAATTAAGTTCATTTGATTAATTTTGGCTAGAAATTGTTAATGTGGACTATTGGTGCTAACATGGCACTTTTTAATAGAATTATTTATTTTTTATTTTATTCGTCTTCTTGTTTTTTTTTTTTTTTTTGGCTTTGTTTTTAAAGGTTTGGATCTAGGGCTAGCCAGGGTTGCCAGCCAACACTCACTAGCCACAAACGAGGGCCATCGACCTACGCCAGCCACATGCAAGGGTCGGTTGACCCTCGCCAACTCTGAGTAAAGGCCATAACACCCTAACAAACAAAAGCAAAGGGTGAAAGCGAGGGCGCATGAGCCCTCACCTAGAAAAGACGAGGGCCGCGACGCCCTCACCAGATATGGCCAAGTGAGGGCTTGGCGCCAACCCCACGCGAGGGCGGCAACCTCGCTTGGGGCCCTCGCCTAGCTAGATCTAGTGAGGGTGTCGTGGCCCTAGCCGTTTCTAGGCAAGGGCTCGCGTGCCCTCACTTTCGGGAAAGAGGGTCACTAACCCTAGATCCAAAAACCAAAAAAAAAAAAAAAAAAACAAAAAAATAATAAAATAATAAAATAATAAAATATTCAAAATATCATTAAAAATGTATCACGTCAGCGCCAGTCATCCACATTAGCAATTTCTGGCTAAAATTGGCCAATGGACTCAATTGGCAATAAGTTAAAAAGTTTATGACCGAATTGACAAAATTAATATATTTAGGACTAATAGGTTTAGGACTTTTTGGATAATTTTCCAATAAAATTTGTGATTGAGTTGTACCAATAAGCGAATTGTTAGATGTCAACTTTGGCGGCATGCAATGTGTGGCTCATTCAAATTCATGGCACGGGGTATATCAACGAGATGACTTTTGCCAAGGTCATCTTTAATCAACTCTCCTCATTATGGAAAAGTGTTGTTGTTTCCTTGAACATGTTTGAGTGAAATTGTCAAGAGCTGATGGCTTAGTTGAGTTGCAAAAAAAGCTATTATCCAAAATCGGCCTTCATGCAAGAACAAGGAGCACTGAGAAAATTGATTATTAAATGAAGAGAATTGGAGAAGCATTTTGTAATAAGATAGTCCTCATTGTACTTGATGATATTGATAACGGCGAGCAAGTTGAGAAATTACATAGAAAGAGCACTTTGTATTCAGGATCTAGAATATTGATTACAACTAAAAAAAAAAAATAGATGTTTTGCGCATCAATAGTATAAAGTATCAACTTTTAAATTATGCAATGGAGTTGAGGAGTACTTGTCATGCACTTGAGCTTTTCAAGAGGCACATGTTTAACAGGGACTCTCCTACAAATGATTACGATGATCTTTCCAGAAAAATGGTATTTGCTACTGGGAGACTTTTATTGGCTCTTGAAATAACTCGCTCATTCCTCTACCACAAGGCACAAACTATGGAAAGAGACATTGGCCACGTTAAGAAAAGCACCAAACAAAATGTTTTTCAAAAGTTGAAGATTAGCTATGGTGCCTTAACTTTCAGGCAACAACAAATTTTGCTTGATATTGCTTGCTTTTCCGTTGGTGAGGATAAGACGAAAGCAATTTTTATGTGGGAAGAAGGGAAAATTGTCCAAAAAGTCCTAAACCTATTGCAATTTTGCCAATTCAGTCATAAACCTTTTAACTTTGCCAATTGAGTCCTAAACATTTTCACTTCTTACCGATTGAGTCCATCCGGCCAATTTTGGCTGGAAAATACTAACTTGGACGCCAGCGGTGCCACGTAGGACTGCCGGCGCGACGTGGACAATTTTTTTATAATATTTTAATATTTTTTAAAAAATTTTGAATTTTTTTGAATTTTTTTTTTATATTTTCTGTTTTTTCCTCTCTTTTTTTTTTTTTTTTTTTGCCCTTTTCCGGTGGCCGGCCACTAGCCACAGGCGACGGTCGGCCACCGGCTACAGCCGGCTGGCTGGCCTCGCTCGCCACAGGCGAGGCCTGGCCAGGCGACGGTGACGCCAAGCGAGGCCGCCCTGGCCCCGACGAGGGCCGGCCTCGCCAGATCTGGCAAGGGGAGCCCTCGTCGGGGCTCACCCTCGCCCCTGGCTGGGCGAGCGATGGCTGGCCACCGACCACAAGTCGACGCCCGCCCGGCCAGGGGCGAGGGCCGGCCCTCGCCGAGGCGAGCGTCGGCCTCACCTAGAATAGATCTGGCGTCGGCCTGTGGCCGGTGGCCAGCCATCGCCCGCCCGGCCAGGGGCGAGGCTGACACTCTCCTAGGTGAGGGCGAGCCCCGGCGAGGGCTCCCCTCACCCGACGTCGCCGTCACCCAACCGGGCCTTGCCTGTGGTGGGTGAGGCCAGCCAGCCGGCTGTGGCCAATGGCCGATGGCCAGCCACCGGAAAAGGCCAAAAAGAAAAAGAAAAAAAAAAAGGAAAAAACAGAAAATTTAAAAAAAAAAAATTTAAAAATTTAAAATATATTAAAATATTATTACAAATTGTCCACGTCAACGCCGGCAGTCTTATGTGACACCGCCGGCGTCCACGTCAGCATTTTCCGGCCAAAATTGGCTAGATAGACTCAATTGGCAAAGTTAAAAGGTTTATGACTGAATTGGCAAAACTACAATAGGTTTAGGACTTTTTGGACAATTTTCCCGTGGGAAGAATGTAAGTTTTCCTTTAATACTAGAATTGATGTCCTCATTAGTATGTCTTTGTGAAAGATTGAGGAGAATAATTGATTTTGGATGCATGATAAAATCAGAGATCTTGAAAGGAATATTGCTGGGCAGGAAAATTTAATGAATCTAGAAGAGCGAAGTAGGATACGGTAATACAACGGAGCAAGCACTTCTATTTATGGGCTGTTATTAACCGACTTTCCCATCTCTCCAGACAATTCCAATACAAATATCTCTGACATTAATTATTACACTAAAACTTGCTCGATGAAGAAAGGACTAAATTATTCCGGAATTTTCTAGGCCAAGAGAGAAAGATCTGGAGAATGGAGAGAAAGTGGCGGTGCTCTCTTCAACATTGAATTCTACACAATTCTTGCTCTCATTTGCAGATGAAGAGAAATGTTCAAGAATTAAAGTTTAATCTACGCAAAAGTTATCCAAAGGTCGCTATTGAAACTACAGAACATAACCAAGATGGATTTGTTGGAGTCATCCTCCTCCAACGTCTAAGCCAATGGATTTGTTGAATTTATATACAATGACTTCACGGATGATTTGAAACTACATAACATAATCAAGTCCAGTTGCATGATGGCTATGATCGTGCTGTTCAGATAGATTTAGGAACTAAAAATCATCAATGGACAAAACATTTCAGTTGGCAAACTGCAAACTTTGTTACACGCACCTTAATAGCGAATTCTTACACGTAAAAGTGAGGCTGCAAACAAATCGACGATGAAATTTAACAATTTTGTGAAGCTGACATTGCAATAGTACTTGGCAAATTACAGCATGACAATCTAACATCTACTGCTAGATGCAACTATAAGAATTTTCCTAATGTATATTACAATTAATTAATATTGTAATTTACCGTTTATGAGGTTGGTCTAAGGTGAGGTAGAATATTTCTTAATTAGTCTAATATGGGGTTAGCTAGTATGGGCCGAGTTAAACCTGGCCAGTAATGAAAATCCCTGGTTGGAAACTCTATAAATAATGCTCAAGTATCTCCTCTAATCATAATTATCACATTTATCCTCACAAAAGAAGCGTTTACCTAACGCTAAAGGGTGAGGGGCCGTCTCATTGAGCCAGTGATATAGAGGGTAATAGAGGATAAGTTCTTGAGTTTGGATCGTCGTTATTCCGTATCAAGAACGGTGGTCCAAATCAAGTGTGTAAATCTATTTACATAATTATATGTGTTCTTGTTTTTAATTATAGAGATCTTGGGTTGCGCTTTCGCGTCTTACAGCAACAATTCAGGCATTGATACATGAGTTCCACATTTTGGGGAGACATTCACTAATGGTTGAAGCTAACAGGAAAAACTTCCAGCATTATCAGCAAGTAACGGCGGCGCATATGAGTGATACAAGACTAATGTAAGTATAACCCTTGGAAACAACCAGTAAAATCCCCCTAATTTCCGGCCTGAACTAAATCAGATGCTGTCAAAGCTCCAGAGTGATCGACGTCAAGATTCCGGAACCTTTCCAAGATAGCCGTAACATCTTCCTGGCTGATCTTTCCCATTTCCTGTATCTTGTATACGACAAACTCTGCAGTGCTGCAAAAAGAAAGAGCCAGCAAGAAACTCAGATATTTGCTCAAATTAGTTTATTTGCATAATTGAATTTGTAGATGATTAAAATTTGCCGGACAACTTTGTCATGATCTAGATCTGCTGCCTCTAAATCCGACCTCGTAATATTTCGTGTCAGAACCCATTTTACGAATGATCGCTGCCTGCTTTCTGTGTACAGTTCAGCAAGGTAGAAAAAAAACCGAGCCACACAAATGGTACTAGCCAGTATCCAAAACACGGCAAAGATTCTGCCACCGGTGGTTAAGAAACTTTTATCTCCATAGCCCAGAGTACTAATAGTCACGCAAACACAATAGAAAGCATCGACAAATTTAAATTTCTCAATGACCGATAAAAACACGGTTCCAAGTACAGTAAGGACCACGACAAGAACGAGGGAAGTGAGAAAATTATATCTGATTTTGTGGGATTCGACCTCCTTCAGGATTTCGGCCTGACCAACCCTTTCATTGATGTGCATAGCTCTTACTAAAAGAACTTGCTGCTTTTCAAGAATGTAATCGGCCGCTTTGCCTAGGATCAGCCCATTAAGAGCCATTCCTGCGAAAACATATGTCGAGGCTAGAAGTTTCGCCAATGTGCTACTTGGGACGAGATCTCCATATCCCACAGTAGTCATGGTAACAACACAAAAGTAAAGGGCATCGAGTAGACCATTCGTCTTCTTGCCCGAGATTTGGTTCCTCAGGAGAAAGAAACAAAAGCTTCCTACACCAAGGATTGCAGCCAAAATTATGAAGATTTTAAAAAATGTGGGTCCTTTAGTAGCCTCGGGAAGATGAGGTTCGGTGCCATTCAGATCAGGGAAACTATCCACTGAAGGCAAATTGCGGCGGTGTCTTCTTCTTTGAACTGCATTGCTATTGTCCTTGGGATGATTCGAAGCGTCAACTGAATTCCCAATCCAGGATTCTCTGGTATCTTCATTGGCCATATCCAATGGTGCAGATTTGTCCTCTTTTAAGCAGCCTGCATTTTTCGAGCATTCAACAATCAGTCAAGGACATTCCATGAATTTTCTGTTGTCTTGTTTACCGTCCGGTTGTGTTCAAACTTTGCCATGGGCTCAAGTTCCCAGTACTGTTCACTCCGAAATAACCTTAAACTGGCAATTCTCTTTGATTATGAAACAAATCTCAGGCTTGTACATTGTGATAAAAGAGAGTCTCTGTTTCCCTCTAGACATTGCTTTTCTTTTTTTATCAAGACCAAGGACAATTTCAATCAATGTTGACCAATACCTACTAGCGTAAACAATATTGCAGATGAAACACAGCCAAGCATGTAAATGAATGGATTAGACAATGCCAATAAGGCCTGGACTAAACGGAAAATTCATCCATTCATGAATGGATCTCTACTTTGAAGCGAGACACCAACCATGCAGTTACACAAAAGAAGAGATTGATGATCTTTTTAAACACTGATTGATCTTGCAAAACATCCCTGAAAGGTCAGATGATCACGAGGAAAACAAGAAAACACGACATGCATGTCTACGTCTTGGAGCTGAAAATGAAACGGTTGGCCTTGTCTAATTTACCTGACAAAGCAGCTCATGGAAGAGAAAATGGCTTCACAAAAGATTTGCATTACACCTATCAGAAAAGGACCGCAAGCTCCAAACTTTCCCAAAGAAAAAAGCTGAGGAGCTACGCCCGTTGTCTCCACGCACCCCATTATTGAACTGTGTTCCCGCATCAGTGCACCTGTGAAAAGCATCCTCCTAGGAGCATCTCGGAGGAGAATGAATTCCTTGATGTGGGACTGAAATTCCATTGCCAAATGATGTAAAGAACCTGCCTTTGAACAGCGAATCTGAAAATGGTATTTTGGGCCCAAGTGCGAGTCCCGAACATTGTCTCATTAGGCCTTTCTTGGCTGAAAAGGGCCCAACTGAATTTCGCGGGTTTGCATTTTCTTTCTTTTTTTCTTTCCCGGAAAATGAACTCCTTGTGCTTAGGTTTTTTTGTCTAATACTAATGTGGAAATATTTAATTGATAAGACAAATGGGGCCTAAAAAAATTTAAACTCAAGATTCCTAACTCTGATATCATGTAAAATTTTGTGAGATCACTTCTAGTTGTGTTAAAAGCTTAAACTGTTTAATGAATATGTGATATATTATTAAAATATCCTAACAGAAGTGAAGAAGTATAAAGGACAAGCTAGCTACTTTCAAAGATGCTTGTTTCCCCAATTTGCCTTAACACTTAATCATAGATGTAAAAATTTCTGGTCTGATTGAGATGAAACTTTTATTATAGTAAACTAAATGATGAATGGACGCTATGTTTATTAAAAACTGTAATGGGGGAATAATGATATTGATAGCTATGGAGCTACACTGATATTGATTGTGGGCAGTGGGAGAAAAAGAAATGGGTTAATGAAGTGTGATGCAAATTCTCATCTGATCATTTAATTTTCTCCACTTGAATACTCCATGTTAACTTTTATAGCATAACTCGAACATATGTATATCTACGTTATTAATATAATCCCAAGATCACTAATCTCATGTTGGAATCTAAGTAAAATTCCGGGACATGACCATTGCTGAGCACAAAACTAATGTTTTGTAGTGACTTGATTGTCTGATATGGACCCTTAGACGATCATATGTAAATTGTTAAGGTCCTATTGTTTATCGATTGCAATGCAGTTCATGTGGTGCTTGAATAACATCACTTCTAGCTAGGCAATCATGTCTAGCTAGGCAATCATGATTTCCAAAAACTAAAATGGTTTTTCATTGTGTCAACCATGGAGAACTGATCAAATTGGTAGTTTAATAGGTCATGAAAAGGTTGGAATCAAAGAATAGATTGATGGATGAACATATAGTTGGAATTTATCATCAAGCTGTAGCAATAAATGAATTATTAGATGTCAACTCTTGCGGTGTTCGGCTCATTCAAATTCATGACATGGGGTAATCAGTGAGACAACTCTTGTCAAGATCGTCTTTCGTCAACTCTCTTCTCATTGAAGCATAATTGTCAAGAATTGATGGCTTAGTTGAGTTGCAAAAAAGTTAATATCTAAAATTGGCGTTCATGTAGGAACAAGAAGCATTGGTGAAATTGGTTATGGAATAAAATGGATTGGAGAAGTCCTCTGTAATAAGAAAATCCTGATTGTATTTGATGACGTTGATAGCAACAACCAAGAGAAATTAGGTGGAAAGAGTACTTTGTATTCAGGATCTAAAATATTGATTACAATTGGAAATAAAGATGTTTTGTGCATCAATAACCTAAAGTATCAAATTTTAAATTATGCAATGAAGGTGATAAGTACTAATCATGCACTTGAGCTTTTCAAGAGGCATGCATTTAACATAGACTCTTCTACAAAAGATTATAAAGATCTTTCGAGAAAAGTCATATTTAATACAGGAGAATTCCATTGGCCCATGAAGTAACTAGTTTGTTCCTCTCCCACAAAACACAAACTATGAAAAGAGAAATTGGACAAGTTAAGAAAAGCACCACACATAATGTTTTTCAAAAGTTGAAGATTAGCTATGATGCCTTAATTTTCGGGTAACAACAAATTTTGCTCAATATCGCATGCTTTTTCATTGGTGAGGATAAGATAAAAGCAATGTACATGTGTGAAGATTGTAACTGTCACGCCCCGATCCTTGAGCGAGTGCCCATCCCTCTCTGGTCGATAAATTTTGCGACTTCTTAGGATGAGTCACCCACTTTTTCTTTTTATTGCACATGCGAAAGCGAGTAATAAATCCTCTGACAGTAACCATCTCGGGATAGAAAAGTAGGACAACAGATTCACAAACAAACATACTTTTATAAACATACTGAGTTATATACAAAAGTCTACACCCAAAAGATTACAAAAGATTGACTCTCGAAAAGAGGCTATCCTATCAAACCTACACTTCAAGTTACCTCAGCTCAGCTCCAGGTCTTCCACCCTACGATCTTGAACATTTAAGCCCACAACGGGGTGAGATATAAATCTTAGCGAGTTCACGCTTTAAACCCCGATTAGGAGGGAAATACGCCTAGAAACGTCCTAACCACACAATCACACAACCATAGGGACTTACCTCATCTCAGATCCACCCTGCAAGTCAGCACAATTCATATCACAGACAGTCATAAAGACATGAGCAGCAATTAAGCTCATCAATAGGAACGTCATACTCAACTATAATAAAGCACAATGGTCCTGATTATAGGGCCAAATTATTATGACACGTCACATACCGTGCCGCACAATTTTGTCCCATAATCCGGCGCTTTCAACTCAAAAAATTATTCATTCTTAGTTTTGATCTCGGCATATAGCATGGTCTACTCTCTATTCAGCGGTCTTCTGGCATTGCTAGGCTACGTCTCATACCATTGAGCACGGCTACATCTTTCATAGACGGCTTTCCCGAAGGAGCATGTGTCCAGAATCTACTATGGCCGGCTTCCCGTTGTCTAAGGGCGTCCCATATAGGGGTTACCGTCCAGCTTAATAGCCCGGGACGGGTTTTCTTAACCAAAACACAACCACTCAATCTTGGCCCAAGACACTGTGCATTACATTCAAATACCTCAATTAAAATGGTGAACTTGGCCTATTTTTTTTTTTTTTTTTTTGATGACCTAGGAAACCCCGAAAGCCGACAGCCGGCGAGAAGAACTTGGGGCTGACGCAAGCTGGCCACCACACTCACATCGGCGATTAAGTCACCAAGTAACGCCGCTAGGATTCGAACTTGGCACCTTTCATGAGAGGCACCAAGCTTGAGCCAATGACGCCACCGCAGTGGGTGGTAACTTGGCCTATTTTCTTCGTATTAGAAATACACGATAAAATAGTCGTGTGTGAGTACATGGTCAATTCACCCTAGAAAAAAGTGATATCTTCCAATTTAAAATCTCACTATTTTATATAGTATATAAAACCATTTTTGGTGTTAAAATCCGACACCCGGGATTTTCTGAATAAATATTGAAATTCACAATTTTTGGAATAAAAGACCAAAAATCCAATCAGCACTTAATTTGCATAAATTAACATTCAATTGAAAAAATTAACCACACCATTACAATCAAGCACGAAATTAGGTCACCAAATATCCCGATCCCCTAATTTTTGAAAAATATTTAATAATTAAATAATTACTGAAATTAATTAAATAAATCAATTTAAATACCGAAATTACTAAATTAAATACCGAAACGAAATTTTAAAAATTCCCGAACCTATCTAGATAAATAGCACAACTATTCTAGTCCCTAATCTATCCGTTCTAACCACCTAACATGCATAAATTATTAATTAAATCACTAATCTAATCTAACTAACCATCTAATCCCTAATTAAATTAAACTAAACACCCATTAAACATCATTAGCCTACTAAGAAGAGTTTAGTGCATAAACTCACCGGTTTAATGCGAAAACCGGTTCACCGCGACGGCAGCCGAAACTCGAGATTGCAGCGGCGCCAACGGGCTCGGACCGGGCCTAAAATCGGCCCAATAAATCTCAGCCCAAGCTGAGATTTGTTCTTGATTTGGGCTGGACCCAAGTTGGGCTGAGCTTGCTACACTTGCTGGACTGAACTAAGCTAGTGGACTGATTGTCGGGCTGAGCTCGCGGGCTGAAATCCACTAGACTGCTCTGGGCTCGTGAAAAATTCACTGGGCTGCTGCTTCGGGCTAGCAAATGGTAGACGGAGGGAGAGAGACGAGCTGGCAGCTGGCAACGACAGCTGCTTCAGTGGATCTCGCGTAGAGTTCGTAGATGCGGGGGTTAACGAAGGGCTTCTGCTGGGCTCTTTGGTTGACCAGGCGTGGGGACTTCGATGGAACTGCAGCAGGAGAGAGAGAGAGAGCTTCGGTTGACTCTGCTGGTGGCTAAACGTGGCAGATCTGGGAGAAATTGGTGGAGGGCGTGAGCTGGCTATCAAAGGTGAAGCGGTGAAGATGGGAATGATGATGGCCTGAACGACTTCGTGGATGGAGATGGTGCGGTTTGCTGTAAAGGAGAAAAACGGTGGAGTTGAATTACGGGCGTGGGGACTGATTTGGTGGGGACTGAAGCCGCGTGGGCATTGCTGGCAGGGGAAATCGAAGGGGATGAAGGAGGGGTCGAGCTTCACGGGAAAAGAAATGAAGATGGCAGAAGTGGTAAAGGAAAGAGGCAGGCCGCTAGCGTGGTCGAGAAGTTGAGGGAGAGGAAGGAAAAATCAAAAGAAAATATCCCAAAAAATTTAATGCTTGGTCCCCCTTTAGCCTCCAACCTTATCCCTTTTATCCCCAATACTTTCTTGCTAAGAATTTCTCTAAATTAACCAATTTTAAAGCCAAAATTCCAACCAACAAACCGGCCTCCAAATTTACCTAATAGAACTTCAATTTCTTTGCAATTCTCTCCTAATCGACGTCTAAATTTGCCAAGAAAAAAACCCATAAAATTTCTGCCAGTCCCCTTCGCCAATTAGCTCGGTAAAGAGGCCAAAAACTCCTTTAATTTGGCCAATCCGAATTTCCATTAATTTCCAAAACGTCCGAATCGATTTTCCATAAAAATCTTGGAATCTCCGAAAATGCTTTGGAGGATGAGTTAACATTCATAAAATGAATTGTGACACGACGTAACTTTCAATTTCGAAATCAAGTTCAATTTCGCGATTAATTTCAATCTCGACACAATTTTAGCGCGTCCTAATCTACCGGTAGCTTTTAGGAATTTTTAATGCAATTGACCCGTGGTCGATTATTTTCGAGCCACAACGTACATTTTCAACACATTGGTGACTCTCGGTTGTCGTAAAATCTCGAGATTTCAAATACAGACACGGGGTACAAAAATGACAGAAGAATCGGTCTAGTGCCGTTCGATATAAATTTTGCAATTAGGTAAAATCAACCATGCACTAATCACACACCTCTATCGAATCGACCTATCTCTGGTCTCTAATCGATTTTGACGATGCCGTAATGACCCTTACAGATTAACACGGTCAGAAGTCGATTCCGAGTCAAATTCTCAAGATTATTGCATTTAAATTCCTTAACGGCTTCACCCGATAGGCTAATTAACTCGTGAATGGCCAACTCAGAGAAAAAGGCTATAGGCACGTCAATGAAAGGCCAATTTCATCTTATCGAAATCGGATTTAAAAATCAAGATGTCATAGTAACTTATCCTCCAATATTGAAATTGATGTCCTCATTAGCATATCTTTAATAAAGATTGGGGGAGAACAATCGGTTTTGATGTATTATCAAATTAGAGATCTTGCAAGGAAATTGCTCATCAGGAAAATTCAATGAATCTCAAGGGAGGAGTAAGATATGGAAATACAGGAGAGCAAGCCCTCCCATTTATGGGGTGTAATTAAGCGACTTTCCCATCTCCAATACAAATATCTCTAACAGTAATTATTACGCTACAACTTGCTTGGATGAAGAAAGGACTAAATTATTCTAGAATTATCTAGGCCAAAGAGAGAGATCTGGAGAATGGAGAGACAGCGAGCATCAACATTGAATTCTACTCATTTCTTGCTCTCATTTGCAGATGAAGATAAATGTTCAAACAATCCTAAGGACGCTATTGAAACCGCAAGAGATTGGAAGGTTGGGATATCTTAGGCACCTCAAATTAAATGAACGAACCTTCATCGATAACTTAGCGAATCATCTTACCGAATTAAGATGGATTTTTGGAGTCGTCCTTCTCCAACGTCTAAGCCAACCGATATGCACTTAAAGAATGTGGTCATTCATGAATTTATATACAATAACTTCATAGATGATTCGAAACTACATAACATAATCAAGTCCATTTGAATGATGGCTATGATCGTGCTGTTCAGATAGATTTAGGAACTTAAAATCATCGATGGACAAAACTTTTCAGTTGGCAAATTGCAAACTTAGTTACACGCACCTTGGTAGCAAATTCTGTCATATAAAAGTGAGACTCCAACAGATCGACGATGAAATTCAACAATTTTGTGAAGCTGATGTCGCAGACCATCTGACTAATGGTACTTGGCAAATTGCAGCATGACGATCTAGCATCTAGCATCTGCTGCTAGATGCAACGATTCGGGCAGGGATACATGACTTTCACATTTTGGAATTACTTTTTGCAAGTTATTTTATAGATAGGAGAGACATTCACTCATGGTTGAAGCCAACAGAAAAAACTTTAGCAATATCAGCAAGTAACAGCGGTGCGTATGAGTAATACAAGACTAAAGTATGTAAGTATAATCCTCGGAAACAAGCAGCAAAACCTCCCCTAACTTCGGGCCTGAACTAAATCAGACGTTGTCAAAGTTCCAGAATGATCGACGTCAAGATTCCGGAACCTTTCCAAGATAGCCGTAACATCTTCCCGGCTGATCTTTCCCATTTCCTGTATCTTGTATACGATGAACTCCGCAGCACTGCAAAAAGAAAGCGCCAGCAAGGAACTCAGACATTTGCTCAAATTAGTTATTTGCATAATTGAATTTGTAGTAGATGATTAAAATTTACCTGACAACATTGTCATGATCAAGATCTGCTGCCTCTAAATCCGAGCACGTAATATTTCGTGTGAGAACCCATTTTACGAATGATCTTTGCCTGCTTTCTGTGTACATTTCAGCAAGGTAGAAAAAAAACTGAGCCACACAAATGGTACTGGCCAGTATCCAAAACACGGCAAAGATTCTACCGCCGGTGGTCGAGAAACTTTCATCTCCATAGCCCAGAGTAGTAATAGTGGCGCAAACACAATAGAAAGCATCAATGAATTTAAAATTCTCGACGACCGACAAAAACACGGTTCCCAGTACCGTAAGGACCACGAGAAGAACAAGGGAAGTGAGAAATTTATATTTGATTTTCTGGGCTTCCATCTCCTTCAGGATTTCGGCTGGACCAACCTTTTCATTCAAGTGCATAGCTCTTACTAAAATAACTTCCTGCTTTTCAAGAATGTAATCAGCCGCTTTGCTTAGGATCAGGCCGCCAAGAGCCATTCCTGCGAAAACATATGTTGAGGCGAGAAGTTTTGCCAATGTGCTACTTGGGACGAGATCTCCATATCCCACAGTAGTCATGGTGACGACGCAAAAGTAAAGGGCATCAAGTAGACCATTCGTCTTCTTGCCCGTGATTTGGTTCCCCAGAAGAAAGAAGCAAAAGCTTCCCACGCCGAGGTATGCAGCCAAAACTATTAGGATTTTTTTAAATGTGGGTCCTTTTGTAGACTCGAGAAGATGAGGTTCCGTGCCATTCTGCTCGGGGAAATTATCCACTGAAGGAGAATTTCGGCGGTGTCTTCTTCTTTGGACTGCATTGCTCTTGTCCTGGGGATGATTCGAAGCATCAACTGAATTCCCAATCAAGGATTCTCTGGTATCATCATAGGCCATTTCAAATGCTGTAGATTCGTCCTCTTTAAGCAGCCTGCATTCTTGGAGCATTCAGCAATCGGTCCGGTAGTGCGTGTGTTCAAACTTCACCATGACCTTAAGTTCCCCATTCCATGATCTAACGTCTGGTCATTCTCTGTGATGCAGAGTGAAAGGTGAATATTTCCCAGCTTTCACTCCCAAAAATCCTTAAACTGGCGATCCTCTTCGACCTCATGAAACAGATCTCAGGCTTATAAACTGTGATAAGAGAGAAACGTTTTCCCTTTAGACATTGCCTTTTTTATGAAGACCAAGGACAATTTCAATCAACGTGGACCAATACGTACTAGCATAGACAATATTGCAGATGAAACACGGCCAAGCATGTAAATGAATGGATTTAAGCAACGCCAATAAGGCCTGACCTAAACACAGATCATCTATTCATAAATGGATCTCTACTTTGACAGGAGACACCAAATATGCAATCACATATAAGAAGAGATTCGTGATCGTTTTAAACACCATTTAATCTGCAACACATCCCTGAAAAGGTCAGATGATCATGAGGGAAGCTCAAAAAGGATGCACATAAAACAAGAAAACATGGGAGATTCATGGCAAAGCCTTATATGCATGCCCTCGTCTTGGAGCTGACAAACGGTTTTGTCCAATTCACCTGAGAGAAAGAGAGCTCATAAAAGAGAGAATGGCTTCCCAAAAGATTGCATGGCCCCCTTCAAGCAATGTAAAAGGACCGCAAGATCCAAACTTTCCGAAAGAGGAAGATAAAGGGTTACGCCCGTTGTTGTGTCCGCGCACCCATCATTGAACTGCGTTCCGGCATTAATGCTCACGTGAAATTCGGTGAAGGGAAGCGTCCTTTCAGGCACGTCTTGGGAGGAGACGAAGAATCCCTTGATGTGGAATTGAAAAATTCAACTACAGAATGACGAAAAGATCCTGCCTTTCGACCTGCGAAATCTGAAAAATGGCAATTTGGGCCCAAGGACGAGTTTCAAACATTGTCTCATTCGGCCTTTCTTGGCTGCAAAGGGCCCAACTGCATTTCACGGGTTGGTCTTGTTGGCCGTCCAAGCGGCTTCCGAGGAACGACGTAGCTAGAAAATTGAACATGTAAGAGGAGAATACGAAGATCTGTATACCTTATTTGGAATCTATCGTTCTTTATGCGGAATGACGACAGTCCAACAGCAATCCAAGCCTTTAACGCTGAAGATCTTCTCTTCTATGACCCTCAGTTCCTGGCTCGATAAGATCACTACTCACAGCTTGCCTTATGTGAGGTGAGAAACTTCATGGAAGAATGAGGGCTAGAGGGGGACCTTAACGTTATTTATAGAGTTTTGGACAGACCCTCTCATCACGAGCCGAGCTCAACTCGACTCACACAATACCAGGCCTATATTTGACCATTAAAAAAATCTTATACCTTACCTTATTAGACCAACTTCGTAAAACAATAATTACAATCTCAACTAATGTAGTCCACATAAAGAAAACTTTTACTAGTCTTTCCTTTCTCCTTTTTTTCTCGGAAAACGAAAGAAAATCCGCTGATCAAGTTGGGAACCTTGGAGAGAGAAGAAGAGAGGAGAAAATGAGGCTGGTGAAGAAGCAAGCAGCAGACAGAGCAGCTAGGTTTCACTTCTACATCTAATTCTCTAGTTTTATTATCTCTTAGCATATCCCGTTTGTGCAAATATCACTTTCACTGCTCAAAAGAGAGCAGCCATTTCAAGGTTAGCTCGAAGTCCTTTTTCCCTTACAGGTTGTGCTACGGCTTAGTTTGTTGTTCTAAGGAAAGGATTGAAAAAAAGAACTGATCTTGACAAGGTTATACCATCGCACCGTTGCTTGTAGCTTTTGACAACTTCGACATCTGCTTCTTGGATCACTTGGGTATTGATATTTCTGTATTGAGAACTGGGTAGTGCTAGTATTTGATAGTTTTGTATTATGACATCATTGTCATCGAAGAACATATGGATACAGCGGCAGCAATGCCCTTGTGGGGATTGGAAATGCTTCGTTGCGTATGAAGGCGATAATGAAGAGGCCACGGTTGCTTCCCAGTTGGCAAAAGCAAAAGCGGGGTCAGCTGAGGCTATAGTAGTCCCGTATGTGGGAATGGTGTTCAAGAGCGATGACGACGCATTTGAGTACTACAGCAACTTCGCGAGGAAGAGTGGTTTCTCTGTTAGGAAAGAGCGCTAGAGATTGAGCCCTCAGTTGGGTATTTACAAGCGCGACTTCGTTTGTTATCGGTCCAGGTTCGCTTCTGTGAGGAAGAAGCCTAGTGGGGAGCACCATAGGGATCGGAAATCCATCCAGTGCGGCTGTGATGCGAAGATGTACTTGTCCAAGGAGGTTGTGGAAGGCGTTTCGCAGTGGTGTGTTGTGCAATTCAGTAATGTTCACAATCATGAGCTGCTGGAAGACAACCAGGTCTGTCTCTTGGCCGCTTACAGAAAGATTCATGCAGCTGATCAAGAGCGGATTCTTTTGCTATCTAAAGCTGGTTTTCCGATTCATTGCATAGTGAAGGTCTTGGAATTAGAAAAGGGGATTCAAGGTGGACAATTGCCATTCTTGGAGAGGGATGTTAGGAACTTTATTCAGAACAGGAAGAAAGTTGTTCAAGAAAATGATGCTTTGCTCAATGAGAAGAGAGAAAACGATATAATGGAACTTCTTGAGGCCTGCAAGGCCTCGAAGGAGGCAGATGAAGGCTTTAGCTATGTTTATAGCGTGGATGACAATGACAAACTTAAGCACATCACTTGGTCATACAGCGATTCAGTTAATGCATATACCACGTTCGGTGATGTGGTGCATTTTGACACGTCATACCGATCAATCACTTATGGTATGTTGTTTGGGGCATGGTTTGGCATTGACAACAATGGCAGAATGATCATTTTTGGATGTGTTCTGTTGCAGGATGAGGCGCCACAATCATTTGCTTGGGCTTTACAGGTTTATCTCTCTGTCCCTCTAGATAGATCCATATCTTGATCCATATCTTGTCCTCTACATTTCCTCATGATGATGTTTCTCTCCCTGGATACAGATGTTTGTCTGGTTTATGAGAGGAAGAAGTCCTCAAACAATCTTAACTGATCTAGACCCAGGCCTCAGAGATGCAGTTAGGGGCGAACTACCAAACACCAAACACATCACTTGTAAATGGAATATTTCGCCCAAGTTATCAAGTTGGTTCTCTGTTCCACTTGGATCTCAATATGCAGAATTCAGATCTGAGTTTGATGCGTTGCATTATGTAGAGAATACAGAAGATTTTGGGTTAAGATGGAATGAAATGGTTTCTCAGTTTGGACTGAGTTCAGATAAACGCATTGCTTTACTTTATTCAATTCGGAATTCTTGGGCATTGTGCTATACGAGGGGTCACTTTCTTGCTCGAATGACAACTGCTGCATTTTTTAGATCTGTAGATTCATTCCTGAAAGGAATCTTCAGCCCAAATGCATGCTTGCGTAGTTTTTTTGACCAGGTATAGCACTTGAAGGTTTTGTCCACTCTGTGACCTTATATTCCATTTGATTTCCTTTTCTTCCCTCATCTTAATGTAGAGTTTTTGGTTTTGGTTTTGGTTTTGGTTTTGGTTTTTTTTTTTTTTTTTTTCAGGTAGGAATATCGGCTACTTTCCAAAACCATTCACACCATGAAATGCAGTATCTGCCTTCCAAAGCGTGCATTCCAATGGAAGAGATGCATGAAGCATTCTAACACCTTTTGCATTCATTGCTTTGCAAAATGAACATGTGCAGGCCATGCGATATGCCATGTCTGACTTGGCCGATGGTTCCAACCTTTTACGCCATTATAAGATGGATGGCGACTGTCTTGTCACGTGGATACCAGTAGAAGAGCAAATTCACTGCTCATGTAAGGAATTTGAATCTTCAGGGATTTTATGCAGACATGCCCTTTCTGTCTTTATTAGAAAGAATTACTTTCGACTTCCCAGTAAATACTTCATTACTAGATGGCAACGAGAAAGCTCTATAACATGTTATGATGAACGTGCTCCTCAAGATAGTGACAATGAATGGTTTCGAGAATATCAGTCCCTCAGTGAGTCACTGCTCACAAAAACATCGCTTACAAGGGGGCGTACCAATTATGTCCGCAGGGAATTAATGAAAGAAGTCAAAAGGATCCTTGAAGAAGTTAGGAGCATGCCAGAGACCGATGGTGTCACAGTGGATTTGACACTTTCTCCAACTGGATGATATCTCTGATGGTGCTTGTGTCACTTGCAAGTGCCTGAGCTTCTTGCATTTTTCACATTAAGTATTGAGCAGATGATTGAAAATGGTCTGAAATTTGGAGTGAAGTGAACATATATTACTCTGTTTCTGTGGTCAAGAGCACGAGTGGGAGTGGACTGTGCATGCAGGGACTTGATATAGAATTCATCATTTTGCAATCCCCCATTGGTGGCTCCAAGTGAATCACTCTTGAAGCTGAAGATAAAGAACCGAGGCTGTGGACATAGGCACAAGGTACTCTTTGTACAATTTGTATGCAAATTACTGAAATAGATTAGCGGCATTTCACCAATACAGATGAATTTCTTAATGAAAAAGCTTAATTCTTCTTTGTCTTTCCATTTTTATGGCAGCAAATTTTGATTGCGTATCTTTTGGCTTTGCAGTCAATCTTATGACACGCTGGGAAGACATGAAATATCTTCATGACATCTCTTATATATGGATTGTTTCAAATGGATGGTATAATATCTTTCTCCTTTTTTTCGGGTGAATGGAAGTGTGAATGTTTAACTTGCATTAGCTTCTGTTCTTCATTGTCAAGGCTGGGAGACTTCAATCTTCTCCTGATTCCAAACAGTGGACACAAGTAAAACTCGCAAAGGTACACCCGAAGTACACACACGAAGCGCACCAGAAATAAATCTCGATAATTTATTAATTCAAAGATATAAGCTGCTTACAATAAAAGTAGGGACCAATGTAAATTGCTTAACAATCAAACGTTAAGGACTTGTTTGATATATATTATTGGTTGATTTGACTGCATAATTTTAATCATGTTGTTCCTTTTCCGAGACTGACTTTGATTTATTTTTCAGGAACCACGTTTTCATTGGCCTTATAGGCCTAAAAACACACTTTCTGTTTCAACTCTCAACGTGCTTCAATTTTATTTATTTTTGTTTCAAGCAGTCGATGACAATCAAGATTCTTCTCATAGTTTGTCCTTATAAACCTCCAAAAACGACTCTGTTTCAACCGTTCCTCATCGACCCATTAACATTTGATTAATTTTCCTCTCACTTGCTCCATTATTTCCTCAGGACGTGTTGACGCGGCCACCTTCTGCGACTTTCAACCCTTTCAGATTCACGTATCATTATCTATTACGAAGGACAGATACTCTCCGAGAGCTTTCATACCGTCTCAAACACTTCAATACGGTCCGACACGCAGTCAACACGTGTACGGTCAATTCTTCCTTACACGTGTGTCCGGAATTTGCGAGAAGCATGTTCTGGGGTGGGTCTGCAAATGCGAAGGGAGAGAGAATCGTTGAAGAACGTAATGGAGGGTGGAGGCGAGGGCAAGGGAGCAGAGGCAAGGCCGCGACGGCGAGGGAGGGCCAGAGGAAAAGCAGAGACCGAGATGATCAAGAGAGCCGCAACCGTGATGCCGTGATGGAGGACTACAATGTCGAGATGGAGGGCCAGAGGCGAGGCGGCGAGCGACTCGGATGAGGCGATCGAGAGGGAGCAGAGATCAAGAGCAAGAGGATCATGCAAGGAAGAGGAGGAGGCGGAGGCGGCGGCCGCTAGGGTTTTTGGGTTTCCATGCTACTTTAATTTCCTCTTTTACTTTTAGGGAGGAGCAGAAAAAGAAAATGGGGATGCTAGGGAAGAAATGAGAGTTGAAATAAATGGGTGATTTTTTTCTTTTACTTTTCCTTTTGGGAGGAAGGGGAGGGCGGACGGTGATTTCATTTTGAAGAAAGGAAATGACGGGGTGAGTGGATGGGACGAGAGAAGAAACGAGAGGATGAAATAAATGGGTATTTATCCCAAAAAAAAACGCTGAATGTTGAATAGAATCATTAATAAATGGATAGGGTTAAATAAATAAAATGGTGGGTTAAAAAGTGATTTTAAAAAATAAAAATATTGAACGTTGAATAATGATAAATTTTGGCCATTATAGAAGATTTTAGATGTATTTAAATAAGTTGATTATAATCTCTTGTTAGTCATTAATTTCATCGATAACTTTTGTTAAAGTCAAAAAATATCTTTTCAATTTTTTTATGAATAAATTTATTAATGTTATTAATATAGATTCATTCTAGGCTCTTTTTTATAATTTATTTATTTGTAAATCTGAATTTAATTAATTTAATTGAAATAATCATAAAAATAATAATTTATCGTGTATATATAAAAAAATATTTATTTAATATATAATGTCTTTTAACGTATCGGAATTTTAAATTTTTTTATAAATGACGTATCGGCGTATGATATCATGTCGTGTGTCGTGTGTCAGTATTTGTCCTATTGAGCTCGGACTATGAATTTGATCTCTGAAACCTAATTTAAGTGTCCTCATCATTCGGAAGTTGTCAAGAAATTAAAGTCTCATCACTTGGAAGTTGTAGAGAAATAAAAGTCTTGACGCAGAACTTTGAAGGGCAATTATCATTGCACGAAAGTGGCAAGATTGACGTCTTTTAACTTTTGACTTTACAGGCTGTATCTTGTCATATTCATGAAGTTGGAAAGACCTATTTTGAGTTCAATGCAACAAGACAAACATAAGTTAGCCGTACATATTGAAGTGCCTAACAAGCCAAAAGTCCTAATAACAATTTGCGCATACCCTTTTGCATACCTATTATCTCTAGAGCTGAATCATCTCTAATCGGGGAAAACTTCATTCAACTATCATTTCGATCCAGTGGATCGCAAATACAAGGGCCGCCCGCATTTGTGTTTAGTTTAGTTTGCAAGTGAAGGACATCGACATCTGTAATTGATAATTCGGCGCGGAAAATAGGACACTTACCTATGGCAAGATTCGTTTCCATGTTCCTGTGAACCGAAGGTGACTGGGCATGTGAAGCTGAAGGGAAAGAGGACCCCCAGTAAATTATTGCAACTTAAACCAGACTACATGCCGTAGAAACGACGTCACTATATTTTTTTTCCTATATTGTTTTTCTGTGTATGTGAGAAATCACCACGGAGAGAATTCGAAGGTGGGAAGTTTGCATGAAGGACCCGGCAACATAAGGCCCCACACCCACCGGACAAAAGATTTTCCATGGCCTGAGTTAGTGCATTCGGGGAAGGTGCTGATGAAGACCGGCAACAGTGTCTTCAAAGTCATCAAACGACGACGTGCAATTTCCCACCCCGAACGGGCACGTGCCGTCCTCCCATTCGAAGCTGCTTGGAGGCTCACATGTTCACATGATGCAAGAACCTCTTTGTCCTAAGGGTGAGCATCAGTCCAAGGTCAACCCTGAACCGATCTTAAACCAGCCCAATCCTGCCCGTCATAGTCTAGTTCCTAGGGAGACTGGGTCAGTCATTAATCCTAGAATTCCTGGACTAGTATTATGTGAGTTGGTTCTCGGTCCTAAAAATTCAGGATCGGTCTAACCCTGACCAACCCCGACTATATATATTATATATCTAATTTATTATTTGTAATTTTTTTATATAAAGAAAACCTTAAAATAAACAACGTCAACAACATTAAACAGTTATTTAGTGAGGAGTTCAAGTAATTTTACATTGTTATTTAATAACTTAGATTTTTAATGTCTTTTACGGCATCAATAGTCATAATTTTACGAAGGACGAAAATGTTTTTGTGAGGAGTTCTCACGGCGTTCAAAATGACATAAACAGCTCCTTATGACATCCTCCTCTAGTTTTCGTTCTCTTCTGTCTTATATGTCCTATTAGTCTTCAATTTACCAAAATCAAAAGAAACAAATTCTCTATTCATCACTCAACACTCGCCTTGCTCATTTTGGGTCACTTGTGCCGCTCGCCACTCGATGCTCGCTTAGCTTGTTGCTCCCTACTCAACACTCGTCGTTCACTCCACTCGACCCTCGCCGCTTACTTTTCTTAGCTGACCTCGCTTGTCATCGAACCCATTGGGTTGTTCGGTTCTCGATTGCCCTTTTAAGGAGTACAAAAAATAAAATAAAAAATTATTATTTAGTTCCGGGTTGACCTGAGAACCAGACTGAATCCATTGGTCAGTCCGGTCTTCAATCACTTTTTTTAAGGAGTACAAAAAATGAAATAAAAAATCATCGATTGGTTTCGAATTGATCTTAGAACCAAACCAAACTCATTTGGTCGGTCCGATCCTCGGTCCCAAGCTCAATAGGGTCAGTCCTTAGTCCCAAAAATTAAGGACCAGCATTATGCGGGTTAGTCCTAGGATTAGTTGGTGGACCGACCCAACTTAGACCATATTCACCCCTTACTTTGTCCTCGTTTATACCTCTTGGATCTTGCTACTTCACTTCATTATCATTTCTCTCTCCATCTCCCTTGAGCCTTTCATTCCTGTGTGTGAGAGAGAGAGAGAGAGAGAGAGAGAGAGAGAGGGTGAGAGGGAGAGGGAATCATTCCACAATCAGTCATATTCCTCCTAAAGCTCGAGAGATCAGATTTCGCAAAGCCCACGGGAGCCGAGAGCAATGGCTGAAGAGGTGCATATTAAGTTCCTCATCCTTTCAATTTATCAAGACTCTTCTCTTGCTAACTGATAGAAAGATTACTGTAACCCATGAATGATCAGCTCTTTTACATTCTTGCATAAAAAGATAGATTTTTGTCATTCTTCTGGCGGCAGAAAGAGCCATGCTTTCTCTTCTTTTGGCTTCGTTTTGTTTGCAGAGTTCAAAAGATCTTTGCTTGTGTTGTTCACTCGCTTTCTCTGTGTTTGTGCTTATGTGTGTGTGACTCCGGACTATAGAAGGTGATCGAGGAGGTTGTGCGCTATCGATGGTCCAAGGAGAAGGTGATCAAGAAAGTGAACCGCAAATCCCCTGGTGAGTCTCACTCTGCCTGTGTTAATGGTTTTGCTTTCTTTTTTTTCTTTTTCTTTTTTGTTCTTTTTTTATTGCCACCGTAGACTTCATATGAGTCGTGAATTCGGTGAGGCAATCACAATCGGCAATAGATAGAGCTTTCATGCTAAATGTTTTGTGAAGTCATAGTGAACTAACGACAGTATGTCTGGATTTCTAATCCCCGGTTGTCGTATTTCATAAACAGTGGAGAGGATCAAGAAAGTCCCCGAGAAGAAAGAAGGCGAGAAGCCGAAGGAGGCAGGGAAGAAGAAGGATGAGGATAAACGAAAAAAGAAAGAGGGAGGAAGAGACAAGCGTAAAGGAGACGGCGAGAAGAAAGAAGTCAAGAATTCGAAGGAGGCAGAGAAGAAGAAGGATGGGGATAAACGAAAAAAGAAAGAGGGAGGAAGAGACAAGCGTAAAGGAGACGGCGAGAAGAAAGAAGTCAAGAAGCGGAAGGAGGCAGAGAAGAAGAAGGATGGGGATAAACCAAAAAAGAAAGACGGAGGGAGGACATGGCTTAGCGTTGCATGTACGTGTTTAACTTGCTAAAGGTTTTATATTTTATCAGTTGTGCTTAGTTGGAGGATCTGTCAAATTTGGTGGATATTTGTATTTGATCATATGGGACAGTAAAGGAACAGTAAGGTTTGGTGGGAAGGTCGATGATTTTATGATTCTGTTTTCTGAAATAGGATGAGTAGGTGGTTGGTATTTTAAACAGATTAAATTACCAGTTACCAGTTGTTGAAGTTTTAATCAATGAGGACAGCTGATTCAAATCAAGTCTGTCTGCGTAATGGCTATGATAGTGCTGTTCAGATAGATCTAGGAACTTCAAAAAAAGAAAAAAACAATGGACAAAACATTTCAGTTGGCAAACTGTTGAATTTGTTGCACGCACCGTATTAGTGACTTCTGTCATGTAAAAGTGAGGCTGCAACAGATCGACGATGAAACTCAACAACTTTGTGAAGCTGATGTCGCAGATCATCCGACTCCTTGTATCTAGCATTTGCTGCTAGATGCAGTGATTCGGGCAGGGAGACGTGAGTTCCACATTTTGGATTTACTTTTTGCCAATGATTTTCTAGATAGGGGTGAATGTCTCCTCATGGTTGAAGCTAACAGAAAAAACTTCAGCATTATCAGCAAGTAATGGCAGGGCGTATTAGTGATGCAAGACAAAGTATGTAGGTACAATCCTCCAAGCAGCCAAACCCCCTATAATTTCGAGACAGAATTAAATCAGATGTTGTCAAAGTTCCAGAGTGATCGACGTCAAGATTCTGGAACCTTTCTAAGATTGTGGTAACATCTTTCCAGCTGATCTTTCCCATTTCCTGTAGCTTGTACACAACAAACTCCACAGCACTGCAAAGGGAAAGCGCCAGCAAGAAACTCAGACGCTGAAATTAGTTTATTTGCATAATTGAATCTGTAGTAGATGATGAAAATTCACCTGACAACTTTGTCATCATCAAGATCAACGGCCTCTAAAACTTGTCACGAAAATGCAATTGAGTCCTAAAACTTGCAAAAAGTACAATGAAATCTTAAAACTTATCAAATTGTTTCAATTGAGTTCTAAACTTAACACCATCAGCCTTTTTAATGGAAAATATTAACGTGGCGCGAACGTGATATTTTAAATAATTTTTCATTTTTCACATGGCTTTTTTTAATTATTTTTTATTCATTTTTAAAAACTAAAAAGAAAAGTTAAAATTTATTTTTAAAAATTGTTATTAAAAAGAAGAAGATAAAATTAGCAGCTCCTCCCCCGCCGGCAAAGGAAGCTGGCCCCTCCGGCAATGGGCGGTAGCGAAGGAAGTCGGCCATTTCTTTTTTCTTTTTTTTTTAAAATTTTTTTTTGTTTTTTAAATATATTTTAGCTTTTCTTTTTTTAATTTTTAAAGCTAATTTAAATAAAAATTAATTTTAAAAAAGCCACATGAAAGTAAAAAATTATTTTAAACGTCACGTTCGTGCCACGTTAGCATTTTCCATTAAAAAGGCTGACGATGTTAACTTTATGACTTGATTGAAACAATTTGACAAGTTTTAGGACTTGTTTGCACTTTTTACAAGTTTTAAGATTCAAAAAGTGATTTCAAAAAATAAAAATATTGAATATTGAATAATGATAAATTTGGATCACTATAGAAGATTATAGATTTATTTAAATAAGTTGATTCTAATTTCTCGTTAGTCATTAACTTCATCGATAACTTTTGTTAAAGTCAAAAAATGTCTTTCAATTTTTTATGAATAAATTTATTAATTTATTAGTATAGATTCATTTTAGGCTCTTTTTTTTATAATTTCTTTATTTGTGAATCTGAATTAAATTAATTTAATTGAAATAATCATAAAATAATAATTTATTATGTATATATAAAAAATATTCATTCAATATACAACATATCTTAATGTGTTAAAAATTTTTATCATTTTATAAATGATATGTCGGCGTATCGTATCATGTCGCGTATCGTATGTTAGTGTCTGTTCTATTGAGCTCAGGATTATGAATTTGATCTCTGAAGCCTAATTTAATTGTCTTCATCACTCGAAAGTTGTCAAGAAATAAAAGTCTCATCACTGGGAAGTTGTCAAGAAATCGGAAGTTATCAAGAAATAAAAGTCTCATCACTCGGAAGTTGTCAAGAAATAAAAGTCTTGACGCAGAACTTTGAAGGGGAATTAGCATTGCACGAAAGTGGGGAGATGTCTTTAACTTTTTACTTTACAGGCTGTATCTTATCATATTCATGAAGCTACAAAGACCAATTTTGAGTTCAATGCAACAAGACAAACCTAAGTTAGTTGTACATATTGAAACACCTAACAAGACAAAAGTCCTAATAACAATTTGTGCATGCCCTTTTGCATACCTATCATCTCTAGAGCTGTATCATCTATAATCGGAGAAAACTTCATTCAACTATCGTTCCGACCCAGTGGATCGCAAATACAAGGGCCGCCTGCATTTGTGTTTAGTTTAGTTTGCAGGACATCTGTAATTGATAATTCGGCACGGAAAATAGGACAGTTACCTATGGCAAGATTCGTTTCCATGTTCCTGTGAAGCCGAAGGGAATTTTCCATGGCCTGAATTAGTGCAATCGGGGAAGGTGCTGATGAAGACCGGCAACAGCGTCTTCACAGTCATCAAACGACAACGCGAAATTTCCCACCCCGAACCGGCACGCGGCGTCCTCCCATTCGAAGCTGCCCGGAGGCTTGCATGTTCACATGAACTTCTTTGTCCTCGTCTATATAAACGTGACCCTCTTGGACGTTGCTACTTCACTTCACCATCATCTCTCTCTCCATCTCCCTTGAGCTTTCATTCCTCTCAGATAGAGAGAGAGAGAGAGAGAGAGTCAGAGAGAGGAAATCATTCCACATTCAGTCATATTCCTCCTGAATCTTGAGAGATCAGTTCTCGCAAAGCCCACCGGAGACGAGAGCAATGGCTGAAAAGGTGCATGTTACATTCCTCATCCTTCCAATTTATCAAGACTCTTTCCTTCTAACTGATAGAATGATTATTGTAACCCACACGTGATCAGCTCTTTGACATTCTTGCATAAAAAGATAGATATTTCTCATTCTTCTGGTGGCAGAAAGATCCATGCTTTCCTCTTCTTTTAGCCTCGTTTTGTTTGCAGAGTACGAAAGATCTTTGCTAGTGCTGTTCACTCACTTTCTCTGTGTTTGTGCGTTTGCGCGTGTGACTCTGGAATGTAGAAGGTAAAAATGGAAATCAAGGTTGACCTGGGGTGCCCTCGCTGCTACGAGAAGATCAGGGAAGTGATCCGCAAATTGCCTGGTGAGTCTCACCTTGCCTGTGTCAATGGTTGTACTTTTTTTCCCTTTTTGTTTTTTACCACCACAGACTCCATATGACTTCAGTGAGGCAATCACAATCGGCGATAAATAGGGCTTTCATGCTAAATGTTTTGCATAGTCATAATGAGCTAACGACTGTATGTCTGGATTTCTAATCCCGGGCTGTCGTATTTTGTAAACGATAATTCTGTTTCTCCCAAAATTGAAAGTCTCCCACACATTGTTCCTATTCTAATTATGTATTTAGGATGAGGACCTTGGTGAATTAGAATCTGTAAATAGTATTATGTGATGTAAACTTTAGTGCAAAAATTTAGCTGTAGAAAGGAAACTAAGTTGATTTATCGGTGTCATCGTTTTGGGAACGATAGAAATCCGAGACCAAAGGTACGATGAGAAGCAGAACAGGGTGCTAATCAGTGTGGTAAGCTGTTGTCCTGAGAGAATCCTTGAGAAAATAGCCAGCAAAGGCGGAAAAACAGTGGAGAGCATCAAGAGAGTCCCCGAGAAGAAAGACGGCGAGAAGCCGAAGGAGACAGAGAAGAAGAAAAATGTTGGGGATGAACCAAAAGAGGGCAAAACGAAGAAGGACGCACGAGCTGCAGGAAAACCAGAAGAAGGTAAGAAAATGAAAGGCGGAGGAGGAGACAAGCATAAAGGAGACGGCGAGAAGGAAGAAGACAAGAAGCCGAAGGAGACAGAGAAGAAGAACAATGTTGGGGATAAACCAAAAGAGGGCAAAACGAAGAAGGACGCACGAGCTGCAGAAAAACCAAAAGAAAGTAAGGAAAATATAGACGGAGGAGGAGACAAGCGTAAAGGACACGGCGAAAAGAAGCAAGCGCAAGGTCAGAATATTATCATCGTCAAAGGAAATGCCAAGATTTATCTGCGCTGAATGTACTGACAGCTGCCTTAGCCGTATTACCAAGGATACGGCGCCATGCCATACTATCACGGGGTGCCGGCTTATTACGGTGAGAGCAGTTATGGTGTGAATAGGGGCTATAACACAAACCGCACCGACTACTTCAGTGAAGAGAACTCTGAGTCATGCACAGTCACACGTCTTAACTTGCTAAAGGTTTTATATTTTATCAGTTGTGCTTAGTTGGAGGATCTGTCAAATTTGGTGGATATTTGTATTTGATCGTATGAGACAGTAAAGGAACAGTAAGGTTTGGTGGGAAGGTCGATGATTTTATGATTCTGTTTGCTGAAATAGGATGAGTAGGTGGTTTGGCATTTTAAACAGATTAATTACCAGTTACCAGTTGTTGAAGTTTAAATCAATGAGGATAGCTGATTCAAATCAAGTCTGTTTGCGTAATGGCTATGATAGTGCTGTTCACATAGATCTAGGAACTTAAAAAAAAAAAATCAATTGACTTAAAAAAATATATATATATCAATGGACAAAACATTTCAGTTGGCAAACTGCAGAATTTGTTACACGCATCGTGTTAGTGACTTCTGTCATGGAAAAGTGAGGCTGCAACAGATCGACGATGAAACTCAACAACTTTGTGAAGCTGATGTCGCAGATCATCCGACTCCTTGTATCTAGCATTTGCTGCTAGATGCAGTGATTCAGGCAGGGAGACATGAGTTCCACATTTTGGATTTACTTTTTACCAATAATTTTCTAGATAGGGGTGAATGTCTCCTCATGGTTGAAGCTAACAGAAAAAACTTCAGCATTATCAGCAAGTAATGGCAGGGCGTATTAGTGATGCAAGACAAAGTATGTAGGTACAATCCTCCAAGCAGCCAAACCCCCTAATTTCGGGACCGAATTAAATCAGATGTTGTCAAAGTTCCAGAGTGATCGACGTCAAGATTCTGGAACCTTTCTAAGATTGTGGTAACATCTTCCCAGCTGATCTTTTCCATTTCCTGTGGCTTGTATACAACAAACTCCACAGCACTGCAAAAAGAAAGCGCCAGCAAGAAACTCAGACGCTGAAATTAGTTTATTTGCATAATTGAATTTGTAGTAGATGATGAAAATTCACCTGACAACTTTGTCATCATCAAGATCAGCAGCCTCTAAATCGAAGAACGTAAGATTTCGTGTGAGAACCCATTTTGTGAACGATCTTTGCCTGCTTTCTGTGCACAGTTCAGTGAGGTAGAAGAAAAACCGACCCACACAAATGGTACTAGCCAGTATCCAAAACACGGCAAAGATTCTGCCACTGGTGGTCAAGAAACTTTGATCTCTATAGCCCAGAGTATTTATTAGTAGCACAAACACAATAGAAAGCATCGACAAATTTAAATTTCTCGGTGACCGACATATACACAGTTCCAAGTACAGTGAGGACCACGACATGAACGAGGGAAATGAGAAAATTATATCTGATATTGTGGGCTTCGACCTCCTTCAGGATTTCAGCCAGACCAACCATTTCATTAATGTGCGTAGCTCTTACTAGAAGAACTTGCTGCTTTTCAAGAACGTAATCAGCTGCTTTGCCCAGTGTCAGCCCACCAAGAGTCATTCCTGCAAAAACCAAGTTTCGCCAATGTGCTACTTGCGACGAGATCTCCATATCCTACGGTAGTCAAGGTAACAACGCAAAAGTAAAGGGCATCAAGTAGACCATTCATCTTCTTGCCCGAGATTTGGTTCCTCAGGAGGAAGAAACAAAAACTTCCTACACCAAGGTATGCAGCCAAAACTACTAGGATTTTTCTAAGTGTGGGTACTTTTGTAGACTTGAGAAGACGAGGTTCAGGGCCGTTCTGCTCAGAAAAATTATCCGCTGAAGGAGAATTTCGGCAGTGTCTTCTTCTTTGGACTGCATTGATCTTGTCCTCGGGATGATTCGAAGTGTCAACTGAATTCCCAATCAAGGATTCTCTGGTATCATCATAGGCCATTTCAAATGCTGCAGATTCGTCCTCATTAAGCAGCCTTCATTTTTGCAGCATTCAGCGATCAGTCAAGGGACATTCCATGAATTTTCTGTCGTCTTGTTTATCATCCAGTAGTGTGTGTTCAAACTTCGCCATGAGCTCAAGTTCCCCGTACCATAATCTAATGTCTGGTCACCCTATGTGATGCAGACCGGAAGGTGAAAATTTTGCAGCATTCACTCCCTAATGACCTTAAACTGGCCAGAAACAAGTCTCAGGCTTGTACATTGTGATGATAAAGAGATTTTGTTTCCCTTTAGACATTGCTTTTTTTTTTAAATAAAGGCCAAGGACAATTTCAATCAATGTTGACCAATACACGATATTGCAAATGAAACACAGCCGGGCATGTAAATGAATGGATTAAACAATGCCAAGAGGGCCTGGACTAAACAAAACTTCATCCTCTAACGGACTAAACAAAACTTCATCCTCTAACTCGAATGGCAAGATGAGGAGGACACGAATGGATCTCCTCTTTGAAGGGAGACACCAAATATGCAATCACACATGAAAATAGATTCATGATCTTTTAAGACACTGATTAATCTGCAACACATCCCATAAAGGTCAGATGATCATGAGGAGACTCCAAAAAACAAGAAACATGACATGCATGTCTACTTCTTGGAGCTGAAAATGAGACAGAAGGCATTGTCTAATTTACCTGACAAAGCGAGTCCATGGAAGAGATAATGGCTTCACAAAAAGATTTGCATTGCCCCCCATCAGAGGCAGGACCGCAAGTCCGAACTTTCCCAAAGAGGAAGCTGAGGACTTACGCCCGTTGTTTCCACGCACCCCATTATTGAACTGCCTTTCCGCATTAGTGCACACGTGAAAAGCATCCTCTGAGGCACATCTTGGAGAAGAATGAATTCCTTGTGGGACTGAAAATGCCATTACCAAGATGAAAAGAACCCGCCTTTGAACTGCGAATCCGAAAATGGCAAATTCGGGCCCAAGTGTAAGTCCCTAACATTGTCTCATTCGGCCTTTCTTGGCTGAAAAGGGCCCAACTGAATTTCACGGGTTTGCATTTTCTTTTTTTTTCCCAAGAAAACGAAAGGAAATTCTCCATCCCTATCTATTTTTTTCGACGTGGAACCTGATGATATTAAACTGAAACTCCACTGTATCACAATGCGATACTCTTGATTTGGAGGGTGAGAAGAAGTTTAGTGATGAGCAAGTGGACACGTGGAGAGAGAGGCTCTCGCGGTGTCAATGTGATAACAGGATTGAAAGTGAAGAAGTACAAAGGGTAAGCTAGCTACTTTCGAAAATGTTTGTTTTCCCGATTTTCCTTAACACTCAACCAAAGATGTAAAATTTGCGGTTTGATTTAGATGAGACTTTTATTCTAGTAAACTAACTGATAAATTGACATTACATTTATCATATTGCTACCAAGTCAATTTTCGAGACATGACCACCATTGGCAAGTGCATAAAACGTATGTTTTGGAGTAATGTGATTGTCCAATATGGACTCTAAGACGATCACATAAAAATTGTTTTGTATTCAAGATTTAGAATATTAATTACAACTAGAAATAAAGATGTTTTGTGCATCAATAATCTAAAGTATCAAATTTTAAATTATGCAATGGGGGTGATGAGTACCGATCATGCGCTTGGACTTTTCAAGAGGCACACATTTAATAGACTCTCCTATAGATAATTACAATGATCTTTCAAGAAAAATCGCATTTGCTACTAAGAGATTTTCATTGGCTCTTGAAGTAACCGATTCGTTCCTCTACCATGAAACACGCAAACTATGAAAAGAAATATTGGACAAGTTAAGAAAAGCACCACACGAAGTGTTTTTCCGAAGTTGAAGATTAGTTATGATGCCTTAACGTTCAGGCAACAACAAATCTTGCTTGATATCTTGTGCATTTTTATTGGTGAGGATAAGATAAAAGCAATTTACATGTGGGAACATTGTAAGTTTTCCCCCAATATTGGAATTGATGTCCTTGTTAGCATGTCTTTGGTAAAGATTGAGGAGAACAATCAGTCTTGAATGCGCTATCAAATCAAAGATCTTGGAAGAGAAATTATTTCATCAGGAAAATTTAATGAATCTAAGTAGCAAAGTAAGATATGGAAATACAAAGGGAGGAGGCACTCCTATTTATGTTTTGTAAATGACCGGCTTTCCCATCTCTCCAGACAATTCCAATACAAATATCCCTGACAGTAATTATTATGCTACAACTTGCTTGGATGAAGAAAGGACTATATTATTCCAGAATTATCTAGGCCAAGAGAGAAATATCTGCAGAATGGAGAGAGGGTGGCGGTGCTCTCATCAACACTGAATTTCTACTCGTTTCTTGCTCTCATTTGCAGATGAAGAGAAATGTTCGAGCATTTAGGCTTGATCTACGCAAAAGTTATCCTAAGGACACTATTGAAACCGAAGAGATTGAAAAATTTGAACATCTAAGGTACCTTAAATTAAAAGAAAGATCCTTTGTTGATAACTTAGCGAATCATCTTACTGAGTTAAGATGGATTTGTTGGAGACATCCTCCTCCGACATCTAAGCCAATGGATATGCTGTTAAAAAATATGGTCATTCTTGAATTTATACACAACAGCTTCACAGATGATTCAAAACTACGGAACATAATCAAGTCTGTTTGCATGATAGCTATGACGTGCTATTCAGATAGATTTAGGAACCTAAAATCATCAACAGACAAAACATTTCAGTTGGCAAGCTGAAAACTTTGTTACACGCACCTTGGCAGCGAATTCTGTCATATAAAGTGAGACTGCAACAGATGATGAAATTCAACAATTTTGTGAAGCTGATGTTGCAGTCCATCTGACTAGTAGTACTTGGCAAATTACAGCATGACGATCTAGCATCTGCTGCTAGATGCAACGATTCAGGCACTGATACATGAGTCATTTTGGGGAGACATTCACTAATGGTTGGAGCTAGCAGAAAAAACTACAGCATTATCAGCAAGTAACGGCGGTGCGTATGAGTGATACAAGACTAATGTAGGTATAACCCTTCAAAGCAAGCAGCAAAACCCCCTAATTTCCGGCCTGAACTAAATCAGATGCTGTCAAAGCTCCAGAGTGATCGACATCAAGATTCCGGAAACTTTCCAAGATAGCCGTAACATCTTCCTGGCTGATCTTTCCCATTTCCTGTATCTTGTATACGACAAACTCTGCAGTGCTGCAAAAAGAAAGCGCCAGCAGGAAGCTCAGACAATTGCTCAAATTAGTTTATTTGCATAATTGCATTTGTAGAATATGATTAAAATTTACCTGACAACTTTGTCACGATCAAGATCTGCTGCCTCTAAATCCGACCTCGTAATATTTCGTGTCAGAACCCATTTTATGAATGATCGTTGCCTGCTTTCTGTGTACAGTTCAGCAAGGTAGAAAAAAGACCGAGCCACACAAATGGTACTAGCCAGTATCCAAAACACGGCAAAGATTCTGCCACCGGTGGTCAAAAAACTTTTATCTCCATAGCCCAGAGTACTAATAGTCACGCTAACACAATAGAAAGCATCGAAAAATTTAAATTTCTCGAGGACCGACAAAAACACAGTTCCAAGTACAGTAAGGACCATGACAAGAACGAGGGAAGTGAGAAAATTATATCTGATTTTGTGGGATTCGACCGGGATTTCGGGCTCACCAACCCTTTCATTCATGTGCATAGCTCTTACTAAAAGAACTTGCTGCTTTTCAAGAAAGTAATCGGCCGCTTTGCCTAGGATCAGCCCATTAAGAGCCAATCCTGCGAAAACATATGTCGAGGCTAGAAGTTTCGCCAATGTGCTACTTGGGACGAGATCTCCATATCCCACAGTAGTCATGGTAACAACACAAAAGTAAAGGGCATCGAGTAGACCATTCGTCTTCTTGCCCGAGATTTGGCTCCTCAGGAGAAAGAAACAAAAGCTTCCTACACCAAGGTATGCAGCCAAAATTATGAGGATTTTCATAAAGGTGGGTTCTTTAGTATACTTGGGAAGATGATGTTCGGTGCCATTCAGCTCAGGGAAACTATCCACTGAAGGCAAATTGCGGCGGTGTCTTCTTCTTTGAACTGCATTGCCATTGTCCTTGGGATGATTCAAAGCGTCAACTGAATTCCCAATCGAGGATTCTCTGGTATCATCATTGGCCATATCCAATGCTGCAGATTCGTCCTCTTTAAGCAGCCTGCATTTTTCGAGCATTCAGCAATCAGTTAAGGGACATTCCATGAATTTTCTGTTGTCTTATTTACCGTCCGGTTGTGTTCAAACTTCACCATGAGCTCAAGTTCCCTGTACCGTTCACTCCCAAATAACCTTAAACTGCGATTCTCTTTGATTCTGAAACAAATCTCAGGTTTGTTCATTGTGATAATAGAGAGACTTTGTTTCCCTCTAGACATTGCTTTTCTTTTTTTATCAAGACCAAGGACAATTTCAATCAATGTTGACCAATACGTACTAGCGTGGAAAATATTGCAGATGAAACACAGCCAAGCATGTAAATGAATGGATTAAACAATGCCAATAAGGCCTGGACCAAACAAAAATTCTTTCATTCATGAATGGATCTCTACTTTGAAGCGAGACACCAAATATGCAGTCACACAAAAGAAGAGATTCATGATCTTTTTAAACACTGATTAATCTGCAACACATCCCTGAAAGGTCAGATGATCATGAGGAAAACAAGAAAACACGATATGCATGTCTACGTCTTGGAGCTGAAAATGAAGCAGTTGGCTTTGTCTAATTTACCTGACAAAGCGAGCTCATGGAAGAGAAAATGGCTTCACAAAAGATTTGCATTGCCCCCATCATAAAAGGACCGCAAGGTCCAAACTTTCCCACGGAGGAAGCTGAGGAGCTACGCCCGTTGTTTCCACGCACCCCATTATTGGACTGTGCTCCCGGATTAGTGCAACCGTGTAAAGCATCCTTCTAGGATGCTTGGAAAAGAATGAATTCCTTGATGGGGGACTGGAAAAGAATGAATTCCTTGATGGGTGACGGAAAATTCCATTACCAAATGACGAAAAGAACCTGCCTCTCGACTGTGAATCTGAAAATGGCAATTTGGGCCCAAGTGCGAGTCCCGAACATTATCTCAATGGCCTTTCTTGACTGAAAAGGGCCCAACTAAATTTCGCGGGTTTGCATTTTCTTGCTTTTTCCTTCGGAGAAAAACGAACCCCTCGCACTAAAGTTTTTTTTTTGCTTAATACTAAACGTGGAAACATTTAATTGATGAGGCAAACGAGGCATGAAAAAATTTGAACTCAAGATTTTTAGTTCTAACACCATGTAAGATTTTGTGAAATCATTACTAACTGTGTTAAAAGCTTTAGTTGTTTAATGAATGTGTAATTTATTATTTGAATATTCTAACAAAAGTGAACAAGTAGAAAAGGTGAGGTAGCTGCTTTCAAAGATCCTTGTTTCCTTAATTTTCCTTAACACTTAATCATAGATGTTAAAATTTCCAGTCTGATTAAGATGGAAGTTTTATTATAATAAACTAATTGATGAATTGATGCTATGTTGATCAAAAACTGTAATGGGGGGAATAATGATATTTATAGCGATGGAGCTATACTGATATTTATTGTGGGCGGTGGGAGGAAAAGGAATGGGTTAATGAAGTGTGATGCAAATTCTCATCTGATCATTTAATCTTTCAATACTCTAGACATTTCTCCACTTGAATACTCCATGTTAACTTTTATAGTCATAACTCGAAGATATGTACATCTACGATATAAATATAATCCCAAGATTGCTAATCTCATATTGGAATCAAATCAAATTCCAGGACATGACCATTGCCAAGTGTACAAAACTTATATTTTAGAGTGACATGATTGTCTAAGGATGCGCATAACAAAATTTCTGTTTTTTTTATTTATTTATTTCTTTGTTTTTCTATTCCCTAGAATAGGTTTGGAACAGAGATCTGTTTGATAATGCAATTTAATTTTTCTATTTCTAGAATATATTTCTATTCCAGAAATAGATGTGAAGTGGAAATCATAAGCTAAAATTCTAATTTTTATATTTCTGGAATAAAAGTGAGAAATGAAAACTTTTCTAATCGTTCACTCTCATCACCACTTGCCGCCTTGGGACACCGGACACCCATTGCCGACCGCTCGTCACCAAACGCCCGTTGCCCATCGCCGATGTCGGACGCTGCCTCCCTAAAAATAGATATTTTATTTTGTTATTGAACAAATCTATGTTCCCTAAAATAAAATAAAAAATTGAGTCGTTATCAAATGCGTTTTTTACTTAAAAACTCATCTAGGGAATATAAATTGAGAAATCAATTTCTGGCTAAAAAGTTATTTTTCTAAAAATTTTGTCGAATTTCTATTCCATGAATAATTTTTCTACCCCGACTTATTTTTGGAAGAAAAATTCTTTTGGTGACGCAATTTCATTTTTAAATTCTGAAACAAATTTTTATTCGAGAAATAGGTTTAGAATAGAAATGAGAAGTAAAAGATTTTTTTTTCTCTATTTCCATAACAGAAATGAGAAATAAGAACTCTTATCATTACTTGTCCTCTCTACTAGTCAACTACCCACTCTCACCGCCGCCGTCCACCACCATTGTCCACCGGTTGCCCCATGAAAAGGAGAAATTTTGTATCATCATCAAATGAAATTCTATTTCGATAACAAAAATTTTACGTAAACACAAATTTTTACTCAAAAACTCATCCAAAAATAGAAATTATATATATATATATATATATACATATTTATCTTCTAGAAATCAATTTCTAATCATAATGGTTATGATTCACGCCCTTAGACGATCATATAAATTGCTAAGGTCCTACAGTTTATCCTTGTTGCTATGTAGTTGACAGGGTGCTTGAGTAATATCACTTATGTTCCATAAATAAAAATTTTGAGTCGTTATCAAACGTGTTTCTTTACTTATAAACTCGTCCAAGAAATAGAAATTGAAAAATCAATTTCTGGCCAGAAAGTGATTTCTATTATAAAAATTTTGTTGTGCACATGGCAATACACAATTTCTATTCCAAGAACAATTTTTCTATTTTAAACTTGTTTCTAGAAGAGAAATCTATTTGGTGATGCAATTTCATTTTTTAATTTCTGGAACAAATTTTTATTCCAAAAATAGGTTTTAAAGAAAAATGACAGATAAAATTTTTTTCCTTCTCTATTTATGGAACAAAAATGAAAAATGAAAACTCTCTTCATTGCTTGTCCTCTCTACTAGTCGGCCACCCACTCATCATCTGCCACCGCCGTCCGTCGCATTGGTCACCATCAGTCGCCGCTGGCTGCCATCGTCGTCCATCGGTCGCTTGCTGAGAAGGAGAAATTTTATGTTATTGTCAAATGAAATTCTATTTCGGGAACAAAAAATTTGCGTCGTTATTATATACAAATTTTTACTCAAAAACTCATCTAGAAATAGAAATAGAATAATATATTTATCTTCTATCAATCAATTTATGATCAGAATAGTTATAATTCGCTCCTTTAGACAATCATATAAATTGCTAAGGTCCTATAGTTTATCCTATTTCTATGTAGTTTATAGGGTGCTTGAGTAACATCACTTCTAGTTGATTTCCTTCCCCCCCCCTCCCCCTCCTCCCAACTAAAATGGCTTTCCATTTTGTCAACCACAGAAAACCAATCAAGCTGGGAGTCGAGAAGGTCGTGGAAAGGTCGAAACCAAGGAATAGATAGGTGATGGAACATTTAGTTGGAATTTATGATCAAGTTCTAGCAATAAGTGAATTGTTAGATGTCCACTCTAATGACGTGCAACTCATTCAAATTAATTGGAAAAATTATCCAAAAATGCCTAAACCTATTGCACTTTTGCTAATTTGGTCCTAAATTTTTTATTTTATCAATTCAATCCTAAACATTTCACTTTCTTAGCAATTTAGTCTATTTTGCCAATTTTTACCAGAATTTGCTAATGTGAGTGCCGGCAATGCCATATGGCGTGATTGGTCTTGATGTAGATAATTTTAAAATATATATATATTTAAATTTATTTATTTATTTTATTCTCTTTCCTCTTTCTTTCTTTTCCATTTTCTTCTTCCTTTCGCTAGTGGCCGGCCACAAGCATTGACCAACCACCAGCCATGGACACTAGGCTGGCCTCGCCCACCGCAAGCGAGACTCGGCCGAGCAAGGGCGAGATCCAACTGGGCGAGGGCGAGCCTCGACGAAGGGAGCCCTCACCCAAGTGAGGCCTGTTGAAGGTCGGCCTCATCCAGGCCAAGCAAGCCCAACCATCACCCAAACCAGGCAAAGACGACCCTTGCCTAGGCCAAGGCAACCTCATTGAGCATCGCCTCCACCCAAGTGATAGTCAAGGGCGACATCGGGCAAACCCGACCATCGTCCAAACTAGGAGAGGACAACCCTAGCCCAGGCCAAGGCAAGCTCGCTCGGCGTTCCCTTCACCCAATGAGGCTGCCCTAGCCTAGCAGAGGGCCGACCTCGCCAAATCTGGCATGGGTGAGGCCAACCTTCACCAGGTGTTGCCTCGACGAGGCTCACCCTTGCCCGCCCACACCTCGCCTGAGGCAAGCAAAGCTGGCTAACCCAGCCATGGCTAGTGGCCAGCCATCACCTCTAGCCAATGGCCAACCACAAGCAAAGGAAGAAGAAAGTGGAAAAGAAAGAAAGAGAAAAAATAAAAAATAAAATTTTCAAAATATTTTAAAATATTATTAATAATTATCCACATCAAAGCCGATTGTGCTACTTGACGCGATTGAAGTCCACGTCAGCGAATTCCAGCCAAAATTGGCCGAATGAACTCAAATGGCAAGAAATAAAAATGTTTAGAACTAAATTGACAAAATTGAAAGATTTATGACTCAATTGGCAAAAGTGCAATAGATTTAGGATTTTTTGAACAATTTTTCCCAAATTCATGGCATGGGGGTATTGATAAGATGACTCTTGCCGAGGTCATCTTTAATCAACTCTCTCCACATTTTGGAAAGTGTTATTATTTCCTTGAAGATGTTTAAGCGGAATCATCAAGAACAGATGGCTTAATTGAGTTGCAAAAATAGTGATTTTTTGAAATCAGCATGCATGCAAGACTAAGAAACATTGACAAAATAACTTCATTTGAGAAGAGTGACCATTAAGGCAAACCTTGGTGGTTATCTTTAAGACGCTATTAAAACTGAAGAGATTAGAAGGTTTGAACATATAAAGCATCTCAAATTAAATGAATGAACCTTCATTGATAACTTAGCGAATCATCTTACTGAATTAAGATGGATTTGTTGGAGTCATCCTCCTTCAACATCTAAGCCAATCGACATGAACTTAAAGAATATGGTCATTCTTGAATTTACATACAATGACTTCACAGATGATTCAAAACTATGAAACATAATCAAGTCCGTTTGTATGATGGTTATGATCGTGCTGTTTAGGTAGATTTAGGAATTTAAATTCATCAATGGACAAAGGTAGCAAATTCTGTCTTGTAAAAGTGAGACTGCAACAGATCGATGATGAAATTCAACAATTTTGTGAAGCTGATGTCGCGTACCATCTGACTAATAGTACTTGGCAAATTACAGCATGACGGTCTAGCATCTGCTGCTAGATGCAATGATTCAGGCAGGGATACATGAGTTCCACATTTTGGAATTACTTTTCTCAAGTGATTCACTCATGGTTGGAGCTAACAGAAAAAACGTCAGCATTATCAGCAACAGTGGCACGTGTGAGTGATACAAGACTAAAGTATGTCTGTATAATCCTCCGAAACAAGCAGCAAAACCCCCTAATTTCAGGCCTGAGCTAAATCAGATGTTGTCAAAGTTCCAGAGTGATCGACGTCAAGGTTCCGGAACCTTTCTAAGATAGCCGTTACATCTTCCTGGCTGATCTTTCCCATTTCCTGTATCTTGTATACAACAAACTCCACAGCGCTGCAAAAGGAAAGCGCCAGCCAGAAACTCAGACATTTGCTCAAATTAGTTATTTGCACAATTGAATTTGTAGTATATGATTAAAATTTACCTGACAACATTGTCATGATCAAGACCCGCTGCCTCTCAATCCGAGCACGGAATATTTCGTGTGAGGACCCATTTTACAAATGATCTTTGCCTCCTTTCTGTGTACATTTCAGTAAGGTAGAAAAAAAACTGAGCCACACAAATGGTACTAGCCAGTATCCAAAACACGGCGAAGATTCTGCCACCGGTGGTCAAGAAACTTTCATCTCCATAGCCCAGAGTAGTAATAGTGGCGCAAACACAATAGAAAGCATCAACAAATTTAAAGTTCTCAACGACTGACAAAAACACGGTTCCAAGTACAGTAAAGATCACAACAAGAACAAGGGAAGTGAGAAATCTATCTCTGATGTTGTGAGCTTCCATCTGCTTCAGGATTTCGGCCGGACCAACCTTTTCATTGATGTGCATAGCTCTTACTAAAATAACTTCATGCTTTTCGAGAATGTAATCAGCTGCTTTGCTTAGGATCAGCCCACCAAGAGCCATTCCTGCGAAAACATATGTCGAGGCAAGAAGTTTCGCCAATGTGCTACTTGGGACGAGATCTCCATATCCCACAGTAGTCATGGTGACGACGCAAAAGTAAAGGGCATCAAGTAGACCATTCGTCTTCTTGCCCGAGGTTTGGTTCCCCAGAAGAAAGAAGCAAAAGCTTCCCACACCGAGGTATGTAGCCAAAACTATTAGGATTTTTCTAAATGTGGGTCCTTTTGTAGACTGAAGAAGATGAGGTTCAGTGCCATTCTGCTCGGGGAAATTATCAGCTGAGGGAGAATTTCGGCGGTGCCTTCTTCTTTGGACTGCATTGCTCTTGTCCTTGGGATGATTCGGTGCATCATCTGAATTCCCAATCAAAGATTCTCTGGTATCATCATAGGCCATATCAAATGCTGTAAATTCGTGCTCTTTAAGCAACCTGCATTTTTGGAGCATTCAGCAATCGGTCAAGGGACATTCCATGAAGTTTCTGTCTGTCTTGTTTACCGTCTGGGAGTGCATGTGTTCAAACTTTGCCATGAGCTCAAGTTCCCCACACCGTGTTTTAATGTCTAGTCACTCTCTGTGATGCAGAGTGAAAGGTGAAAATTTCGCAGCTTTCACTCCCTTATAACCTTAAAACTGGTGATTCTCTTTGACTTCATGAAACAGATGTCAGGCTTATAAATTGTGACAACAGAGAGACTTTGTTTCCCTTTAGACATTGCCTTTTTTATCAAGACCCAGGACAATTTCAGTCAATGTCGGCCAATCCGTACTAGCAAAGACAATAATGCAGATGAAACACAGCCAAGCATGTAAATGAATGGATTTAAGCAATGTGGCCTAAACAAAAATCATCCATTCATAAATGGATCTCTTCTTCGAGGGACCCACCAAATATGTAATCACAAATAAGAAGAGATTCACGATCTTTTTAAGCACTAATTAATCGGCAACGCATCCCCGAAAAGGTCAGATGATCATAAGGGAGGCTCAAACAAGATGCACATAAAACAAGAAAACATGGGAGATTCATGGCAAAGCCTCATATGCAATGCCCACGTCTTGGAGCTGACAAATGGTTTTGTCCAATTCTCCTGAGAGAGCGAGCTCATAAAAGAGAAAATGGCTTCCCAAAGGATTGCACGGTCCCCATCAAGCAATACAAAAGGACCGCAAGATCCGAACTTTCCCAAAGAGGAAGCTTGGAGAGGTACGCCCGTTGTTGTTTCCACGAACCCATTATCGAACTGCGTTCCGGCATTAATGTACACGTGAACTTCGGTGAAGGGAAGCGTCCTTTCAGGCACGTCTTGCGAGGAGACGATGAATTCCTTGATGTGGAATTGAAAAATTCAACTCTAGAATGATGAAAAGATCCTGCCTTTCGACCTGCGAAATCTGAAAAATGGCAATTTGGGCCCAAGGGCGAGTCCCAAACATTGTCTTATTCGGCCTTTCTTGGCTGCAAAGGGCCCAACTGAATTTCACGGGTTGGTCTTTCCTTCCTTCTTTTTTTTTTCCCGGAAAACGAAAGAAAATCCTCTGATCAAGTTGCGAATCTTGGAGAGAGAAGAAGAGAGAAGAGAAAATGAGGCTGGTGAAGAAGCAAGCAGCAGACAGAGCAGCTAGGGTTTTACTTCTACATCTAATTCTCTAGTTTTTATAATCTCTTAGCATATCCCGTTTGTGCAAATATCAATTTCAGTGCTCAAAAGAGGGCAGCCATTTTCAGCTTAGCTCGAAGTCCTTTTTCCCTTACAGTTTTTGCTACAGGTTAGTTTGTTGTTCTAAGGAAAAGGGTTGAAAAAAAGAACTGATCTTGATAGGTTTATACCATCATACCGCCGCTTGTAGCTTTTGACGACTTCGACATGTAGGATTGATATTCGCTGCTTCTTGGATCACCTGGGTATTGATATTTCTGTGTTGAGAGCTGGGTAGAGCTAGTGTTCGATAGTTTTGTATTATGACATCATTGTCATCAAAGAACATATGGATACAGCGGCAGCAATGCCCGTGTGGGGATTGGAAATGCTTTGTTGCGTATGAAGCCGATAATGAAGAGACCGCAGTTGCTTCCCAGTTAGCGAAGGCAAAAGCGGCGTCGGCCGAGGCTATGGTAGTCCCGTATGTGGGGATGGTGTTCAAGAGCGATGACGATGCGTTCGAGTACTATGGCAACTTTGCGAGGAAGAATGGTTTCTCCATTAGGAAAGAGCGCTCGAGATTGAGCCCTCAGTTGGGTATATACAAGCGCGACTTTGTTTGTTATCGGTCTGGGTTTGCACCTGTGAGGAAGAAGCCTAGTGGGGAGCACCATAGGGATCGGAAATCCGTCCGGTGTGGCTGCGATGCGAAGATGTACTTGTCGAAGGAGGTTGTGGAAGGCATTTCGCAGTGGTGTGTTGTGCAATTCAGTAATGTTCACAATCATGAGCTGCTGGAAGATGACCAGGTTCGTCTCTTGCCCGCTTACAGAAAGATTCATGAAGCTGATCAAGAGCGGATACTTTTGCTATCTAAAGCTGGGTTTCCGATTCATCGCATAGTGAAGGTCTTGGAATTAGAAAAGGGGATTCAAGGTGGACAATTGCCATTCTTGGAGAGGGATGTTAGGAATTTTATTCAGAACAGGAAGAAAGTTGTTCAAGAAAATGATGCTTTGCTCAATGAGAAGAGAGAAAACGATATAATGGAACTTCTTGAGGCCTGCAAGGCCTCGAAGGAGGCAGATGAAGGCTTTTGTTTTGATTGTAGCGTGGATGACAATGACAAACTTGAGCACATTGCTTGGTCATATGGCGATTCAGTTAATGCATATACCATGTTCGGTGATGTGGTGCATTTTGACACGTCATACCGATCAATCACTTATGGTATGTTGTTTGGGGCGTGGTTTGGCATTGACAGCAATGGCAGAATGATCATTTTCGGATGTGTTCTGTTGCAGGACGAGGTGCCACGATCATTTGCCTGGGCTTTACAGGTTTATCTCTCTATCCCTCTAGATAGATCCATATCTTGTACTCTACATTTCCTCATAGATGATGTTTATCTCCCTGGATACAGAGTTTTGTCCGGTTTATGAGAGGAAGAAGTCCCCAGACAATCTTAACTGATCTAGACCCAGGGCTCAGAGATGCAGTTAGGGGCGAACTACCAAACACAAAACACATTACCTGCATATGGAATATTACGCCCAAGGTATCAAGTTGGTTCTCTGTTCCACTTGGATGTCAATATGCAGAATTCAGATCTGAGTTTGATGCATTGCATTGTGTAGAGAATACAGAAGACTTTGAGTTACGATGGAATGAAATGGTTTCTCGGTTTGGACTGGGTTCAGATAAACACATTGCTTTACTTTATTCAATTCGGACTTCTTGGGCTTTGTGCTATACGAGGGGTCACTTTCTTGCTCGAATGACAACTGTTGCATTTTTTAGATCTGTAGAGTCATTCCTGAAAGGAATCTTCAGCCCAAATGCATGCTTGCGAAGTTTTTTTGACCAGGTATAGCAGTTGAAGGTTTTTTCCACTCTGTGACCTTATATTCCATTTGATTTCCTTTTTTTCCCGTCTTGATGTAGTTTTTGGGCTTTTTTCAGGTAGGAATATCAGCTAATTTCCAAAACCAGTCACACATTGAAATGCAGTATATGCCTTCTAAAGCATGCATTCCAATGGAAGAGCATGCATCGAGCATTCTAACACCTTTTGCATTCAATGCTTTGCAAAATGAACTTGTGCTGGCCATGCAATATGCCATGTCTGAATTGGCCAATGGTTCCTACCTTTTACGCCATTATAAGAAGATGGATGGCGACTGTCTTGTCATGTGGATACCAGAAGAAGAGCAAATTCACTGCTCATGTAAGGAATTTGAATCTTCAGGGGTTTTATGCAGACATGCCCTTTCTGTTTTTATTAGAAAGAATTACTTTCAACTTCCCGGTAAATACTTCATTACTAGATGGCGCCGAGAAAGCTCTATAACATGTTATGATGAACCTGCTCCTCAAGATAGCAACAATGAATGGTTTCGAGAATATCAGTCCCTCAGTGAGTCACTGTTCACAGAATCATCGCTTACAAGGGGGCGTACCAATTATGTCCGCAGGGAATTAATGAGAGAAGTCAAAAGGATCCTTGAAGAAGTTAGGAGCATGCCAGAGACCGATGGTGTCGCAGTGGATTTGACACTTTCTCCAACTGGATAATCTTTCTGATGGTGCTTGTTGCACTTGCGAGTGCCTGAGCTTCTTGCATTTTTCACATTAAGGATTGAGCAGATGATTGAAAATGGTCTGAAATGTGAAGAGAAGTGAACATCTTTTACTCAGTTTCCATGGTCGAGAGCACAAGAGGGAGTGGACTGTACATGCAGGGACTTGATATAGAATTCATCACTCTGCAATCGCCCATTGGTGGCTCCAAGTGAATCACTCTTGAAGCTGAAGATAAAGAGCCGAGGATGCGGACATAAGCACAAGGTACTCTTTGTACAATTTGTATGCAAAAACTAACTGAAGTAGATTAGCTGCATTTCACCAGTGCAGATGAATTTCTTAATGAAAAAGCTTCATTCTTCTTTGTCTTTCCATTTATATGGCGGCAAATTTTGATTGCATATCTTTTGGCTTGGCAGTCAATGTTATGACATGCTGGGAAGACATGAAATATCTTCATGACATCTCATGTATATGGATTGTTTCAAATGGATGGTATAATATCTTTCTCCTTTTTTCTGATGAATGGAAGTGTAAATGTTTAACTTGCATTAGCTTCCGTTCTTCATTGTTAAGGCTGGGAGACTTCAATCTTCTCCTGATGCAAAACAGTGAACTACACACACAAAGCGCACCAGAGATAAAATCTTGATAATTTATTAATTCAAAGGTATAAGCTGTTCATTACGGAAAAAAAAAGGTATAAGCTGTTTACAATAAAAGAAGGGACCAATGTAAATTGCTTAACAATCAAACGTTAAGGACTTGTTGTTTAGGATTAAGTAAGATCAATCTTTTGTCAAAATTAAATCAAATTTAACCGGAAACTATTTAATAAAAGTTAAGAAAATCTCGTGAATGTTTCATTGAAATGTTACGTTGAATCTAATCAATTTTAAGGAATAAAAATAAAATTGAAATTACCTGTTATCTCTAAGATAATGATCTAAAAATTAAAATCCTTAATACAAGGAAAATAAGGACTTGTTTGTTTAGGATTAAGTAAGATCATTTTTTGTTAAAATTACAAAATATTATCCAAATTTAAAATATTTATGAAAAAATTATATGTGAATTCACGTGTCAACATTTAAAATTTCAATTGCTTTTGTTTTAAAACATGTGCATCTGTAGTGAAAATTTGATTAAGCAAAAAGCAAAAAGCAAAAAGTTTGATTAAGCAAAAAGCAAAAGATGAAAATATATCTAGACAATCCCCACATCAAATCGGGATCTTGAATCCTATCATGTCCACCGTCATTTCTCCAGCTCCCGAGGCTAGAATTTTCTACACATACTATTGTTGATTCAGGTTCAAGTCTCCTGCAGATAGAGAGAGAGAGAGAGAGAGAGAGAGAGACCCATTGCTGATGCCTCCTATTTGTAAAAGTTCCCTGGTTCTGTTCTATGTAATTGTTAGACCATTCCTACTTGTAAAAGCCTAAACTGTGAAGTTATTAAACCACAGTGCATGCTATGTTAAGTTAACACTTTCCCAATGCAAGCTTTACCTTATGCACGCACGGAACACGGGCATTATGTCGTTTGGCTGAGAACATGAACAGAAGAATGTGCGGGATGACAAACTTGTCACCTATGGTATGATGCTTCGGCCGAAGAAAAAAGAAAAATCTTATGCTCCAATACCGTATCAGGAGATCAAATTTAATTAATAGTTTGCGATTAGATGACGGTTTTGGAGTGTATACAGCTTAACTCTAGACAAAAGTACTGCTGTGGTGATTGAATTTCAAGGACCCCACGTTCACATTGCACATACGGATAGGGACAGATGGTTCTTTCATGTGTACGATAGATTGAGTATTTTGGAACAAATGACTGGGACTACTGAATCATCTACACTCCAAGACACAGCCAAAACACTTGGCGTTTCATCAGTTCTCCGTCCCTTGTTGGATGTCTCTAGACCACTCTGTTTTTTATTGTATGTCATGTGCCCCTGTTTTTGACGTGATTCCAGTTCAACATGAACCTTCTTCTCTCTCTCTCAATATGGCCCCATGTCTAAAGCCTACCACGCTCCATTTTAACAGATATTTTGTGGATATGGTGAAGTGATACAGGATTTGAAAATGATGAGCAGAGTTCTTGAGACCACATAGGTATACGGAGCTCGAGGAATGGTCGGTTTTCACAACACAGTATTAGGAGAGAGAGGAACGTCTCCTTCACCAGGAGTTCTCAGCCAACATGTCCTTTCCTTGTCACATTAAAATCTCGGCACTTCGGGGGGCTTGCCTTTTGTTTGGTTGCGATGTAAAATGACCCTAAACTTTTTTCCTTGTTCCAATTTGCTGTTGATGCACATGAAATAGCCGTCCTTTGAAGGAAAGTATTGCCATGTGTATTTGTGTTTTAGGAAAAACAAAAAAAGAACTGAGCTTGTCAGTTCAGTTGAGGACTGATACAAGACTTTACGGCTTCGTTTTTTCACCAATTTGAGATGATACTAAATATCAATCCCATTTAATATCCCATAACATAAATCAAGAAGAACCGTCCTTACATTATATTGATTTATCAGGCAATCGCATATAGATTTTAGGACACAACTCTATTTAGTATCCAGATCATGATCGATTTTGCTTTGTGATTTTTAAGATTTTTTTTGTGATGTGCCCTAATCTTCCACACTAGAGGATTTTCTATGTGCTTAGATTCTTAGACATGATCGCTTTCAAGTTTCAACAACCCCAAAAAGAACCCCACCCAACCCCCAACCCCCCTCCCCCTCCCCCAAAAAAAAAACACATTATTGGGTTCTTGAGTGTGCCCATTATGTGGCTTGACATTCTATGAAAAGATCATGTAGACCACAAGAAATTGATGATGAAACCAAGAGGGTCTCAAGTCATGGTGTGCTACTTTCTCCTCTTGCATCTACTTGAATTGATTGATGCACCCAATAATTGCCACCCATCGTTTCAAAGAGCCAACACTTGGAGCTCCTTCGCTGGACAGCACGTGAGGAAGGGTGGCAAAAGCAAAGGGAATTTCTACCACTTGGGAAGATTGTCTAAGAGTCGGTTTTGGCGCTTCTGCTCAGTCTAACTGAGGCCATCTTGTCTGTCTAAAAAGCATGTTATCGTTGAGGTCGAAGCTCAGATTTCAGTGTCACTTTGGCTTCTCCTACCTAGTGAATCTGATCATGAACTTCGTCTCGTTTCTCTGTGTACGATCAGTACATATCTTTGGTGGGTCTTGCGCAGTTATAGTGTGTGTTGTTAATAAAAAGGGTCTGAGATATTGTGTCTCAATCGCCTTTCCCTCACCACTCACATCTTCTGGTCTGTCTCTAAGAACATTTTTATGTGCATGCGATGGAAAGAAAACTAAATAATTGAAGAGTCGCACAAAGTTGGCATGGTCATCTTTGGATTATTATAATGCAAAATACATATAGGCTCAAAGATAGTAGTGGCCTTCGCGATGTAGTCCCTTGTCAAAAAAATAAGCAACTTTTGTTTAAGTTTTTCAATGATGTGCAATCATATAACTAATCATAGCACAAAATTCTTGTAATATGTTTTGAGATATTGAGACCTTCGCTTTCTAGCTACTGTTAAAACCTATTGGAAATATGCAAATCCTCCCCCCCTCACACACAAAATGAGAATGAGAAGCGCTGGTCTTTAGATTTGAGTCCTTGTGTAAAAGATGACTTGATATTGCCCATTAGTCACCAAAGTTCAATTTAGTTAATAATCTCAAAGTCAAATCTAAAGCTTTTCTGAGACACATCTTGAGATATCTTTTTTTTTTTTTTTGGTCTAATCTTATCTTATATCTCTTTCTACCCCTCACTTGCGTGTCTAAACCCCAGCCCTTAGATGATGTGAAGAATCAAACTCCCTATCTTCCCTTTACAAGTGAGAAGGGTGGCCATGGGATAACCCCTAGTAATTTTGGGGTATCTATTATAAAACTATGAAATCATATGCATTCTAATGAATTCGAAGAATTTTAGAGTGAGAAATACCAATTCATGGCTTGTTCAATATATCCAACAAGATGAGACTGTGCCGCCTAAACTTGTGAACAACTTCTGGAAAGTTGCAATATCGCTGTCGTTTTTCATTACTCCTTCCATCATCAAACAGCCATGATTATCTTGTTCCTCAATGTCGTCATCTCTTTCTTACTGATAATTTAGTACTTCCATTGTTTCTGATGCAAAGGAACCGGGAAGCTTCATTTGCTGCAGTAGAGTAGAGGCGTTACATCACATGATCACATCACTCGTGAGCGTGTCGAAAGAGCATGACCCTTTAGTTCTGTCATAGTAATAATTACTTGTCCAACGACAAGGGGAGTCTCCCTCTTTCTAGCATTTTCTACGTTACTTAGCATTTTCTACGTTACTCCAGCCCCAAGTCAACTGAAGAGCGCGCCGTTTCCGCGTTCGTCCCTTTCACACCGTGAATCCCTAAGTCTCACGCGAGGAGAGAACGAGAGTACGGAACGACGAATGATTAGAGGACTACCTCCAAGATTACGAGCTTGATCCTCTTTTTTGGGGGGCTTATTAGACCGCGACTTTTGAAAGTTACGAATACAAATGATGTCAAAAACATAAAACTTTCATTTTATAGATTACGACGTGATCGGTCTTTCCTTTTCCTTGGATTCTACTCTTGCTGAACAGCTGTAAAGAGAAGATGAAGATGCATAGAAATTTGTTCTTCGCTGTTGAACGTCAAGAGCTAGGCAGATAGATATAATTTGAGGGAGGTAGAAGAAGAAAGGCTCGAGATTTTGTTTATTAAACTTAGCTGCTATTTGATCTAGGACAGGACTAACAGTGCTAAAAAAAGACAACATCATGACCTCGAAAGAAAACAGAAGTCATAAACATGAGAGCTTCGTCGCCATCCACCCTAAAAGGGACAAACCCTTGATGGGATTCGCTTAGTTGGCTCACTATGTACATGATTGTCTTGCAATCACACTGCAATCAGCTGACTTTTAGCTTCAATCCTGATTTCCTCTTTCATCTTCCTAATGAATTCCTCGAACTTTTTATTCAACTCCTCCGTACTCATCATCTCTTCACTCCCTGTAGCAACTGCTGGTGATTCTGGTTCTTTCCCCAGGTAGCCACGTTCTTCTAGTTCTTCTTCTTCTTCTTCTTGTTTGCTGAGTCTGTCATCATCTTCCACGACCCAAGTTTCATTTTCTTCTTCTGCTCCTGTATTAGCAAATTCAGTTTCCTGTAATATTTGCTCTTCCTGTTGCTCAGCTTCATCTTCTTCCTCTGTATCTTTTCCTTGAACTTGAAGTTTCTCGTCCTCCTCTTCCCCCTCTTCTTCTCCAGCTGCAAGACCCAGATTATTTTCCTGGTACTCGTTATACCCAGTAGTAGCGGCATCTTCAGCAGTCACATCTTCAACTTCTGATGATCCAGAAGCTGAAACTTTGATCTTATCCTCAGGTAAGTCATCCAAAGCCGACCTGTCTTTTTTCCTGAACAATTCATCATCACCATCAAGATCAGACATAGATGGCGAAGAGCTGCTGGAACTGCAGGAGCTCTTGGCAAGAAAAGCTAAGATCCCGTTGCAGACGAGGAACATGAACTTCCTCTCAAGGGTGCGAGTGAAAATCCGAAAGAGTATCGTGGAGAAGCAGAGGTTGAAGGAGTGAGGGAAGAGAGAGTATCCTGAGGAATAACACACAACGAAGGACAGCAGAGAGATTGAGATGACAAATTTCAAAGCCCTTATGAGGAAGTGGCTGTTCTTGCTGTTGATTTTGTGAACATTCTGGACTTTCATCAGGTTGTCATTTTGATCCATCTTTTGCTCGATTGTTTCGTTTTTGGGCGCAAAGCTAAAGGCAAGCTGTGCTTGGGGCAGGGAATGATGCAATCCTGTTTGCTTTGTGGGTTTTGGGTCGACATGGAATCATGGTGCCTCCTTTTCTCCTCTTATAGAAGTCCTATAGTGCTGTAGCTAATGGGGAGCACCGTGTGAAATGACAAGCATACCCTTTGATGATTGCACTTTCGCACCCGTTCGTTTTTGAAAAATGCGAAAATCAATTGACTCCGACCTCTTTGAATATTATAAAAGAGTTCCACGTCAAATACAGAATCTTCGATTTGGGCTATAATTAACTATTGTCATACGATGAGCGTGCCACTACAGCCTCATCACGATGCAAGTGCATAGCGTATCTTCTTGAATTTTCGGATGTCAACATGCAATCCATCCAACTTCCTGAAAAATAGATAGGCATGGGCTTAAAAGTCAGTCAACTTTTTTTTTTGGTGAGTGGGGAGGACCTCTTTGGAGGCGCGCCATCCCATGAAGAGTATAGATCCTTTGATCCCAATTTTGATGCGAACAAAAGGTAGCTGCTTTGAAGTTTCTAGCTAGACCTACAACAAAATTTGCTTGCCCCAAAATGGGAAAGATAAAGGGAGGCTCCATCAATTACCTAATCATGCAGGTCAAGCATTATTCACGTATACGTGTCTGTGCTTCATGTATGTAGGATATAATTTATTATGTGCAAGAATCTATACAACAGCATAGCTACGTAAAGAAAGTTAAAGCGATCATGTGTATTTTTGGAGTAATTATCTGCCGCCTATACATGTCACGTAGTCCACATCATCGACATCCCTAACCTAAAATCTAAGAAAGCATCCAAAAGCAGATCTGGTGATGATCCTTTCTGCTAAACTAAACATGTGGGATTTGCTTCTGTCCTTGGCAGATGGTAAGAATACAGACAGATGTATCGTGCCAAAATTCTAAGCATTATTATTTTCCTTCTGCCTCTTTCTTTGTCGTCTTGCTACATTGAACGGAGGCATGGCATGACTTGCAGATGATATTTCGCCTGGAATTATGGTCCTTGTCCGTTCAAGACTCTTCTATTCCCGTCGGCGACAGCGAAAAAGTCCAATGTCTCAGGTATTCAACTGGTGTTGAATTTTCAGAAGCCTCGGGAAACTGTAAAACTCTATGCATCTGTACATTAGCAGTTTTCTCTTGCAAGTACGATTGTTGAACAGCTCTCATTAATCATTTTGCGGGAGTGCTAAAAACCCTCCAACTCAAAATTTAAATTTTAAAGTCACTTGAAAACAAAGAACATATAAAATCCATTGTTAAATGATTTCACATTTTACATGCAAGCCAAATTAGGAGCAACACATGAAATTTTGATTAATGGAGGTGGATGCATATACAAGAAAAGAATAGCACTAGCTCTGATACCATATTAGAATCACTAATCCAAAATTTGAAGATTTTAGGTGAAGATAAACCTATAAATGTATATATATTTCAACAGGCTATAAATCTGAAATCAATTTTTTGCTTGCCAAACTAAATTGACTTTCTTGGTCTAGTCAAATCAAATGTAGGTCATCCATGGCGAGGCGAGGCAGGCCATGCTTGGGCGAGGGCAAGGCCGCCCCTCGCCACCACTCACCCTTGCCTAGGCGTGGCCCTACGGGGCCAACCCTCGTCAGCCATGGCCCAAAAAGAAAAAGAGAAAGAAAAGGGAAAGGAAAAAAAAAATTATTGACAATCACGCCACATAGAATAGTAGCGTTCAAATTAGTGATTTCCAACCTAAATTAATTGAATGGACTGAATTCGCAACCAATATGAAAAAGTTTAAAATTAAATTGATCAAATTAAAATTTTTATAACTGAATTGACATCAATATAATAGATTTATGACTTTTTAGATACTTTTCTCTTTTTTTAGGTGCAAAGTCTAAGCGGTTCTCCCACTTAATCATGAACCTTAAAAACATGATAGGGATCAGGAACTGTGCTTGGGAAGTTGAACTTAAAAAGGTGCAATTAAGGTACCATTAAATTGGTTTCACCTTCATAAAGATCACATTTTTAATAGCTCTCAGATATATGATTAAGATTAATTGTTTAGCAAAGCTATGTTACAGTTGGGGCAGCCTAATATATTAGGAAAAAAAAAAAAACTGAAGTTTGAAGAAAACATTATCTTAAACAGTGGGAAAGAGAGCATAAAACAGGCCAGATTCCTAACTTCCAGAATCAGACCATTCTACTTTTTTTTTTTTATAGCAATTTCAGAATCCTTCTAATTAATTTACTAAATTTTTAATTACAAAGTAGATTCCACTTCTAGTGTATTCTTGATTATATCACGGTATCACAAATTAGCAAATCTACAGCTGCTTCTGAAGTCCAACTAGAAGAAAATTGGGAGTCAAAAGCTTCTTGAAACATCAGATCAGCAAGGGTTAGGTGAATGAGAATCAGATACTTTCCTTAAGCAGCTTTCAGATTCATTGCAAATCATTCAGTATATTACTTCTTTTAGCAGGCTCTTTCTTTTTTATAAGGGAAGTAATTCGTTGAAAAATAATCCCTTAACTTCTTTTCTTGCTTGAACAGTTAATAAATAAACATCGAGAGGACTTCAAGGTATCTTCTTGAAATGAAAGAGCTTGTGTTATATCCAAGACATTGCTGGTGGTGTCTGCAGTTAATTCTACCGTTTGATAATAAAATGACAATATGTACATATGTTGCCAAAATACAATAGAACAAGTACTAATATTATCGCTAGAGGCTTGCCTAGACTATGCTTTGAGCACTTGGGTATGACCTTGTGGTTGGACCTGGCAGCCATAATACATAGAAGAAATCATTTAATTACAGCAGTTGAGTTAAATTTCAGGCCCCTCAAGTGCCATCATGACTGATCTATATGGTATCTAAATATACTTCCATGGTCAATATTTACATTTCTAGGCAGATAGAGTATATATAATCGATTTCATCTTTATTCTGAACGTTAGATCAATTAAGATTGGCAAGACCATGGATTAGGAATGTTCCTCTTTGCATTTTACATACTCTTTGTTCTCATCAAGTGTGCCAATGAAACTCTGCCTGAGTGGTTTTCCCTCAGAAGCATCTCAGAGTATACTTTCTACTCCTCAGCCTCCCTCTTCTCTTGTGTGATGGTGAATCATTTTGAGTTCAGAAGGTCTTGTTTACAGAGGCAAATCCATGTCAGATAGCATCTGATCTCCAGAGCCATAAGACGGGGCATCTAAGAGGATACTCCAGAAAACGAGCAGCAATGCTAGGAACACAGAAGTCTACTAAAATAGATTCATTAACTAGTTTTGCAAAATCCAACTGAGTAAATAATCAAGTCGGATCTTGTACAAAATGCTTTGTTTATTTAAACATTTCAATAAGGGTATGGGATGTATAAGCAGGATTGGCATTTTACTCAGCGAATGAGTATTGATTAGAGTGAGATGCCAAGAGCCTACTCACATTGGACCTCGTAGATAACTTTTAAGGAACTTCTGAGGTCAGTCTGGCATTATTGAACATTGAAACGGTTATGCATCTTGGTGTTCTATGGTTCTGTTGACTGAAGCTCCCATAACTTGTAATTTTCCTGATTTTGGTGATTCTTCCTATAGTATAGTTGGTGATTTCCCGATGTTTCTCAGGATACGTTTAAATACCACAAATGCAAAAACAATTACAATCACAAACGTGAAGAATTCAGCCAGGGTTTGTACGAGACAATAGAGAAGCTATAAGGAGGCAGAGGAGGATTGGAATTGGATATTTAGCCATGATATGGACAAGGGCTTAATCCTGCTATGGTTAACTTCATGTACTTGTTTTGATCATTAAGATTAAGATTTGGGGTATCCATGTACTCTCACACGAAGGTGTGCGACAGAACTAACGGTGACAATCCATCTCCAATGATTTATAAAATGGAAAGATGATAAGCAGTTTCTATGGGCATAGCAACATGCACATTGACACATCTCAAGCCTGCAAAAAATCAAACAAACCACAATTCTTTTGTTTGTGATGGTGTCCAACAAGAGACATCTTTGAAGGAGAGTTCTACTGCATATTGGTTTGCAGAAATAACTTTTCGATATCACAATGCAGATCTTTAAGAAGATGGTAGAGTTTATAAGTTGACAATCACTGATGAGCATAAAAGTGGCTTGCCTGTGAAAATGTTCATTGAACTGCAAAAATCAATGAAACTTGTTGAGAACCTTAGAGAGTAAGCTAAGCCTCTAGAGCAAGCATGGATTTTTCTGGGGATTTCAAGAAATGGGACATCATAATCTTTGATTCGGGAAGCCTGGATGTTAGAAAGAACAAATCTCTTTGGTGTTTCGACAAGTAAGAACAACAGATAAAGAACAGTTCAACGATTTCTCAAGTTTAGACAGAACTACCATAAGAGGTTTACCCATACTTCATGAATTACATTCTACAAAAGCATTGTAAACTGCACACTTCCGAGGAAATGATAAAAGGGCAAATTCTCAGGATATAAAAGGTTTAGCCATACTTCATGAATTACATCCTACAAAAGCATTGTAAACTGCACACTTCCGAGGAAACGATAAAAGGGCAAATTCTAAGGATATAAGAGGTTTAGCCATACTTCATGAATCACATTCCACAAAAGCATTGTAAACTGCACACTTCCAAGGAAACGATAAAAGGGCAAATTCTAAGGATAGAGATGACTCAGGGAAAATGTCCACCAACTGATGGTAGAACTTGCAGCAACATGGAAGATCTTTGGACCAACCTATTGAAGGACATTCGTTCAATGCACCTTTTTTCTTCTGTTGGGATCACGATATGAAGTGTTCATTAATCCATTCTGGCATTATTCAAAGTCTTTTTCCCTCTTCGCGGATGCCCAGACAACTAATGTGTTACTGTGTGAGTTTTATTGGAGGCTTCAGACAGTTTTGTGCATCACCTTAACATGGATGTGTACTATGAAGGGCTCAATCAAACTATATACAAATTGAGCTAACCTACATAGTATTTAAACTCTCAAAATCCAAAACCAAACTATCTGTAGTTGGATGCATTCTAATATGCCTAACATACAAAACGCAGTTGCAAAATTCAGACCATCAGATGACATTATAGGACATCATCCATAAGATAAGCAAAACCAACCAGTAATGAAGATCATTATATATTGTGAGCAAGACTTGCTAATATTCTACTATTCCAAAAACTATGCTTCATGTGTTAAAGACATAAAAGCAGAGAGAAACATGAAAAGACATATGGGAATCTATCTTCAGGAAAAATTGAGACTTTGGATTAATTAATATGCATAATCATAAGCGAATTCATTGACCCCAACCATGGTAGCCACCACCTGGTACACAATGAAGGTGCTACCTCCTAAGATCAACAGGATCAGAACCGCGGAAATCGGGTTCTTGAGCAGCTCCAAGATGGGCTGCAATATAGTGTAAATAGCGCCTGTACTCACTGTGAGGGCATACAGTGCATATCTCCTGACATTTTCCCAGAACTCCTCTGCCAGTGGCCCTTCAGGGCCAAAGGCCAAAGCCTTGTTGTGGTGGTCTTCAAATCCCATAAGGAGCAGCGCAATCCCAAGTGAAACAGCACCTAAAACCACCTTTCTTGAACCCCCATCTGTTGAAACATGATGAGAGTGCTGATTATGGGACTTCTGGATGGCTCTCGTAGGTCTTGCAATGGAATTGCATCTGGAAGATGCTGATGCTGGTGAAGAAGAAGGAGGTGGTGGAGGGTGGTGCTGACTGCATGATGTCACGATTCTTGAGGGGATGACAGTGGTGGCATTGGATCTTGGGTTGGAGAGGTTGGCGTTTCTTGAAAGAAGGAACTGAGATTGCAGAACTAGTGTCTTCATTTCTTTGGAGTCAGTGATTCTTTTAGCTCATATGTATGAGTGGTAGCAAAGCATTTTCTGGTGCACCTTATCAAGGGAAAGAGAGGATACTGATGACAGGCTGATATAAATTGCACGGGGTGGATCGAGATTCGAGATGGAGATGATGGGCTTGCGCTGAGAATTGAGGCCTTATAACTAGGCCGGCTGGAAAGACTTTCCTCATGTTAGAGTTTTCTAATGTTGCTGTTGTTGCTGCATTTGATCTTTTTTTTTTCTTTTTTTAAATTGGAAATCTCGAGAGTACCATTCTTATCTTCCTCTAGTTTATTTCTTGAAAACATCTCCAGAGCATTAGAAAAAGAAGGTCCGCCAAATGCATTTTCTATATGCAAACGTAAAGTGTAAATATTTCGAAGCACGTATTCCTAAATTAAGCCTGGATTGGCAAAGTGCCACGTGTCAGTTTCATATTCCATGCACTTTTGGAGGAAAAATGAATTTTGTCTTGAAATTGTCACCGGAGATAATTTGGAGAACTATATAATCATAGAATAGTATAGGAACCAAAATTAAATTTGAGATGCTACTAAATGGAAGGATCTTATTGATGTACATGAAGGAGAAATCATAGGTCAAACACCATTGTTTCAGTCATAGAGTTTTGTATAAGACAAGTTCGTGTGTTAGAGATTAGTGGCCTCCGAGATCCACCATAGGATGGACCACTATCTCTCTAGCTTCCTGGCTAAGGCCAACAACAAAACAATAACTCTTCAAAATAAACCTTCCAACTTTCATCGTGCCATGTTTTTGTAATTTTTCCCAAAAATAATGATGTTCGTCGAGTTGAATATAGTCACGACTCACAAAACTTCTTGCCCTTGATTTGGTCGTAGTAACCGTTGTGCCATTTTGCCTCGGCATGAACACTTTTCTAGATGGCTTTGTCGGATTGTATGGCATAGCTACATGATAATTTGTGATTTTTTTTTTTTGGGTGCAAACTTATAATTGTTAATCTTAAGCACGATGCTATTTATAACAAAACAATCATAACGAAAGATTGCACCATTTACTTATTAAAGGATGTTAACATAAATTACACTATTTCTATAAAAGCAATATATAATGGTCACGGTTTCCATTCTCAACATTATCGGTCACAAAACTACCATAATTAATAGCATCGGGCATCATTCGTCGCCATTGCCCAAACACCATTGGTACCTCCTCTTAGCGATGCTCATCATATGGACACCATGGCCACGGCTATCCCCTAACAAGTCGATGCCTTTGCAAGCCTTAAAAAGTCGTCTCCGACCACCCATCACCGCCCGCCAACCACCACCTCTCGGGCCACCGCACTACACACCGGTAGGATCGATGCTCGCCCATAACTACCATCAGCCACCACCGCAATGCGCCTCACCGTGCATGGAGGTCTAGTTCCGCAAAAACCGCTAGCACTAGTACAAAAATCGAAGAAACATCATAAACAAACCTTTCCTAGGTAAATTATCATCGAGGAAGATATTCTCCGACGGCAAAAATTGCTTGAATACTTTTTCCGATGGCGAATTCCGGGCCAAGTTTTCTACCTCAACCTGTACACAAAACCAGGGTGCATGGGGAAAGGCTTTTGTCCTCTCCTAGCCGCTTCGCTCTGCTCCGTAAACCGCACAAAAGAAGAAGAAAAAAAAGGCTTTCTTTTTTCTCGCTCGTTTATCGTTAATGCTTAGCTGATGGTACAACGATACTCAAGAATTCTTTCACTTCTTCGCGTCGCTGCGGTCTCTCTGCTTCACTAAAATCTCTCTCTCTCTCTCTGCCCTCCAGCCGAATTTAGCGGCTTGTGGCTCGTCTCCTTTGCCCAAAATCCCTCCATCTCTTCTGGGCATGCGGCGGCATATTACAGTGCCCCGTCGTCGTCCTCGTCGTTCTCTGGGTGCTGCTGGTTCTGGGTTGGTCTCAAAATGTCTCCTTTTCGCCTGTCGTCCCTCTGATGCCGGTGAGGACCCTTCAGTTCTTGACTGGAACGACGACCCTTTTCCCCCCTCTTCGATCACCCTCGTTATCCTGTGTGTGGAGCCGTCTGAGAGGTGTCTAATTTGGGCGGCGCTGGCTTTTGTTTACTCGGGTTCTTTGTGTCTCTGAAAATCTATGCGTTCCTCGGTCCTTGCTAACCCATGATTGTTTTTCGGCTGCTTTGTCTGTGTTGACTCCGGAGGGAGGTTTTGTCATCAGGGGCTTGAACCGGGCTTCGTTTTTTTTGCTCTTTTTACTTAGTTTGTTCGTGGGTTTATGGTTTTAGGACGGTTGAAATGATGTTAGGGTTTTTGGGTTGTCTTTCCCAAGCGTGTCTTAGTGGTCCAACTGAAGGGTTTTGATTATGTAGACTTAAATTGAGGGATTTTTTCCCTTTTTTGTTTTTTGTCTTGAGGTTGAAGTGGAACCCTTGTGAATGGTCTAGGGGTTCAGAATGTCTGATGATAAGGACGGGTTCGTGGCGTGGGAGGAGCGGATCGTGTGTGCCGAGCGGGGCAATAGGGTGGTGCATTTTTACTTGAAGGATGCGTCGGGGAATTCGGTGCTGGCAGTTGTCGGGACTGAGAGGAGCATTAGGCACATGATGTATATCGCGACAGATGATTTTGTGCAGTTGTACGGGTCCAATGGGTTGATCAAAGGGTTCAGAAAGTGGCGAGCTAGAAGAGAAGTTGTGGAGTTGCTCGCCTCATTGGTTTCAAGTATGTGCTATGAGTGCTCAGTATTTTTTAAATGCCATTTGTTTCCCTTGCATTGTTATATCAATTGTTTGTAAATGTTGGTTTCTGACAAACGAGTTCATGGCTCAGGCTTCTTTTGCTAGTATGTGAATAGTGATATGTGATGTCATGATGGCTTTGCGACCTCTTTTGGAAATATAGATATGAAACATGATTGTGTTGAGAGGCAGGTTGAGAACATGTATGTTTCTGCATTCCTCGTGTAAATTACTCACCACTAGATACTGTGGTCAATTTAATCGAGAACCCATATACGTCTTCTTACTTTATGTTGAGCACATGTGCTGGATGAAATGCTAAAGATTAGGAAAAATAAAAGAGGTCTAACAAATCTCACCTTCCTTGGGGATTCGTTAGTTTCCTTGGAATGAGCACATAGTGGTGGAGTTAGCCTTCAAAAAGCGTCACAGCTGTACAACATGGTTTTCATTTATCTGGAATTTTGACAATCACTTGCCATTGGCTAATTATGGTTCTTCTGTCATTATCATTTGAAAACTTTAATATGCACAATTGTGTTCAAGACAGAGGTAAATATGCTCGCATGTCTCTGAATAATGGGGTGGCAATGTCCGGTTAAGGACATTAAAAATAACATTTTTGGCATTTGTTTCATAATAAATATTTGAACAGTACCAATTTGAGATATTAGCAATAAGTCATTTTTTAGCTATATAACCTTTGGTAGACTTTCCAGAGTAGCACATGTCAGCATCAGATTTGAGCATTACCAATTTTAGATATTTGCAATAAGTGACCATTTTTTAGCTATATAATCTTCGGGATATTTTCCCTATTAGCACAAGTCGGCATCAGATTTTGAAGATGTTAAAGGACTATTGCTTAAAGTGATATGCATTTGCCGAAGTCGAAATGTTGGAGTTGATAGTTAAGGAGGGTGATGATTACTCTATTAATGTAAGGGGAGCTAATGCCATTCAAACCCAAATTACGAAAATGAAAGTGATTGAGAGAGAGAAAGAGAGACACTATAATCACAGTGTTGATAATAGCACTTCTTTTATGACACTGGATCTGAGGAAGGATCCTAAACATCCCTAGGTAATATTTATTTACTTGAATTGGACCGATTAGCGGATGATCTGGAGTAATGGAAGCATTCTAAGGGAGTGACATATGAATGCAACTTCTGGATCTTGTGAAAGTTTGTAGGAGTAGTTTCTTGTCACCTTCTTGAAAATAAGAAAACTGATGAAGATAATTATCATGTGGTCTCATTAGAGTTTTGGCAGTTAGTTATCTATCATTAAAATGTGGGCAGCTAGCTATCACATAGTCTTACCACACTGGGTTGATATATCTCCATGGAAGTTGTCCTATACCTAATATCCATTGTTCATCTGGTGATATTGCTATAAAACAATGTTACTGGAGTAAATGTTAAATTTTTCCTTATATTTTAAGCTGTGTTAGGCAAAAGGTTCTCACCGTGTTTACTCTTGAATGCTCCATTGTCCCTTGTGTTACTGGTAATCACACTATCCATCTAAAGAATCGTGTTTTTGTGGGCTTGAAAAGATGTGAATCACTCAGTATTTCGCTTTGGTATATTCTTCTTGTCATTTCTCTGTCTTTAGGAATTTAATTGCCTAAAAATGTAGATTTGCCTAAAAATGTTGAAAACCCATCCTCCTTGATGCTACATTCTTCAAGAACAACAGTAGCAGCAGCAATAGGAAGCCTTGTCGCCTGGCTGTTCCTGCCTCAAAATCATTTTAGTATTCAAACAGGAGATTTGCATTGCATTTTTCACTGTGAAATGGAGATACATATCTACTTGATACTACCAAATTTGTTATGTTACTGAAGAGACTATTTGTTTAAAGCCTCCATGGAAGTGTGGTCCTACATATGATAATGATGTGGACCCTCAATTTTTATGATGGTTATTAATCATGGGCTGATTGGTCTTCCTTCCTATCTTCAAGGCTCATGACCTTGAACTGTGATTTTAAATCCCTGCATGTGCATATGTGTGAAGTTTAGTGGGCTACCATTACGTACACACTCAACTACTAAAGAGCGGACTGTTGATTTACTTGCTTATTATGCGTAGGTGAAGAAGATTATGTTAATGCTGTACAATTATGGTAGATGAGTCTTTTCCGTGTCCCCTTTGTATTAATTTCATCTTTGTCTCTCAGGGTGCTAAGTTTTCTCTGCCTTATACTTCCTTTTGGGATTTTCTAGTATGTAGCACGTGCACATGTGCCCCCAAGAGAGAGAGAGAGAGAGATATTGTTGGATATGGGCCGTTCATTGACTGATAAGATTACCAGGAAATCTTGTCAAGACTCTTAATTCATTGCATTCAGTACTGCATTTATGGAGTTGCTGTTTTGAAGAGATTTTTTGCCAATATTACAGAATGGATTATATCAAACTCTCTTCAAAAGGAGCTGCACTCACGTGCCTTTTGCACGCTTTTTAAGTTTGTCTTACAGCAGTTCTCTAATCAGAGTCAAAGTTTTCTTTTATCTGGAGAGGGGGAGAGAGAGAGAGAGAGAGGTCTTCTGCAATGAGTTCTTCAATGAAGTATGCTGACTACTGTAACGAAATGGGTATCATCGATTCTTCTATAACCAGTTATATGGTTGCTCTTGCTTCACACCATTGTTTGGTGATTTTACAGATCCTTTCTTTGCTATGCAAACTGATGTTGTGTGTCGTCTTCGCCCCTTTTTGGCTTTTGGTACTGGAATTTATACCCTTTTATGATGAGCTTTTGAAAATAATCCAATGATTTTTTCGTTCTATTTGATAGATCTTAATTGAAATGGTGGTGGTCTTCCGAAAAGTGTTCTATGATATCCATCAAGTAGTCTAGTTCATCATGTGCTTGTAAAGATCTATCTGGGTAACAAATCCCAAGAAGATATTATGACTTTGTTGTACATATTTAAGGGACATAGCTCACTATTCTTGTTAGATAGATTTTTTTCGGTTGGTAGTTCCACAGTTCATCAATCCTTATCTTCACTGTACAATTATCTTTCTTTGGAGCAGTTCGCCCATGATTATGCTGAACTTTTCCTTGTAGAAAGGATACTATTAATGATATTTCAAAGCTGATTGTTTTTTATTTTTATCATTCCTTCAGAGAAGTAAATCTTTGTTATGATGATGCTATTACTCCCATAATTTCTATTAAAGTGCCAATCTCTATTCGCATGTGCGGCGCATGCGCGCACAGAGAGAGAGGTTTGGGGGGTCTGTCGCGTAGAGGATATTGTGAATGCATGTGTTTAGCACACATGTGAGATCGGACACAAAGCGTCATAAGTACTGCCACTCGCTTCATTTTGGTACCCATGTTGATCAACTAGCACTCTTTGGAAGAACTACTCATGCTGAATGTTGAACAAAGCCTGGGAACTTTTTATCTCAGACTCAACAAGGGCCAGTTTTGCCGTACAATTCTCTCTGCAGCACTCTTGAATAACCTTCTGTGGGGACATTGTTTGGCGCATCTGTGTCCGGTGGTTTGGTGCCTGCTTATGGTTGCCTGCCCATGACATTGGTCTTCTGTATTGTTTTGCATGTTTGTGTGTTTCCCTGACCTTTTTTGTGTTTTGTGTCTACACCTGTGTATGTTTATGTACTGACCTAGCCAAACTGTAAGCAGTCTCCTTGTTAATTGATACTTTCCCTTTATTTCTCCATTATAAACGTTGGTCTGCACATTAGTGCTCGGACAGAACAATCATTTGACCCTTTCAGATAACTTAAGTAAGCAAACACTTCTATCTTCTCCTTGTGTGTGCTTGTCTTAACATTTACGATTCCTGCTACTCAATGAAAGTTAAATTCTGCTCAAAATGCTTTATTTTACCGGGGCATGCTTCGACATTCTTTTTTCCCTAAAGAAGCTAGTTGCTGTAAGGACGGTGCTTGTCATGTTCTGTGTCTTGATTTATGTCTCATCAAGCTATTTGTTAAATCTATGGGTGATGCCAGATGGGTAGCTCACACCTCTTAATTGTATGATGACAAGACTGTCAGTGTTGGTATAATGCTCAGTGTGTACCTCTCTTGCTATGGTGTTTTGTGTTTTAGGTCAATCAAGTCATTATGAGATGGAGATTTCATGCTTTTTACCCCTTTATTGCATAGGGTATCTAGTGTTGGTGGCCGTATTTCTTCTGCCTGGTTGATATCTTTCTATTAAGTAGGAGTTATCTTTATGATATGCTCTGGAATTCTCTGAATGAATGTGGTGCTTTTATCTGGGGCCTGAATTTTTCTGACAAGAGTGGATTGTTCATGCAGATTCGGAGAATGACGACACAGTTGAAGCTCTGGTTTCCTATGAAGCTGTGGTGAGTATGTTTAATGCTTGTGAATCCTAGAAACATAGTGTGTTAGATTACTGTGATTGTTGCCCTCGAGATTTCCTATGTTAAAAGAATTTTGTATCATTGATTCAGCCTCTGAGGAAATTGAAAGCTATAGACCAAGAGATTGACTGGGCTGGTGTTGCTTGGGTTTGTGCTAAACAGCTCACGCATTATCCAGCTTTTCACAGAAAAGAAATCACCATTGCTGTAAGTCTATGCTCTTCTTCCAAATGCTAAATTTTTCCCATGAACCCATCCATCAAACTTGGTTATTTTGTTGTAGTCACATGGACTTTCTTCTCCTCAAGATTCTGACCCTTTAATTTTCAGGTCCATTCTTTTTCACTAATCATGGCCGAAGAAGGTTGTCCATACCTTGGCTACGTGGAAGATATGTACGAGGATAAGAAAGGACTGAAAAAGGTGAAAGTGCGGTGGTTTTACCAGAATGAGGAAGTTCAGCATATAATTCCTCAGTTGAATTTGCATCCAAGGGAAGTTCTCATCACACCTTATGTTCAGATGATCAGTGCCGAATGTGTTGAGGGTCCAGCAACGGTTTTGACTGCCCAGCATTATGAAAGATGCATGGCTTCTGTTTCACCAGCCTCAGCAGCTGGAATATACATGTGCTCGAGGCAGTTTAAGAACAATAAGGTCAAGCCCTTTTCACTTGCTAAATTGCGTGGCTACCCGAGTCAAGCAATTTTGTCTCGTCTTGATAGTTCTTTTGTCTGTAAGACCAAAAATATGATCCCCGATAAGAATGGGGAGGATAAGGAAGAGTGCAAGGGCAATGATGGAAGTGGTGGTTCAGGCATTAGAATTTCAGAATCCCAGAGCCAGACTCCATCGACATCAACATACCCTAAGCTGAAATTGAAGTTGTCAAAAAAAAATCCGGGCATCAAACTTGCGACCCCGGAACCCCAAGTTCCCTTCTCGTTGAGGGTTAACGAAAAAATAGAGCTGCTTTGCCAAGATAGTGGCATTCGAGGCTGCTGGTTTAGATGCCAAATTGTGCAAAGGTCAGAGAAGTGTCTGAAAGTGAGGTACGATGATCTACTGGATGCAGATGATATTGCTAAACTCGAGGTATGGAATTGTCTTAATATCTGAACTTTTTCCTTTCGGACACTTCTTTTGAACTGGAAGTAGATGTTGGTGTTGATGAGTCAGTGTGCTCGTGCTGGCGGCACTTTTACAGGGGGCTTGTATCCAGCACTAGAAAATAGGCTAATCATGCATTGCATAGAATACGGTTGATAATCTAACTCTTTAATATAATTGAAAGTCCAAGATAGCAGTAGCATTTGGTGGAGATATATAGCTGTATTACCAGAACGTGAACATTTTCTGGACATTTTCAAGTCAGATCAAGTGTTGAACAAATGTTTAGAAAAAGCAAATGAATTCCATGTTTCTTGATCACAGGAATGGGTTCCTGCAGTCAAGGTAGCTTCTCCTGATAAATTGGGCATGCGGTGCCCAGGCCGACAAACAATTCGGCCACGCCCTCCCAAGACTTCTGGTGGCTGTAATTTCGAGATTGGGATGGCTGTAGATGTGTGGTGGTGTGATGGTTGGTGGGAAGGTGTTGTGACTCGACTTAAAGTCCCTGGAAAGAATAGTCTGGAGGTTTATTTCCCAGGTATGCTCAAATCTAGCAAATTCTTGATGGGTTGCCCCTACTTTGTTTCCAGATCTGGAATTCATGTGTAGATTGCCATTTTTCTGAGTTGAAGACCTAATTTGTGACTGTAAACCCACTAAGCTTTTTGGCTAAATTATGTTTATTTTCTCCCATTAATTCAGGCGAAGGCAGGCTAGCTACATTCCACAGGAAGAATGTCCGTGTATCAAGAGACTGGGTTGATCAAAGATGGGTAGACATTAAGTCAAAACCTGACATCAGTGCATTTCTATCAGCAAATTCTTCTGCTGGCATTGAGTCCTCATCATGTACTCCTGTTCAAGAGGCATCTAACTGCAACAAATCTCCACCCAGGTCTCAGAAAATTGACTCAACCTCTAACAAGGGAAAAGTGATCGTAGAAGAGAAAGAGTTGCCTGATTTATCTGCATCTCATGATCTCCGAGGAAGTGCAGGAGTGAGCAAGCAGATCTGTTTCAGTCAAGATGCTGTCCAAACATCAATTGGCGTTACAAACCACAATGGTATTAGCGATACTGCTGCAGCTGCCATTGGCAATGACAAAGGAATCGCATCAACTGAGAACCCTCAATCCACCAACCGGTTATTTGAAATAGCAGATGCTGTAGAATTAATGACTCAAGCTGCCGAAGAAGGGATGTCTATTCTCGATTAATCCCGAAGCGGGGTTGGAGGCAATTTTGTTGGGCATATGGAGACTAGGTGTTGGTGACTGATGACTCTTATAATCTGTTTCTTTTCTTATATGATAATTCGGTGTACAGTAACATAGCGCAGCAGTTTCGGCCGTCTACAGGATCAAGATTTCCCCTAAAAATTTTAGTCCTGGTCCATCCAAAATGGAAGTTGTAGACCAGTTTCGAAGGTACAGTTTTCTTTAGCCCGTGGGTTTTGCTCGGCTGCAGAAGCAGGCATGTAGCTTTTGACTGAATTGGCTTTTGCACCTTTGATGTTCATACCTTTCTGACAGTAACCCCTCATAGAATGATGATGAAGTATAGTGCAAGTCTGTTCAACTCTTATTGTTAATAGACTCAGACAGTCTTTCCCTTTCTCTGGGAGGAGATGAATTTTTTTTTTTCCCTAGGAAACGAACTGGATATTGAGCCTCATGCTACTCATTGGAATGGAATGGTTCATTTATTGCTGAACTGTTTGGACTCTGTATACTCTCTCTCTCTCTCTCTCTCTCTCTCTCTCTCTCTCTCTCTCTCTCTCTCTCTCTCTCTCTCTGTTTTCATAGACAGAAAATGCTGTCGTTGAACTACTCCTTTCACGTTCCTGAGTGTTCACCAGAGGAGCCAATCGCCTGTGGACTTGACCAAGGTTCTGCCGTCGAGCCAACCCCGATTCTCGATTGAAGTGAATTACGACAGGTTGCTAAACTGGATTCTTGGTCGAAGTGAATTACGACAGGCTGCATCAAGTAAAAGATATACGATGTCTAGCAAGCTATGCCCTCGTTGATTTTGCCCAACTTAGGATGTGCATTTTGATAAATCCTCCTTTTTCAATGAGCTTCTCATACCACCTAGCACCAGCATGATTGCCATTGACCAGCGAATGGGGAGGGATTGCTATCAACATGATGCAAAGAGATTATTACCACAGAGTTCATAACTAATACGTTGATTCTACAGGAAGCAACTTCGATTTCAAATAAACAACACGGGTATCTTTTTGTTTTTTTCTCAGGATACGTAAGTAATCTTGTTATCTCATACCAAGCGGGCCGACCTCTCCCAATACAAGTCACAAAGGCTTAATCACCTATACCATAAAACAAAACGACCAAACTATGTCAATCTGCAAAGCTAAACCAGCAATACAACAGTACAACTAATGCAGAGGAGAAGGAGAACTATGAAAAACCCCCAAACTTTGGAACAAAGCTTTGACAAAACCGACCGGCACAATGTTGAAATTGAAATGAGCATGACTATTGAACCAGCTTAGTTTCGGCTCGAGATAGTAGGCTAGCACGGTCCACCCCTTCCATGTAAAAACGACACAAACAATCCATGAATTTTGTCCTTAAACTTTTACTTTATTTAATATAACCCTTGAACTTTAATTCAATATGTAATATGCTTCCTAAAGTTTTAATTTATTTGATATAGTCCATTTCTTTTGGTACATATTCAATATATTTTTTGAACTGTATGAAAATATTCAATGTAGTCTTACTATTAATTTAAGACTATATTGAATATTTACATGCAGTCTAAGGATTATAGTGAACTTGTACAAAAAATTTAATGAACATATTGCACATTAGACTAAGATTTAGAAATCATATTAAATAAATAAAAAGTTCATAGATCAAGTTGCACATTAAGCCAAAGTTCAAGACCGTTTGTGTCAAAACAAGGGGTCGAAGTCGTAATTTCACAGAAAGAGTGGCGGCGAATTCGCAAATCAAAACAAAACGAGAGCCGAAAATCAACAACACCCCGCGCCTTTCGCGCCTCATCGAAAATCTTTTTTGAATTCCGACAGCGCCACCCCACGAAACTCCCCCACCGGCCGCCACGTGTCCCCATCTTCGTCTTTCAAATTCAGCTCCCTCGCTCCCGCTCGAAGCTCCCCATCTTCGTCGTCTTCTTCTTCTTCTTCCCGCAGAAACCCTAGAAAATGCTCATCTGAAATCGCCGACCGAAGTCCTCCGGCGACCGAAGTTCTCCGGCGAGAATGGCGGCGACGTTCAAGGCGGCCTCCCGCTACAGCTCCTACGACTCCCGCTCCTCCACGTCGTCCTCCACGGAGCTCAAGCAGAAGCCGGGAAAATCCCCCGCCCTCGCGCCTCCCGCCGCCTCGTCCTCCTCCTCGCGCGCGCTCGTCAGGGCCAAATCGTCCGACCTCCCCTCCGGCGCGAAGAACCAGAACTTCGCGGACATGGTGAAGAGATTCATGGGGAAGAAGTCGTCCTCGGCGGCGAGGGGGAAGCTGGGGAGCGCCAATCTGGTGATCCCCGTGGACGTGATCGCGGAGGACCTGAAGAAGGGGGCGAAGAGCAGGAACCAGCTCGGGGTGCTGCCGAAGAAGCTGTTCGGAGGAGTGGGACTGGAGAAGAAGGCGAAGAAAGAGGGCGTGAAGGCGCTTACGGAGGTCAAGGGCGGAGGGAGCAACGCGCGGACGCTGGCCATGGTGTTGAGGAGCGAGAGGGAGCTCCTGAGCGCGAACAAGGAGTTGGAGACGGACGTAGCCGAGCACAAGTTGGCGCTCGAGCAGAAGAACAGAGAAGTGAGTCTCTGTCTCTTCTATGATTATTCGCTTCTTGATTTTCCATGGGGATTTTTCTGGATGCTGTTGATGCTAGATTGAAGGTCTGAGATTTTTTTCGATATGCATTCTATTAATCTCTGATCTAATTCGGTGTAAAGATATCATTTTTCTTTTGTTTGTGATTTGAAGTTACTTAATTGGCTGAAGGACAACCAGTAATTAGTAGATCGAATGTTTGACCAGACTTTGGACTTTGAATTGAATCTGATGTTTCAGATCCTTAGTGTTTCCCCAGGTTTGATCATGTTTTCGAATGTTTACATGTAAGATCCACATCATCTTCGATGTGTTTTAGAAGATTTAGAAATGGTGTCATGGTTCTTTGATCCTTAATGCCAATTTCTGGTTTTATACCCAGTACTGAATTCGAGCATGTGGATCCTCTTTGCTCTCAAATTTGCAGGTTGAGAAGTTGAAAGATCTGTGCTTGAGCCAGAGGGAAGAAATCAAGGCATTAAAGAGCGCGGTACTTTTCCCTGACGTGACCAACAATGAGCTTCAAGAACAATTGGAAAAGCAAGGGACAGAATTGAGGCAAGCCAAAATGATAATCCCTGCTCTCCAGAAACAGGTCTCTTCTCTCACCGGCCAGCTCCAGTGCCTTGCTGATGATCTTGCTGAGGTACCACTGCTTTGACTTCTGCTGTTTTAATATAGCGGGGATCAGCTTGGATTCGGATTAATTAATGGGTATGATTAGAAACTTACAAGACTTCTGTTCAGTGTGTATGAAGCTTATGTGAGTTCTTTTGTGGTCGTTGAAGTCATAGTCTGTAGTTGTTCTTGGAACAATTTCTTCCGCAGTTAATCATTTGCATGAAGATAATTCTTGTTCATGAAGTAAAAGGTTATCTTCAATTTCTAATATGGGGTATAATCTGACCACCCTTTTAAGGGAAGAATATGTCGTGTATACCTGTATTCTCATTCCATTTTGCCATGAACACGAGTTTTCGTCATCTATACTCTAGATTATGTTTCTGCCGGACACTTCACATGGAAATTCATGTGCTTTCTTGTACATTAATGTGCTGTACGCGGTCAAGCATACATTGACATTGATGGAGAATTGCTTTTTGCTTGAGCAGGTGAAGGCAGATAAATTTTCTGCTAAGGCACGTTTTCAACACCAGATTGGCGGCTCTCCGAGGACACCTATATATAACCATGAAGAAGCAGCTAATTCTTTGGTAAATTTCATAGGATGCGGGTTTTTTTTTTCTTAGCTTTGGCCTGTTTCTGCATTTATTTCTCCTAGCTTCTGCATTTGCTATATTTTCATCAATAATAGTAATTAAAAATTTGTTCATTCAGGAGTTTAGCTCGAGTGAAGGAACAGACCCTGGTAGTCCAGATGACCTGTTCCTCAAGGACATGAATCCTTGTTTAACTCCCAATGATGGCAAGACAAGATCGAAGGTGAAAATTCTAAGCTCGTAATATAATGTCAAACCACATTGTTAAGCATCTTTTGACTGGGAATGCCGAGAAATATCTCCTGATTTCATTCAGGAATCACCATAATTTTGCAGGAATTTGAAGAGGAACCAGATTATAATTCTTCAAGATACCTTGGCTTCTCTGATGGTAATATGGAGACTTTCTATGGAGCTGGTTTCAACCTTTGTCCCAAGAAGTTGTCCAGAAGTTCTGATGGCTGCCAGAAACCTTGTGCCACCAACCGGATGGCCCACACAGGTCGCAGATAAGATGGAAGTAAATGCACATACAGAAACCCCATGCACCAGCAGTACTTCTGAGATGTACTTAGATTTCGGCCATAGGTTTCTGCTCAATGATTTTCCCAATGTTGCTTTTCAATCCCTTCTTACAAGACGGACATAATTGTGCCAATCTCTTGTACCATACCTTGTTCTTCCCTTTCTAGCAAAGGGACGAAGCATATTGGCAGGATATCAGCTCAGCATGTATTATATTCTTGTCAATTTAGTGGCCCCTTCCATAAAAAGATCGATCATTTTGACTAGGAGGTACATTAAAATACATCGGGATATGACATTTTTAGGGCAATGAATTGAAGCGCGAAGTGCGGGCAAACGATGGTGCACGTGATGAAGAGACATTAGTCAGTCATCTTGAAGCAATCATGCTCCCTATAGTGGGGTCCTCTGCATTTGAGGGTACCTAGTCACTTTTTTGCATTCACTCATTTTATCATTCACCGTGGGACGTGACAGGACCATTTTCCATGGATGCTGTCAGATCAACACGAGTAGCCAAATTTTCACAACAAAGGCACGAGATCCATTTTATATAGCTAGACATTACACATTGTCATGAAATGGTTTCAGCCTAGAAACCATTATCTTTTCCTCGCAATATATTAAGAAAATACATGAAACTCGATCACATCCTGTTGTCTCCAGTGATCTACGACTAATGCTAGTCCTCCTTAAGCCATTCCCTTACTTGTAGCTGTCCTGATTATCTGAAACAGAGCTGCAAACCAGTAGATAAAAAGGCATGTCAACCACTCTTCTGAAAATGGGAATCAAGTCCCCTTGGTAAGATAAGACGAAGTGATTAGCATCGACTATAGAACTCAAAAGTACCCAAAACTACTAAGTTTCGTTTACTTATGGCTCTATAGACTTTAAGCCTCTAAATCTGAGTATAACAATAAGCATTCTACATCAGCTACATATAGATGACAGCTACAAACAGTTGGAAACTAAGCACTTCCATATATAAGCTGATCAGCTCTTAAAATTGAAAGAGAATTGCGGACAACAATGAATGTTAAAAGCAAATCGTCCAGACTACGCTTGCTCGGCATCTTACGTTATGAGACTGTATAATAGATGTGCCAGCAGGACATTGCACATGCTGCAAATATGGCAAAGAAAGAAGAAAGGCACGATTTTTTACAATAAAACAGTCTCAAGGACATAGTATGCAACCAGAAAAGTCTACGTATGCAGAAGAAATTGGGATAAACAGATGTGTAATTGTATGACTCAGTAGTGGTTCAAGATCCCATCAACCTATAAGTCCATATAAATTGCTCAATTGCCCAGAACATTCTAAGACACCGCCACATTTGACACCCACAATACAAATTGAGATATTTCCTCATACTTTAGTTTGTGTCATTAGATATGCAACATAAGATTTGAGATTACATTACCTCTGTCGCATCTCTTGTAAAATGCAAAAAGGGGAGACATTTTACCCACACCTGCTGAGATGACTAGCAGCTTCTCTATTTCAAAGCCTCTCTATATCAAATACCATTAACGGAGCTACACCAACCTATCAAGTCACAAGTTCTTTGAAATCTTTTTTATCCTTCCTAAAACAGCTATACTAGTCTCACCAAACCATTCGAGCAAACAAAACACGATGTAAAGCTCCTCATGCAAAGAATGAGTGTGTGAACTAGACAAGAAGAAACATATCATACATGATCCAACAACCACGAAGACAAAGAAGCCGAGGACAATTCGCCCGACTGGGAGATCATTTCCTTTCTTGGATGAGGTTTCGGGGACCGATCCCCTCCTTGTGATGTTCTTCTGAAATTTGGCAACCTTCCTTTCGGCAAAGCGCTTTGATGTCGTCTGTCAAAACCCAAAACAACACGGATCGAAAAAAAAGTCATGGCACTTCACTGTAAATTGCTGAGATTATCCAGACAAAGCCTTCATGCATATTCCAAGAAAAAGAAAAAAAAAACATAAATTTATGGCCTCACTAATCTGCCAAAAAAGATAAAAACTTGCTGCCTTTTCTCTCTTGAGACAAGAAAAAGAAGAAAAGGGAAAGGCACAGATCGTCAGATTCTATGATCATCGTCGGAAAGGAACAAACTTTAAAAGCAGAACGAAACCACAGCCCTAAAAACTTCAACAGAGCTTTCGGACAACCCCCAAACAAGCCGCACGAATTGCCTCCGGCTGTCAAGGAACAGACGACAGGCCGAAATCCTCTGCCCATGAACATGCAAAAGCTTTCAAACACGACGCCAGAGAAACAGCGGAAGAGCACGACAATCCTTCATCAAGCCAACGCCCCCAAAAAAAACCGAAACTTTACAAGAACAAGAACACGGAATCCGGCCCGTTTCTCCTCTCCCGGAGCCGCAAGAAAGCGCGGGCAGGAAGAATTACCAAAAGAGAAACGAACCCAACTCGCGAAATCCCACGAGGAAGAGGGAAGAGGGAAGAAGACGCACCATTTTCGAGGCTCGGAGCAGATCAAGATGATCAAGAAACGGGTCGGAGCGCAAAGAGAGAGGGGGAGGTGGGAGGAGAGCCTTTCCGTTGAATAATGGTTTACACTTGGGCAAAGTGGAATTTTAATGGGGGGAGAGAAGACTGTATTTTTGGCAGCTTGTCTTAAGCCAGAGATTTTGGTGGATTCCCAAAATATGTTTTTTGTTTTCCTCGCAATGAATCCAATGTAGATGTTCTTTTCCATTTTTTGAGGAGCTCCTTTAATTCACTGAAGTTATTTCCCAAAATCTGTATCTGTATCGGTATCTCTTACATGGCAAGAGCATTATAGGACGATGGAAATTGTACAATATCCAATTAAATTCGTTTGGTGAACAGAAACAAGAGTTGACCAAAATTAGTATGAAATCGATTAAATAAGGCATTGTTCGTTGTTAATTTCCTTAATCACAACTTCCCAAATATGATATTGAGTTTCCATATTTTTCAAAGAAACAGAAAAAAGCGATTTTGGTTTCAACCACCGAGGTGGCCATTTTAAGACAGTATTTTTATGGCAAGAAATCCGTACATGTTGAATGTACTTCTTAAAGGGATTGTGCAAGGAAGGTGCTGGACGGAAGTATTTCTCTCAAAATGATTATTATTTCTACTTTAGGAGGGAAGTGAGAATCTCAAGAAGTTCACAATAATTTCCATAAAATTTTATTGCGTATCCGTATGTTTCTAAGTTTAATTGAATATACATATATATCCGCACGGTCAAAATAAAAATAGTTTGTGAAGTAATTAGTAAGAAATTACTACACTCAATCGTCCCATGACCAAGAGTAAATTTTATCTCATCAAATGATCTTCAAGCATCTATAGAATGATCAAGACAAAGGATGCTTGATGTTCACAAACTATAGAATGGATTCTCTAAAAGTACATGAAATCGGCTAGTTAAGCTCCTAAGAATTTTGTAGAAACATCCGCATTTTTTAACTTACATTCATTGTGTCCCAAATTAAAGTCTCAAGAATGTTTTAAATAAAGGTATGAAATGTAATCATTTTCTTAAAAAATGGTCTAGAGTGGACCTTGTCTTCTATAAAGGTCTGAAATAACAAGTTTATTTCAAATAAGAGCTAAAAAAAGGATTATTTTTTCAAAAAGATCTAAAATCGATATCGTTTTGAATAAGAATTTAAAGTAACTAATATAATTTCAAATGAGAGCTAAGGTGGGGACGTGTTTCTTGAAATGATACCTAGAATTGACCTTGTCCTGAAAAAGTGCGCGAGCTTAATGGCTAACCAAATCTTCGATGGTCAGCTTTCCTGTGCAACTCACGTCCTGGTTCCGGCAGCAATATCTAAGCAATTGTCCAAAATTTTTAGCTTTGACCCAATTTGAAGAAGCCCCAAATTTAAGCTAGAGTTCTTCGAGAATTTTTTTAAGGGCAACTTTTCCCTCAATATCACTAACGCATATTTCTTCATTTTGATCATATCCAACGTTCTTGGCTCCCAAATAAGCCCATTTGTCACATGCGCATGCCAGCCGCAAATATTAGACGACCAAATGAGCTTAAGTCCTTATCTAAAACTAAATTAAATTAGCTACTCGTGTCCTTATTTGAAATAATATCCATTTTAATTTCTCTTCCAAAAATGCATTTTTTACTTGAAGCCCTACGTATTTATTTGAAACTAAAATGATTACTTTGAATCCTTATTTAAAATAAAAATAACTTTAAACCCTACTTCAAAATAACAGCTCTACTTTAAGCCCTTATTTTGAAATTTCCCTAAAATCCTCAAATCAGTGCTTAAACAAGGATAATCTTGGGTATCCCACATCTACTCAAGACAATCTTCAGACATTACATTCCCATTGGGTATCCCAGATCTCCTTAAGACAGTAATGAGACATTACATTCCCAACTTCGATATAGCTCGTACAGCAGGTCGATCAAGTGAAACAGTGATAGATATTATCACAGGAAAGTAAATCAACTAATCTGCATCTTTACTTTATTTATCGCGATAATGTACACATAAAATGACAACTTTGTTCCTTCAAAAGGAAACAAACATGACGATAGCCGGCTGCAAGCCGGTTCCTCCAGCACCAAAAAAAAAAAAAAAAAACATGACGATAGCCTTGTACAAAGGCAAGAGGAAAATTTTGAGGAAAAGAGGGAAAAGAAGAAAAAGAACAAAGAAAATAATGGACTACTGACTCCCGCCTTTCCTCTCTATGATAGTTGACAATCTTGAAGTAAATAAAATTCTTCTGAACCAAAAGCGTATATACACAATATACAAACCCTAATTCTTTCCTCAAAACCAGATATCCGTGGAGGTATATTCCAACGAATGGCTGCTGATCTCATGGCTTAAGTTATCGTGTCACGAGCTGTAAGGTACAAGAAGAGTATATTGGAGGGATACGGGCCATAGACCGAGGAGAGCTGCCAGCCCTTGTCTCTAAGTTATATGTCTCACCAGTTATGTAACTCTGAAGAAATGCTTTTTACCACTGGATGGTACTCTGTATGCATATACTTCTTTGCTTTCTTTGAACCAGGCTGCTCAAGCCATTCATCATACAGCTTTCTGACCAAGGGGTTCCTGAAAGGATCGGCAACAGAAACCTGTGCAAAATTGACAAACAGGTACAAGATAGGAACAGGTCATGCTCAGATCCAAGAGTGAAAAGGAAAAGATGCTACTTTGATAAATCCATACACAGACACTTGCAAACCGCCATTAGAGACGATATTTTCTAAAGGATTAATATTACAAAAAACCCTGAACTGAAAAACATATGCAAATTTAACCCCAAACTGGTAAATTGATAACAAATTTACCCTCATTAATTTCCATTAAATTTGACATTCAAATTGTTGAGTTGGATGACATATGGCAATTAACAAGTGTACCGGTCTTTTTCCCCCTTTGTCTATCACAAATATACTAATTTGTGAACAAAGGGTAAATTTGTCACATGTATACTGGTTTAGGATTTTTGCAAGCCAAAAAACTAGTTTAGGGTAAATTTGTCACATGGGTACTAATGTGGGGTTTTTGGAGGTCAAAAAATTAACTTGGGATAAATTTGTCATAGTTATACTAGTCTTGAGTTTTTTGTGGCATCAACTCTTTTCTTAAACAGTGTTCCTAGAAGAGAGACTAGCATTTCTAGATGCTGTTAGAGCAAATGGGAATACACATCACAAAATAAAAACAAGCCGACTCTCTACTTTCTATACAAGCATTAATTAATACTAGAGCTCCAAATAGGATTTCACCAAGAAAACCCAATGGGGATGCAAAGTCTTCCAGAAAGCTACAAGTATCAACCCAAAATTATTAGATAAGAGACCAACATTTCTATAGCCTCATGCTCAAAACCTTATAGGAATATTCTGAGGAGTAGGAAAGAGGCTTACTCTTCTAGAGGGGGGGGGAGAAAATGAGAGAGGGGTACAAAAATTTTGAGAAACTTTTGGATTTTCTTTTTTCTATTTTGAAGGATTGGAGGGAAAATGTAAATTTTTCTCTGCCCAACCCAGGATTTCTTCTCTCTCTATCCCCCAAGCAAAGCGTTAGTAATGTGGTATGGGCTCCATACTTGGAAGAAATGTTCAAATGTAGAAAAGTGGTGCCAAAGGGTTACTGGTTCTTATTTGTCATCTTGCCATACGCCATAGACCAATTTAATCAATCCTTTTTGAGGAAAAAAAGAAAAAAATTATGTGACCAACAACGTACCTGATCCATGTAAACAGTTTCCAATCTCTGAATCAAGTCCTTCGCAGATTGTCCTGGTTCTGGCTTAATTTGACCTCCACCATTTAAGCAACCTATCAATAAAAATATTCCTTACACGCTTAGAACAAGAATCCACCTTAGTATACAACAAAAAAATGAGCTTCTACGCATATCAACAGAAAGCAGCTTGTCCAACAACAATAGAACACCCGCCTCATAACTTTAGTAAAAAATTACTAAAAATCCAAGAACTTCTTAAAATTCAAAAAAATTCGGTTAGATATAATACTTAATTATAGTTAAAAAAAAAATTATGCCTTAACCCAATCTCAAAATCATTGTTCCACTATTGTCCAACCAGACAGTGCATCATAAATGAATGAATGGCATAACCTACATAAAATGTCGTACCTGAAGGGCATGCCATCACCTCCACAAAATCATAATCGCACTTGTTAATTTTAACTTTCCTCACGATATTCTGCAGGTTCCGGAAACCATAACATAATGCAAATTTCAACACTGTTTTGCCATCCACCTGCTTGTGCCAAATGCAATGACATACGAAAGATTCAGAAAGTGCAAATACTACAGTATCTTTACAGGTGGAACTACACACCAGTAATTTGGAAGTCCTACTTGGGGAGGCAGTGCAAATCCAGAAACAACCATTACCAGGAAACACAAAGCATGACTCAAATACTCGCAACATATTCTACCTTGATATTTTGTAAGAAGATATCAAAGATACATTGAAAAGCATAAGCTGCAATACCAAGACGGACCATTGAAAAGCCAGAAGAAGCTTAGCAATTGTGCTGAACATTATCAGTGCTTGACCAGTGGGCATCAAACCTTAACAACAGATCTTATTCCAGTATTTACAGAAGTCTCATATTGGAGTCAGAACAAAACTTCTACAAATCCATTAATTTCCTCATGATACTAGAGGAGATAAAATGCACTTACTTCCAAACTCACTTCCTGAAAATCTGAATTCCTTATGATCTTAAAATCCAGGGGACCCTCAATGTCTCTTCCAAATAGTTCTTTAGCTGCATATCGGAAGATGGTTTCTGCGTATCCTCCAGAGCTTCCCAGGACACCATAAAGATGTCCATCTTCATCGACATTTGTCATCCTGCACAAAAAGATTGGATATAATAATGGCTTTGTTAATGGAGACTGAAATGGATAGACAGTTCAGTGTGTCCTTACATTTTGTCTAGAGGCGACTCCTCTAAAGATTTGAAATCCACAGCTTTCAGCTTTATTAAATCTAAAACTTCTCCAGATGTCAAAACCGAATCAACTTCAGCTAGCTGAACTACATCCGGTTGTGCTTCATTAGGAGAGTCCAACTGGAAAACAAAGTCATCCCGAACGGCCTCCAGCTTCTTATCATAACAGGGCATGATGCTTACATGATAGATTTCATCCACCCTGTAACAGAACACACAGGAAAAGCACAATCACAGGAGTTAGTTTGAAAAATTTAGAGGACGTGAGAAAAGCTTTAGCTTTGATGAGAATGTCATGTGGAATCCTCATATTCTCTTCTCGCCATGAAGATGGGTTGTACATGCTGACAAACTAGCCGACTAAGTCCATAATTGGCCGTGTAAAGGACCAACCAGTCTACATGACTTTACCATCATCCTATCTACTCAAATTAGGACCAGCACCATGAAAGATAAACAGGTCCACCTCCCTATCAACAAAAATGATTCTTGCAACATCCTTGCAATGTATGTTTCGTACAAAAGCAAACTATGTTTTTGCTTCGTTGGGGTTGGGGGGGACTGGGGGGACAGTGGGACGGCTGGCAGGGTGCAACTAAAGCTTGACCAGGCTAACATGTATTCCCTATAGAACCAAACTAAAGATGCTTGCCTTGATAAACTGTTCAAACTAACTTTTAAAATATTGAAAAGAAGGACAAAGAAGGGAAAAAGAAAAAATCTTGCTGGATTGTCTACCTAAGGCCCATTATTTGGCATACATGATGCTTAAGAGCAGCTCCCATAGTTTGCTGAGGGCTTTTCACAGATGAGATGTAAGGCAAAATATAGGACCCTAGCGTTTTTTCAGCATAGCAGATCCAACCTGCGCAGATAGAAAGACATTACATCAATGGAAAGAGGCTAACAGTCTGTTTAGAGCATTTTTCCATTTCTTTAGAATTCCCCGAACCATCATTCCTCTCCATTCACTCTCAGTTTTTGAGGGCATGCAGATAGACTGATATCCTGCACTAATGTTCATATACATGTATTTTCACAGAATGAATTGGAGCACATACCTGGGCATGCTGAAGCAAGCATGGGCAGAGGATTATCTCCCTTTGATTTTTTTTGTTTGTATCGCATCATGAACTCATTACAAGACTCGATGAGGGATATATCTCTACTGCAACTTGTATCGAACACAGCCTTTACTCCCATAGACTTAAAAAACGTCACGAGCTTCCTTAAAACCTGAAAAGCAGGGGGAAGAAACTCAGCATATGAATGGTAGAATGTTACACACCAGCATAACTAGCCATAGATTTATGAACAACGATGATTCGTGACAACTTTTTCAAAGAAAAAAACTGGGAATTATCTTGAAACTGGAACAGAAAGATACATAGATAAGCAGACAATGGAAAGAGCAAACCATTTCCCTGCTTCATGGTCAAAGTGGAGACCCTATTCATCGAAAACCCAGTAAAAGCACTTCTATTGGATCATGAAACAGGGATGTACTTATGCATATCTCAGAATCACCTGAAGAGGAGATAAGCCGAAATGAGCGGCAAGAGAAGCTCTCGATTGTGGAGAGACGGAGATCACGACGGCCTTCCCCTTATCGATGTTAGAGAGGAACTCGTCCAAGCTCTGCTTCTCGAGCATAACCGTCTCCGCCGATGTAATGCACCCACTGCACAATTTGGCAAGTTCGACAGAATCAATACAAGACTAACAAGAGCTCTACCCGTTCTCTCTTTCTGATAACAACACCAACCAAATTCTTCACAAAAGGCAGCACCTAACAATAAAAAAGAGGAAAAAATCAACCTGCATGCCAAGCAGTCCTTGAGCGAGATTTTGACCGGCTCCGTCTTCACGCTTCGGCTGGCGATCGCCACCTTCACCCAAACAAGCAGGAACAAATTCAATCAATCACATTAGCTCAAATCAGCTCGCATACACAATCGAAAAACCGAAAGCAGCCGATCCAATCGCCAGCTCCGAACCATTCCCCAACAAGCGCAGCCGCCAAAACGGATTCCGAATCGAGCCCCGACCCGCTCGAATTCAAGCCACGCAGTCGAACAAACACCGAACCAAAACCAAAACCAAAGCCGCGGGGCCACAGAATTCTCACCTCCGGCTTATCGCTCTTCGCCGAGGACGCCGGCTTGAGGCCCTTGACGGAGACGATGCAGGCCTGCGACGGCGCAATGAAGTCGTTGAGGTCCCCAATCCGGAGCGTCGCCGAGAACCTCTCCGACATCCTCTCGCTTCCTCCTCCTCCTCCCTCGACCGGCGCGCGCGATGGCCGGCGACCTCCGCGGGGATACCGAGGAATCGAATGCGGCGCTCTTCTCCCTCCGGCGACGAACTAGGGTTTTGCTGGGGGCGGCGGCTGCGGCGGCGGCGGCGAGTATGGCGGTGGCTTTTCGATCGGGAGGGAAGCGAAGGAGATCGACCGCGCGCAGGTGGCGAAATCGTGGGAATTTTTCCGTTCTATTTTTTTAATTTCGGTATTTATTTTTTGGGCGTAGATTTATTAGCGGCTGATATTTTTATTGATTTTTGAGGCGGTCTGACTTCTATTTAATTTAATTTAATAAGTAAATGAAATTAGGAGGTTTTTTCTTATACGTGATTAACGTTTTGATTTAGACGAGTCAAATGTATGTTCACGTGAGGGGGAGCGATGGACGACACGTGTTGGCCACGCGCCACCGGTCGCTCCGCGGATCTCGCGCCCTTGATGGACGACACGTGTTGTCTTTAGCGGGAAGTGGGCCTCCGGCGGATTGGGCCCGGCTAGGCCCGTTCGTGCATATAGGTCCAATTGGGCCCTCCCCGGTCCGATCATGAGATTTTTTTCTTTTTAGATGAGAGTACCAAAAATTCTAAAATTTTTAAAAAGTGTAATCAGGTCCTAAAATTTATCAAATTAATGCAATCAAGTTTTTACTCTAATTCTATCCAACTTGACAAATGGAAAATGCTGACGTGGCGTTCTTTTATTACTTTATGCCCTACATAGTAAATTTTTTTATTTTTTTAAAAAAAAGGATAATATTTTTAAAAACAAGTATTAAAAAAGGAGGAACGAGTGCTCGCCAATGGTCACCACTGCCTATCACTGGAAAGGGTTGGTGAAGGTCACCGCTAACTACCCAATAGTAAGGTTGGAATCCACTAACCTTTGACAACATAAAAAGGAAGTTGCCTTTCCACAACAGATTGTGATCGCCCTAGAAGTACACATTCTTCGCTCTATGCCCAAAATGCTCTTTTTCCATGATCACACCAACACTATCTCAAAGAATACAATCACAAAGAATACAACCAAAGTTTACGTTTTTTCTCAAAAGAATAAGCGCAAAAAGTATGAACAAGTTTGAGAGTGCTTTGATCCCATGGACCACCTTCACCTCTCACTTTGACACATATATGTAATGGTCCAAGCTTCCTCATAATGTTGAGACTTCATGTCAGTCGAAATAGCCATTGTAAGGGTTGTTCTTAGCTTAGAATGTTCATCTAAAGCTAATTAATGAACCTTACATGAAATACACTAAACTACCTTTGCCAACTTGCCTAGCACTTCATTTACATAGCCAAAATGACATGCCCCTTTTGGCTTCTCCAAAGCATTTCTCTGTAAAAATCAAAGGCAAGAAATTGGCTTTAAAACACCAATTTGCCGTCGAATCTAATCAATTTGGAGCTGGGTCTTCGGTTCCACGTACGTGGAGTATATTGCCCACTCTATATGCAGAGTGAACCTCCTCTGTAATGCAGTCCATCCAAACCCAATGATTTGACCATATCTCAATATGTTCACTTTGATACTTAAGTCCTTCCAAGCATATTGTTATATTAATGCTGTCCGACTTGTTCTCCTTCTACTTTGTCTGTCCGAGCATTTCAGAGAACCCACGTCCCTTGCTTGTTCACCAAAATTCGAAGGTCATCCCACCCTTATCACTTTCCACTTAGTATCTTGCTCGCCATTTGCAAATTAAGGAAGCTCTCAGCAATCACGGAATTCTTATTCTTAACATTTTCTACATATGAACTCGTGTGCGTGAGAAACACTGAATTACAAAATATTCGTTCGGACGTAGTATTTTGTCGTCTTCAATATAGAAAAGGAACTTTGTCAGCACAGTGAAGCCCACCCAATGGTCTGGCCTCAAGTGCCATTATGTTGGGTTTTTGGGTAGTAGTCTACCAGAGATCCGATACCCATTTTGCTAAACCACTTTTCCGCTGTTGGAAAACATAATTAAGGTGTCACTTCTGGGAACTCAAGCACTAATAGATAGAAATCGCCAATACCTATCTTCACTCTTCAATAGCATCCATATTATCTTCCCAATTTTCATGATTGTTAGACTTTATATGAGCATTTGAAATTTAAGGTGGTCATATATTCTGGATTTTTCCCAATTTTCATTTGTGTAATCAAGATTATTAATTACCTATTTGGGTCAGGTGATCTCTCTCGTAACGATTTTGTGATATAAAGATAATAGAAAAAATTATCCCAAAATTCCTAAACTAAAAGCTTAAACAGATGAAACTGCATTAATTGAGAGCCAAATTAGTGTAATTGAAAGATTTACAACTAAATTGACAAGTTATCAAAAAGTTCAATACTAAATTAACACAATTGAAAGGTTCATAAGTAAATTCAGTTTTAGTACAACAAATTTAAGACTTTTTCGACAATTATTCCTAAGATAACACACTAGAAATGATAATACCTCTTTGAATCTGAGAATATCCGACAGCTTAATTGAAAAAAAAATTAAGATACCAACTTAACAAAAGACGCGTTCAAAGTTCACGATTTTCGCTGAAAATGTCAAATTGCTTCATGGGTCTCTTTAAGCAAATTCTTTCGATGACTCGATTTGATGCGATCCGAAACGGATTGTAGGCTAATTCGGATCTTTCGGATTTAATAAATGATCTCGTTCTCTACTATCTATCTTATTGATCTAACTTGACCGATAAATCTCAAAGACGAGCAAATAGCAATGCTTGTCCTCTCCACATCAAACTAAAGACCCTGCATAGCTTATGCCCTGTCAGGCTGTCACATACACGACACAGAAAGACAGTCTAAAATTATCATCGCCATCATCAACATTGCCCGCCAAGTTACATATTATCAAATGGACCGACTGGGTACGTGAGGCATCACTAGGAAAAGAAGATGAACAACAACAACAACAACTTCACCACCCTGAATTGCTCTTCCCCTTGTTGCTTCCATTGTACAAGCGGAACAGGCCGAAAGCCGAGATCACGGACAGCGCCACCATGCCGATGCTCACGAGCAGCGCGCTCACGATGCCCTCCCCGACCTGGTTGCAGAACTTCGCGTACATCCCACATATCTTCATCCACTGGAGCTCCGGCTGTCCCAGCTTGGCGATCACCGCCGACTGAGCCACCGCCGCCACTGCAGCCAAGGTCACATAAGCCATCGCCTGCACAGAGCAATGAATTCCTTATGCCCTTACTAGTACGGACATGCTGATGGATTATTGCATTGACCTCCATCGTTCTAAAATGGGAGATTCGCCTAAAAATTATAGCACATCCATGTGGCGGTTTCTGAGATTGTTTTTGGGGCATCTTGAACCACACGGCAAACATGCAAACGAAGCCCTCTTGAATGAATCATTAACTCGCTCACTTGATGATGCAAGGCCTCACCAAACCAGCCCCATCCACATTTAATGACACGCACAGACTAAATAGCAATACCAAGATTTAGGACAAAGTACTAGAATTCTCAGCACCATTGAAAGAAATTCCACTTTTAAATGAAGTTTTAACTAGTTTTTATCCCCCATCCGTACCTGGTCACCAGAGAAGATGGCCCAAGCTAAGGGCTTGCTGAAGAGCACGCTCCCTCTGACCATGCTCACCGCACACCTCAGGGCTTGGATCATCGAGTACGAAGCGGCAATCCCATTTGCTATCACCAAGAAACTGTTCAAAAGAAGAAGTAAAAACCCAGAAAACGGGCAAGAACAAGATCACATCTTTCTTCACCAAAATTGAAAGTCAAGAATTCTGTTCATCAAAAGGAGCAAGAGCAAGAATGAGCCCAAGAAAGAAACAGATGATGAAGATGATGATGATGATGATGGGTCTTGGAGTCTGGTCTTACACAAGAGCCTTCATGTCAGTGAACTTGGCCTTTTTCTGGATGGTAAAGATCTCCCTGACCTGAGTGTCGGTGCCGATGAGAACAGCCGCGAGCACGCCTAGTCCACAGATCACAAACCTCAGAACCAGCTCAGCAAGCCTCACCCTCCGATCGACCACCTTTAGGCTCGTCTCGTGGTACACCGGGACATTCCCAGGACTCACCCCAACGCCCAAATAGCTCATTTCTTGCGTGCTTTCGGCCTCCGAAAAGCGAAGAACAAGAAGAACAAGAAAACAAGAAGAACAAGAAGGCAGGCTCTCCTGAAAACCACTCGGTCACTCACCGTGAAACGTACGGACAGGGACCAACCACTGTGAAAGAGTGGGAGCTACTTATGGACAGCAGCACATAAAAGCGCAAGCTCACTACGAAGATGTTTGGCATTAAATATCCTTCCGCGAAGCTCTTCCGCTTTTTGGGATTCCCAAAGTGCTCGGTGGAAGAAGAGACAGGAGACGTCGCCACGTGGTGGAAAAGGGTTTCTGCAATAGCATGACTTGCACGGTGAGAGCGAGAGGGGCATTAACTGAGGGGAATTCGGAGATGAATCCATCATCAATATGGCAATGTATTTGGGTAAATTCAATCGTAATTTTTATGCCCAAGATAGCTAAAACATCTGGGTTTAAGGAGTTGCATCAATCTCGTGATCCAACGATTCTTGATGAGAAACCTCTTTAGTCCTTTAGCATCTAACGCGGTCTATTCCATTAGCATGTCTTCGTCAATCGAGTACAATTATGATTCTGGAACCCACAACAATATGTGTCCTTAATCTATGCATGTGACCCCAATAAGGTCTTCATGTTTTAACGAGAGTGCGGACAGAAAATCCCTGATATTTCTTTCCTTGCCCTCAAAAGAAAGAAATTTAAAACCATTGGATTTGCATTAATGGGAATGATTAATATAAGTTGTAGGCTTGAGATGAAGCTGAGAGGGTGAAGGGGTGACCCCTTTCTCTTTTCCTAGGAAGAGGCAAACAGTAAATGGTTTGGTGTCCCGAGAACAAGAGTGAGAGATAAGAGGTGAGGGATGCCTTAACTCCACATTCAATAAAGCATTGCATGCCGGTACCCCTTTTTCTCTCTTTTGCTGGAAATTATTTATTTCGTGTTCATATTATCCATATAAAACAACTACCGTTTGATAAACAACTTTGTTTTTTACGTTAAAATATCAATAAATATTATATTGTGACGCATGATATGAACGTTATACAAGATAGTTTCTTCTAGCTTAAAGAAAAACCAAAATGAGTGCACTATTTTAAAATCTATCCTGAGAGAAAACTCTGACATGATAAGACCTTTTTTCTTAACTTAATCAGATGCCTATATTATTAATAACTTGCAATCATTAGTAGAGACAAGCGGTTCCAAATTCCATATAGGTTCTATCCGGAATTTGGAGTCTATCTTGTCACAGGTTCCAGAATTGGTTACAAGGTTTATCCAAATTCCACCTAAATTACTAATTGAACGATTGTGATGATTTAAAACATTTAATGATCACCACTTGTTGTTACAATTCATTAACTATAACTTATATTTAGACATACAAAAAAAATATTAATAAAGTAAATGTCTTAGTCATAAAATGAAAGTTTGGACTAATGCTTCTAAATTATACATTCATCATAAAACAAGTATGGAATATCATAAGATTACGCGAAGATATAAACCAAGAAAAATATTAAAACTTATTTCAAGTTCTAAGTTATAGGTATTGGATTTCAAGTTCTAGATTTCTCCAATCAAGAAAAACATTAAAATTTATTCTAAGTTTTTAATTGGAGGAATTTAAAATCCAAAATCTACTCATCGAAATAAATTCCTCACTTTTTGAAATCTGAAATTTATCATACATACTTTGAAATCCGAAACTTATATATTTTCATGGGATTTAACCAGATAGAAAATTGGCAAGTGCACTTGCCAACGCATCAAGAACACCCTTGAAAGTTTAGATGATAGCTCGTACCGCACCAACTCGTCATCTCAAAACCCGTGATTAAAGTAACTATCAAATCCGGATTTTGTCCTGCTTTTCTTGTGGGGTTTTTGGTGGGGGGACCAAGGGGAGTAGGTGTGCTTCATGGTCGTGCACCCACGTGAGCCAAGATCGATCCCCCGATCCAACTGTGTCTGGATCTGAAGTCATGGTCGCGTTGTGGACGAAGGCATCGAGCTTTCGCACCGTATCCTCCACGTCTGAAGGGTCCATAGCAATTAATCCAGTCGTGTCGTGTTTTTCAGAATCAATGCGAATTGAATTCGAAGCCAAGAAGGGCAGGAAAATGAATAGGATCCTACGTATGATGGGACAGAACTGGGTCCGCCTGTTTAAATCCTAGAATCAGAGACGACTTCGGGAAGCGTGTCACGTGTAGGACTGAGGTTAGAGATGGTGATGAGGGTCAAGTGTAAACATTTTTTCTTTGCTTTCGGTCGAAGGGTGATCGATTGACTGCAATGGAGACAGTTCAATGCGAAGAGGTGTAATCAATCATTATTGTCGAGCACTTTCTTCTAGTGTGCTTCACGCATTGCATATGTGAGCACTGCGCAAGCATTGCGTCCATCGGCATTTGGGATTTCCCTACGTATATATGCGTCAGACCTAGCTTCCATCTCCAGCTTGATTTGCTGTTAAGTGCTCAGATTATTATTACAAAAAAAGTCCTAAATATATTATCTTCATGTCAATTTAGTCCAAATTTTTTTGCTAATTTAATACCATACCTGGAGGGCGATAATAACATGTGATCGTAGTGTGATTTGTAGTTAACAAATGGAACATCATAACTAATCTTGTTGAAAACCACAAGCATCACAACCACGACCAAAGCGACCATCGCAACCCCCACAACCTCTAGACTGACACAACTAGAGAAAGAGGAACCGGGAGGGGTGGAGGCATTTCGTTGAGCAGAGTTGGTTGTACCAGGGAAACCCGAGAGAAAGGCTCAGAAATCTACAATTTTGGGAAAGCCTTATTACTCTCGTGAGTGGGGAAAACGACCTTGAAGATCTGTAAACGAGATTGATTTTAGAATGACGAAGTAATGAAGGAACAATGTCTTGACCATAAAAGATGTGGACATTGAAATCCTCTAGTTTAAGAGACTTGTCTACAGCGTTATATTTTTGTTGCAGATGTTGAAGACTAAGAGGAAGAGAGAGTAGACGTGCCATTAGGGGTGTGCAAAATGGACCATTTAAACCATGAATTGTCCGCATAAGAGCAAAAGCCAGTTGAGTTGGATTTTCGAGAGCGTCAGTGCAATTTTTGATTCCCGAAAATAGAAGTGGTGTAGGGCGGTCAGTTCCCGATTTCAAGGGGGAATTGGACTCGGTTGAATCGGTTGCATATACTTTTTTTTTTGTTCATTTTTTCCCGAGGAAGTAGGAGCCTATAATTAGATAATAAGATATCCTAATGGAAGCATAGGATCGGTCTCGAGCTCTAAATTTATTCCCCGTTATGCCTTGGACAATAAAATATTCAAATGGAAACATGAAAAAAATAATGACTGGTTCTATTGGACAGGTCTAATCCCCAATTCCTAATTTTGGTAGTAGGACAGGTCTAATCCCCAATTCCTAATTTTGGCTTTACTAGTTGGTAATGCAAAAAAAAAAAAAAAAAAGGGGAATGATCACCCCCTACGTGTAGCAGAAGCTAAGCTAAAAGAGGCGTTGAGAGCACCCCAAATGGCTTTACTAGTTGGTTTACCAATAATCAGAGGTAAAACCTATTGCAAGGGGGACATAAGTAGAAGACTCATGATGGAAGCGTCCTGTTGTTGCCAAAGAGTTGCTTAGGCTGCATCAAAGGGACACATTTTGGTTCCATCGACATGGCCATAGAAGTTTTGTCCCTTGAGAAACAGGATAACTTGTGCTTGCTATAGCAAGTAATTGGGTGCTGTGATACGTAGGGAAAGGAAGTGGTAAGCGATACGTAGGGAAAGGAAGTGGTAAGCAAATCCGAATGGAGGAAGTGTAGAAGAGGGGTTTGTAATAACAGTTATGGTGGTGGCGGCGGCGGGATTCTCCAGGGCCATATTGACCACCCTTGTAAGGGCCAAAAAAAATTGAGAAGAAGAAAAAGAGGTTGAAAGGGGTGTTAGTCTAGATGGCTCTTAATACCATGTTGAAGCGGAATTTGTTGTATGATTCCATTAAGCTTATGTGGGTATTTGAGTACATTTTGGAAGATATACTTGTAATACAAAAACATTTTGGAAGATATACTTGTAATACAAAAATGCATAAAATAGAAAACTTTTGAACTTTTGAAGATTAGATTCCAGAACTTCCAAATCGGATAACCCTATATTCAGTCGATAAGTCATGAATCTATTGACGATTTGCCAATTTAGTATAGCACTTTTTCGATTTGCTAATTTAGTATTAAATATTTAATCGATTTGGTCAATTTTAGTTAGAAATCATTGACATAACGATCCAGGCAGAGCCGTCCGTGCTATTGGTATAGCCGACGCTAACGTGGATAATTTTAACTTTTTTGCAAGGGCATCATAGTCCTCACCTATGACCAGTCACTCTCTAGTCAAGGTTAGCAAAAAAATAAAGAAATTTTTTTAAAGAAAATTATAAAATCAGAATGATTAAAAAAATTTTAAAAACTAAAATATTATCCACATTAGTGCCAGCTGTGTGCCACGTAGGATGATCAGCGTTGATGAAACTATCATGTTAATGATTCCCCACCAAAATTGGTAGGAATGACAAAATTGGCAAATCGTCAAAAGGTATAAAATTAAATTAACAAATCATTGAAATGTTTAAAACTAAATTGGTACAATTAAAATGTTTAAAACAAATTGGTACACCATCAAAAGATTTAAGACTAAATTAACTAAATTAAAATATTTATAACTGAATTAATATAAGTACAATAGATTTACAACTTTATTATACTCACCAACTCATTCAATAATGAGGGATTGATCCTCCCAATCTTGTAAATTAATTGTTTCTTTGCTTATTAATTGAAATCTAAAAGTACTTTTATGTTTTCCCGCCAAAGTTTAAAACATCATCTATAATGCAAAGTAATTGTTTGTTAATCGACATACGGATAATTATTTATTATTGGAGTTTGAGGAGTTTCATAATTTAAAAAGTCAGTGTGTCTAAACCGCAAGATTTTGAGTAAGAAGGAAAAGGAAAAAAAAAAAAAAAAAAAAAAAACCTCAAGCACTCGTGTTATTATTTTTACTTTCTCTTGAGGGTGTGCTATGTCTACAAGCACAACGTAAGGTCGTCGAAACATTCTTTTATTTAAATAAGCTTCGAATAGTTGCTTTAGTAAATTATATTTCTTTATTTTTAACTTTTTGTATCCATATTTCGATTTTTAGTTATTATAAAAACAAATCAAAACATTATCGACACAAAAAACTGAATAATTTGTTATCAAAAACTTTTCTTTGATATTCACATATTTTAGAAAAATTCATACAATAGAGATTAAAGAAAAAAATGATAACAGTTGGTGTCATAAATTTGTTCCCATGACTAGTGACGTTGGCACCAAAATGAAGGAAAATTATAGGAACTTATATAAAATTTTTCAAATATTTCTATAATCTGAGGTCTTAAAATAAAATAAAATAAATCCAATCTTAAACACCAAATGCCCAAAAATAAAATTATAAGTCAAAGCTAAAATCTAAAGTCCCAGAATACACTTTAGTTTTTCTGGGAAATTGGTGTTTACTAATCGTTAGTGAGAAGCTGTCTGCTACAACATGCATAATTATAAACAAAGGAAAACGTGTATAGAAGGAAACCATCTCGTAGGAACGTTTCATCATGTTTGGTCTGTCTAGCCAAAAAGGTTACAAAAAGCAGAAAATACAAGCATGTAATCATAAAGAGGTCCAAGTACCCAATCCACTCTGGAATCCTTGCGGCTGAAGTTCTACTACTGGACGCTCATTCACGGGAGATATGGAAATTTGCATGATCCATGACCTGCCACCAGACATCAGAATATAATTATATTATCGGTGGATGATTAATAATATGAGTGCAGAAAATATATAAATAAAATAAAGGCATCATGCTTACTGGGGTCAAGATCAGTGATCATGGCAGCAGAATTGAAGTAGCAAGTGGCCCCTTTGTGCTTGAACTTTTGGTAGTAGCTGTTGAAGGCGAAGGAAGCATGGTCCTTGACCATGTTGGGCAGGAAACATGGCCGATGGGGCTGGATTTCTGCGCAGTCCGCTCCTCCCTTCCCGCACGCCCAGTCCAGCGCCATTTGAAGCTCCTCGCTTGAGGCTTGCTCGTCAGCTATGCACCACTCCACAAACTCTTTCCCATCTGAACTACAGCAACTAAACAGTGATGGTTCGGGTTTTGTAATCGAATTCATCAAAAACGAATTGAAATGCGTCGATTTGGGTTTTGTGAATTGTTAACTTTGTTACCTGTTCGAGTCGCGTTCTGAACCGATTTCTTTGGTGCCGAGCCGAGAAGGAGAAGAGCGAGCATGAGTCCGAGCACCGGCATTTCGTTCCGAGCGTCTCTGGCTGCCTTGGCTACTGAATTGAGCATATATTCGCGTCTCAGCAATATAAGACATAGAAAAGGGAAAAGAAGAGATATCCTCAACCTTTAGAAAAAGCTAAAAACTGTTCAAGCAAGTATTCATTCCTTAGTCCTTACGACAAGAATTCGAAGGCATCTTTTGTTATATGTCTCACATTTTTGACCTTACTGTTGCTTGAGATAATCTCCCAATTAATCCGCCAATCAATCTATAAGGGACAATAGAGCTTTACACTAAACTAGAGACTGATGTGGATTCGCTTCCATGAGGGAAGATCAAAATGACATAGGGGACATGCTCGGTTCCCTAATCTCGTTCCGCAAATGTTGATATGGCAAACTTTGCACAAAACCCAATAAAACGTAAGTGATAAGCCCCATGACGTGACTTATTCAAAGCCATGAAATTGTAAACTCGGTTCCTAAAGAGAGTGATTGAGAATCCTAGAGGGGGGAAGGGAGGAATCCGGACCTAATATTCTGGATTCTAACAACGACATCTTTGAGCATCTTGCAAATCGAGACAAGTATGAATAGAAAGATGACGTCACAATCGTGAAAATTGAGGAGCTGGGCTATCGGAGTAAGTACAAATAGCCCATAATCAACCATACGAGATAAGAGGTATTAAATATACATTAGTCATTGCTCTGTCAATTTTATTTCTCTAAAGCTCAGAATGACTTCAATATCGGATGTCCCGAGAAATTCACCCCCCAGGAACTTTCTTATTTGTGGCGTGTAGAGTCACGAGGTGGTCAAGCAAGGAAAGTTTGAGTTGTGGCCCCATCCAAAGTCGACCGTTATCCAACATATGTTTAGAAAGAACAAAATGATGTTGTGTTAATGAGAAGCTGTAGAAATTCAATTAGTTTTTAGTCATTGAGTTCGATCAAATTGAGCTCGAACGTAAAGAATAACTTATGGAGTCAGAACTCGACCTTGATTTGAGAAATTAAGTTAATTAGTCGAGTTCATTATCTGATATCAATCATCACTCTCGTCAATTAAAGAGTGAGTTAATTAAAAACGTCGTATTTAGGAGGTATGAGGACTTGCATCTTGAGTTTATAGACGATTTAACAACTTTAGACGGCCCATCTTTAGATGATTTGGACTGGACAAGATAAGTGGGTCCGATTTAGTAGGCCTAAGCTTTGATCCACATATAGGCCACAAAGTCTAGCCCAAAATTCTTGTATGCAAGAAGGGTTCATCAAGTCATTAGCCTCGTGTAAAAATTTATTGACTTTGTTCAGTTTGGTGTATGTTTAAAACTACTTTGCTTGTGACATTTTCAGTAATGATAATGTTAGACGAGATGGAGAGCTGTCATTGATGCCCGAGCACTAGAATAAAGAGTGGCTCTCGACAAGCTTCTAAGATGGCGAAGGAGACAGGAACTAACTAAATTATGTGCTAAATAGATTGAAAGTGTTCTTGGAACTATATATAGGAAATTGGAACTTATATAAGGTGCATTTTGACGTAATGACAACATTTCTCATTTAAACTCCAATATCAAACATGCTTAGACGAGAATATTATTGGGATAGATAACTTTTTAAAAAAATGCTTATTTGTATGTCAAATAATAAAAACATGAAATTTGGTATGGAACATATCAAAGTGAATAATATCTTCCAGTAGTTAATATAGGACTGTCACATTTTCATTTAGCATTAAAAGGTTGCTCTAATAAGATGTTTTAGTCAGCACCACTTGTTGACCATAAAATGAAAACGAGCCAAAAACAGAAGGGCGTTTTGTACTTTGAGCTTTTACCTTTCACAGCCGATTGTTGTCAAGTTCCATTTCCTTATTGGAGTTCAAAAACACAAATCAAAATAATTAAATCTTGGACTTGACAAATGATCTTGAAAGGACTGCAAGTACAAGTTATCTAATATGGCACTTAGCACCCCAGACAGGTACCTTAACGTACCGAGGGATTTTGTTGATTGAATCATTGGGAAGGGAACTGATTTGAAACGATATCTTTTGGGGTTTGTTTTGCTGGCCCATCTTCAGACATCGGGAGCGTCGATCCGAAGGGGACATGTCACATCTCTTGTAAAGGTAGTGTATTTCAAACACGCCACAGATTTATAGGCGACATGTCATGATAATCTCCTAAAAACAAGCGACTCAATGGATACCCCTGCCTACTTATAAATTCAGAGGATTCATGTCTCGTCTGTAAGGAATTGTCCTACTATGAAACAATGCATGCTTCACGGATATGATCTTTCATTTGAAAAACTCACTGTGCTAAGATTCCAAACTTGCCCACTTAACTTTTGGTTGGCAGCCCTCTTATCCCGCTCTAATACATTTTCAGATGAATTGCATTGAATATTTATATCGAAGTTTACAACTTGTTACTGAGAATTTAAAGAGAATATGATCTAGTTCATAACCTGAAATTGATTATACAAGTTTGTTGATCATTGTTATGAGGAAAAAATATTGGTTAGAAGTTTCAAGTATGTGAATGGAAAACCACTCACTTTTACATGATTTTCCAAATCGCACAAATGTTGAAACGCCCCTTTTTGTCTTCCTCGCATACAATATATAGTAATATCACGAGCTTTCTCCAAATGAGTATTGACCCTTTCATGCAATATCTAGAATCTTGAAATGACTCAATACAAAGAAGATTCATGTTCATGTGATGATCTAACACAAACGAAGGGTTCATAGTATTGCTACAAAAAGAACATATTTTCCTACTTAAAGTTTGGAATTCTTCCATGTAATGCACCACGCTCTGAGCCAGGCAAAACTCTCAACTCCCATTCGTACTGAGTAAGTACATATAATAAGCTCATCCGATAAAGCATCAGCCTAAAAGAAAGTATACAACGTGCTCCTATTTTACAGATGAAGAGACGTGTCGACGTCGTCCAAGTGATCATATTCCTTATACTTTGTAGACGAAACACGCAAGGAGGTGGTCTCCACAGGCCACGTGACCAGCGCCGGCGTCTCAACAAACCGAAGATGCGAGTAATTGCTCCGTGAGCTCGGCCAGAGGGAAAGAGAGAGCTGAGGAGGGGATGAACAAGCAGGATATATATTATTCACCATCACTTCGGGATGGTGGAAGAAAAACCCTAATGGCTCACAATGTGATGGTAGTGGTGATGCTGTGGGGCTCAAAACCTTGCAATTAGGTTCTGTGAGCAACTTCAAGGTCTGTCTTTCCTCTCTCATCTCCTTCACCTTCTGCAATTGCCGGAATCTCTCTTGCAAAAGAGCAATGGAGGATTGGATTACAATGGGGTCATTGCTCTCTACAATACCCATCTTTTGCTCGAAAGCTGGGGTTGATGTATGGTTTGCCTATATGAGGTGGGTTCTTGAGGGTTCTTGGATTGAATGGATTCACGTAAGATTTGTAGTTCTAATGTGTCCAATATATATATAGCATGTGGGCAATGGAAATAAATTTATGTTTTTTTGAATTATTACATGAATATTTAGTTCTCCAAGAAAATTCTTTTAGCGATTCTTTTTAAAAAGGAGGGGAATGAGAATCGGCTGCAAGGTTGGAAGGGCCAAATAGAAAAGGTCAAGTGGTCAATCTAATGAGTGGGGCTTGTGTTAGTGTGGAACTGAATGTGGATGGAGAGGCAAAAGTGGGAGGCTAAAGAGGAAGAGGGTGAAGAGAAGAGTCCAAAGGAATTGAAAGGGACTAGCACATGGAAGGGTGTGTTTGGAAGAACAAATGGTTGGGTGATGCTCTGTCCTCTTGTCCCCCATGAATAGCACTTTCTCGTATAAAGCTTTGGAGATGGAGCCTCCCTTTTCTTTCCTTTTTCCTTGGTGGGGTTTGGTTTGATATGATCAACTTTCAAAAGTCGTTCAAACGCGGTGTTTTCGATATTGTATCGAAAATCGAATCGGATGGCTAGATCTAGTTTCATTGAGTTAAAGACAAAAAAATATTGGTCAAATGGAGAACATATTAGAAACTCGACATATACTTTAGTTAATTGGTCGGTCCAATATGATTTCCAAAATAAATATTAATTGTTGATCTTCTCAGAAAAAAAATTTAGGTGCTTTCGAAACTCAATCACCAGTGAATATTGTTGGTTTTTTTTTTTTTTTTATCAAAACGATTATATTTGGAAATACCCTTAAAAAGGCCACTCTCTCCCTCCCCCAAAAAAAAAGGTTTTAGATTTTTCTCTCTTGTTGGAGAAAAGAGGAAGTAGGAGAGAAGTGGTGGGGGGAGCGTGAAGGGGTTGAAAAGGACAAGGCTTATTAGGAGGGAGAGAGGGAGAATAATCTTAGGGAGGTGTTGCTTTTGTTGAGGAGAGTGCCATTGATTGAACAATAATGCAATGACAAAAGAAAAGGTACCAACATTCTTTCTCTTCTTCTCTCGCACCAATTTCCTTTTGTCTTGGAGTCCTTGGATTGGAATGGCATGCACAAAGCGAAAGCTGCAAATGCTTAATGGATGCTTCTTTTGTGCAGCACAAGCGCCTCTTTCTCCTCTCTCAAAACTTATTATAATCAAGAAAACTTTTGAAAAATTCGAGGTTCTTGCTTGAGAGAGAGAGAGAGAGTTGAGAGTTGTGAGGTGTTGGAGACAAGGCGTGCATTTGATTTGTATTATGTCCATATCCGCTTGCTACAGTGATAATGGCTCCCGTTCTAAAAGGGATAACCTAGGATATTATAGTTAATCCGAGCCCTAATCCTACCAGGTAAAAACGGATGATAAGAAAGGTTAGAACAAATTATAGTTAAACAAGATTAAGGCTCTCGGATTAAGTAGTTCAAAGATGATTATGGGACTTTGTAATGCTATCTCAAACTGTAAGTTGCTAGCATGTGTTTGTTGTGAAGTGTGCTTTATATGACAAGATATGCTTTTTTAATCAGATTTATTTATTCTAAGGCGATTTTAATTGATGTAGAGACTTGATCACATGGATTAGTGTTATGGTGAATCAGGAGCCCCCAACAATTAATACGAGTCTCTAGCAGAGTACAATTCAATCCTAAAATTTATTAAATCGATGCAATTAAATTCCTATATTAACTCCATCCTATTTGGTCAATGAAAAACGTTTGTGTATTTTTTTTTATTTTTTTCTCTTCTAAGTGATTGTCAACATTGTTTGAAGTATAAATCAACACCCAAACAACATAGTTTTCCATGGCGTGTTTGTTTCACAAAAAATGAATGATTTGGAAAATATTTTCCTAAAAATGATCGATTGTATCACTTACAAAAGTGAATCAACGAAAAATATTTTTATCGTCCCCAAAAATGTTTACACATAAATTATTGTCAATGATGAAAAAATTTCCATTGACTAATTATTTAAAATCGTTATGAGTAATTAATTCAAAAAAATTCCAAATCATTTATTTTCCGTAAAACAAATAGACCCCAAATCTTAATTTATTTTTCTCAAACCTTAATTAATTCTATTTCTAACCTGTTTCTTTTTAATTTGTATCTTTTATCTTTTTTCAATATTCTATAAATTGAATGGCAAAACATAAATTGAAATTCAATAAATTTTGAAAGATTGAAAATTAGAGTATTTAAACAATTATGTGAGGATGTGGGGTATTTATAAAATTAGATCCGAATGGCCCTTGACCGAAGGGTCTTGGGTTTCCATATATTTATTTGGAATTATTTATTATTTCATAATAAAAACTCATATTTTACTGTTAATGATAGTCAGTTAGGCCCAATTGTCATTCCAGGCTCAAACTGGTAGTTACCTTCGGCCATGTCTATAACAATGCTTGGCAATGAGAAAATGGTTGAGCACTGACATATATATGTAGGAACTTTATATTTGACTTAAAAAAATTTCGCTGTTTAGAATACATTTAACAAAATTTCATTGAAAATAAGCCCTGTTGATGAAGCGCATTATTTGAATACTTTCTAGTTATCTTTTTTTTTTTTTTTTTTTATAAATCTTAGACTTGATAGCAGAGAAAATTGTATGTTCTAGCATTTAAACTAAATATAAATAGAATATAGAAATCGTGAAATGATAGAGTATAATTAAAAATGCTTTCTCCAATTTATCTTATCTGTTAAGTTTGAATTCAATAAGAAATAAGATCTTCATATAACTTCACAATTTTTTTCAAAAATTTAATTCAAATAAATAGAAACCGTCATTGATCAATGCGCATCACAAGGCAAAACTACCCCACTTGTCAGTTGTCACACCATGTGGCAAATATTTTGGCAAAGTAAAATGTCACAAGGTAAGCATCGGAGCGAAGATTCTTTCAGTTCCGACTTTAACTACATAGGAAAGAATTGAAATTACATTTGAAAAATGCAATTGACTCTCCTACCAATGTTGCCGTCTTTAGATAAGAGTTCATAGTTTAGTTTAAGTGCAATTTTTCTTTTTTGATAATTTAGGGCAGATGCATGAAAACCCAATTACTTAGAGATCCATGAAATGCTTAAAACTCTCATAAATCGGTTAAGTTAGGCCCTTCATCCATGTGATTATGTGGTACCATAACAGTTTACACATAGTAAATGAGATATGAACACCTTCAATTCCTGAATTGAAAATCCCCCAATACTTCAATTAATTTTGCCAACTCTAGGGGTTAAGTTTAAGAGTAATTTTTATCAAGTTCTAATAGTTTTCACTGAGATTTGAATGGGTAACCTCCAATTAAATTTAAGAGTAATTCTAATCAAATTATAATAATTTTCTTCGAGATTCGAATGGGCGACTTCTAGTTCTTGAGCCGGAAATCTTCCAATTTCTTTGAGTTGAAAATCTTCCAAAATCTCAACTATCTAACCAATAAGCGACTTCCAATTATTTTTCATCACTTTTGCCAAACTCAATTCCATCTTTCTCTCTCTCTCATATTCATTTGCTAGCCTCTCTTCTTGTGTCAACATCCCATTTCTCTATCCAATAAGCAACTTCCAATTATTTTTCATCACTTTTGCCAAACTCCAATTCCATCTCTCTCTCTCTCTCTCTCTCTCTCTCTCTCTCTCTCTCGTATTCGCTGCCCTCTCTTCTTGTGTCAACATCCCATTTCTCTATCTCGCTCCTTTCTCGTGAAGAATTATTGGATACTTCATGAGAGTGCCCTCAATTATGTTTGGAAAATTGAGTCTTTTGGAATCCATATTCAAATTGGATATGAAGTCCTCCGGCTTTAATGAGGATGACATAGCATGCATTTGGCATTTGCAAAAAATGGAAGCATAGAAATTTAAATTGGATATGTAGTTCCATGACCTCAAACATTCGGTCACTTTTATCAACAATTAAAACGATGCTTGTTACATCACACACTTTCGTGTCATCTCTCATCCAACAGTAGATACCTTGACTTAGTGATGCCATTAATTGTTTGTAGCATAGAAATTTCCATGCAACATCGAGGTGTTTCTTAAGATCCTCAGGAAATGAATTCTCAATCCCTTAATAATCATCAGGTCAAAAAAGAGTAAATTTCACCCGTTGATTGTAAAACTTTAAGTTTTTGTGTACTATAACATTTTACATAATGATTGCGAAAAATTATTAAGAGTGATAACCAATTATGATCCGAATATCCATCCTTAGATAAATCACGAAATTGCTTATATCTTTCTTCCGATATGCCGCAGAAGCCCTCACTCGTCTCTCTCCTTGTCAACAAACAACACCATCCCAACCATGCAATGACATGTGCTCATACCACAACTTCCATATGAGAACCATCCCCCATCCTTTCTCTAAAAAGTGTTTTATGCACAATTCATAATTGATACGATGTGACCAACCAATCATATATGGCCTATATAATATACATCTCAAATACCTTTTGCCTTTGAAATGTAATTCCTTAACATCGTATCAGCCAACTTTTTCACGCTTCGTTACCGTGTGATATGATCATTACGCGAAATACTTTCCCTTTCTTTCTTATTTCACATGCCACCAACGAATTTCGACTGAACAATCTTTTCTCTTTTTCCTTCCTGTTGGGTATAGCTGGAGCTGTAAGTACTCCTATCATATCTCTAAAGACAATTTACAAAATCGATTCATCATATAATTCACCAAACTATAATCACATACCAAGTCAGCGAGCCTCGTTACGTTCAACGTCCTACAAAGCGCGGGAAAAGAGCACACCTTGAAACACGGACCGTTAAAAAGCCGTTGATCGTTACATCCTCGGACTCTGCAACTTCAAACAACATCCGACCCGATGACACTGTCTCAAGAAAACTGTCTTCCAAACCGGCATCACACCATGGAGCACAAGGTGATGTCTCTCCTCCACAATTCCAGGAACCTCAGTCACCTCCGGCAGGCACACGCCCTCGTCCTGAAAACCCGCCTCGACGCCAACAACCACGTCGTCGCCAAGCTATTGCGGACCCTGCTCGCGCAACCCTCTTCGCGCGGCGATCCGTTGCCTTATGCTCGGTCTATTTTCGGCTCGGTCTCGTCCCCTGACGCGTTCATTTTCAACACCATGATGCGAGCTGAATTGGTTTCCCTGAGACCCCACGAGACATTGTCTCTGTTTCTTCGAATGCGCCGTCGAGACGGAGTGTTTTGCGATAGCTTTAGTCTTTCTTTGGTGGTTCAAGCATGTGGTAGGTTGATGGATGGGGACAATGGTCGAACAGTGCATGCTCAGGGGATAAAAATTGGGTTCGAATCGGATTTGTTTGTTCAAACTGCTTTGATCGAGATGTATGCGAAGCTGGGTTCTGTAGAGATTTCGAAGAGGATTTTAGATGATTTGGAGGAACCGGATTTGGTTTCATACAATGTGCTGTTGGCTGAGTATGTTAGGATTGGTGAAATTCGGTTGGCCCGTGACTTGTTTGATAAAATGCTCGAGAGAGACTTGGTTTCGCGGAATACCATGATTCATGGGTACGCCACGCTCGGGGATGTTATGGAGGCAAGAAAGCTGTTCGACGAGGCTAGGGAAAGAGATGTAGTTTCTTGGAGCTCCATGATTGGAGCTTATGCTAGGACTCGGCAGTCTAATGAGGCATTGAAGCTGTTTCACGAGATGCAATTAGCAAACGTGGTGCCGGACAACATCACAATGGTCAGTGTATTGGCTGCCTGCGGAGACATAGGTGCACTAGGAATGGGCAAGATGATCCATGAGTACATAAAGAGAACCGGGATTGAAGTAGATATGAAGCTTGGCACTTCACTTGTGGACATGTATGCAAAGTGCGGCGACATAGACAGCTCCTTGCGTGTATTTAACCAAATGGACAGAAGGGACGTCCTAACATGGAGTTCTGCCATTCTGGGGCTTGCTAACCATGGATCGGTTCAAGCCGCTCTTCAATTCTTCTCCGAAATGATAGCTGAAGGAATTGAACCTGATGATATGGCCTTTGTTGGGGTTTTAAGTGCATGCAGCCACATGGGCCTTGTTGATGAGGGATGGACATACTTCACATCGATGAGTGATGTTTATGGCATTGCTCCTAAAATGGAACATTATGGTTGCATGGTTGACATTTTGGCTCGTGCAGGGCGACTTCAAGAGGCTAGGGAGCTCATTAGAAAGATGCCATTCGCCCCAGATGCTGTTGTTTGGAGGGCCCTTCTTGGAGGTTGCAGAGTCTACAAGGAGAGTGGCCTAGCAGAAGAAGCCACAGTCAATCTTCTTGAATTGGAACCACATGCCGACGGGAATTATGTTCTCTTGTCAAACATTTATACCCAGGAAAAGAAGTGGGACAAGGTTATTCACATGAGAAAAATGATGAGAAATGTAAATATTGAGAAGGTTCCTGGCAGTAGTTCCATTGAAGTTGACAATGCAGTCCATGAATTCATTGCCGGTGATAGGTCACACCCACGGACAGAGGAGATTTACCAAATGTTGAGTGAGATACTCGAAAAGTTGAAGGCTGCTGGGTACAAACCGCTGACGTCTTTAGTTTCACATGATCTCGAGGAAAGACAGAAAGAGATTGCATTGGCTCATCATAGTGAGAAGCTGGCCAATGCTTTTGGACTTCTCAGTACAAATCCCAGAACTCCCCTTAGAATTGTTAAGAACTTGCGGATATGCGATGATTGTCATTTGGTCATAAAACTTATCTCCAAGATTTACGACAGGGAGATCATAGTTAGGGATCGTAACCGCTTCCATCATTTTCTTGGAGGTTCGTGCACTTGTAAGGAGTATTGGTGAGGAAGGAGGAGCAGAAGGAGACTTTTTTGACATTCAGATGCCTTGATAATGGTTTTACTTGCTTTCCTGGTTATCCCACATCAACAAGCCATAAACAAGCCTGTACATAGCTCAGTCTTACTCATTGATTTGCATCACTTACAAAGCTCCCCTTCTCTTAGCCGCACGATGCTGTTTGTATCGTATAAAGATTAAATATAACGGGAAAAACTGGAACTTAGGTTGCCATGTTGGCCATGAGCAGTACCTTCTGCCTCTAGTGTCCCGAGTTCCATGCATTTGTACAGGAGCCAAAAGCCCCTTCAAATATTAAAAATGAACTTCTACGTGCTTGATTACGTCGTCTCGTCTTGTTGCTGAACGATCAGCAGGAAACTGAGTTCACTAAAGCTAGTTCTGGATTGATGCGGATGGAGAAACGCAGATGACGCGAGAATTTCCCAGAAAGATAGCCAACTCATGTTAATTTCGCAAGTACGACAGTTTTTCTCTTAGTGCTGTAGACTTCACTGAGCAAGACCTGAAACTTTGATAAAAGAATTCACCTTCCCTGTCGCCAGTAAATTCCTTTACCCTACACTAACATCTCATTGATTGCAAAGATAGTACCAGCACCATATTTCATCAGAGTTCTGCAATGATCAGCCAAATTAGAACATCAAGGGCAAAACGGAGATTCAAATAGCAGCGTAAGAAAATTCTATCTGCTTCGTTCCAAGGCAGACATTTACAAAGATTTTGTTTTTTTTTTCAAATTCAAGTTGGGAATTTTATGACAGTGTAGTAGAAGTTCTAAACATTGCTCCCTTGATCCTATGGAAGTAGAATAAAAGCTAATCATCAAGCTAAACATGAACTACAACTAGTACAAAACTTTACAGACTCGTCAAAACCCACAAGTTTCACCACCACGCAGAAGAAGTTGCCATAGCTCGATTCCTCCACCAGAGATAAAGAGCTCCATCCTTCTCTTCGATTCTATAATTTTCGTTATATTCCCTTAATAGATTTCTGACAGCATCAGTAACCGCAGAACTCAATGGGAACTGTTGAAACCCGGCCATCCTAAACCTTGACCTCCATTTCCCCAAAAGTTCATGCCTTTCAACCCTTTCCGTCTCCTCACAAGCTATCATGTTGACTATGTCCCTGGCGACGCAATGCTGCTCCGCACTGATCCTTTGCTTGTCATCCCGTGGGCGCGCTACATCAATTGACTCAAACATTGCGGTATAATAGTCCAAAGTCTCTATGAACCTTGGATAGAATGGGGACGTGTTGGTTTTGGACTCTTGCTCCACGAGGGTGACCACCTTTGGGGATAGACTCTTAACCAATCGCAGCAGCCGATCGCGGTGATTATCGGTACTGACGCTTTCATCTGGCATATGATGCAAAACATAGGGAAAATTCACGGCTATAGCTTCGCCAGGTCGCACTTTGAGGTCCTCTCGTCCAACCTGACTTCCACACATGGCGGCAGCGTGGAACTCAAATGGCACTCCACATGACTCGGCAACCTTCTCTAGCCTCTTCCCGACAATGTCGAGCCCCCCTCCACGTGCGTGAGCTGACTGGGAGTCATCAACACCAGTGATGCGAATGAGAGGGGGCCCACCCGTTCGTCTTGCAAGAGCCTGGATAATAGGGATCCACTGGCTTCCTTGAGCGATCTGGAAGTCAATTATGTGGATTCTTGACTCGTACTTTATAGCTTCCCCGATTACGACATTTGCCGACTCGTAGGCAAACTTCCAGTATGGACAAATCTGATAGAGGATGGACATGTAAGACATCAATTCCGAGCCAGTGGGCTCTTTGCACTTGAGCTTTCTGTAGATTATGCTCCCAGATGATTCCAATCTCGCTCTAAGCCCTTCTAATAAGTAAGCACCCAACCGTTGGATTGGATCTCCTGAGACAGACACCATCCTCTCTAACACCTCCATCAAAGCAGCTGTCTTAGGCATGTCGGCTTCGGCAACTGCTTGTGCACAGACAATCAGCACTTGCTTCAAATCCAATTTAGGGATCATCTCTATCATCTGATTTACATCCCACTGCCCGGTTGACGTGAATTGGTGGCTCCCACTATTTAGGCAACAATTGCAGCTATCACTCATATCAGATTCAGGTCCAAGCAATGAATTTTCAATCTCCCTCAGCTTGTCCCACATCTGAGGGCCACCATTAGCCACTGAAGAACCGCTGATGGGCGACCCATAAAGATAGTCAGAAGAATGTTGTGCATCGGACACATACGAGTGTGAACCTTGAGTTGAAAAGGGACTCCTATTAGACGCAACGCTCACAGCCGAAGGGGAATCGTACGAACCAAAACTGGAAACGGCTGGAGCAGAGTCGAGGGTGAAGTACTGCCCATCGTAACCCTGAATGGAGAAATTAGTCCCTTGGCTGCCAATGTCTGGACTAACATTGTTTTCCATGATCTGAAAATTGGACGAACAATAAGGGTCGATGTCTTGCACGGGTTGATGGTATAACCCATGGATGCCGGCCGAATTCTGGCGGTTGTGAGATGTTTGCATTTAGGAGGATTCCAGGTGATTGACTTGCAGATAATACTGGAAGCTTTCGAGTAGAATGTTTTATGTAATCCAGAACATCACTCAGGCCATGAGAACAAACATGGCAATCTCAAAACGAATGATCTGCTTTCACCGCGCCATAGAATTCCTTAATACAATAGTCAGCAGCAACAGCAGCCAAGTGCTTCCTCGCACCAATCGCGTAAAAATAGCAATATCTGAAACCACTGGGGAGAAAAGGTACAATGTCAATTACAATCATTGATCGTTTGAAACACCTCATCCACAAAGATGAACAAAATCAGTATCCAAACTAAAGGAACAAAAAGGGACAAAAAATCAAAAGAAGTATCAGCACAATGCATTAATCCCAATTACACAAATCACATGAAGGATTAGAAAAAAGGTACTACTTTAGCCACCATGTTCATTGCTTAACCTCTGCGATCGTCGAACCAAACAGTCAAAAAGAAAGAATGGGAAAAAAGAGAGAAAAAGGCATCTCATAGCGGCTGCAGAACCTACTGAGAGATGGCGGAAAATTTTTATGCATACGAAATTCTGGTCAACAACAGGTTCCACTGAACAGATAGCCCTGCACTTTGGATCAAAAAGCTAGAAAGGTTGGCGCGTAAACCAGATCCCACCAGAAATCAACATGCCAATTCGATAAACAGAGAGCTTAATTTTGATTTCCCGACCAAAATTAACCATAAAGAAGGTCGAAAGGAAGCCGAATTCATGCAAGATTTGCAATCTTGATGAGCCACATCAGCTGAGAAAACACCTCCCCGGAATTCCACGACATACCCATCTCACGAAATCACGAAAACAACATCTCGGCTCAATCAAGAACCCGTCAACCACGAAAAGATGCAAACTTTGTCCGGGCAAATCACACAAAAAGAGTACTTCAAAACAGAAAGCCCTCACACATCTTCGCAGAAAAACCACCACCCGTCTTTCAAATTCATCATCAATCAAGAACTCAAGAAAACATCAAATTGCTCACCTGGGTCACAGAACTCTCAGCTTCACCTCAGCTCAGCTCAGCTTCCCAACTCTTCAAGAACAAGAAACCACCAACCTTCCCCTCTCTCTCTGTCTCTCTCTCTGTCTCTCTCCTCTAAAAGTATGCATGTGTGGAGCTCTACACTTAACTTATAGAGGCTCTACCCCATATAAAAAAGATTGCCCTCTCCGGGTCAACAAAATTACACTGCCACCCCCGCGAAATCACGCCACTGCCCCTGGCCAGAAGAATATTTATTTTTTTCTCCGCGTGGTGGGGTTGAGCCGTGTGCGGGTGAGCTTCGCTTTCAGCTCACAAAGACAAAGCCTTTCGAAGTGACGTGCGGGACTGTAGCCAAGCAGCTTCCTCGGAACCCATGTCTCTCTGCTGAATTCGCCTGTTCTTGCCCGCGGTTGATGGAGGGGACCTTTATCTTTAAGCCAAGTGTCTCTTTTGTCTGCTGTGGACATGAAGACTTCAACCGGTTCGCGAAAAATGTCAAAGAAAATAGCTTTTCCAAGTAATTTGCCATGGTGGGGTTAGTTGAGATCAGCTTAGCTTGTGGGGGAGGAAGGAAAAAGTCCTTTGGAAAATTGTGGACTTTGTCTAGGGCTAACTTCTCCCAGCATCGAGAATTTTAAGAAGAAGCTTTTTATCAGACACGGTTGACTGGTTGATCTTAGGAGGGGAAGAAAAGGAACACCGAGGGGACACCATAGACATGTGACATGCTTCATTTGCGGCAACTCGATGATTTTTATGTAACATTTTGACTTTGAATATCATAGACATCTTTGTAGTTTAACAACTCTAACAAACTCCATGGCTATAAGTTTCAAATTACTCTAACTCAATGGTTATGCATATTCAATTAATCCATATCTCTCTAATCTGATCAAACACAAGTCATTCGCGTTGGGATCAAGGATTATTTGGTCATGATCTATCTTTCAAACATTCCATAATTTAATGAAGTTGGGATTATCCACTCTAAGATATAAAAATTCTAATTAAAGGCAATCGGTTCTAAGATGGGTCTTCAGACCTAAAACCTGAAACCTACATAATTAAAACCGATTCCCAATTTTTTGAACTTGAAAACTCCCCTATTTGCCTTGAAACCAAACTTGGAACCTATCCAATCCTATTCCAAGGTGGACATGAGAACATGCTTTTCTTTTGTTCCTTTTTTTCGTTTTATTTTTTACAACAAAATAATATAGGTAACTAAATAGTTCAAAGTGAAAAATGCACAGGGGTGATCAAGCAAAAGCAAGTTGGGAATGAGTGAAGGTCGTGAGGCTCAAATAAGTGAAGAGAATCGTAAAACGTTTAGATGAGATTGGAAAGAACAAAGAAAACTATGGTTTTTAGGCTTTATGATGCCGGTACCAAATTCCGTGTTTGATCGGTTTGGTTCCCAGATAGTTCTTCCATCAAAATTAAAAACCATGCTAGTTTCAAAATTTTGGAACAAGGAATCGAACCGATTTCAATAGGACCCTGAACTCGGACTAGCTTTTTGGGGGTCCTCAGAATTTTACAACGCTACTACTACTGTCAATTTGGTCAAACACAAGATGCTTTAAAAGTTCTCAAAGGTCCAAGAATCGATGGTCGCGAGCAAAGCCTCTAGGACAAGGGCGGCAAAGATGGAGATTCCACCGGACATACAGTCGGTTCGGTTCCAAATTTCTTACATGGAAAGTCGTTGGAAAGCTCTCGAATCACAGAAGCATCCGTGCGGTCAAAAAGATTAAGACAGAAGTAGGGAATGGAATCAGGAGACCGCAACGTTGACGCTCGAACCTTCGTGGGGTTAGGGGGAGAGAGGACGACAAAACAAGGGGCGCTCTTCGCGGAATGCCGGACACGGTTTCCGCCCCGGGGCTAGTCAAATGGCATTTCCGTAAATAGCTAGCAGGTCGGGGGCTCTTTCCTAATAAGCGCGTATGCCTAGAATGGTTGACGCACCCACTTCTTCGAAGCAGCTTTGCACTCCAACTTTTTAATTATTTTTTTTTAATTGGCTTTTTATTCATGAAGAAGCAACGATAACAGTTCCTCCCCCGTTATAGTTATATAATCTTTTTGTAATTATGCACTTTTTTGTATATATTTATGTGGGGACGAAGATGACGTGGAAATTGATATTTATTCTCGGAATGTTTACTATTATGGTAAGCCGCGGTTTCTAATGCCAACATCACGCCTTGGCATACTAAATACCGTCTTGGCATGTTTAATTAAAAGAGGAAAACCACCGAAGCATCTAAATTATGTCAACTATGACACATTTACCCTAAAAATTTTCTGTGACGTCCAAAATCCCGAACTTGTAGCCGCGTGACACAGTTACCTTCCATTAGGATTCTATCAATGAGCAATGTTAACAATTTGCTTATATGATGGGGGACGGCCAACGACATTGACAAGACACCCCAGTGACAACGACGTCATTTAGAGTAAATATATCAGATAAGTACAAATTTAGAGTTTTTTATGTCACAATAAAAAGTATAGAGTTTTGAGTTTTTTATGATATGAAAAAAAGTTCAAAGTAAACGTGCCCTAGTGTGCATATTTTGAGGTTTTTTGTGGTTTTTTCCTTAAATTAAGTGATCTATAGGCGGGGCAAACAGAACGGCCCGCTTTAATCTGCACACAAAGAGTCCATTTTTGTGATGTAACTATACATAATTAATTAGGATAAATTGGAAAATTGTTGTTCATTCAATTAAACATTACTTTAAAAATAAGTCCGCGTCACTTCCAATAATGCACGCCGCGGAGAGTATGACGCGATGAAATTGGAGAGGAAAGGAGCGGGGCCCACTCCCCTGTAAACCAATGCCGCGTTCCCCAAATCATTGTCAGCCGAACGGACCGTCGCCGGCGCGCCACGTAGAGGCTCCTCCGGCCCCGCCGTCCAGATTTGTGGTGATGATGACGGTGATGATGATGGCGATGATGATGGGGATGATGATCATGAGGTAGGTAAGGGTGGACGTTTCTGTTGGTCAAAATGGAGGGCGTTGATTTAGCAGAAAAAAATTTAAAGGAAAAATGGAAGAGTGGAATGGGACGAAACACTTCTTGGCTTATCTACACAAATTTCTATATTTTTTGGCAGGGTTTTGGAGGTATGGACAAGAATTGGTACTCCGAATTCATTTGTACGGTTTGACATATTTCAATTTAGGGCCTAATCCCTTGGAAAAATCCATAGCTTTAGATCCGATCTTTGATTATACTGCCCGAGTTCTTTTTCTCAATCTTCAACTTTCATCATAATATTAAATACACCGACACGACCCAAAGTACTGTAGCGTATTGTTCACGCGTTAATTAGTACTATGATCCTACAGTGTACCGTTCATGTATAGTTCGACATTGTTTGACACTGTTCATAGTATTGTAGCACTGCCTCAAAATTTGACATCGAGACCAATCAAATGCTCATTATTAGGACCCGCGTTGATTATCAACACCCTCACCAGACATCAGACTCCTGTCAATGGCGACTTTTTGAAAATTCACCAAGTTTTTAGCGATCTCCGGCCAGATAAACTCAACTCAACTGGTAAAATGCGAAAAAAATTTGTAACAAAAAGGTTTATAATTGAATGGACACAAACTCAATAAATATAAAGCTTTTGTTATTTATCAGTCATGACAAAATTTAATCATGTTTGTCATATTCTTCGTGTAGACTCCATTGGAATGTATTTAGTTTCCCTTATTGTAGCACTAAGACATCCTCGAATGTTTTTACCAAATTTATTCAAAATCGCTGTACAGAAACAGTTGTGATTTTGCAAATCCCGGAAAGATGACGTGAAAACCATGAACACGACGCTCTCGCCCAATCATATGCCAGCTCAGAAAAAGTAGAAAAAAAGAGGAAATCGATCGCTTTAGTAAAAAGCCAAGGAGAGTGTGATTGAGACTGAGATTGCGAATGGTTGCTTTCTTTTGCCAGAACATCTTCCCCGACATTTTCCCATGGGGGAAATTCCGATGCTTCCCTGGATTTTGCATGTGACCACCAGCTCACCAACCGTTCGTGCAAGCCAGAAAACAATCTGGAAAGCGGTGAAAATGGCCTGATTAGTCCTTATCTTGTCATATATACATTAATCAAATTCTGAACTTTTCATTTTGTTAATTTAGTCCTGGCATCTTTGTAATATCCCACAAGCAGATTCTAAGGATTCCCATATCTAATATAATATCCTATATGACGTCTTCACTCGATGCCCGACCTTAGTTTTTATAATTTTGTAAGACTTGTTATTTTTCTTTTTTTTGCCCCTTTGTATTTGGATTATACAAGAGCAATAAACAAAATGAATTAAAGCAGCGAGTCACCAACTTCTAGAAGGAGGATGTCGATAGAGATGGGGGGGAATTCATGCCTAGCTGGTGTCTCATCCCATATGGGGCAAATTCTTCTCGTTGGGAGTCGAGATTAACTCTACCTGCTACCGATAGGGAAAACCACATTTGAATTTTGCAAAAATGCTTAAGAGTAAATAAAAAAAATGAAAAATTTGGGAAAGAAAAATTAGCATCCACACAATAGTTCCATGTTTGTTCGGACAATTTCCATTCAAGAACACCGACAGCGGTGATGCTACAAGAAAGTCAAAAAGGATCGAATTAAGGAAAGAGGGAATCTCGAGGCTATCTTCCCCGTACACAAAAGAAGCAACAAACAAAAACGCGGCAGCACCCTTATCTTGATGATGACGTCCATCAACATGGCAAGAGCGCTCGCTTTATACCTCAAATCAATGCCATTTTCTTATTTGCCTCTTGGGATGAAAGTTAATCAAGCATTTCTTCACATTCTTGAGCTGCTCAATACAGCTTTATATGATAAGTGGATGAGACTGTTTAGAGAGCTAAGGGAGATGCCATTGATTGAATCCGGATTTACGAGCCAATTGCAATCATAGAAGAACACATGATTCTATCCGCAATGAAATGGGGTTGTAATGGCTATCGAATTGTTGGCTAGGGTGCACATTGCATATCTTTAAAGTACACGAGTAAGAATTTTTCTTTCTTTCTTTCTTTTTATCGACGTCTTGAATTTCTTCTTGAAAAGACATCATATTGTCTATCGGCTCTTGAGAATCCGACCATCATGTGTGCTGTCACTTGCAGTGTTAGCACTAAGTAAAATTCGAGCTCACCATGACTTTGTAAAAACTTGCGGAAAAAGCAACTGAGTTCTTCACTATCAACTTCGAATCTTTCTAACAAGATATAATGCGCGTCTAAAGTGTCGGGTTTTTGTTTTTTTATAACTCTACAAAGTGGAGATCATGATTGATGCTTTTCATTCGTCAATTGTACTTTGTATAACTGTGGAACGATTCATGGTGAAGAATTCCTTAATCGCCACGTCTCTCTCTCTCTCTCTCTCTCTCTCAGCATGAAAGAGACATTGAGGAAACAATATTAAGTTCAAAAACAAGTTACAACTTCTGTGCTTTCACTCGGATTGCGTCACCCATCAAGACGTGTGGGGACATAAGCTACATGTTCACGTAGGGGCTACAAAGATGAAATCTTTTGACTATACACTTTAATTATTGATGGCTTCCTTTTTTAAGGTAATGAAAACGAAAACATCTCTCTCTCTGTCACCCTCTCAACTTGCTGTTGGGGTCCAATGTAATTCCCTAAAATACAATTGTGGTCTCTAGCATTAAGACGTGGCTTTCATCTCCTCCACCGGGAACATGAGAAGAGTATGTTAGGATGTACGTGTGAAAGAATATCACATTAGATAATTGATATGTTATTAAATAGTTAATACATTATAATTGATCCATAACTTATTGTCATAAGTTTTTTAATGAAGATGGATCATACTGGATATATTGACGAGCTCAAACTTGCACTTTCTCTTCATGATCTTCCTAAATGAAGGTATTGGTTCTGATATGCACTCCCAACAGAATGATACCTCCCTTTTGTGCCCTCCCCACGTCATGGTTCTTGGGTGGGATGAGCTGAGAAATCTTCCTTTTTGCATCCCTCTCCCCCCTTCCTTTTTCTTTTGCCCTTTTAAGCTAATGCTTCGAGCCCTAAACGCCATGGCGAATCGCATGTTGCCGACTTCTATCATCTTTGGTTTTCCACGCTAGAAAGTGAAAAGAAAAAGAAGAAGCTGCTCGCTTGAATGTGATGTGACCCACTAATCGGTTCCTCCCCACCATCGATGGCGACGAAGAATTTACTTACCAGCCCGACACAATTCGCTTGGAAATCCCATGGATTCGACGATAAGATTCTGATAAAGCGACGGACGCCCTTTTGTCTTTCGGGGATGAAGCGATGCTCCTCGCTTTCGACTTCACGGTTCTGAGGAAGAGTCGGGTACAATCACGTGTGGCAATGACACCGACGACACGACCGTAGGAACGATTTCAAGGCGATGCCCGGTTGTGTTTTACCCAGTGCAAAGGCTTTGGCTTAGCCACAAGAAGAAGATGGAGCATTGAATAACGTGTTCAAAATGCCAAAATGGTGAAATTGTCATTGGGCCGTAATGGGCCTTTTCATTAAGGTTAATGTTATACCTCATCACAACCCAAGAACCCGAGAGCTCCATTAAGGGTTGCCCCGTTTGCTAGGTAATTATAGTGAGCTGATAGAATCGAGTTCCTTATTTCAACATGTTGTTACCCACACCCATCAACTCCCATTGGGGAGAAAGCTTTTCTTCCCCCTCCCCCTAGGGAATATCCCTAAATTTCACGTCCCAAAATTCAAATGTGGTAATTTAGGAACATACCAAGTCTGAGCATTGAATAATGGGTTCAAAATGCCAAGAATGGTGAAATAGTTATTGGGTCGCAACGGGCCTTTTCGTGAATGTCTCTGCAAATTGGCCTTGAACTCTCTAGCCATGGGCCTTCCCCCTTAGGAAGGAACTGGTAGCTAGGGTTTTAAGTTCAGGGAAGGAGACCCTGTTTCGGACTTCTATATATACATGACCCCTCACCCTTCCAAGTATAGATCGAATGAATGCTCGCCGATCTTGGGTTTCGCTTCTTTCTTTGCTTGGTTCATGTTTTCTCTCTGTTTTCGTTTTTGGAAACTCTGCTGCGAGGAAGTCCTCGCATTTATTTGGAAAACGTTCGGAGCGAACGAAGTTGTCGGGAGTGTCTGCAGATTCCTGAACGGAACGTCGCAAAGAACAAAGGATGGACGGCGTCGAGGTCATTCTCTTCGTCGGCCATCTTTGAGCGGGGGCGTCTCATGTTCCATTGATGGCGTCTCTCTCTGTTCCATGTCAAGGTTGCTTTTTTGAGATCTCTAAGTTCTGTCGGCTGTGTCAGATCATTTTTCGCTGGCTGCGCCTGGAGGAAAGTTTCTGTTTCGTAATCTTTCGCAGTCTTTTATGAACTAAAAGCGTATCTTTCTCTCAATATTTGGGTCAAACAGAAACTTTGCTTGAGCTATGTTTTTGTTATTTGTTATGGATAATACAGATTATTGGTATTTCGGATGGCCTGTGACGAAAGCAATATGAGAAAACACACCATCTTTCGGGACTGAATGGCTGTTTTTCAGCCTTGCTGACATTCTGCAATTCTGAGGCCTCCCTTGTTTGTTTAACTTTTTATGCACTAGAAGAAGATGCAGAGCATCCAAATTTGAGTTCATTTGATACACTAGATATAGATGCAGAGCATCCAAACTTGAGTTCAGAATCACTTCCTGACAGAAAATGGAGCTAAATGAACTGACAGATGTGAGAAATTCAATGAATTGAGGAACCCAGAATTAGAGGTTCGATTTGAACACACCTGATTTAATGAGTGAGGTAGAATGGACTCTTAGAGTGCTCATGACAAAATTTCTGTTCCAGAAATTGATTTCTAGCCTTTTATTTCAACCTGTGCTAGGGAATAGAAAAACAGAGAAATAGAAATTGACTTCTAGCCTTCTATTTCAAACTGTTCTAGGGAACAGAAAAACAGAGAAATAGAAATTTTATCATACGCACCCTTATGCAACTGCAAGAATTGGTCGAAAGAAGCGGATTGAGGTAAACATGAAACAGGAAAATAACATATATAGAGCTGATCAGGTTTCTGACGTGGACTGAGCGTAGTTATATACAAAAATCTTAGAAGAACCTTTGGCAAGTTCAGCATCAAAGCGTTGAAATAGGCGAACATGACAGGACCCTCTGAAATCGAGCATTCCCCATTTACATAAACCCGTCCCAATGGCACAATACTAAGATCTATCTGGATAGCCATAACATGACATCACAAAATACAAGTGCTAAGATTGCCGATTTGGAGCAATTGGTAGAATAAATTCCCACCAAAGCTATGGTTTTACCCACACTGGACCTTCTGAGGCTGAGATTCTAGGACTATTCTTGTTGTCTCAATGACCGCTTGCCCACTCACATAGTGCTGCCGGCAAACGGGCATGTATACATCAGCGCCGCCAATTACTTCTGTCTGCGTCTCACCGGTCTTTCTAAGGGTGAAGTAAGCACGTTTTCCACAAAGTTCACATCGGGCAGTCAACTTGGTGACAGAATCGGCTAGAGGAATTATGTCGAGCACAGAACCAAAACTCCTCCTGGCAACCAAACGAGCCCAACCATCGTTAGGGATTTTAAGAAAGTATTTTATCGTCAAATCAAGGCATTGATCGAAAGAAGAGGTGAAGAGAGAGTTGGGTTACTACCTCAAATAGTCACCGTCCAGCCCAGCAACCACTAGAATCTTGCCATCACAATCAGCAGCTTCACGGCAAAAGTCATAAAGGTCTTCAAAAAATTGAGCTTCATCTATACCAATGACATCTAGCTGCGAAAATGAATACACATTTTCTGAACTTATTGGAAAAAAGGTCCTTAGAGCAGAGCCTTGATGATAACCATCGAAGCACAGAAACATATATCAACAAGGATAATATATTTCATGAATTGCCAGTTGCCAGTCATTCTGCATCAAAGATATGTTTATTCAAATAATACACTTCCTTTGCAATACCTGATCATAAGCATTAAGGCCGAATGTTTCTTTGAATGAAGACAAATCTTTCAACGCCAAACACGGGAATTTCACCCCATCATGAGTCACGATAGAATCCAATCCATATCTTGTATCCTTGCTTGATTTGATAACAGCTACGCTTCTGCACATAGAAGACAGATAAAGGTTCAGAACAACACAAATCAGTGAGAGGACAACAAGGCTGTCTTGCACCATTGCAGGTTGAGATATTAGAATTCGTTCAGAATTCCCATAGACATTAAGAGCATGGTAAGTGCACAACTTAGGTAGACGCATGTAGTTGTTGGGTTTGTATTAAACAATCCACTGAGAATTCAAAAAACTCTGTTGATCTAGTAAATGGAAACTACTTTGTAGATATAGGTGCCTTCTAAGCACTCAACATCCACACCATATCAGCACTGCACGCTGGTCAATCTGCCAAGGCCAAGTTGATGGCAGTGTTTGGATGATAAACTAGCTCCAAAACGTCAACTGGCCATAAAGAAAGCTCCATATGCAAAACAAGACTGGACATCAAAAGCTCTCGACATTGACTGAAAATGCAATAACCAAGCATAGCATAATCAACCAACAATGGATAAATTTTGATTGCACCCCTCATACCTCACGATCTGCAATACATCCATGAAAAGAACTCCATTGCCGATACACCCCACCAGCATGGGGAGCAGAAAGCATGATAAAGAATTATAAGCTCCTTCTCCCTAAGTCAAGTTAATCAGCATCTACGTCAGGAACAAATCCAATATCCTTCAAGATGCATGTCACTTGTTTAATCGTCTCACATATCTCTCTGGCTGTCTCATGAGAGCGGTCACCCTTGTGGAAAGTATGCATCTTCTCTTTCACTTCAATTCTGCTATAAGCAGGCTCTTTCATCATGCCTATATTCTTCATTACTTCCCAAACCTCTGCAACCTTACCCCATAAACCAAAGGTAGCATAGCCATTAGCTAAGACAACATATTTTCCAGCATTTTCTGGTTCTAATTCTAAGTATCTTTTGGCTGCAATTTTTAGGAGGTCCATGTTTCCATGAGTCCTAGAAGCCCCAAGAAGAGACCCCCAAATTACTGGGTGCTCAATGCAGGGAGAGTTCAAAACTAACTCATAAGCCTCTCCCAACCTACCAGCACGCCCTAAAATATCCACCATCGTGGCATAGTGTCGCCCTCTAGGTTGAATGCCATATTGTTTAGCCATCGAGTTAAAGTATGCCCGACCTTCATCTACCAAACCTCCATGGCTGCATGCAGAAAGTACTGCAAGAAACGTAACATAATTTGGCTTAAACCCTTCATCTAGCATCTTTTGAAAGGAATCCAAAACTTCTGTCACTTTACCATGTTGGCCATATCCGGATATCAAAGCAGTCCAAGTCACAACATTTCTCTCCAAAGATCTATCGAACGCTCTGTGTCCATCAGCTAGACTACTGCATTTGAAGTACATATCAATGAGTGCACTACTAACTACAACATTTTCCTTTATATGACTCTTTATCATAACAGAATGTGCTCGCTTCCCATGTTCCAATGTTGCTAATGATGCACATGCTCGAAAAACTGATGCAAAGGTATACTGATCCGGAATCAAGCCATTGCTTCTCATCTCATAATAAAGATTCAAGCCAATTTCCAAGCCACCCTTTTGCACATACCCTGCTATCATGGCATTCCAAGAAATCAAGCTTTTAGTATTTAACTTGCTGAACAATATGTTCGCAGTATTAAGATCTCCCAGCTTAGTGTACAATATCAGCAATTTAGTCTTCATATATGCATCTGGAACATATCCAACAACCACCATTTGGGCATGGACTATCCTTCCATTCTCATATGCTTTGCTGTATTTACATTCTTGCAGCAGAAGAGCATATGTTGCTGCATCCACCTGAACCCCAGTGTTACAGAGGAGCCTGACAGCTTCTGTCAGCCTTCCACAATAACAAAGACCCCTCAATGTTTTATCCAGCTGGAGGAAGTCTTTTTGGGGATCAACCTGTAAGCTGGGAATATCTCACAAGTGACTACAGCACTCCACAAATGGAACAACATAACAGAAAGAACTTCTGTTTTGAAAATTTTACCACTACATGCATAGGAAGAAAGCATACTGAGCTTTTTACGAATAATTCTTCTTCAACGTGGATCAGAGACTAGACATATCCCCAGTTCACAGATTACAAACTTCGGTCTTACTTACTTCCCTATATCCTAATGAGTAGTACAATCATGAAGGTGATCCCGTGGTACGTGCCATAAGATTTTCCATATCTTGTTGCCCTAAATTCAGTCGCAGATCAGCAAACTTCGACATGAAGTACCTTGTGATGGCAATTGTCATAAAATCTGTCGGAAATACATTGCACAGCAGATTGCATTGATTGCTGAAAGCTTCCAAACTGAAAACAAGACAATTAAACACCTCTACAATCCCATATTTCAAAATGCTTTCTAATGTCAGCTTGTTGGGAGATTCTTTAGCTGATAATGTGAACTGTGACCATCCATGGCATAACAATCCGGAAAATGAAGGAGCTCCTATTTGACAATACCATAATGTAATATTCATTACTTAAATTTGTTATCCTTTTCCTGTACCCCCCAAAATACCAAAAGGCTAACAGCCCAGAGAAGTACAGAGATCCATCCAAAAATCCAACTTCACGGAGAGCACAATGAGAAACAAGCTTAATAACTGCGCACAAATTCACAAGCAGCACGATGGACTCACCCAACATTACTAGCAAGTTATCCATAGCCAACCTCAAACATTAATAGCCAGAAAGCTAACAACATTCAACGCCACAGAAAAACCCAATGACCCAACAACGAACAATGAATTATACAAAAAACAAATAAATAAAAAATAAAAAAGAGGAAAGTTCAAATACCTCCCACTGCTGCTCTCTAACTCGATCCTCCGAAGCAGGCTGGTGGTCTTCCCGGCGAACATGGGGCCCACGATGACGTGGACCTCGCCGGAAGAGGGCGAGCGAGGAGCACCCGTTTGCGGGCTCCCATGGAGGCAGCGAATGGCGGGCTTGCCCGAGCATGGTTCGAGCCGGAGGCTGCGAAAGTTCGAATTTTTAAGAGCGAAGATCGACGAATTAGAGGAAGAGAGAGGAAGAGAGAAGGTGGGTCTGGACAGGCGAGGGGAGAACGCTGCGAAGGTTGGGGAGATGAGAGTCTTCATCCTCAGAAGAGATGACATAGAGGGAGGGAGGGAGGGAGGGAGGGAGGGAGGTTTTTGGTTTGGTTGTGTTGGACTGGGGTTAGGGTTTTAGGATGTGGAGGGAAAGCCAGAGGAAGAAGAAATTCTTGGATTATTGCCCATAAATCAGGCAAACTGTCCTGAAAATATCATTATGCAGTTTTCTTTCTATTTGAAAACTAAGGATGAACGGTTCCGGTTTAGAGTTTCGACAATTTTCCTTTGAAAGAAAAGGAAAGACTTTTAAAAGAAAAATAAATTGGTCACAGCATCTGAAATCAAGAAGTGGACCAATTATTCCCAATTTCAAAAGAAACCATCTAGAATGAGGTGATTTAATTCGGTCCAATCTGTCCGGTTACCCAGTCGGTTTGGTTCCTGTGCACACTTTTATTGGAAGCGTGATGTTTCCACCATTGCTTTTTCTCAATCATTTCACTTTTTATATCTTAATAGACAAATTTACCCACCACAATTTACCTATATAAGATGCTAAATGACATCAAATTAAAGGTGAATCTACAATAAGACGAGTCGCTACTAGATCTTACTATAAACTAATAAGATACAGTTTGTTCGATTCTTCTCATTCCTTATTTAAGATACTCATTTCTCAAGTTTTCAATAACTAATATTACTACAATACTTAAAAGTAGTAAGTGAAATTTATTTTACACCGACTATACTCCTTTTGCTTAAAGAGGAGGCAAAAGAAAGGAACGTTACTGACGGAAGGGTGAGAGAAAAGAACGCCATTTCAGGGCCAAAAATAGGGTCAAGACCCTTTCACTAAGAAGCAAGAAGAAAAGCAGAGTCAAAACAGAGTAGAAAAGTATATTGCAGGTCAAGATGAAGCGAACTTCCACAAATCTAAGGAAACAGTACACAGGCTCCCCATAAAGCAGCTTATCAAGCTCAGAGTAATACTCCAAAGTGCATTCATTGCTTGCCACAGTCGTCTTTCCCCTGTTTGGTATCTCAACACTAGTCACATTACCATCGTCTGCCCTTTGCACGACTAGCCAGTCCATTAGAAGCTTAATCCACATCTCCGAGTTATCTGACATTAGAATCACACCTCTGCAACTGTTAGAGGTCCTAATTGCCGAGCCGACAACCACTTTGAACTCCTCGTCAATGTCCCTCAACTGAGAAATTCATATAAGAATCTGCAGGACTTGCAGAGTCCTGTCTTTAAAGAGGAAATATAGCTCACTCTTATAGCAGCACAATTCTCATATACAAAATTGTCCATACTACATATACAAAACGCCACTAGACAGACCATTTTGCCAAATTAACGCATGATCCCTGAGCTATATCAACCTTTTCTTTCCATCACAGTATTTTTTTCTCCTAGTTCTTTCATCCTACAAACTAAATGGCAACCACTCTAAATCAGTTGGACTTGCAGCAGTAGGTTCCATAACGCCTCGGCAGATGGTCGGCAAATTCAATCAACAATATACCTTTACTATCAACCTAAAAATCATTCACTCTTCGATGTGCAGGAATATGGCCATCCTTGACCATAAAGAAGCACGTTGCTGCACTACTTTATCTTCCCGTTCCAGCAGTAATGGCTGTAATTGTACCATTGATCACCAACCGTCCTTCAACGTGCGTTCTTTCTCCATAAGATACATTCCTTCCTTATACTTTTCACTTTCTTCATAAGCTTTCTCCTGGAGATAAATAACCATTGAAAAAGGTTTCAGGGAGAATCCAGCAAAAGTGTAAGATTGATGAGAACAATAATTCCCTTCCAAAAGAAGTTCCCGTCACTCACTGAACTGAAAACAAGCGGAAACTATAGCTAAAGCATGCTCTGCTCTAATTAATGTACTATGCACAGACTTAAAACAAATTCAATTTAGCTGAAGCGTCTTCTAAAGAAGTTGCAAAATCTTGACTTTTGAATGCAACTCATATTTCTTGAAGTTTGGAGAACATGAGGTAATCTCTTCCTCCACAAGGGCTGGTTTCACGCATAATCGAGCAAGCTAAAGCCTCTAAGACCATGACATAGAATAGAAAGTTGAAACTCACATATCTCCATCCCAGTAACTGCTGGCAAGAGCTACAATAAATATCATTCACGGTATGTAATCCGCTAGATAATTGACGCTGTTCCTTGGGTCCAATAGAGATGTTTACCCTGCAATATTGAGCAACAGCACATTACAACATATAATCTGTTTCTTTTTATGACATAAGAATTCAATCCAAGCAATAATATAAAAAGAGCAACTGTCCAAATTAAACCACAAAAATCTGGAGTCGAAGTTATGATAGGAAGCAAAAACAAGTCAGCAAAAACAAGTCAGCAAAAACATACTTTTCCTAGTGATGAGAAAACGATGGTAAGCTCTGCATATTAAGGATCCCATAGTTAAACAGCCAGTGAAAGTACTAGCAAAGAACCAGCTGAATGGCAACAATATTAAACACTAAAACAGCTCAGCATAATGATGTGACAGCAAAGCTAAAGACCAGTCAAATTAGTTTCTGATGACAGCACAGAAACACCCGGTCTACTATACCAGGACAGTTATCCAGAGAATGGTGTGAACACCATTGCAAATGAAGTAAGTCATCACTTGCTTCGACATCATTCACAGCAAACACAACACAACACAACACTGAGTCATCTTCCTGTAAATTATCGCTTGTTTATAGGCTCCACAGAGCTCATGTTCACCAAACAAAAGCTTCCTCCTTCCGAGTAACACTAAAGATACAGCCACTTGTTCACAAAACAGGTTTACAAAAAAGACTTGGCTGACTTCTTTCATGCTAGAATCACTAGTCTGCTAATTACAAAAAGCTCTCTCTCTCTTTTCAAAGCTACCAAAGCAAATTACAAACAAAGATCATCAATCATCAATGCCCCATCAATCATCAGTCAAATCATCCCCATTAATCAAAACAACAATTCTTCAAAACTGTCCAGTGCCCAGGCCAATGCTCCATAACCCAACAACAATTCAAAAATGCATCCTCACATGACCAGCCAAAGCACGCCCAAAGGCCAAAAAAATCCCACCTTTGCCACCCATAAACCGAAAAACCAGCAAAACACGAAATGGGTACGCTTCAAATCACCCGAGAAACCTCCCCAACCGAGAGAAAACCCGAAAGAAAACTCACACATTGCGCATGAGATAAGCGCGGCCGTATCGCCCAAAGAATTCCTTGGAAATGATGTCGTCGTGGGACGCCGAGTCCACCTTGCAGAACTTGCACTTGTATATCTTCTCCCCGCTCAGGTGTTGTATGTACAGCCGCCCCATTCTTTCCTTTCTTTGTTTTTGGCGCGGGGGGCACAGCGCACGAACGAATCGTTCCGGATTTCGATATCGACTTGAATGCCGACGCTTAACCCTAATTCCCCCCGATCGACGAAAGCGTACACAGCGGAGGCTCCGAATCAAGAAAAAGATTACCTTTTTTTTATCGACGTGGGGCGAGAGAATCTTCGGATTTTCTTTCCTTTTTCCCTCCTTCCTAAGTAAAAACATGGTCACCCTGGTTCCGCCGTGTGTCCTGTACTTCACCGCACGAGATTCGCCCAATAGCATCTCGACACGTGGCATTCATGCTCGATTTCTATCCCCCACTTTTCCATACTTTATGTCATTTTAATAAGGCTCATCAACTTGCGAGAAAAGTTTTCTTCTCGATGGCGGAGTTTATGGTGTGTTTGTATAAATATTTTATTTTTACTTTTATTATCTAGAATTTTCTGCTCATGGGAATTGATATGCCTCATCATTCAATCGTAAGTATTTTTACATTGACATCCATCATATCAATTTAGGGCAAAAATCAATAACATAAACGTTAATTGTCCTATATAGTATTATCAACCTTTAAATGAATTTTTTTAATTTTTTCTTTTCCTTTTCATTTTCACCAATGAAGGCAAGGACCGAAGGCCCTCTCGCCTCAAGGATCATGATCCTTGCCAATGGCATGCCAGCCAAGATGAAAGAAAGAAAATTTTCAAAAAATAATTAAAACATAATTAAAAATGTTTATGTCAACATCAATCATGTTATGTAAAACGGCTAACCTTATGTCAGCTATATCTAGTCTAAATTGGGTAGACGGACTAAATTATATAATGTAAAAATGTTTAAAACTAAATCGATCCGATTTAAAATATTTAAGATTGAACTAGTACAAATATGATAAATTTGGTACCACTACAATAGGCTTGCAACTTTTTTAGTACCTTTCTCGAGCATAGCCAATGGGCTAAAGGATGAGAATGGAAATTGCACATTTTTGTCTTTTATTCTCTCGTCAAGATAGATTCTCCCTCTTAATCTATTAACTTAAGCATCGGAGGGTCTCCACAAGCCAAAACTAAGAAGCTTTCTTTGTTTACGGTGCTTAGGCTGACCTGATTTGAGATAAATTCGAGCAAGCTCAAGAGATCGAGAAAAATAGTACATCTAACATGTCCTAACAAGAAATCTCAAATTTGAGATAAATTCGAGCAAACTCAAGAGATCGAGAAAAATAGTACATCTAACATGTCCTAACAAGAAATCTCAAACTTGCCTTTTAGCCAAATTAAATCTATAAAGAGCTCCTATGCCACATTTATGGGAAAAGTAACAAAAAAATCTTAAACTTCTTGTATTAATATCAATTCAGTCACATCTCTTTAATTAAGACTAATTTAATTGTAAACCTTTTGAGATTTGTACCCATTGAGTTTCTCCAATCAATTTGAGCTGGAAACTGCTGGCAAAAGCACAAATTGCTATATGTGACAAGACTAACACCCACGTGGATTTTTTCTTTAAAAAAAATTCAATTTTTTATTTTATTTTATTTTATTTTTTTCCTTCTTTTATTTTTTCCTTATTGCCGCTAGCCGCCAGCCTCCTGGTCGGTGGATGTTGCCAGCCTTGCCAAAGGCCAGTGACAACATCTCAAAACTAGATTGATTCTCAATTACAATTTTCCGGAAGCGGAATGCATAGGTCGGCCAGCCTGCCCGACACATGCACATTCCCATGTACAACATGGCTCAAGAAAAAAGCACAATGGTTGCAGTTAAAACAAATGAGAGCACAGTCTTGCACAGAATATTAAGGAGCTGTCGCATCTAAATTACAGAATACAGTTCTTGCTAACCCAATCGTTAATAAAAGACAATTCTTGACATGATGCAAAGGACCATCGTCGACTACAATTTAAAACAGTATATCAGAGCAAATAATTTTGGGTTCTAGCATTGCACTATAGACCCTGGTATAGTGTGACTTGGAAGTTGGAAAAGAACTACAGAACCCAAAAAAAAAAAAAAACTGATGTGGAACAGTGGTAGAACACAAAAAACATAGAATGAAATCTTGATTCTTGAGATATCAACAATAAGTTTCATCTGTTTTTGTCATCCGGATCAGGAGTATTTACATAAGATATTCCCTCCTCGTCACCTTCAAAGGGAATTACAACCGTCTTCAAGTCAAGTCTCTTCCACAGACCGTATAAAATATGAGCATTTTCTTCATCAGGTAGCTTCATAGCCTCTTACGCAGAAGAACTGCTCTTCCAAATACAGATTCCTCATTAAGCTGCAAACCTAACATGACATTGAACAGAAACTGTCCACATGCATGTTAGGCATGAAGATTAATGAGGAAACTGTACTTGGAAGAGCAGATCTTTTGCGTAAGAGGCTAATAAACGACCGGAAGAAGAAAATCCACATCATTTTAGACGATCTGTGTGGAAGGGACTTGACTTGACGGCAGCTGGAATTTCCTTTCAAGGTAACAAGGAGGGAATTTCTCATACAAAGATTCTTCATTCAGACGGCAACAGACAGATGAACCATTAGTATGAACTACAGATTGCTGCATACATTATACACCCACCACAGCTCATGTACATTCTCTCTCCCCTCATACCTCTGCTTCAACCATCATACACCCCCAAAAAGTGGAAAAAAAAAAAAAATCGGTATTTACTGAGCTTTTTGACCAGGGGAGGAAGAAGAAATTGTGTGAAATGAAAGGCTAAAGCTTTTAACCTATGTAAAATCCTAAGCAGAACAACACCAAGCTTTCCTGGGTGCTGCATCGGTTTCCTGATTACCATCACCCTGTAAAACAACAGTCTTTCCATTACCTATCCATATCGGATCCTGCTTCTTCAGTTCTTGAGAAGCCATGACTTTCCGGCTTAATATTCCATATATCTCTTCAACCACAGTCCTGAATGCAGCAACAACATTCGAGGAATCAAGGGCTGAAGTTTCCATGAAAAACAAGCCTTGAGCTTCTGCCAAGGCTTTTGCTTCAGCAACTGTCACTTCCCTTGCATCCTTAAGATCGGACTTGTTGCCAACAAGTATAGTCACAACATTCATGTCGGAGTGAGCTGTTGGATGATAAAACTAATTTTAATTCTCAGCAGTACATATTAATCCAAGCATTGTTTTTTTCCCATAGCCATAAGAGATGTGGAAACAGAACACCATATGCATATATACAAAACAAGACTTTTAGTTCTCAGTGGTGCATACTAATGCAAGCATTCTTCTTTTTTCTTTCCATAGACTTAAAAAAAAATGTGGAAAAAGAACAAATACAAGCAATTATGCTTCAAGTCGCATGAGTTTTAACTGGTCAAAGATATGATTATTTAGACGGAAAAAGGAAAAAAAAAACAAACAGATTACAATGTTCTGAGCATATACTACACTTCAGTTTAGTCAAGAAAAGGGAATAATGTTGATGAACCAATTTGCTAGCATACTGATTCAGGATTAGCACTAGAAATTAATGGCCATCAATTTCCACCATACACATTTTTTCAATGACCAAAGACTAGTTTCCAAGCCAATGCACTCAACATAAGAATGAAAAAGTAACCAGAGCAAAAACATGTCAAACTAGAAATAATTCACTTACTGTGAAGTTCATTAAGCCATCTACCAACGCTATCAAATGTTTGGCGTCTGCTAATATCATAGACCAAAAGAGCTCCAACTGCTCCCCTATAGTATGCAGATGTCACAGCCCTGAATCTCTCCTGGCCGGCTGTATCCCAAATTTGCGCCTTCACCTCCTTTCCCTTGATGTCCATCTTCTGCGTTTGGAATTCTACTCCTATAGTTGACTTTGAATTTGGGTAAAACTCATCCCGGGCAAATCTTGCAAGTAAGTTTGATTTCCCAACAGCTGAATCACCAATAAGAACTATCTTGAACAGGTAATCCTCCATCTGCTCGTCTTCACCACGAAAAGCCATCTTTCTCTAGTCACGGTTGGGTATCTATGCAACCATAACAAGAGCATATACTCTGATAATCTGCAAAACAATCGAGGCGTTCAAAATCATAATCGAAGCCAGGCAATTGAGGCAGATTAAATAGGAAACTTCCAAGCCAGGCAAGGAAAATGCAGGAAAAAGCAGCGAATTTTTACTTGAAGCAGCATAAGGTAAGTCGATCTGAGATCCTCTCCGAAGGCAAAAAATGTTGGGCCAGTGTAGTGGAGTAGTGTGACTTGCAAATCAACTCGATTTGCTTCACACCATGCAATACTGCTGGAAACTTTTTAAGATTCCACTCCAAAGCCAGTCCAAACAGTCGATCTCCTGCAGAAAAATAGCCAATCAGAGTCCGGAAAGCCGGCATTGATATTGATAGAGAAGATAATTGCACCAGTTGCTCCAAAAGTTTAACAACAGGATCTATCCATCGGATGCATAAAAAAGTCCCGCCGCCCTTAATAATCGATGCGTGCAATCCGACAAAAACAGATCACTGAAGTAAGCTAAAAGCTGAACAGAATCGGCACATGACACGCATTCGAGCCTTTCACCAAAAACTCAAAGTCTTCCCTTTCCTGCAACATAACACTCGGAGCAACAGGCGCTGTCAAACTGATAGACCGGGTGGCCCCTACTCACTCTTTGACATTCTCCAAAAAAATCTTACCTTCTCCCCCAGAAACAACGGTCAAGAACCCTTAAAAATCGCGACATCACTGCTCTCCCGAAATGCTAAACTAGAAAAACTTGGAAACGGCTCTCGGTGGGGCGGCTTTCGGCACTTGATCATCCGAAAAAATCAGAACTTTACTGCAATCAAGAACTCCCCAATGCGACACTTCGCTCTCGACGACAAGCACGACGCAGATCCCATCGACCCGAAGACCAAAACACAAAGACGGCGCAAGAGGGTCTTGGAGTTTTCCGACAAAGACCCACGAACCAACCAACGACGTTCTACTCCGACATAGCACAGATCATCAAAACGAAAGCCGCAATCGACCAACGCGCGGAAACCCAAAAAAGAACACAGCCCAATGTAGTACGCCGCGAAAGCACTCCGCTCAAATCCGAAACCATACCGATTACGAAGATCAAGCGCGCCCTCCGACGACGACGACTCCGATGACTCCGACGAGGACGACTCCGGCGAGAGGACGATCGAGGGCGCCCTGCTCCGGCGTCGGATCGGCAATGCGGGATCGGGGACGGATCGATTCGGCGACGCGCCGATCGAATCTGGGAGGTTAGGGTTTGGATGTACGGACTCTAGAGAGAGAGAGAGAGAGAGAGAGAGAGAGAGAGACCCGGATTTGATCAGAAGGGTCGGGTTCGGCTTTGCGGGTTTTTTTTTTTTTTTGGGTTTTTCCAACCGGATCTGATTGAGGATGACGCTTTGCTACGACTTATGTAGGCGACTGCGTTCCGGTCCGAAAGTCCCTTTTATGGACAAACCCCCGATGCTTGCCGGATTGTCCCCCTATGTCGTGCTCCCTTTGGTTTGCTTTTCTCTCTCTATTGATCTTTTGGGGAGCAAAAGGTTCGATCCTATGTCGGAATTTCGATTCGCCTCGTCTATGCAATCATTCATCTATAGTGCTCGGGACTCTGGATTTGTGCCCATTTTAAGATGCTGTATTATAACTCGGATTGAATATTTGTTGGTAACTAGTGCTGAATTTGCAATGTCCGATTAGGATTATCAACATTAGAAGCCGCCCCTCGTTTGGTTGGAGTAGTACTTGCTCCCATGTTAAAATTTGGTTGGCCTTGACTTGATTCATCTAGGGACCGACTCTTTGTTGAGGGGAGCTTAGGACTTGGTATGGCTGCATTTTATGAAGCATTTACAATCGGCTTTGGACCTGCAAAGGCCCTCGAGCCGAAGTATTTGTGTTTGGTAATACAACTCAATGGTCTTTGGTGCAAAATTTTGCTTTAGAAATATTCAAAACTTTTAACTGGATTTGCCCCAACGGTCATTTTTCCCACATGAGAAGGAAGAGATGGGGAATTCGAATCTCCACATTCTCATAAGATTGTGATGATGACGATTTAGTATTAGATGTGGATTTCGAGAATAAAAATATCTGAAAGTAAAAGTTAGAGTAAGAATGTAGTACATCAACAAAAATAAAATAAAATTAAAACTTAAGGTTGATCTTCTTACTTTGGGTTTTTCGCATTTTCGAGATGCAATTCGAGGGGCTACTAAATGTTTTTCCTTCTTCCAACTTTGCCTTCATTAAATTATCTAACTTCAAGTTTTAAACCTAGAAACAGAGCAATAATGAGTTGCACAACATGGGGTTACGTGACCTCGATGACCCGTCACCTAGCGCGATGTCGGCACCGCATCACCTCCTGGGCTTTCCTCCATTCTCCCTTTTTTTTTTTTCTTAGTTTAAAAATTGCTTTGAAATAATTATATTACAATCGAAATATGAAGACGAGTTACAGTGACATTCGCCGGCTTATCGCTCTTTCTTGTCCGTTTCCTTGCTCAATTAATGACTTTACTTTTTAAATTTTCATTTCATTCAATCTATTACAGGAAAAAAAAAATTGTTGTGGCCCAGTCGCCATCGCTATCCCCAAAATGCATATCCTAGAAGAATACGTGAATTTATTAAGTTTACTTCCATTTAAAAAATAAATTTCAAAAACATTAAGTTTTCTTAAAATGAGACGACAAACTTCAAATTGATACAAGCTCACTAAAAACATCAAGAACAATGTGATAACTCTATCTATCTATTGCTCCAAAGGGTGTACACAGAACCAGTTCCAAGTTCAGAATCGAACCGGGTCAAACCAATCTAATCGGCTCAATCTAGGTGTCAATCACTCCTAATTTCGAAGTGTTCTAATGTCTTTTATTTTTATTTATATCTAATAATTTTTGCATTGATAAGAGTATATGTATTAATTATAATTTGTTTGCTTAATCAAACAAGCTATACTTGAAATTAGATTTTTGGTCAAACATAAGTTTTAAGATTGTTTGGTTTCCCGCACTCCGCTGAGATACGTTTTTCTATCTTTTTGCAATATACATTTTATTATTCCCATGACATAACTCCTTTGTCTATTTAGAATGATTATTTCCTAATTCATAATTATCCAATTCTGCATAAAATAGCTCTTTTTATCATTTATTCCTGCGAAGCGGGTTCATGTCGTTGCATAGAACATTCTCATTTGCAAAAATTAACCATTCTCCTCGCAATAATGTTTTTTTTTTTTTTTCACTATCCACTTATTTTGCTTTCAACCAAAATTTATACTTGCCTAATTCCATTCCTTAAGTATTGTTCGAAGAATAATTTAAAAAATAAATTTTATTGAGTTTTAATGCTATAAATTATTAATTCATGAAAATTCTACTTTTTTGTAACTCTTCCGTATAAAGATTTTTCCAGAAGAATTTCACTATTTCTATCGATATTACAATAAGGTCGTTTCCAATCCAAAATTTCCATTAAATAATATAACGGACAGTTTTTTTTCCTCCCTCTTGAGTTTTGAGTTTTTCAGTATAGATATTCCCAATAATTCTCACCTTAGACGATTGAGCATATTAAATGGTTAAATTTTGGTTGTTTTATTTTCTTTCTTTTAATTACCCAAGTTCCAAAATTTTGGGTTTTTTTTTTTTCCGTTTCTATTAGTTATTTAGATTATTTTGTATTTGTATTTGATTAAGCACTAAAGTATCAACAAAAAATTATGATTGACAAAAGGGTGATGACAATTGTACATACGAGTTCTAACTTTTGATTTTCTCCTTTTCAATTTTGTTTTCACTTTATGCTTGTCAATTGAAGGTTCGTATTTGTTTATATGGTTGAACCCTAATTTATTAGACGAGAGGAGGTTCTTATTTTCTTGCACAACGACAACTATCATTTCATGAAAATCACACTATCATGTGTTGTATACACTTAAATCACTAAAACTTTGTCGTGAACTTCAATTAATTATACTGTTAAATTTTCTAGATTTCATTTATGAATCTCTGAGTATGAAACGATATATTCTTGTATTATTTAATTTGCATATTACATATCTATATAAATTAATATGGGGAAAAAGTGTACATAAATCAATTTCTACACACAATGTATTGATCAATGGTCTAATTAACTTATGCCAAACACCATCTTCATCGATCAACATGCAACATATTAGCAAATCTAATGGCGAGAATCTCAACTATTCTTCTCCATTCGCCCGTTGTATCCTGAACAAATCATCGAGATCCCCAATTAAGATGCCAACGGATATGACAATTCCTTTTCATAAATGCAAATTAAATATTACTTTTTTCTCCTTCTCTTCTACTTGGAGAATAAGAACAAGAAAATGAAATCAATACTCTGGCATGCAATAATACAAGAAGAAGAGTAGAGGACATTTTTTTAATGACATTGAATGTAGTTTGCATTGAGTAGTTATGGAAAAGGCCATTAAATATTTTGATGCAGCTAGAAGCTTAGCTGGGGATGGCCCGAACGGCCTATACGCACAGCTACAGATGGCTGAACTGGACCACGTCCCCCATTAACTTTCTTTGGTCCATTTTCTGTCAGAGCTATCTGGAAGTGGAAGTAGCCCAATCTTCATCTTCTAGGGTTTGCTGCTCATATGGAAAGAACCCCCATTAGAACCAACCAAGAACAAAGAAAAAGCAAATTTTATTCTGTAGCTATCTTTTATCTGGTAACATGATGTTTTACTGCATTGTTAATGAGATTTTATGAAATAGAGAGTGATACATCATGGTTGATGAGGTTGAGAAAATTCAATAGCAGTGAGCATGTGTGTCCATCCGATACATTTGAGCCATGAAACCTAACCTAAGGGGTCGACATTTCACTTTATAACCCGATGAGGCTTAGACAAAAACTCTGGCAGTTGGGTTCGACCTTATTGTGTTTTGAAGACATTAAAAGTTAGGGTTAACTACTGAAAATCCATCTAAACTTTGGTATTGTTGCATAACTGTCTCTGAACTTTGAATAGGTACTGACTATCTTTGAACTTTAGCTTTTGTTGTAATAATTAGTTTTCTATCTTTATACCCATTAAGTGTTTACTCGAACATGAACTGATTTGTTTTTCTCAATGAAAATGAGCTTTATTAAGTTTTCTTAATTTCATCAACCATGCATCCTCTCTGTTTATTTAACTTTGTTAACCATGTAGTACACATTATTTTGGTGTAAAAATCAAAAAAAAAAAAAAAAACAATTTTCAAGTAACGTTTAATGGTTATGCAGGCTAGAATAACTAGTGACTGCAACCAAAATAAAAGCTTGTGGACTTTTCAAAGTTAGAGGTTGTTCTGCAATACAGTACCAAAATTCAAGATCGTAATATGTAACATTTCGAATAAGTTCAAAGGCTAGTTTGATAATCAAGATAAAATTTCAAATACATGTGTTTGGTTCTTGTATAAGACCGGATAAAACCAAATATATAAAGAATATAACCTGAATAAAACTATTCAATTGGGAGGTAAGATAAAAGGTAGATAGAATTTCTAATATCCATAATATAAAAGTTATTTTTTCTGGAATAAAAAACTTCTTAAATTAATAAAAATTAAGATAATATTTGAATTCTAATGTCAAAATTCAAATAAATTATTTTTGTTTTTTTTTATTCCTATTTTATTTATATATTTAAACTTCTTTCTATCTTATAATACAAATTAGATATATATATATATATATATTTAGCGTTTAGATTATTATATATTTTAGGTATTTTGGTATTTTAAGTATATTGGAATAGTTTACTAGTTATGAAAATTTTATTAGAGAATAATGGAAAGGCAAAAAATAAAAAAAATAAGAGGGTAAAATAATAAAAAATAAGAAAATAAAAATGAAGTGGGCAAGAATGATGTGAGAGATTCTTACCATCTCCATTTGCGCAAAGACTTATTTACATCGATATACTATTCATATCAAACGATGGATATACCGACCAAAAAAAAGGATGGCTATGATAAAAAGTGAATATTCAACTTTATTACCAAACTTAACGGGAAATAGCAAAATCTCCAAATTTCAAATCTCATCCTATCCAATCCTATCATAACTAGAAATCTATATTGCTAAATGCAGCCAAAGGGTTTTGAGTAATTATCCCTCAAAGTTGTAGGCAATATATTCTCTTAAAATTAACAGGCTTGGGTATTGGGCTTGGCCCGGTCCAACCCTGCTTGACGATTGGGCCTGGAAATTTCAAGAGTGTGGACCGGGCCGGTTCAAAAATGTCATCCACAAAGGAGAACAGATCCTATGGGCCGAGTTGTGGCAGACTGGGGCTGTCCGATGGCCGTGACTACTGACGTTTGGCAAACAAGCCCTAGATGATCTGCTCTTGATCTATTTGGTCTTGCATTGTACTTAAGCTTGACAAAAGAAGAAAATCCATAAATGGGCCGAATCCAGTCGAATTGGATTGCCCTCTGTTATTTTATGGCAGATTAATGAGTAGGCAATAAAACAAAAGGTTGATAAGATCAATGGTCCTTCAACTTTCACTGATTATTCAATCCCATCCTTAACTTCTTCTTTTTTCCCCGTATTTGGATCTATATTACCCCTTTGCTTTTCATATTGGTCCTTATGATTAAAAACCAACGGCAAAGATAGCCGTCATCTTCTCCAACAGATAGGGACTGGCAATTTCCTCCCAATATATCCGCATCGCTCCACCCCAAACGGGGCAAGTAAAACCCATGATCCATAGTTTGAGATGGGGATAAGGTAAAGTTTCGTGCCCCGCATTCGGGGCGTGGCAAAGCTGGGGTGGATTTGGTCAGTACTTTCCCACATCCCATCCTCACTTCACAATTCTCCATAGGATAATTGTTTCCTATTTCAATTATGAAATATTCCAATGATGAATTGTCTTTTATTCTTGGCTTTGGTATAGTAAGAATTTTTTATTAGACAATAGAAGAAACCTAAACTTATGGTCATATAGAGAATGGGGATGCCGGCCCCACTCCCTCCTCGCTCCATTGTCATCCTTGCTGATAATTACTTTTACCGAAGATCAAGTTAGGCAACTGTTGTTATCATCCCCCTCTCGCTCTTTTTATCATATAAAAACCCTTCTTTTTGAACTTTGAGATAATATTATTTTATCCGTTACCATATGCTCTTTTCAATTTATAAGATTTATATAAGTTGCACAAGATGCCAACGTTGCCATCAAGGGCAACTTTGATGGAATTTTAAGTCCAACTAGCACTTTTGTCTTTCCTTTTTCTTTTTTTAATCCTTAGAAAGAATCAAAACGAAAGAGAACTCCAACGTGGTTTAGAACCCAAAAGAACGAGGGAAAACAACCAAGGACAGCACAGAATAATAAGGGGAGAGACAAATGGCGCTCGGGTATCAATCCTTCTAACCATGATATTTTGTTTTTACAAGGTATATTTTTTTATTCGTCACACACACACACACACACACATCTTATCTTGTATCACAAAAATTTGGAAAAAAAAAGGTTTAGAAATATTGAAGTAACAAATCAAAAAATAAAAAAATCAGCACGGTGATAGTGAAAAATTTTCTACAAATTAGCATGAAAATTACACGTCAAGTAAGACATCAATGAGTCAATCATTTGAAGATTTTTTTCTGATCTGTTTTTATTCAATTTCCATGTAGATCAAAGTGTTATCTTTGGGTTATCTCTCTATTTAAATTGTACAATATATCAATAAAAAAATGCGTCATTGACTCAATTTTTTGTTTTCTTTTAAAAAAATCTTGCTCCACACCAATTTAAGATATCTATAATTTGATCAAGCTAGTCTAATCTAAGACGGATGACCAAAAAAGATCGACTCTAATTATTTTTCTTTTCTTTTCTCTCTCTCTTTCTTTTTTTTTTTTTTTTCTGTTTTGTTCTGGAGGAGGATGTATTTAGTGCCTGCATCGGTTATCTGCTATTGTACATTTAATGTATGAAATGTTGAACAATCTTTTTCCAAGAGTAGATTAGGCCAATGCAAGTAGAAAGGTCCAACCCCACTAAGAAAACCCTTAAGATCACGTGGGGAGGCGCTCAATGGAATTGAAGTTAGGCAGGCTGGTCCAAGTGCTGCTAAAGAGTAAAACTTCATCATATCGAATGAGAAAGATCATGCGTCGAATCACACGTCAAAGAATGATGCCTCCTTACCTTTTGGAATTGATCCCTCTCCCACCATGCGTAGAAACTAATAAATGTAAAAATAATTTCTTGTCAAGAAACTAAACACCGGGTATCATAACTTTCAATCCATGAGCCGGCTTTTCCCATTATATGAGTAATCGATTTGATACTATGTCATTAGATCTGCTTAATTAGTGTCTCGAGACAATCATAGCAGATGCACATGTCAAAACCCATGAGTCATCTTTCTTGTTGCAATTTGTCAACGATGCATATGACATTTTGGGGACCCAATTCAGATTCGAAAAAAAGAAATAAAAAGCCTCTCGATAAAGTATCAGATTCTCATAACTGAAATAAGTGAAAGATGAACACTCTGTAAGCTTCTTTCATGGGAGCTCGAACCTCAAAAGCTCGGCAGGAAGAAGTACTTGGAGATCCCAGACTTTCTTTTCGTCCATAATGCATTCTCTCATTACTACGATGGAAAAGACTCATAAGACGGTCCAACATCATAACAAAAACAAAGAACAAAGAAGGTGGGTTGGTGGCGGGGGTTTGTACAGCCAATTTGAAACAAGGAAGTCAATTCAATGGGCCTTCACCACCCAATTCACTGCCTGATTTACATCTCAAGTCTAAGATTACCTCTTATTTCGTTGAGAAAGAATTATTTACATTGGAGTAAATAGTGGGCCCCTGCCATTGGACTTTTATTCCAATTCTTACCTTCCTCCCCCGGGAACATTAATCATGTCGTGTTTCTTCATTGGACGGTAACGTGTATTCTGAAGACACTTATTAAATCTCAATCGAGAAATACATGCAATTTGTAATGCATTATCGCTGTAGTGTGACATGTAATCATTACATTGAAAATCAAAACTATTACAAGACCAACCCTCTTACTTTTTGGTAGCAACTGTAACAACTCTAGCAAGATGGTAATCTCGTCACTTTCTTTGAAATTTGTGCTCACGGTATTTTCAGTCATGTATAAAAGGTATGCCTTTTTATTTCTTGGGACAATGACATCTTATACGATCAATTACTTAATTTTTTTCTTCAGTTCAATCAAGCATCTCAGCTTTTCAACTATGGATTAAAAAGATTATCTGTTAAGTTCATGGATAGAATATGTCAACTTGGATATAAGCGTTATATAGCTTTAACTTGAATAAATGCACTGGTAAATGGCCTTTTAACTATCCACATTAGCATTAGTGCGACAGCTCGAGATAATGCGACATTTGCAAAGATATAAATAGTGACTCCCATCATCCAAAACGACACTCTCTCTTTCTATTAGAATAATTAAATATTAAATCATATATTCATTTAACATCTTAAGCTTTTAGAACAATCGGTAGTGATTCTACAAAATATTCTTTATTAAAAGCAAATTGAAGAGAATCCTGTAAGGCCCGGAGGATTGACTCAGACGAGTAGCCAAGACAGGCATGCCATAAATTGTGGGTAGGTGGTTGGGTAGATAATCGATGCGTTCGAGAGGGAGCTCCAAGTAGTAGAGACCACCACATTCAAGGCCCCAACCAATGATCTTCTTCGTTGAGAGATCTTGAAACAAGCAATAAGAGGGGGAAAAAAGTAACTGAGCAATTTAAGTCTTGAGTAATTTTTGAAATGGATAGGAGATTAAACTTAAAGGTTGGAGCACAAAGAACATCAGTAAGGGTGAGGGTCAGCGTCAGAGATACCGAATCATGTGAAGTGACAAGAACTCCAACCCCGTTAGGTATGCCAACAATGGGAAGAGGTTTCGGGTATACTTGTGCATATTGAAGTGATTCAGGATTATGTGTGATGTGATTCGTGGTTCGGGTGTCAATAACCCAAGTGCAAGAATTTAATGAATAAGAATTCAATTTAAGAAGAGTACCTGCGAGATTTGCCTTGGAAATGTTTACCTTTTAATGTAATCGCATGATTTGTTTATATTAGAAAATGTTATTTTGTATACTCTTTCCTATTGTACATCTTTCTTATGTTATAAATAGGCTTGTAATACATATGCAAAAGTAGAGATATACACAATACAATTTTCTTCAATATTTTTCATTTTTTGTCTAGAAACATGGTTTCGGAGTAGGAGGTCCTGAGTTAAAATCTTACTAGGCCCCAATTGCTTCCCCAATTAAACACGTACATCCTTGATACTAGGTAAAACGACCGGACTAAGTATGGAGGGAGTGTTAGAATAATTAAATATTAAATTATGCATTCATCTAATAGCTCAAGTTTTTTAAATAGTCGACGGTGATTTCACAAAATCCCACACTTTCTAACCATGATGTTTCGTTTTTACAAGTTTTTTTTTTAATTCTTCATATATATATATATCTTATTTTGTATCACAAAAATTAAAGAAAAAAGATTGAGCATTGAATTAATAAATCAAAAAGAAAAAGGCTTGCTCCAATAGATACAAATGGAGAGGTGGGGAATTTGAAATTCCCCCCCATCTGGAAAGAGGGGTTTATGGGCTTATGAGATTTTCCTAGGTGGCTCACTAGGGGTCCGCCAAGCTAATCATAAAGGAGCTCCAAAGTCTAGGAGTACACCTAGCTGATAATAAAAAATAAAAAATAAAAATCAGTAGGGTGATTATGCAAAATCTTCCACAAATTAGCATGAAAATGAGACATCAAGCAATTAAGCGAGACATCACCGAGTTGATCATTTAGAGATTTTTTTTTCTTGATTTGTTTTTATTAAATTTCCATGTAGATCAAAGTGTAATTTTTAAACAATCTCTCTATTTATATTGTACGATATATTAATGAAAAATGTGCTTCTTTGATTCAATTCTTTGTTTTTGTTAAAAAGGACCTTGCATTGCGCCAATTCATGATATTTATAATCTTGCCAAGCGAGTCCGGCTCAAGACATACGATTAAAAAGATTGACTCTAGTTACTTTTTCTTTTTCTTTTTCTTTTTCTTTTTCTGTTTTGTTTTGGAGGAGGATGTATTGAGTCCCTACATTGGTCATTTGCTTCGCATTGTACATGTAATGTATGCAATTTTGCACAAGCTTTTTCCAAGAGTAGATTAGGAACATGCAAGCAGAAAGGTCCAACTCCACTAAGAAAAATGTGAGAGGCACATGTCATAATAATTACATTTAATGTATGCAATGTTTTTGTGAAGTTAGGCAGGTTGGTCCAAGTGGTGGTAGAGAGTAGAACTTCATCACATCGAATGAGAAAGGTCATGTGTTGGGTCACATGTCAAAGGATGATGCCTCTCACCTTTTGGAATTGATCCCTCTCCCGCCATGCGAAGAAACTAATAAATATAAAAATAGTTTCTTGTCAAGAAACTAAACAAGTATCATAACTTTCAATCCATCGACTTTTCCCATTATAAGAGTAATCGATTTGGTACTATGTCATTAGATTTGCCTAATTAGTGTCTTGAGATAATTGTAGTAGATTGATATGTCAAAATCCATGACCCATCTTTCTCGTTGCAAGTTGTAAACGATGCATGTGACATTTTGGGGATCCGATTCAGATTCGACAAGAAGAAATGAAAAGCCTCTTGATAAAGCACCGGATTCTGATAATTGAGATAAGTGAAAGATGAACACTCATTATCCGATATAATTTTCATTGATTTCAGTCCATAAGCTTCTTCCATAGAAGGTCGAACCTCAAAAACTTGGCAGGAAGAAGGTACTTGAAGATCCCAGACCTTTTTTTTTTTTTTTTTTTTTTGAGGGGGGGGTCTATAATGCATTCTTTCATTACTACGATGGAAAAGATTCATAAGATAGTCCAACATCATAACAAAACAAAGACCAAAGAAGGTGGGTCGGTGGTGGCGAGGTGGGTTTAGACAGCCAATTTGAGATAAGGAACTCGGTTCGATTCGTCACCTAATCCGTGGCTTGGTTTGCATCTCGGGACTTAGGTCACCTCTTATGTTGCTGAGAAAGAATTATTTATATTGGAGCAAATAGCGGGCCCCTGCCATTAGACTTTTGTTCCAATTCTTACCTTCCTCCACCAAAAAAATTAATTATGTTGCGTTTCTTTGCTGGACGGTAATGTGTACTCTGAAGACACTTGTTAAATCTCAATTGAGAAACACATGAAATTTGCAATGCATTATCGCTTTGGTGTGACATTTAATCATTACATTGAAAATCAAAACGACGACAAGACCAACCCTCCCACTTTTCGGTAGCAACCGTAACAGTTCTAGCAAGATGATAATCTTATCACTTTGAAATTTGTGCTCGCGGTATTTTTAGTCGCGTATAAAAGACATGCCTTTTTATTTATTGGGACAACGACACTTTATACAATAGAGTACTTAATTTTTTCTTCAGCTCAATCAAGCATCGCAGCTTTTCAACTCTGGATTTAAAAGAGTATCTATTACAATCATTGATAGAATAGTTTAAATTGAATATAAGCATTAAATAGCCTTAGCTGGAATACTTGAGCTGTTAAATGGCCTTTTCACTATTAACATTGGCATCAATGTGACATCTAGAGACAATGCGACATCCACAAGATATAAATAATGACTCCAATCAACCAAAATGACACTCTCTCTTTCTCTTCATCACCCAATGTCTAAATAAAAATAGACACAATTTTTGCTGCATAAGTAAGTCAAGTCATCAATGGTAATTAGATTTATCTAAGTAATACAAATAAAATTTCAGGTATTCAAGGTATAAGGACGTCCCTCCAAAAATCTAATAAGCAACTGAGTTTTCTTCACATTCAGAATAGTTATCCCACACTTATTCGAGACACAATGTAACAAAAAGAAGTATATGACAAGCTTTTGATATGCACTCAAAGACCGTGTTAATAAGATGAAACTTCGATTTAAGTAAGAGTATCTTGTCATACTTTTTAACTTCGCAATCCTTTTTAGCTACGAAATAATCAAAACCTTTTGAAACATGCACTATTAGCTAACATTGAATAATAAGTAAATTGAAATGGTCATTACTTCCTCAAAACTCGAAAAGGAAACTTCCGCTTGTGTAAATTTTGAAGAAAAAGGGGGAAAAAATCGAGAAGAAGCGAGTAGCCGTCCACAACCGGGCCACATCGCCATGGCCAGATCACGAGTCAAAAACGAAAACAATCTCTTCTCAATGTGACCAAGAAGTATCAAAATTCTCTTCATTTTCCGTGTGGTCACAATGGATCGCACGAGAATTCATTAAAACTAGGTACTTCTTGTCCAGCCCACCGTGCACTTGGACAGTTGCTAAACCAAAGCCGTCACAATCGTGCAGGCAAAAATATTATAAATAATAATACAAATATTTTTCTAACTTTTACGTAATTTGATCTTTGAATTTTAATATACTCAATATAAATTCTGAATTTTTAGTTCAATATAAACTTTTAATTTATTCAATACAGTGTCAAAACTTTTAATACATATTTAATATGATTATTATATTTAATATTTTTATATAAATTAAAGATTATATTTAACATATATTATAAGTTCAGATATTATGTTGAATGAATTAAAATTTCATGAATGATATTATATATTAAATTTATATTTATATTTATATTAAATAAATTAAAAATTTAGAACTATTTGTTTCATTAACCCAAAACATTAACAAGGTCTTAGAAGAACAGATCGAGAAGAGACGACAGCAAACATCTCCACCGACACTCCTCACATCAGGTTTCCAGTACAGAACAAAGCTCGAGGCTCGAGGCTGCAGCAGCAGCAGCCGTCCAACAGCGACACCACACGCGCACGCACACGCACTCGCACCAAAAGCGAAGCGCACACGCACCTGCCTTGCCAGCTAATGCGCCAACGGATCGACGACAGAGCAACACGGGCAAAAAAATCGAAAGAAAAATTGGGGTGGATTCGAGAGAGAGAGAGATAGTGTCCAAAATAGTGGTTGGGGAATTCTGGACCGGTTCGTGGCCTGGCAAGTTCCCCCCCAGGCATTTAATACAAGTTGGTCTTACGATGGGGCAGAGGCAGGGGCAGGGGCAGGGTCGCGATTGGCAATGTGCATCGTGCAGATGCAGTGGATGGTATCGAGTGAAATGACATGAATTGAAATTTGAAATGAAAGGAAAGCCTCCACCTTCTCTCATCACTTTCTCTAGTGTCGTCTTAGCAAGCTTCTCACCGAAAGAACCCCAGATGGGACCGGACCGGTCCTTTCCCTTGCAGAGCCATCATCCCATCTCCAACCCCACCACCCATCATCAGCATATGCACATCCGTTCATGTACACCAGAGAACATTTATCAGATCACAGTTCAGTGCAATGAATTTGCCATCACAATAAAGGAATTCGATCGACGAGAAAACCTATTGGTTTGGGATTCCTGAATTAACATGGGTTCGTGGCCGAAGTTCGAATGGTCCTCTTGAGCACTTGCGTTCCGCAAGTTGTGGAGGAATTGAAAGGAGAGAAAGAAGGATAAGAAAGTGGGCATCTGTCGATTTCGTCCAGCCCTTTTTTCCGGCTAACATCAGCATATACAATACATGCCGTGTGCTTCCAAGAAACCCGAGATTCCGGCGACGAGAACGACGTATTGTTCACATTTTCCCATTCTTTATTCCAGAAGGGAAATACGAAATGCGTAACGTGTGTACGAGAGAAAAGTCCCGAAGCCAAGAGGGGATCGCTAATTCTCCTTCGTTAATCAAGAAGGCGACTGGCATTATGCGTTTTGACAAAGTACAAAGTCATCCCCCAGGACCAGCCCACCCCCAAAATCAAAACACGAGGAAAACGACCCAAGACGAGATATATCATCCCTCTTTACAAACACCCAAAATCCACAAAGACAAAAACATTGTGTTCCACCCCAAAAACCCACCAATAATAATACCTGGTCAACAAAGAACAAAATATAATCTAACAGTTAGTCTCATGCTCACTCTAGACTTTAGCTTAGCTTAAACGCTTCTCCTTCCTAACTAATGATGATCTTCCCTTCTACAAAGATTCCAGCAACTCCTCAACCATGGCTATACAAAATCCAAAACCCCAAAGACACTCCCTATTTACAGCATCACAACAACCAAAGAACTCTCCGTATAATTTACCTCTCCTAACTAGGACGATCGACAGCCTTCAGGGAGTCGAAGATGAAGCCTCCGCTCTCGGTTCTCTCAAGTACCCAAGAAGCGTCTCGGCCTGTCCAAGAGAAAAAGAACCCAAAACGAGAAACTCAGTTTCAGCAAAAACCCAGTACAGGCAAGGCGTGAAAGTTGAGAATGTTAAAGCTCAGACAAGAACCCAAAACGAGATACTCAGTTTGAGCAAAAACCCAGTACAGGCAAGGCGTGAAAGTTGACAATGTTAAAGCTCAGACAAGATTCGGACATTAAATGGATGACTGAAAGGGGCAAAAATCACGGGGACAGAGAAGTTCAGACTAAATCCTGCTCTGTTATTTTAGTCGGGTACCTTGGAAAGGAACGGAAGAACATTGACCAAATCATCAAAAATAACAACTTTTCTTGCCATCCCTCTTAAAGAACTTACTACTCACTCGAGTTTAATTTGGAAACAGAAGCAAAGACATTTGTACTTTGACCCAGTTGTTTAATCCAACTGCTGGTGATATCATCACTCAGAATGTCAACCTTGAACTAATTTCCTAGACAAAACACACACAAAAATTGGATCTTTAAACCCCAAACTTCAGAAAAACCATACCTTGTGCTTGGCCTTGACGCTGCCGGTCTGAGACAAAGCAACGAGAGGAGGAATGCCACCTTCCCGCACGAGCAATCCTCTGTTCCTGACGCTGTCGCTGCACATCTGCAGCAGCGTCATCACCGCGAATTCCTTCCCCTTCACCGACCCGTCCTCGATCACTTCGACCAGCGCCGCCATCCCGCTCTCCTCCACGATCGCCTCCTTCCCTTCCTCGATCCCGGCCAGGCTGCTCAGCACCACCATCGCCTTCTCCGCCATCCCGGTCCCCTGCTCCCCCACCATCAGCACCAGCGGCCGCACCGCCCCGGCGCTCACCGCCCTCTCCTTGTTCACCTTGATGGTGCACAGCTTGTACAGGGTCGTCAGCGCGTCCTTCTTCCCTCTGTTGGATCCGTTCAGGAGCAGCGACACCAGCGGCGGTATCGCGCCGCAGGCGCCGATGGAGCTCTTGTTCTCCTCGACCAATGCGAGGCTGAGCAATGCGCACGCCGCGTTCTGCTTCGAGGTCTCGGTACCGGTCTTGAGCACGTAGACTAGCGACTTTATCGCGCCGGAGCTGGTGATCAGGACCTTGTTCTGCTCGTGCAGGGAGAGGTTGAGCAATGCGGTGACGGCGTGCTCTTGAGTCCACGGATCGGTGGAGCGGAGCAGAGGTATGAGCGCCGGAATCGCGCCGGATTCCCCGATCAGAACTCGATTGTCGGCCCGATTCTTCGCGAGTAACCTTGAGGCAAAAACCCAATTGCAGAAACAATCAGGGGAGAAAGCTAAATTCTTCTTCCAAACGGTGAACTAGCAGATGCTAATCCTAAGCAAATTGAAGGGAACACTAGGAATTTCTTAACCAGTAACTGCATCGAACCTGAGTTTAGCAGCAGCTGAACGCTTCACGGCCAGCGACGGAGACTGCAACCCGTCCACGCAGATCTTGACCGTCGGCTGGAGATCCTCCGGCGAGATGCTCTCGATGATCTCCGTCGAGAAGTTCTCCCTCTGCAGGAACCCCAGGCACGGCGAGAAGTCCTCCGGGTTCGGATCCGCCTCCGCCCGCCCGCCGTCACCGCGGCCGCCATCCTCCGCCGCCGGCAGGCTCGCGAGCCGCTGCAGCTCCCCGGAGATGTCGCTGCTGCACGCGGAGAAGTCGCTGAAGGCCTGGGACAGCTCCAGCTGCTCCTCCTCCGACGCGCCCGGCTTCGCCCCCCTGGCGGCGGCGGCGGCGGCGGCGGCGTTGCTGTAGCGGGCCGCGAGCTCCCCGAGGCGCATGTCGACGACGGAGTCGGTCAGGTTCTCGGAGACGAACTCGGGCCGCTGGTCGCCGGCGGCGGAGAAGGAGCAGGCGCTGTCGTTCTGGTAGAGGTTGGAGCGGACGGTGCGCATGGAGCGGCCGGCGCGCATGGAGCGGCCGGTTTTGGAGGAGGAGGGGGAGAAGTCGCGGGGGAGGGGGAAGCGGGCGGAATTGGAGCGGGAGTCCTCGAGGGAAACCATGGCTTGGGGCCGCCTTACCGCCCTTGCTGCTAGCTTCCTTCCTCAGTTACCGGGACGGATGGAGGTGGGTTTCTTCTGGTTCTGCGAAAAGGCGAGAGCTTGAGGGGTTTTCAGAGGTGCTTCGATGGAGGTTTCGAGCTCGTTTTCATGGCGGAAAGAGCAGAGGAAATAAAGAGGCGATAGCTGTTGCAGGAGATGATGAAGACGACGGCCATTTTTTGATTTTTTGATTTTTTGATTTTTAATTTTCGATTCTCACGGGTGACGCTAAAACGACCGGGATGCGTCGGGGAAATTGGATCACAGCTGTGATGGATGACGCGATTGGGTTCTGAGTGGTGGGGCCCGGATCAGATCGGACGGTCCCGCGAGGTGGGGGAGGCATTTAATGGGGCGGGAGCTGTCGTTTTTGGAGCGTGGGGGGCCCGCCCCCACCCGGGTGAAAGGACGGCGGATGCGTTGTCGCTTCTTTTTAGCGACCGCGCCTTTGCGAAAAAAGAAACTCCAAGAAATGAGATGCAAAAGGGGTAAATAAATCTTCCTTTTGATTATAAGTCTTAATCACTTAGATAATCTTTTTATCAAAATGTTGATCTGGGTGTTTGACTTAAAAAAAAGGTACTTCTTTTTATTTTATTTTTCCAGCATATTCTGAGAGAGAAAAAGAAATAATTTAGGTTATATGCATTTCGTGAAAAATGAATAAATTGGGAAAACTTTTTGAAAAAGATTTCTTACATCTATTAAAATAATTACTCTGTGAAAAGTGTTTTGTGTTGTAAACAATGTAAATATTTTTCGTTCATTCACTCCGTAAACGATAAGAGTAATCATTTTCCTAATCGTTCATAATTGTTAATTACATCAGATCTTGTATATAATCTATTTAGAAAAACCTCCAAAATTGGTATCATTCGAAACAGTGATTAATTGTAGTTTGGAAATAACTCATTACTTAAGCTTTTTAGGGAAAGTGAGTTCGATTGAATATGTTTACAGGTTATCATATCATGTTAAAGGCATTGGACTGTTACCGTTGTTGCTCACAATAGATGATATCGGAATCAATGGTTAATCGGTTATCCATTTCTAATATGTCATAAGGGGTCCTCGATAGGCACTAATATTGCATTTATGTGGATACGAAATATATATAAATGTCAAACATATCAATAGCAACCGTGAGGCATGTTATTAGGGCCTTGAATGTTCAAATGCTAAATAGTAATTGAGGGTCCTTGTCAATTTAAAAACTTATACGCTTTTAAATGTCTTAATCATTTCAGTAAGCTGGTCAAGTACTCAAACCCTTCTTTGAGCATCGAGGTAGTCTTCACCTCGTGCCGTGTTTAGCTGGTCTCAAAGCGCACCGACAAATGCTGAAGCACAAATCCCCATGGACGTGAAACGTGTTGCATCCTGAATCCTATGTAGGTAGACGATTCATAATCATCGCTTTACAATGTGAAATCGAGTCTAATAAATGTGAACGCTCTTTGAGTACAATGTTGTTGGGGAATCAAATTGTATTTGATAAACACTAGTACCCTATTGACATCGCCATTTGGAATCTGATTCTACTTCATTGCAAAAAGAAAATTTGTGCCTATACAGCAGATATAAGATAGGATCACAGCTTTAGGTAACAACCATACATCTTGACCTAGGTCGTGCACTTTTCACACCAAAAGCAAAAATAAAATAATAAAAGCTGTGTGGATTGGGTTGCGTCTCCGGTCCTTCCTCCTTGATTCTTTTCGAAATTAATATTTATAATTATTTAACAATAGTTTAATTCACTCTTTTGTTTTTTGGCTAGAAATAGTTTAATTCACTTATTCCACTTTAGTTGTTGAGTTAGGTGGCTGCTTCATGTATAAAAAAAAACACATAAAAATGTGGTTGCCCAGCCTACTCAAATGTCCTATGGTCTATTTAGGATTTTATTACATGTCCACGTACAAAACAGTCCAGATAATCATTAATTATGCAATTACTAATTAGTAAACGAATTTGTCACAATTGATTAATGGCCATGATGTAATGTGTTCCCACATGATGAGTTGTACACCACATAAATTTTTTGATTATGGCCTCTTAATTGGATTCAAAAGAGACCGTTTGTCCCAGCAGCTCAGGCACATAGGCAGAACTAAACAACAACACTGCTGCCTTGTCAAATGTACCTTTTTATGTACTTAATGTTCAGGGTTTAATTTATGAGCAGTATTCCACACGATAATACTCCTCGAAATCATTTAAGAATTTTATAGAGACGATGGACTCGATTGTTCGGCATACATTTTTATAAAAATCTAGAATTAGATGACACCCGAAATTAGTAATGGTGGCCAGTTAAATCCCACACAAATCCTAGAGGATTGTAATCAGGTTGAGAGTTCTGGATTGTTGTACGGGATTGTGTTTTCATTTTGACAACCCTCACGAATTTTCAGCAACTTTTTTTTCTAAGGTATTTTGTCTTAATCAAGTAAGTACAACATCTATCTTCTCATTTATGTATCTAATTGTTAAAGAATCGTTTGGAATAGGGTTGGGTTTTTTTTTTTTTTATGTGTTATGTTAAGAATTTATTTATCATAAGTATTTGTGAGATTGTCTTCCTTGAAATTATCTAAAAATTTTGTAGAGACGATCAACTCGATTGTATAGGATACGTGTTTATGAAAATCTATGGTTAGCCGACACCAACGATTTGGAAAGGCAGCTCGTTGAATACCACTCGAACATTAGAAGATTGTGATTCGATTTGGGATTTTGGAATGTGGAACAGGATTGTGGAACATTTGAGACAATTTTTGAGAATTATCGGCAATATTTTTTCTAAGGTACTTTATCTTAATCAAGTGTGTACATCACTCATCGCCCTGTTTATATGTCTATATGTTAAGAGTATCACTTGAAATAGGTTTGGAGTTTCTTTTTGAATGCGATGAAGGGGAGGTGCAATGAAATCCTCGGGAATCAGCACAGAGTTCGACGATTCTCTCTAAACTTCTGAAAGTCTTAAAGGAAAAGACTCATCATTTCTTCAAATTTTAAGCTCTTCCGACTTACTGCTGATTTTGTCACACTCCACTTTGTAGCGTTCGAAATCATTTACCCTATGTTCAGCAAGCGTTCGTTCTGTTCTCGGCGATGGCACCTTGACTTGGGCAACCTTGATCTGGGAGACCATGCAAGCACAAATCTAGAGTTCTGAGAGAGGCCACGAACAGTGTTTCATGTGGACAAAATCAGATTTTTAAAACATCAATGAGGGTAAGACTGGAAAAATAAAAGAGTCATTAAGGGCCTTTTTTTTTGTTTGAAAAATTAATGATTTAGAGAACATATTGTATTGCTTATAAGATGAATCCTCAAGAATAGATCACATTATCTTTGAACTCTTGAAGGTTCTAGAGGAAAGACTCATCAGTTCTCCAAATTTTAAGCACTTCCATTTCCTAGGGATTTCGTCTCGTTCCCCTTGGTCATGCTCTAAATCCTTTCCCCTAAGTTCAGCAAGCTTTCGTTCTGCTCTTGATGACGGCAACACCCGACCGTGATCAGGGCAGCTAAGGATGCGAATGGTAACATTTATGTTCCGGAGAACAATTTCTTTTCAGATAGTTTTTTTTCTATTTTTACTTCCTGAAATAATTTCTGAGTAAAATAATGTATTTGGTAAATATACAAAATTTCTATTTTCGGAATAGAAAAAGAATGGGAATGTGTTTGGTACAATTCATAATTTTTTGTTTTTATTCATTTTGCTTCTTGCTCACTGACCGTGACCACGATCGATCGTCCCTCTACTGCTAGCCCGTGATTGTGTGGTGGTGGGCAGAGGGTAGCGGGTGGCAATCGGCGATTGGTGAGCTTCGGCACTTGGGTGGCAATAGGCGGCGGGCGACGGCGGCGGTTGCCGGAGGTGGCCAGTGATGGCCGTAAGGAGCAGCGGCCACAGTAAGGAAGAAGAACAAAAGAAAAATAGAAAAGAGAAAAATGGCTTATTTCGAGAAATTGTTCCCGGGAACAATAATCTACTTTTTTTTTACTTATTATTTTTATTCCAAATCTATTCCCTAGCCACTTTTTTATTCCCGGTAATAGAAAAATTAATTGACATTAACAAACGGATTTCTATTCTTTTTCTATTTCGAGGAGCAAAAGAACAAAAAAATCAAGGAATAGAAATGTTCCCATGCAGCCCCTAAGCAAGCACAAATCTATAGTTTTGAGAGGGATGAACAACGTTTCCATGTGGGCAAAATTGCTTTTTGGAAATATCAATCAGGCAAGATTGAAGAAAATAGGCATTAAAGGTGTATTTGCTTCGCGAAAATGAATGCTTTTAAGACGAAATCCCCATGAATTGGTCACACAACTCGACGATTCTCTTTAAACTTTCGAAAATTACGGAGGAAAGACTTGTCATTTCCCCAAATTTTATGCTCCTCCGTTTCCTGGGAATTTCATCTCACTCCCCTTTGTCGCACTCAATATCCTTTCCTCTAACTCCAGCACGTTTTTGTTTTGTTCTTGATAACGTCGATTCATGACCTAAGTAGCACCGACATCAACACGTGACATGACACGATAAGGATACGCCGACACGTCGTTTCTCAAAAAATAAAATTTTTTGACACGTTGGGATACATTGTATATTAAATGTATATTTTTATATATACATAATGAATTATCATTTTTATAATTATTTCAATCAAATTAATTTGATTCAAATTTACAAATAAATAAATAGTACAAAAAGCCTAGAATGAATTTACACTAAAAGCATTAATTTACCATTTATTAATATCATTCATTGTTTTAATTTAACAAATTTAACTCCATTCCAATAAGCAATTCACATTCTGTATTTGTGTGTTAGACATGTTGCAAGGGAAGAGAAAAAAACTTAGGAGCGAACTGTGTATTACGGGAAGTGAGAGTCATGAGATAAGAGAAGATTAAGTTTTTCTTATTTCTCCATTTATTATTATTATTATTTTTTATATTTTCACATATATACATTTTGACCCTTCATTTACTAAAAATTTTTAAAATTGACTTCGCATGTTGGAAACTTGCATATTGGAATTTTGACTAGAGTGTTGAAAAGTGTGAGGAAAGTTGATCAGATATGGGATTTTACGACACATATTGATTCCGAGAGTTTTGAGAGTGTTAGACACGTGACACGATACGAAGGCTCTCGAAAAGTGTCGGTACTTCCTAGCCCGCGACCTCGACTTTGGCAACCTCAACCTCGGTGACCAGGCGAGTATAGATCTAAAGTTTTGAGAGAGACAATGAAAAATATTTTCGTGTGGGCAAAACTAGATTCCGAAAATATTAGTGAGGGCAAGATTCGAAAAAAAAAAGTCATCAAGGGTTTGTTTGTTTCACAAAAAGTAAACGATTTGGAGAACATTTTCTTAAAAATGATAACTTGTATTACTTAAAAAGATGAATAAACAAAAAAAATAGTTATTATCCATGGAAATATTTAGATATAAATTATTATTAAAAACATTTATCATCGATTAATTATTTCAAACAATACAAATAATTATTTTCAAGAATAAGTCTTGCATATCATTCATTTCGATATTGCTGAAATGCCAATATTGGGGAATGATAATTTTTGCTCAAGAGTTATAAAATTATGTTGTCAAACACCTCGACTTTATATGTAAGGCCCAAAATCTTTTACAAATGCCAAACTAAGCACACCCCGTAAGATTCTTTGAATAAAATCGATTAGGCCCGAATTACGACCTTCATTGGAGTAAAGTACACATAATCTCATCATTCATTAACCTAAGCTAAATGGATTTTTTTTTTTTTTTGGCAAATAAGGAGTGGTGATGTGTACATTTGCGATTGTAATGATAAAGCTCACGCGTATTCGACAAGCATGGGGTACCAGCCACTTTGTTGGCAGAAATGAATAACAAATGGCGTGCTCGAACACAGCCATGGCGTCACAGCCACTCCATATACCATATGCCCTTTTTTTTTAATTCTCTTTTTCAGAAGAATTCAAGAAAAATGATAATTAAGATAAAGTGGACCACTTTACAAAAAGAAACCCCATAAAGAGATGATAGAGCGCCACGCGGATTTATCCAAAGTCTTCTGCTCTGTTCTAGTGAGCCTAATCATGATTAAGCAGACCTAAGCAAGTTCATCACAGTGCCACCTCCTAGGTAATAACTAATGTAAAATTAGACAGTTTTAATAGTCAAGATCATGATTTTTCCAACAAAACATGCATATGTTGCACATATAATCCCATCTTGTTTCAAATATTAGACACACATTCACCAACAATAATTCCACAAAACCTTTTATGGTATCAAGTATGGGATTTTAAATTCAAATTAATAGTGGTTTCCCAATATCTTTCATCATTTTAGGAAAGAAAAATGATAGAGATGAGCCTAAATGAAGCTCTTTCTCCCTAGATTGAATTTAATAATGCCTTCAAGTGGTGAAATTATTGAGAGTACTGATAGTGACGGAGACATTGCGTAAAAGAAAAATAACAAAACAAAAATGGGAATTTTGTTCAATATGTAAATATTAGTTTTCGATTCAATCCTAGTAATTACCCATTGTTAAAGGAGTCGGACCAAAAAAAAAGGAGGAGACTAGGGTTTGTATATGTTCATCCTTTGTTAATATATTTGTAAAGTTTTAATTAATTCCCTGAGCAGATATTTGGGATTTTTTTGGGCCAGTATTGGAAGCCGACACTCGTGTAACCCAAAATGTTGGTGAAACTCTAAAATGTTTGAAAAGGATGTGACCGCAAAAAATGTCAGCGGAGAAGCTCAACTTGAACAAACCCCAATTTAATAGATGGCCCAAACTAAAAAAAGAAAAAAGAAAAAACATATAACATAATTTTCTTTCTGGATTTATATTATTTTTTTAAAGTCATGTTTGTCAAGGAGAGACAAAAGGGTTGGCTGGGCGGTTCAAGAAGATAAGAACAGTTCACAAGAAGCCGAGTTTGATCAATGTGGTTTTTGATTTGATGTGCCAAATCCAGATTTCTCGGTTGACCACAGATTGGGTTCTCGTTCAACAGTTTTCAAGCCACGTTGATTTTGCATCGCCACAAGTTACAACCTTTTCTCCTCAATTTCATACCCACCTTCTTTGGTGCACCAAATCAATCTCTAACTTGTCAATTTAATAGCCTCTTATCCTATCAAAGCTGGCAAGTTGCAACCGATGTCTCTCCATCTAACTTGCGTCCAAAAGTCACTTTCAATTCACTGTCTCGTCAAAAAAGTATGTACTCATTCCGAGCTAGGGATGGCGATTGATCATAATAAATCAAGTTCTCGACTCGCCCGAGTTACCTAGGATTATGTTTGAAATGATTTTGGATTGGAGGATGAATTTAGAGTTGGTGGTTCAGTGAGGAAAACCATTTAGGTCTGGACCATGCTTGATATTTGGATCAACACGCACCTTCAAATCCAAAATTGACTTGTTGTGAAATGTCATTATTCTTCTTATATGACTTAATTGTATAATTAAATAAATTTACTCAAGATACTGAAAAAAGCATATAAATAATTAGTTTTCGAGCAAGCTTCAGGTCTAGTATAACTAATCAGAACAAGGGGATCTGTTCAGATATTATTACATGGCACATTGGATTAAACATTCATCCCTCCGCCATTCCTCTATTTAACAGCTCAGAAAAAGACAGGTTCCATATAAACTTATAAAAAGTCGGCATTGGATAAATTAAGGAGGTGATCGAGACAGCTTCTGCATTTAATCGTTTCATTTTTCAAAAAACGAGACAAAATTAAATTACTCTAAACGAGGATGTATTATTAACTTCACAATCTGAACTCATTTGATATAAAATCCAAGTCAAATCCGACGTGCTTAGGATAAGAGAGAGAGCAAGCAAAAATATTTGAAGCCACCTCAAACAGAGGATAAGCCTACGAAGTTGGCATGCTACCTGATCCCCAGAGTATCAACCTACGACAAGATAGATAGCCCCCTCAATTATTGTGATAGTATTTTTATTCGTTTTTTTTTTCTTTTCAACAGATGCTTTCTGCACAAAATGGTATTTTTCTTTGCCTTTTTGACGATTCACAAAGCCAGTGACCTTTTCCAGTAGACCGAAAACGAGAGTGAGAGAGAGAGAGAGAGACATGAGACTGCCGACCCGGCAGTGATGGGTCGAGTCCTGTCCCGTCCCATGCCATCCCATCCCGACCCTGTTTCCGTCACGAGAGCCAGAGTCGAGAGAAAACATCGTATCGTTGTGATGATCATGGGTAGGGTCCCCTCCATTTTTGGTGGAGAACAGCCCACTTTCAACCCAAAGCCATCTCGATCGTTCGATTGGCGAACACGGCCATGATGATGGGAGATGGCATCTGGGACACGTGCCTGGCCCTTCTCCAGGTCCACGAAAGAGCATCTTGTCATCTTAAATCTCCCCCCAAAAAATTGGTTTTTGAAAGGAGCGAGAGATTCCATGGGGACCAGCTGGAGATCTTAGGAAAGCCCCCCTTCATTTCATAGGATTTTATTTTTGTGGGGGGAGATAATTTACAATCAAGTGTGTGTGATTTCACATCATGGGAAGCTTGGCAAGCAATACAGGAGAGAGGGCCAAGGATCGTGACCACAAAACATGAAGACCTGACCCGGATGAAAGGAGAAAAAAAGGATGGATCTGATCTCATGTTCCATCCTGCGGCTCAAGGGCGGCGATTTCTCTCAGAACTTGAGCTTTGTCCGCCTCAAACTGGTCATTCTCTGTCAGGAATTAGGCAAAAGTCGTGTGATAAGGCTCCGGAGCTTTGTTTTGTAATGTGCTGAATAGGAGAGGACGAGGAAAAAAAAGGAAGAGCGGGGCAGTGTACCTTTGTCAAACTTGAAATCCGCAAATAAGCGAAGGAGCTTACTCCGGTTTGCGACAAGTATGCTGACAATTCCAGGAGGCTTGTTTTGGTTAGCAGCAAAGAGCTGTAACAGATTCAGAGTTGTGAGTGAGCAAGAGATGTGGTGGGTCATTAAACCAAAGTCGCAAATTTAGGGTGCAGCAGGCATATAATACCTTGAAGACGTGAAATGCTTCCATCTGTATGCTTTTGCTTGTCTCCTGCAAAGACACCATTCATTCATTCATCGAATAGTTTTAGCTCGGGAAAGATACTGTCATGTCTAGGACTAGGCAATAAAAGCAGAGACTCAAATTTTCCCTTCCTAGATTACGGAGTTGGTCATGTGTTCTAGGGAAAAACCATAGATCCCTCTGAAGTTCATTACATCGTTCTGTTAAGAGTGGATGTGAGCTTCATTCATGTTCTAGGAGGGAATGACTCGTATTTGATTAAGTGAAGAAATCTTGATAGACATATACCCTGAGAAGATTCATGAGAATCATCAAATTATCCTTCGAGCTCACATAACGCATCATGACACCTGAGTTAGAACGATCCAGCAAAATATCCCCAAGAAGCTGTCAAAATGAGATAACAATTAGCACAGGTAATAGAGATAACGTGAACTTGGTCAGGACTAGACAATTAAAGATAAAATAAACCCAACTAAAAGCATACATGGCATGTGAAAGACCTTGAAAATATTACTAACCAGGCCCAACACAAATCATGGATCCCCAAAGGAATAAAGGAAAATTTGTTTGGCTTACACCACGCAAAATCAAAACAAAGGACCTTTTGAAATATTTTAAGATAACCTTTCAGCTGACTATGAAACAAGAAAACCTTTCGGCTGATTACACGACTACACTATAAATCTTTATACCGGATTACACAAATTATATGCTTCCTTCATCTGCACCTAGGGACAAACCAATTTCCCGGATTCTCGAAAGCATATGCCCCAAGGACTAACTTTGTGTCATGTATTTGGAAAAACTATCTTCCAGGAGTAGACAAGACAACCAAGAGCAGATCTCTCATGGCAATCGATAATCAATCACACGAAGAAGAAGACAAGAAACATTAATGGCCAGGCTCACAGAATAATAGTGCTAATCAATTTGCACCCCAAAGGCCTAATGACTATAAGCTAAAAGAAAACGTGAATTATATGTTCCCATCTAGAAGAAAACAGTACAAGACCTACATCGACCATACAGACCTACAAGACCTAAAGTGCTTCCTGTACCAGTGATTTGCCCTTTTCTAATCCTCCAAACCTGGTTGTTAGAATGGAAAAGGCTTGCAACTTTCACATGAATAGTGGTCAGAGGAATCTTGCATTTCATAAGTTAAAATGTCCTAGTCGTTGACTTCAAAAATATATGTCAGTAACCATCAAATTTACCTTGATAGCTTGTCTTCTGGTAATGTAATTGCTAGATTGCAATAGCTTGGAGTTATAATCGGCGAAAAACTGCAAGAAGAAATCAACAGTAAACAAATCAGGTAGCACTTACATAATAGAAAGGCAAAATTCAGAGTAAGAACAAACCGCAAAAGAAGTGGGAGAAAAGGTCATTCGCATTCACATCATCGCAACTCTTGATATTATGTTCATATGGTTAAAATTGCTATCTTGAGGGGGTCTGAATCAAAGAGCTGATACGTAAACAATGAACAAATCATAAGTATACCTCTCTTTAGATCTCAAGAACACCCATTGAGGAGTCAGTCTAAAACATGGCAAGCACATTTTTCCCAGGTCAGAATAAACGTGTACCAAAGAGAATTATGAAATCAGATGCTTGGATAAGAGTATGTCAAGTGTGCATGCCATAAACAAAATCAACAATTCCATTCCACATCTCTATCATTACTACTCATCGAAAGATAGACATCCTCAATGTGCTCTCTCATAGAAGGACTGAAATATACTTCTACAACTCCTCCAAACAGGCTCAAAGACATACTAGAACAACAGTCAGCATCACCAAGCCTTGCTTCAGTAAAAGGGGTTGGCTATATAGCTCCACTTTATGTGTATGCACTCTTTTGTCACGTTAAGGCTAAAAAGGAACATAAATAGAATGAAATAAATTACACAGAACAGCATGAGCATGCATGTTGATCAGTTAATCCGATGGCAATACATTTGAAAGACAAAGGGCCCGTTTGGTTCGGCTTTGGGGAAATGCCATTGGGAGAATGCAAATATCTTCGAGGGAAATGGGCTTTCGGAAATGTTAGACCGTTTGGTAAATTTTAGCATTGAAATGCAACTTAACATAAACACCGTTTGGCAAAATTTACATTTGTAATTAGCTTTTGTTATTTTTTATTTTTTTTAAAGTCTGAAATCAAATTCCGGCGGCCGGCCACCGCCGGATGGCCAGATCTGGCCGTCCGGCGGCCAGATCTGGCCTCAAGACCGCCAGATCTGGCCTCGCCTGGTCGCCTGGCTCGCGAGACCAGGCGACGCCGCTTGAGGTCCGCGCGACCTCAGGCGGCGTCGCCTGGTCGCGCAAGACCAGGCGACGCCGGCTGAGGTCCGCGCGACCTCAGCCGGCGTCGCCTGTCTCGCGCGTGCGAGGCTTCTCGGCGGTCAGATCGCGGCTGAGCGCCGCCTTTGGCAAAGAAGAAGACGAACGGCGAAGAAGAAGGCGAACGGCGGAGGAGACGATGAACAGTGACGCGGTGAACAGTAAAATCGCATCTCCGGAATGCCCAATGCTCAAAGCTGGTCCCCCCGGCATTCGGCTTTCGGCATTTAAAATGCCCACATTTCGCAAATGGGTATTCAAAATCCCTTGCCAAACACCCAAAATTTCCCCCCAAAGCCCCTTGGGAATGCCCAACCAAACACCCCCAAAAAGTACGATTCTAGGTACATGCACGAAAGTGAAACAGAGATGACATTACTCACCCAGTCATAATTTTTGGTCAGAAATTCAGCTACAGTAGATTTATGCCTGGTCAACAGTTCCTGAAACCAAATGCTAAAAAAGGTTCACAGAAGTGCAAGTGTAAGCTCACAGGCCTTGTACAATCATTAGAACAGGCAATAAACAACTAGTCTGAATGGATGAAGCAATTAAATGGCAATGACAACCACGGATGCACGCTTGACAGAGAGAGAAAGATCCAGGTAAAGATTTGACCTTGAACGTTGCAGCAGCATCTGCGGCAATATCGAAATTTGGAAGCTGTATATAGTCGAAAAACTTCGTCACATGCTCGGATTCTAACACGTACCTGAACAATATTATGAGAATCTTCACTGAATCAAGGAAAGATGCCTATATTTCAAGACGACTATTTTAAGAAAAGATAGGACATAAACATCTTTTGAAAACCTTAAACATAAGAAAAAAGAAAAAAATTGCTAGCTAGCTTTGATCAAATTTATTCAATGGACGTAGGATGAATCAGCCATCATCAGGACATGTGACGGGATCCAAGTCCGGACTCCCATTGAGTAGCATAAGAATTGGACCAAAAAAAAAAAAAAAAAAAATTGAGAACAAAATTCAATCTAAGACGTCACCCGTAGATACTTCCAACATCCATATATGCAACTACTGAACACCCAGAAAATATGATCTATTCTTAGTACTCCAAGAAAATAATTCCAATTATGCTACTGCTCAACGAGATACACAGAAATAAAATTTTCGAAAAATTGGAGAAACTGCTATAGTTAACCGAGCAAAAGCAAAATTTTGAGGTGACGAAAACCAATTTCATCAATACAATATACTCATTACTCAAAAGAAGATTACAACTGATAATAACCTTACTCTCTCTAGGAAAAAGAAAGCATTTCATTTCATGGGTAATTTGACCTCAAAATATCCAAGATATGCAATGCTGCCCATAATTCGGCAATGATACGGCTAGTTATCGCAAATTAAGAGGAAATTAAATTGCTAACAGAGATGAATAGAATTAACTACTGCATGCCAATTTAAACCAAACCAAGTTCTGCATGCTCACCTTGCAACAGTCTGGTGACGAATGCACTCCCTCAGCATTGCACCATAGTGCAGAGCCATTTCTGTGTCATCATAACTAAAGCAAACAATATTTATAAATCAGAGGCTGCTACTGGTGGAGAAAGAACAAAATGCTGATCGATGAACAAAGCTCAGTAGAGTCCCAAGCAAAAATGAAATAGCTAATGGGCTCAAAATAAATTTGAAGAACTCTACTGGTCACCTTCTACTGTCGAAAATAAAATAGCCACTGAAACTACTCAAGAGGTATCCAAACTTACCAATTTAATGGACTAATTCCAGTTAATTCAGAATATAAGGACCATATGGGCATCCACCCAAAAAAACTCTCTTTCCAGGATCATGTTCTAGGCCAAATGTACATAATAAAAGAAATTCCAGCGTGCAGAAAGCTCTAAGCTTGACAGTATTTGCAGTATGGTGACATCTATTACCATTTCAATGCAAGAAATGGCATAAACACCTAGTTCACAAACATGTGGAGAGCTTTCTAGCTACAGACATGGCAACAAACAATACGGAAAAGTTTCACATGGAAATTCTAAGAGTCAGCAAATTTTCTTCTGGTAATGAAGCTTATCTAACAAAAAGCACTACCTATTCCCTAAACAACGTGAAGATGAAAGTAACCACAGAATTACATTTCTAAAACTCTAGACTGAAAAGGTAGCTTACCCTGCTACCAGGATATCTAAAAGATCAAAGTTTGCTTCCAAATAATCAGATGCAATCAGTCGTGACTGAACTTGCTGCCTTTGAAGATTTGCAACAATCTGAGTGGCATCTTTTCGAGCCTGCACAAAAACGTCCTTCTCATCGATCACCACAGAACCAAGACCACTTGAAATGTATGCTAGAAAAATTGTCCCACAAAATTGGCCCCAGAAGCAACATCGAAAGATCTGGGCAAGATTACCTCCAACTTTAGCTTTGGAAGGCAAAGAATCACTAGCCTCAGCGTGTCTTCTCTGAAGAACTCTTGTGTCAACTGGGCACAAGCTTCTGCGACTGGCTCGGATTCACTATCTCCATAAAGAATCGACTTCATCTCCCTTAAATTTCTGTACAACTCGTCCATCTGGCAAAAGTAAAATGCATTTAAAAAGTCATCCTCTTAGCGAATAAAACACGCAGGACTCGTGACAGCATAATTCATCTACCATAAAGAGTCGTACGTGCGGACTGCGAAGCATCAGGAGGAACTTTTCGTTCAATCCTCACCATGCTACGAACAGCTTTTACACAGAAATACAAAAGTGGACCCTCAAAATTTGACGAGCAAGCTCTCTAATAATTGAAAAATCTGAGCTTCCGAGAGGCCCGATGTGGCAATTATGAGGAGATTCGCAATGATGAATTGACTGAAAGCGAAACACAACGGTCCACTCTTTATCAAACACGACCATGCAATTCCGATATAACCAATGCGAATCGCAAGGACTCTCAAAAGCATCCGAATCCAATCCAAAGACAGAACGAACAAATCCCTCCCCTCAGCTGCTGACTCCGCTTCAATCATCGACATCTTCATCGCGACAAACACATCTCAAACGCCGCGCCATCAGAAACGTCATCGGATCATCTCAAGCTCATCCACCGCCGCACCGAAATCAAGACACGACAAAAACAGAAAAAGAGAGCCGGGGGAAACAGGGCCGGACCTTCTCGTCGCGCTTGGTCTCGCGGGGCTCGGCGGCGGCGGCGCCGCGATCGACGTAGACGAGGAGCTCCCGCGCCTGCCGGACGACGTCGGCCGGGGTGCGGGGCTTGTTCTTGAAGATCCCCTTCATCTTCGGATCCTGGAGGAGCGGCGGCGGCGGGGTCGACGACGGCGCCGGCGGGTGGTGCTGCGGCGAGGAGAGCCGCCGCCGCAGCGCCGCCGACGAGGACCCGCCGCCGCGGGCCTCCGGCGGGCGGGAGATGCAGATTCCTATTTTGGCGCCCCTCTGCAAATCCCCCCCCTTCCCCCTCCCTCTCCCTCTCCCTCTCTCTCTCCTAGGGTTTCCGTTTCTCTCCGATCGAAGAGCTCGAGGTAGGAGAAGGAACAGCAGGCGCAGAGAAACACGGGGAGCTCTTTGTTAATTTTTATTTTATTTTTAATTATCACCATCATCAATCAATCATCTTTCATCACTGTCATTATTACTATTATTATTATTATTATTATTATTAAGGGTAATGACACATATAGTGCTTTAATATTAACTTTCACTTAATGTGCAATCTAATCTATAAATTTTCAGTTTGTTTAATTTGATCTCTGAAAGAGTGCGTTTAAAAACCATTCGTTACAGAAATAGTTTAGAATAGAAATAGATTTTTCATTTACATTTACAGAAGGTTCTAGCGAAAATAACCGTTTTGATAACGATCTGAAATTTCTTCATTTCTTGACGACAGACCGTGATGGATAAGCATAACGGATGGCGGATAAGCGGTGGTGGCCGTGATCGACAAATGGATGGTGGTCGATAGCGATGGGCATGGCAACCGGCAGCGATCAAGCGTCAGCGTGGCAATGAAGGCAAGGCCGGTGGACCGGCGGCCAGCGGAGGAGGCGACGACACAATGTGGCGGCCGATGGACGATGGTCGGCGATAACGGATTAAGGACCGATTGACGAATGATGAGAAAATTTTTTATTTCGATTTCTTTTAAATAGAGAAGTAGATTTTTTCTATTTATGATTTATCTTCCAAACTTATTTAGAATGAAATCTATTCCGAAATAAAAAAAGCGAGAGCGGTTTATCAAACCGATTTCTCTTCCAAAAACAGTGCGGAATAGAAAAATTATTTCGGAACAAAATTTTGGATTATCATGCACCCCTAAATTTTAATCCAATGTACAATTGATTCTTGAGCTTATAATTTATTTAACATAATCTTTGAACTTTTGGTATATGTTCAATATCATTCGTTGAACATTTTCATATAGTTAGGGAATTATTGAATGACTATAAAAAAGGATCATATTAAAAACTTTCATCAGGTCAATAATAAAAAATTTAGGGATTACATTGGATAAATTAAATCAAATTACATATTGGGTTAAAGTTATGGGATGATATTGAATAAATTAAAAGTCTGGTACATTGAACTTAAGAAGCTGTTTGTGTCATTTATTATTATTATTTTCCACTTTTTTTCCTCTTTTTATTTTTAAATTATTCATGTGATTGACGTGGTATGAGCGACGGAGACGACCGGCGACCGGTCGCGACCGGCGGGATATTATAATATTTTTATAATTATTTTTTAATAAAATCCAAATCACGCTGGTTGCCCAGACGGTTCTGGTCGTTATTTCCCAGGCGCGGTCCCGTGCGGCGGGATCAGCTGCGGGCGAGCGCATCATAGCAAGGTACGTGGCGGATTGTCATTGCACGTGGCAGATCAGCACGAGATGTGTAATTTAGGTTTTCATTAGCCTCGGCTCTTGAATATTAATATATTAAATATCTTGCACTCCATCACGGGATTAGGTGACGGATAAAACGTGATTAGAATGGAGGGACCTAAGAATTATTTCTTGAACATATGACAAAAAAAAAAATATGTTAGACTTTCGACCAAAAAAAATAAAAGTGAGACCGAATAGTTGGCCAGCTTATTTACAGTTGGTGAATTCTTTTTTTTTTTTGTAAAATTCTAAATTCAAAGTTGATAACTTCATGCAACTATTTGAGGACTAAATTAGTAAAATTGAAAAAATTTAAAATTGAATTGGTTATTTAAAAGTGATTGGGGTAATTTTCCTATCTTCTAATAATTATATAAATAGATAATGCAATTGAGTTATAAAATTTATAAAAAGTACAATTAAGTTTTAAAGTTTAATAAATTGGGGCAATCAAGTCTTTACGTTAACTCTATCCAATTTGATTAAAAGAAAATGCTGGTAAGGGTTATCGGGTCCTCCACAAGCCTCACCAAAACTTTTTGGCGACGATGAGGTGGTGGCGGGGCAGGTCCTTCCCCTTGCCTCTTTTTGTTTTTCAAATTTTATTTAATTGACATTTTGGTTGAATAATTAGTATTTAGGCTGAAATGACATCATTTTAGTTTTATTTTTCATATTTTAGTAAGATTAATGTTACGTAAGAAAGAAAATAATAGAAAGCCACGTCGGTATTTTCCTTTAGTCTAATTGGATGTATCAATTTTCTAAATTTTAAGATTTGATTACACTTTTTATAAGTTTGTGACTCGGTGACATTTTTTTAATAATATTTTTGAGGTTTCCAATTCACTTATCTCTGCAAGAGGGTTTCGAAAACATGCCATAAAGACGGTCATAAAAATGTTGAGGACGTTTTTCATTCATTTGCTTTAACCATTTCCGTTAAAATTGCTGGTGTTGCCTTTGTGGTTTGCATCTTTATGCATCGAGCCAAATTATTTCAACTAAGAGTCCATTTATTTTAAAAAAAATTCTTTCTAAATTTTTGACTTTTCGGTACTAATCGATTTGTAGAAAATATTTTTCATGAACTGAAAGCAACGAGTTTAAATTGAGGAAAAACGGTTTCCTCTTTTGACAAGAAGGAAATCACTTCTCCTTACGCCGAGCCGATGCCAAGCGTGGAGAGAGGGAGGAACTTCGTAAGTGTAGTCTATTTTCGATTTACGGGCAAGGAGGAGGAGGAGGAAGAGACGGAGTTGACGTCTCATTGCGGTGGTTTTGCTATGGTTTTGCCTGGGGAGAGTTGTCGGTTGACCGTTCAAGACCGTTTAAAGAAACCAAAGCAACTTTCTCACATAACCACGACGCTTGAGCAAACCTTATTTTCCTCATTCCACTAGCAAGGAGCTTTTACACATTACGTCCCTCGCTAATTCACATAAAATACGTACTCGAAGAAAGGCTTTTTTAGGCATCTTTGGCAGGGTCGAAAGACTTGAGCCGCATGAAGTGGTCCCACGGCTTCTCCTACACCACCGCCTGGTAGTTCTTGACTGCCGCCGCCGCAAATGCCTCGCTGTGAGGATCAGCCGGTAGTTCGTGCCGGACGTGACCTGGGTCTCCCCCTTGATCACGCCCTTGAATTGTGGGTCGGCGCCGTGCCATGGGTCCTTGTTGAACTCGGCGACCACGAGCTCCCCAACCTCCTTAATGTGCGGTCGTGCACGTCCTTGATTGGGTTCTACTCGCTGACGGCGAGCAAGGAGAGGAGGAGGAGGAGGAGGAGGAGGTGAAAACCTTTGTGACATGCCATTTGTCAGCCATCCAAGGCCAATTTACCAATGTGCTGATGCTCTTGAAAAGCATAAACATTTTCTTGGACAAGACTTCATTTTACATATATAGCTCTCACATGGGTGAATTTTCTGTCATCCGACAACAACTTAGAAGAGCATGGATTTTCTCTTTTAAGATTTAAAGGGAATGACAAAAATAGTTCATGAACTTTCACTTGATGTGTAATGTAGTTCTTAAATTTTTAATTTATTTAACATGATTCCTGAACTATATGAAAAAAATTCAATATTTGTCTATGATGTCGAATTAATAATAGGACTAAATTAAACATTTTTATATAGTTAAGGGATTATATTGAATATGTATCAAAAATCCAATGACCACTTTGAACAAATTAAAAGTTTATGAATTATATCTGTTGGGAATTATTGATTCCCTAAAACGGATTCGACACTAAATCGAACCCCCTAAAACGAATGCGGAAGACAAGCCTAAGAACAAACACGTATCATCGATCAAAGATACACCACGGAATCGAGCGTATCTTATTATCCACAGATTAAACACCAATGTTGAAGTTTGAGGAAGAATTTTGATCCCGTTCTTCCGAGGAGTGTGCTGTTGCTATTAGGGGGAGAAAAAACTCTGAAAAAGACTTAGTTCTTTTTCCCTTGGAGCGTTCTTTTTGTCTTACGTTGTCTGAAGAGGGAGAAAGCATCTTACGCTTCTTGGAGAGAGAGAGAGAGAGAGAGAGAGAGAGAGAGAGAGAGAATCAACGTACGTTAACCAAAAGGTACGTTTCCTTTTTCTTTTTCTTTTTTTACGTCTTCCCAACAGATGTAACTCTTCAACGTGTAACGTTCCCCCAAAAGACACAATCCCTCATATCTAAACAACGCAACCTTTCACATCGCAGCTGTTCCTCTATGGGCCCTTATCTTGCGAGCTGGGCTTTTAGGCCTAACATGGACGAACGGGCCCACTTAGGCCCATCAACACATGAATAAAAATCATCATCTCCCACTCGCACATGGTGGGCTGAATAGGATCCTCTTTACCTTTTTGCAACATTCATACGGATGAATAATCCGTGCGACCAACATACTTTGAGAGCTTGTTGCCATACATCTATTAGGAATATATAGCAGCTCATAATGGGCATCACACTTTGAGTAGATTTAGTATGCAGTACCCTAGATCGATCGATCACATTTATATCTCTTCTTTGATCTCTTTTTAAACAGTGATTTATTGTATTCACAATTATGATTATCCCAAAGACAGTCATAATTGGTCGACCAGTGAACACAAAACTAATATGTGATTCTCCAAATTCGATCTTTCTCTTTCCTTCAAAACTCTCAATTTCAGTTCAGCTTGCTTTTCTAGAAACGTCCCACTAGATTGAATCAATTCATGATCATTGGCAACATCCTAAGATAGCAAACACTGAATAAAAATCTTGAGAATAAGTAAGAGTCATGAGGGCACTAAATTGAGGAACTCTTTTCCTCGAGAGTCTCACACGGCATAAAAGTTGAGATCAAACTTTTGCCACTCTTATTGATCGTCTCATGTATACGTAGTATGAAATACGTATTACGGTATTAACTCCTTTCTCATGGAGCGTATGTCTACATCTTTAGTACCGTACAGATGATAGTTCAGATATACCCAATGTTTAACTTGAGTTCATATATCTACTCTTACACATAATTCATCAGAACTCACATCTGGCATCATAGACAGATAAAGTAAAATATGTGGGTTATTTTACTTTCGGACACAGTTAATATCATGTTCTCATCTTAATAATCAGTTGAGGTGACATATATATTTTAAGTTTGAGCTCTCGATTATCACCTAGATAATAAGCTTAAAAACCGTCTCATCTTTATTTATCACACAGTAAATAGAGGTGATTACCCGTGTGAGTGGGCTAATCTTTTATCTGTCCGAGATACTTTCTCAATTTAATATAATGTACTGAGCATCAAGATGCATAAACGTCAAACAAAGATTCATAGGCATTAATAATGAAAAACGCAAATTCATTAAATGTGAACACTTCAGGGAAATTACAATATTCAGTACATCAACCTCTACGCAGCCCTAGAGATTTTATATGACCACAAAACACATCTCTAAGTATTGGCTTTGTCATAGGATTTGCTACCATTCTATGCGTAGATATGTACTGTAAATTCACATATTTTCGTGCAACCATATCTTTGACAAAATTATACTTGGTATCTATATATTTGGTCTTGCCATGATATTTTGGATCTTTGGTGTACGCTATAGCTGCTTGGCTATCACAGTTAACCAATAATGGATTTGCAGCATACCCAATAACAACTAAATGATCTAAAAATCTCTTAAGCTAAACACCTTCTTGTACTGCTGCTGATAATGCCACGAACTCAGCTTCCATCGTGGACAAGGCTATACATGTTTGTTTCTTACTGCTCCAAGATATGGCGCCATTGTTCAGTAAGAAAGCAAAACTAGAGGTAGATTTTCTTTCATCTAAATCTCCTCCCCAATCAGCATCTGAATAGCCTTCAAGCCGCAGATCATTTCCTTGGTGATTCAGCTTGTAATTAACAGTTCCCCTCAGATACCTTAGTATTCTTTTAACGGCTTTCCAATGTGCTTGACCTGGATTGGATTGGTATCTACTCACTATTCTAACTGCAAAGCATATGTCAGGTCTTGTACACATCATAGCGTACATCAAGCTCCCAACAGCATTAGCATAAGGAACATGTTTCATTTGTACATTCTCTTGTGGAGTCATTGGACACAGTTTATGGCTCAATCCTTCACCTTTTGCAATAGGAGTATGTATGGGTTTACAATCTTGCATACGAAATCATTCAAGAACCTTATTTATATATGTTTCTTGCGAAAGAGATAATGATCTCTTCGAACGATCTCTTGAAATCTTAACTCCAAGAATGTATGCGGCTTCACCCATATCTTTCATCTCAAAGTTGGAGGATAACCAACTCTTGACAGTATTAACAAACTCTATATTGCTTTCAGCAATTAGTATATCATCAACATATAATGATATGATCACAAATTGATCTTTGGATCTTTTGATATATACACAATGATCCTCATCTATCATTGTAAAATCATATGCCATTATGGTATTATGAAAACGTATATACCATTATCTTGATGACTGTTTAAGGCCATATATCGATCTCAAAAGTTGACATACCTCTTCTTCTTGGCCTTCCATAATGAAACAAGCAGGTTGTTCCATATATATTTATTTCTCTAATTCTCATTAAGGAAAGCAATCTTTACATCCATTTGATGTAACTCAAGATCCATACTTGCCACTATTGCCAAAATAATGCGAATCGAGGTAAACCTCACTATAGGAGAAAATGTTTCTTCATAATCAATTTCTTCTTGTCGATTATACCCCTTCGCCACAAGGCGAGCCTTATACATTTCTATCGAGCCATTAGCTTTACGCTTTATTTTGAAAACCCACTTGTTCCCAATAGCTTTGCGTCCTTTTGGAAGATCAACCAGTTCCCAAACATGGTTTGACTTCATTGACTCCATCTCCTCTTCCATTGCATGTATCCATTTTTCCTTACTAGGGCAATTTAGAGCCTCATTAACATTTCTTGGCTCATCCTCATCTTGTGGAGCAATAATAAAAGTTTCCCCTTCAATGTTAAAGTGTCGACGGGGAATACTTTTGCGACTTGTTCGCCGTACAGGAGATTGTGCACTTTGCACATCATTTCCCATCATGCTTCCACTCGGATTAGATAATGACGATATCATCTCATCATGTGGTTGTAATTGAGAGTGAGTTGAATTAAATTCATCACTTCTTATGTTACTCCCATTTGGACGAACTTCACTATGTTCATTATCTTAATCCAAGGTTTCAAATAGGGAGTAATCCTCACCTATTTCGCCATTCTTAGGAAATTCATTCTCTAAGAATGTGACATCCCGTGATTCGAATTCAGTTATACTTCCACTTTCCTGCTCACCTATGAACACATACCCTTTCGAGTGTTCAGAGTATCTTATGAAAATACTCTTCTTTCTGGGACCCAATTTCCCAAACTTGTGAGAGGGCTCATGAGTATAGGCAGCACAACCCCATGGTTTAAGAAAACTTAAATTCGGTTTTCTACCTGTCCATAACTCATATGGAGTGGAAGTAAATGATTTGGAAGGCACTCGGTTAAGTATATAGGCAGCAGCTAATAACGCATCACTCCAAAAAGTAATAGATAAGTTAGCATGCGCCATCATTGACCTAACCATTTCCAGTAGGGTTCTGGTCCTTCTATTCGCAACACCATTTTGTTGAGGAGTATATGGAATAGACAACTGTCTTTCTATTCATTTTTCATCACATAATTTTCTGAACTCATTAGATAAATATTCTTGACCTCGATCGGATCTCAATACTTTTATTTTATTGTCTAATTGATTTTCTGCCAAGTTCATAAACCTTTTGAAACAACTCAATGTTTCAGATTTATGAGAAATCAAATAGACATATCCGAATCGAGTATAATCATCTATAAATGTGATGAAATAAACAGCCCCATGCCTTCCTCTCACATTCATCGGACCACAGACGTCATAATGAATTAGATGCAAAGGAAATTAAGCTCTTTTACCTTTTTTCAAATGGTTTCCTTGTCGTTTTTCCTACTAAGCAATGCTCACATATGGGCAAATCGACTTTTTCAATGTTGCCCAACAAGCCCTCTTTGGCTAGTCTGTTCATATGTTGTTGGCCAATATGACCAAGTCTAGCATGCCACACATTCATGTTATTATCATATGAATTAGGAGACATGAAAATGGAATAACAAACATTGACATTACCATAGTAAATATTTAATACAATGAAATCATCTAAAAAATAATCACAACTATAGTAATTTGTATCAAAATACAAATCCACACTACTATTATGGAAGTTCATATTAAAACCAAGTTTAACCAACACTAAAATAGACACTAAATTCCGACGAATCTCCGGAGCATACAACACATCATGTAGGAACAAAGTGCGTCCACCATGCATATTCAACTGACAGATGCCAATTTCTTTTACTTCGGCTCTGGAGTTGTTTCCTACATAGATCCACTTAGTTCCAGTTGGTACTCGTCGAAATTCCACGAATGATTCTCTATCCTTCGCTACATGGTCTGTTGCTCCTGAATCTACAGTCCACAAAAGATTAGATTCAGTTAAGTATACAAAACTTGACACATTAGCAAAGTTCTTAAGAGTACAAGGGGTGACTACCTTCTTTGGCTTACGACAGTCGCGAGCATAGTGACCCTTCTGGTCACAGTTGTAACACTTCACCCTTGAAAGACTCTTCACTCGAGGATGTTTTCTTCTCTTATGTTGGTTAACTTTTGGTTTCTTGCAAGGACTTGATCCCTTGCATTTCCACATATTGAACGAATCAATGCGCTTGCACTTAGAGCTCGAAGTCCCTTTTGAGCTGAAAGCAACATAGCAAATATCCGTATCCCGCTCAAACGTCTTGAGGCGGTCCTCTGCTAGCTCAAGGTGGCGCACAACATCCTCAAGTTCTTCCATAACATGGTCAAGAGCTTCTCGTGCTTCTTGCTTTTCAAGTACATATTGAATTTTCATATTCAATGTTTCACAATTCTCGCCGTTCAATTTGTCTTCTTTATTCAAATCAGCAATTATATTTTTAGTTGCTGAAGCCATTGATCTGAACATATCAGACATATATGCACGAATTATTAATGCCTATCATTTATGCATCCATTTTGCACAAAACCATCATATTAATGAATAATTTCAAGTGAGGTTTCTGAATCAAAATGTCACTATGTTTCCAATTATCATCCAAAATCTTAACTTGGAATTATTATTAATATAATATTCTATGCAAAATAAATTCTTTGAATATACAAAAAATTTCTATTGAACTACCCACAGCAGTTAACAATAACAAAAGCAAATAATATTTGATATCAAACAATGATATAATAATAATGCTTTCACATAATACAACTAACATATTAGTTGCTACACCAACAACAACTAGGTAGAAAACATTTACATAAGATGTCCTCAAAGCACACCAAATAAAGACCGGTCAAAACATCTAAACCCAAGTCAATATATGAACTGGGAAAGATCATTTTTTTGTTCAACTTCTTGATCTTTTCTTTTGTAACAATCCGGTAATAATCATCTATAAAAGCCATCACAAGACTCCTATACGAATAAGCTCTATTGACTTCCCATAAGCGATTCAACACTCCTTGCCATTCTGGTGGAAGAGTGTTTATGAAAAATAGCACCATCTTAGACTGTGGCATGGGACGACCATTCCATATGACCTTTTGTATTTTCCCATTGACTTCAAGCACATGATCAATTAAGTCGCCACTCTTCCATCGATAATCAGTCAGCTCAGCTATCAAGCTAGAAAGCCTTTCCTTTTGATCATCGGTAATTGCGCGAATAGGTGTGTGCAACTTAAGGGGAGGCGTTGTTCCTGCAACAAATGTAGAATAAATAAGGGATTACATATAATTCATATATAATTACTTGGCAAAAGAAACACATTCTTTTTCTCCTCCCTTTCCTCCTTTTTTTTTTTTTGGTCAACGGTCAAGTCAACGATCAACGGTCAGACGGGTCGAGGTCAATGGGTCAACGGGTCGGATCGGACCGGGTCGGGCAGTTGGACCAGTCGGGCCGGGTCGGACGAACTGACCGGCACGTGCCATGCGCGTGCACGCGCCAGCTTCCTGCGCGTGCGTTGCAGGCGCCTTTGCGCATGGAGGTGCGTTCGGCGGCCCCCGGCGGCGATCTGCCACTCGTTTTTCTCGTATCGACGAGAGCTTCGATTCTACGACTTACAGAAAACCAAAAAATGGGGCGAACGGAATCGGGTGTTGGGATTTTTCCGTCCTTGATCGACCGACAGCGGCTTTTCTCGAATTTTCAATAAAAAGACAATTCATAAACATGAAAAGGGGTCGAGAAACATGAATTACGGCTCTGATACCAATGTTGGAAATTACTGATTCCCTAAAACGGATTCGACACTAAATCAAACCCCTAAAACGAACGCGGAAGAGGAGCCCAAGAACAAACACGTATCACCGATCAAAGATACACCACGGAATCGAGCGTACCTTATTATCCACAGATTAAACACCAATGCTGAAGTTCGAGGAAGAATTTTGATCCCGTTCTTCCGAGGAGTGTGCTGTTGCTATTAGGGGGAGAAAAAACTCTGAAAAAGACTTAGTTCTTTTTCCCTTGGAGCGTTCTTTTTGTCTTACGTTGTCTGAAGAGGGAGAAAGCGTCTTACGCTTCTTGGAGAGAGAGAGAGAGAATCAACGTACATTAACCAAAAGGTACGTTCCCTTTTTCTTTTTCTTTTTTTACGTCTTCCCAACAGACGTAATTCTTCAACGTGTAACGTTCCCTCAAAAGACACAACCCCTCATATCTAAACAACGCAACCTTTCACATCGTAGCCGTTCCTCCATGGGCCCTTATCTTGTGAGCAGGGCTTTTAGGCCCAACATGGGCGGACGGGCCCACTTAAGCCCATCAACACATGAATAAAAACCATCAATATTGAATATTTGGCTAAAGTTCAAGTATCACATTGAACAAATTAAAAGTTCATGAATTACATAATACATCGAGTTAAAATTTAGGAAATATTTATGTCATTATTCCTATTTCCTTCCAAAAAAATATTACTTTTTTTTTCCTTATTTTTCGGGCAACATCTTTTTGTTTCTTTTTGAGATTGATCAGAGAGGGGGCCATCTGTATACCATGCAAAAGACTAATTTATCGGTGAGCTGATGCTCTTCTGAAGATCAGATTTTCCTTCAACAAGACTCTTTTCTTGTAAGTGCGCAGATGCTCCTGCAAAGCACTGATTTTCTCTCTTGATTTTTGTTAGATCCGTTCTCGGCGTAAGTATCGATTTACACATGTACCAGAGTGAAAATGCTAGCCCTCGCACCACTGTCTTGTTGTCCTTACCCTCCTATGACGTGAGTGGAGAGCGCGGATTAGTGTCCAATACATCTCAGCCTGAGATTGTCTTTCACAGATTAAACAAGATTTCGCGAGACAAAGGATATTTAATACCGAACTTGTGTCCTTTGACTCGCAAATCATGTCCTAGACCACGGGACCAATCCCCACGGTGTCATTAACTTTTTTCGGGTATTCACAACTTCATTAGCTTATTTTACCTGAGCCCAAGCCGTTAGATCGGGCTAACGGAGAATGAGTGTCTAATAATTTTCCCTCATGAAGTCCTAATCTTAATAAAGAGGCACAAATCAAAATAGAGTTGTACAAATTGGTCTAACGTGAAATGTGAAATGAGCTAACATAATTTGGAGTATCGACAATACTGAGCAAATGTAGGATCAGAGTATCTAGTAGTTTTCCCTATAAAGACCTAATCTTGCTAATTAAAGCATATACGAAAACAGATTTGTACAAATCCAAACTTTCCAATGAAACAAACCGAGAATTGATCGATCATAGCTACAATGCCCAATGCGAGATTTGTAATGATACTAGACTTTTAGATCTCAAAAAAGCAAAATGCAAGAACCAATAACCACACGAATTGTCAAATTTAGAAACTCATGGACAGAAATGTTTGGAAAGTAAATTTAATGAGAGACTAAGAAAAATTAAACAACATATTTCTCGGATACATAATTAATTAATTGATTAATGCCATTTTGCCGAGGATTTCACACATAACACTAAAAAACAATGAACAAGAATTACTCTTCCTACAATATTTGGTTGCCCTAATAAAGTTCCGCTGAAGTTCGAATTTTTGAAGCATATAATTTGTAGAAAGTAAGATCATCACCGAAATATTAGGTAAACGATTATCGAAAATACGTCATAGTTTAGTATATTCTGCAATAAATTCTTCAAAATATTAATATTAAATTGATATAACAATGTGACCTTGTGTGATGATTTAAACGTTTTGGCTACATTTGATTGTCTCGATTTGAGCTTGAATAGGATAACATAATATCCTATCGAGTGTTTGACAACTTTTTCTGAACTAGATAAACCCGGATAAAATGGTGGATAAGAAAATTGAGCTAAGAAGTGGGATAAACTTGGATTGGATAAATTTTTTTTTTTTTTTTTTTTTAAATAACAATTTCCTTCCATCAATGGACTGATGGAGTTCGGCTTCACGGCTATTATCCAAGGACCACCACCACAACAACTTATCACTCTTGACCATTGTTGGACGTTAACTGCGTTTGGCAGTCGGGATAAAATTCGGGATAGGTTATGATTTATCCTATCATATCGCTCAGGACAAGATAAAGTCGGATATAAGGGAGATATAGGTAGGATAAAATTATCCCATGGGGGAGGTGGGATAAAGGTGGATAAGATTTCTAATGTCCATAATAGGAAAGTTATTTTTCTATAATAACAAACTTATTAAATTAACAAAATTGAAATTATATATATTGAAATATTTGAATTCTAATTTAAGAAATTAAAAAATAGAAATTTATTTTTAATTAATCTTATTTTAATTTATATATTCAACTTTAATTCTATCTTATAATAAACATTCAATCTATAAATTAAATATTTGTATTATTATATATTTTAGGTATTTTTGTATTTTAGGTATGTTAGTACAGTTTACTATTTGATAAAATTTTATTAAAGAATGATGAAAGGGGAAAAGAGAAATAATAAAGAAAATAATATAAATAAGAGGAAAATAAAAATAAAAATAAATTGAGGAATAGTGTTACGAGAGATTTTCACCATCTTTGTTTATAAAGATTTATGTTCATTTATAATGACATGACATTTATATCAAAAAATATACATGATATTATGTGAATATATCCGACTTTAATACTGCGATTCACCAAACAATGGACATGATATAAAAAAATCCCACGATTTTATATCCTATCCTATTCAATCCTATCCCGATTAGAAATTCGGATGACTGACGCTAATTGTCATCGCTCTTCAGCCCATTGTCCTCTGGCGACTGTCGAACTGAATCGGCTATCGATGATGAATAATCAAAATTGATGCATTGACCCAAAAAGTCATCTTTGAAAAAGAAGAAGAAGAAAAAAAACCAAAATGCACAAAATTTTGGGCGTTCTTTTTTGGTCCCAAGCGGTGGTTGTTTGATTTCGCTGAAATGTTTCGATGTCCGATCCTATCCTCTACTCAGATTTGAGACTCTGTGTTAACAATTGGAAGATTTCAAAAGAGGAGGAGAAGCTTCGGCGAAGCTCAAAATGGTGCTAGTCTCGGCCGTGCAAGATTACATCAACAAGATGCTGCACTAGAATTGATAGGTTTCACTGTTGAATCCTATCTCGGATTGCAGCAAACATGGGAAATGGTTCTTTTAACAATCCAGAGGATATTTGAAAGAGTTGTAATCCCACTTTATCCTATCCATCCGATCCCAATCTAAATCCAGGCAATCGAATGCAGATTAAGGATTACTCTAATAAGCAAAAAGTGAACTAAAACTCTTCGTGCTGGGAAAAGTTCAAATCTCGACTCACATTAACAATTTTAGGACGTCGTATTGAATCGCAACTTATTTCTCATAAGATTAGAGAGGGAGAGAGAGAGAGAGAGAGAGCTACATGGTTCTTACATCGAATTCTTCGGATTACACTCGGCAAATCTCGCTTTCGAAGAACTCGAACTCCCGGTAGCGTGGGCCCTTCTTCCTGTCGCGGATCATGGTCCTGTAACACGGCGACGACGTCTGGTTCACGACGATATGCAGGAGATAGTTGATGAATTTGCGAGTTTCCTGAGTCTCCCCTCCCACGACCTCTTTCAAAATCAGGTAGCCGCGGTGCTCAGTCGACCGCGACTTCGGCGAGGAATTGGACTTGCGGATCATGCACGTCCTTGATTGGCTCCGGGGGTCCGACCGGGGAGTCCGCGGCATCGTTGGCGATGGCCAAGAGAAGGAGGACCGTGAGGGAGGTTATTAAGAGGAGGATATGAGGTCTCATCGTCTTTGATGTTATGTAACTGATGTTATGTAACAGCTGCTGCTTCCATTTTTATGATGGAGTCGATGGTTGCTTGTCAGCAGATTTGTTCCCTTATATGTGAAAACTACAAGATACTTTAGTGAAAATGCAAATTTGTCAACCGAAGATCTGTTTTCTTATGATTCTGATTTTATTTCTTTGCCATATTTTATATTTATCCTTTACCAAAGTTTGCAACCGTATAATTTTTTTTAGGGAAAATGATGTAAATAATCATTAAACTTCAATTCGATGTACAATGTGATCTCTTAATTTATAATTGTTTAATGTGGTTCTTGAACTTTAGCTCAATGTGCAATGTTGCTGTTGAACTTTTAATTCGTTTAATGTAATTCTTGGATTTTTTGTACTTGTTCAAATTTAGCCCATGTACTATATGAAATGTTTAATGTTGTCATTGAACTTGAATTAATGGAAAGATAATATTAAATATTTCCGTATAGTTTAGGGATTACATTGAACATATATCAAAAGTCGAGAGATCATATTGAACAAATTAAAAGTTTAGGGATCACATTATATATCGAGCTAAATATCATGGACCATATTAAACAAATTTAAAATTCAAGAACTATATTGCGCATGGAGCCAAAGTCCATGGATCATTTGTGTAATTATCTCTTCTTCTTTTATTTTTTCCAATGGTTGCTGAATGATCATGATTAATATCAATCGGCTAGGGACGGATTCTAAGTGGGCCGGTCCTGCTTTATCAAGAGAATTACAAATAAAACCAACTATGTTCCGAAAATCTCCAATTAGTTTTCTAGACTTTATGTGTTTGTTGGATTAATTTCTGAGAAGTGGTTCAACCTACTGCCGGATGTTTCCTATATAATTTGCACGACTTGGGCACCGATTTTGTAGCCAAATTATAGATAATAGAAGGGCGTAGTGATATAAATACATATTTATATTTATACATTGGTTGCCCTAAATTATGTCGTGACGGAGCATTGGAGTTCTGTGGGATAATTGAGCGGCGATCTAATGTATTGTGAGAGATTAATGCATTTTCACAAGAGATATATAAATTGAGATATAATAATGTGCGTTCTCCTTTTTATTTTGTGCGATCTAGTTCTTGAAACTTTCAAAAGTCCACTCAACGTAGCCTCCAATTAAAAATTCTCACTCATTTAGATGACATAGCCATAAACTATGGTTAGCTTGATGTCGTATTGACTTAGAGGTAAACTCCACTTCATATATATAATATCTCATTATTTACACTGAAAAATAAAAGAATTAAGATTTGTTGAATTATGAATATAACGTGACAGTCCACATTTAAAAAATACGCAAGACGTAGTACACTTAATCGAATGACTTACGAGCGCATTTTAAAAAAAAAAATCAATAATTAGATCAATGAAAAAAAAGTTCAAATATTACATTAAACATTGAAAAAAAATCCAAATACTGCCCATGTCATCGCTCTAGAAATACACAATTAGAATCATGGCCAGGCGATTGCGTGGATTTTTATATATAATTTTGTGATAACTAAACTTAGGTGATAAATTTGATGGGTATTTCATCCTTGTGGTTTGCAATATCAATTCTTTTCCGTATCATATGCTTGGAAATGATGAGTTAATAGAAAAGGTTCAGGTTGGCAAACCTATGGCACCGTGATTTTCCATACCTATTAGTCTAATTTACAATAAATTATTCCAAAAAAATGTAGATTGATATCATATTGCGAAGTTGTGTGATGATATAAACTTTTTGAGATATGGGATTACTCTAAGCGAAATTGAAATAATACATTTTTCGTACCAGGAAACATTCGACCCTCCACCAACCATAGCGATTTTAGGATATCGAATCGCAACTTTTTTTTTAATTTCTTGTTTAATTCTCAACCAACCGTAACGATTACTCTCAGCGAAATTGGGACGGATCTTTTCATACCGGGAAATATTCAAGTCTCGACCAATGAACCGTAACTTTTATTTCTCGTTCAAATAGCAAAAGAGAGAGCTGCATAGCCTTTGAAATCGATTTCTTTGTATTAATCTCAGCAAGTCTCGCTATCAAAGGACAAAACCTCCCAGTGGTGCAGCCAGTCAAACTCCAGAACCACAGCCTTGTAACATGACGGCGGCTGTTCCACGGTGAGATGCAAGAGATACCTGTAGTCGGAATCACCCGCCGCGGAATCCCCTCCTCGGATGTCCTTCAGAACCAGGCCGGTGTGGCTCTTCCTGTTGAAGTCGACAACCGCGAATTTGGCGATCGCTATGATGTGCTCGTTCTTCAAGTCCTTGATTGGCTCCCATATACCGCCGGCGATATCTGGGCCAATGGCGGCGATGGCCAAGAGAGGGAGGACAGCGAGGAAGAGGGCCAGGAGGAGGATTTGAGGTCTCATTGCCGTAGTTTCTGTGCTTTTTTCTTTCTTTCACAGTGTAGTTGATGGTCTTCAGTTAGCAGGCTTGCTGGTTCTATAGGCTTATTTTTGTCCTAATCTGGAAAAATCCTAGAATTCCCCAATTGACAATTACTTTTCAGGAGTGTTATTTATTTTGTTACCACATGATATCTATTGACACCTAAATTTTTTATTAAATTTTTAATTAGGCCTTAGTTTCTTTATTTATGTATTTTTCATTTTTTTCTGATAATAACTAATAAATAACAAAAACAACAAAAATAAATAAAAACAAACAAAAAAAAGCAAAAGCAGCAACCGTCGGGGCTGGGCCTTCGCGCCCAGCCCTCTTTTCTTCCCCTTCTCCCTCCCGCACGGGCCAAGGGCCCAATCCTCTTCCTTCTTGGGCTGGTCCCACGCTCCGGGCCCATCTGGTCTAACCGCCGGTGACCCGGGTCGTTTTTCTTAAATATTATTGTATTATTATAATATTTTAATTTAAAAAAAAAAAGGAAAGGGTGCAGGCCCGTCCGGGTCTCGGTTGGACGACTCGGGCCAGACCCAACCCTGGGATTCGACCCGGGTCGTTTTGTTAATATATTAATATATTATAATAAAAAATAATATTTTAATATTAAAAAAATAATAATTGATTTTCCAAAAAATAAAAAATATCCCATATTTTCCCAAAAAAGCCAAAAAAGTGAAAAAAAAGACAAAAAATGATTTATATTTTCAAAAAAATATCAAAAATCAATAAATGCTTTTATGTCCAAAAAAAATGAGAAAAAGACCCAAAAAAATATTTTCCCTCCGCAAATGCATGGAAAATCCCCTCAAAAATCAAAAAAGCCTTAGGGTTTAAATAAAGATGAGGGCATTAGTGATTAACTAGTGTAATCAAGTCCTCGAACTTAGTTTCTCTAGTTGTGCAGGAGCGAGTGTTTCTCCCATGGGTTTCTAATCGACCCATCCCAAATTGATTAGTGGCGACTCCTTAAAACTTGGACTATTAAGTCGTGAATTGGTGGGCTTGGGAGAGTCCAGGCTAAGCCTAATAGACCGAGCTAAACCATTAGCCTCTGCCGGCGCCAGTCCCTAATCGAGCGCTGAAAAAGAGAGGTCACGACAGTATCTTTATGTTTTGTCAAAGTTTGCAACCCTATATTTTACATTGAATGTTCAAACTAGCACTTACATTTTCAAAAATATCCCATATTTCACTTCCGTTGAAAATTCTAACACCTAAAATTGACGTGACCGAAAATTGTTTGTAAATTTGCAATGCTGGCGTCCACGCTTACATGTATCTTCCATGTCATATATATCTATCTCATTATTTCGACACAAGAAGGAAGGGAAAAAAAGAGGTGATAGTTCTCATTATTATTTTGGCCTAACAAATGCTAATGTGGCAAATGGAATAATTGTGAGCGATTTTTTTTTTTTTTTTTTTTTTAAGTTTAGGGATTAGATTAAACAAAAAAAATCTAGAAACCATATTAAACATCGAATAAAACAGTTAAAAAACCATTCATGTCATTACTCTGAAAATACACCACATTAGAATTGAGATTGTGAGATGTATGGATTTTCATGTGTAATTTTGTGAGAATTGAAGTTAGGTGATAAATTTGGTGGGTATTTTATCCTCGTATATTGCAATATCAATTAATCTTTTATTTGTAGCACACATAAACTTAAATGATAAACATGATAGTTATTTATCCTTGTATTTTTGCAATAACAATATTTTCTTTGTATATTTATTGTTTATGTAGTGATGACTTGAAACTTTCACGTCTTGGACATGGTAATTTGCAAACTTTCTTGCAATAGTTAGTCTCATTTAGAACTGACATTAAATTAATCAAATAGAATTTAATCAGTTAATAAAAATTGATCACTAATGCAATGTAATCATTCAGGATACGAGTGAGTATGACAAGAGTACCATCATACAAAGTATATTTTTATTTCTTTTTCGTCGATATAGTGAAATATTCTTGAAATATAAATTCATTGTCGATTTAAAATAATGCATTTTGATTTTTGAAAGTAGGTGGTAACGTTATGTAAAACGATAAAAAGGTGTTAGATGAATCTCTATCTACACTGTAGCAGCGCAAAAATTGCCTTCCCTTTAGTCAATTTTTTTTTTTTTTTAATGTTCTATATTCATTTTTGTGGTGATACGACATAGATGGATATAGTGGAAAAGTTCCATTAATTATCAATTTTGTTTTGTAAGATGTGGTGTAGTGTATTAACATGGTATAAGAAAATGGACGAAATTCTAAAATCGCATTGTCAATTAAACTTTGGCATGTTTTATAATTGTAGTTGTTAGATATACATTGTAGATTAAATTTCGATATATATTGTTATTACATATCCTAGATGCCTTGTCGTCGATTAACTTTTGGCGTTGGATTTTTGCGTTCTCAAGCTTTATTATGGATTAAATTCCGATATACTTTGTGTACATTTGCTTATGTCTAAAGTGTTTACATTCTCAAGCTTTGCGTCGTTTCCAACACAGTTTGTGTAGGTTTTGTTCCATTTGAAGTGAAGTTATCAATTTTTTTTAATTATCTATAATATTTCCTATCCAGAGTTACCATAGAAATAAAAATCGAAAGACGATTTTCAATGACATATATTTTGTTGCCGAATCCAATTTGCGTGAAAGAACATATAGGAAGATATGCTCCTGTATTTGTCCGGAATATAGTTGATACATTTAATCAATCCGGGATTATGACTGATTGACTAAATCAATCTAGGATTAGAATTGATATACCTAGATTAGAAAAAGATATTCTTTTTTTTTTTTACTATAAATTGGTCCTTTGTACATATAGAATACAATTAATTAGAACTTAGAAGAGCACAGTTCTCTCCAATTTTTCTTCTTCTCTTCGTGTCGTTTCCACCTCAATTTGTGACAGAATATGATGTGTTGTCCTTTAACTCTCTTTTTCTTTCAAAATTCAAAGTGCCTCTAAACTTTTCTTTTTTACAATATTATTCTTGATATTTTTAAAAATCTATTGAATATAGTCCTCCAGTTAAAATTTCTAAAACCTTTAGCTGAAGTAACCATAATTCTCTCTCTAATTATTTTAACCTAAAGAGGGGAAGAAAAAAGATTTATTGTGTTGTGAGAGACTAATGCGATTCCACCAGAGATGTATAAATAAAGACATAATAACACTCGCGTTGTCCTTCGACTTTCTTTCAAAGTTCAAAGTGATCTTTAAATTTTTATTTTGTGCGATGTGGTTGTTGATACTTATAAAAATCCACTAACGTAGCCCCCCAATTAAAATTTCCAAACACATTTAGATTACGTAACAGTAAAGTATGGTTAATTTGACGGTATATTTGCCATGGCGATCGTATATATCTCATTATTTTCACCTAAAAGGAAAGGAGAAATTAAATAAAGGAGCAAAAATTTGTTGACTTACGAGAAAAAATGCTACAGTCCATATCATTATTTTGACCCTATAAACGTTGACGTGACAGTTCACGTTAATAAAAATGCACTAGACGAGGCGATCTGTTTAATCGAATGACCATGCGCAGATTTTAAAAGATTCAATGATTACAATAAATTCTCCCAAAACAAAGATCGATATTACATTTACAAAGTCGTACGATGATATAAACTTTTCAAGATAAAAGGATTACTCAAAGCGAAATTGAAATAAACATCTTTTCGTACCGGAAACATTCGACCCTCTGCCAACCTTAGCAATTTCAGGATATCACATCTACTTTCTTTTATTATTTGTATCTTGTACCAACCATAACAACCGCTCCGAGCGAAATCAAAATCGAATTCATCGTGTTAACCTTGGCAAATCTTACTATCAAAGGACAAAACCTCCCAGTGGTCCAGCCAGTCGAACTCCAGAACGACGGTGTCGTAGCAGCTCGGCGGCTCCCCCTCCACGGCGAGATGCAGGAGATACCTGCTTTCTGCGACATTCTCTGTTACTGTTAGGACAGCTTTGAAAATCAGGCCGGCGTGGGTCTTCCTGTTGAAGTCGGCAACCGCGAATTCGCCCATCGATTTGATGCGCGGATCGTCCACATCCTCGATCTGCTTCCACCCTTGGCTACGGGCGGCAATGGCGGAGAGAGGGAGAACGGAGAGGGAGAGAAGGAGGATGAGGATTTGAGGTCTCATTGTCGTTGTTTCTCTATGGTTTTATTTTTTCCTTTTGACTTGCTGGTTTTTATAGGCCTTTTTTTGGGTCCTCTGATATGGAAAAAAATCTTAAGAATCCTTGATTGATGATTGCCTAATCTTAAGAATCCTTGATTGATGATTGCCTTCCTGGACTGTTATCTTTCATGTTTTGTCAAAGTTTGCAACCCTATATTTCATCTTGAATGTTCAGCCTTATATTAAAAGTTGATTTCGTTTTGTTGGATGTATGTAGTGTATTAACATGGTACAAGAAAATGGACGAAATTTCAGACTCACGTCGTTGATTAAATTCCGACGTATATCTATTTTTAGATATTTATTATGTTCTCGACCCGTTTGTATATATTCTCTCATCCCAAAAAGTAGCTCAAATGATATGGTTTTCCCTCACATTTATAAACGGTCTACTAGCATATTCCACAATCGATGTAGGACAATCTTAACACGAAGAACGACTTTTGGTGAAAAATATTCCATTGCTGATTCCAATTTGAGCGAAACAATATGATGTGTTGTCCTTTTAACCTTTTTTTTCAAAATTCAAAGTTGTCTCTAAACTTCTCTTTTATGAAATGTAATCCTTGAAATTTTTAAAAATCCACTCAACATAGCCCTCTGGTTAAAAAGTCTAATATTTGTAGCCATAAACTACTGTTACCCTGATACTAAATTTACCATGGCTCATGGGTAGACTCCACGTCGCATATCTCTCTCTTTAATTATTTTTACCTAAAGAGAAAGGGAAAAAAAAAAAGAATTGAGATTTGTTCACTTGGGAAAATAACATGACAATTCATGTCACTATTTTGACCCAATAAAAGCTGACATGGAAAAATATAAATTGGTATCACCTTATAAAGTTGTATGATGATGTATACTTTTTTGAGATAAACAATTACTTTGAGTGAAATTGAAATGTAAAATTTTCATATTGGGAAAAATATGAGTTCTAACCAATTGCAGCGATTTTATGATGTCACATCGGAGAAAATATTAGATAGAGTTTGGGTGGCCAAGCTAGAACCTTCTCCCTCTTCTCTCTCTTTTTGACCATTCCAACTCATGATGAAGCTCGTCGTCTGACAAACTGCATCGTTGCCTTTGCATCCGCCTCGTCCGTTGCCTCCCTTGTCCGACGAAATCACACCGAACGATGTTGTGTGTTCTCTTCGTCTCTCTCTCTCGATTAGCTCTGTCTTGCCCTCTTTGCCGCCCAACGAATCACGCCGTCGCCGCCTCCGCCTCCGCCCTCGGTCCAAGAACAAGCCCAAGCCCCCTCATCGTCTGCGACCTTGAGCACTCACTCAGCCCCTGCTGGTTTTATGGGCCTTCTTTTTTGTCCTAATTTGTAAAAATCACGAGAGTACTCGATTGAAACCATGGCTCTTCGCAGAGTCATAAATGCTAATTTCATAAACCGATAATTGCTTATCAGTAATAATTACTTTAAAAGTCTAAAACCTACTATATTATGATTGATACGATCATAAACTTTTCAATTTCTCTAATTTATTTCAAACCAGTCCAAAACTTTTAGATTGTACCAATTTAATCATAAACATATTATTTGGATAATTAGTTGCAAATCATAAAAATGTTTAAGATTAAATTGACATGATTAAAAGATTTTAGATTGAACTACCACCGTATAATAATAGGTTTATGAATTTTTGGACAAATTTCCATTATCTTTATGTTTTGTCAAAGTTTATAATTCTATATTTTATCTTGAATGTTCAAATTAGTACTTACACTTTATCCATTCAATATATCCCTTTTGTTAAAATTCAAACACCTTAAGTTGACGCGACAAATAATTGCTGTTAATTTTGCAATGCTAGCATCCACGTAGCCTACATGTATCCTCCACGTCACATATATCTATCTCACTATTGCAACATGAAAAGAAAGGAGAAAAAGAGAGTAGAGGATTCTTTTTTTGCTAACTTTAGAAAAATAATGTGATAACTCTCATTGTTATTTTGGCCCAACAAATGCTGACATGACAGATGGAAGGACTAAGAATGGATTTTTAGAAAATCAGGTAACATACTAAGCATTGAAAAAAAGTGAGGGCGAGCTGAGGGCGAGCTCGTTTTCACTCAAGTCCAACTTATTTCCTTGTCTACTCTCTATCTTAACTCTCCTCGCTCTATCCCTCTCTCTCCTTGATGTATAACTAAAGAGATGATAACATGCGTGTTGTCCTTCGACTTTCTTTCAAAGTTCAAAGTAGTCTTTAAACTTTTACTTTGTGTGATCTGCTTATTGAGACTTATAAAAATCCACTCAATGTAGCCCTCCAATTAAAATTTCTGAACACATTTAGATTACATAACCATAAACTATGGTTAACTTGACAATATAAGTGCTGTGGCAATCCTATATATCTCTATCATTTTCACCAAAAAGGAAAGGAAAAAAAAATAAAGGAGTAAAAATTTCTTGACTTACAAAAAAAAAATGCAACAGTTCATATCATTATTTTGATCCTATAAATATTGACGTGACAGTCCACTTTAATAAAAATGCACAAGACGAGGCGATCTATATAATCGAATGACCATGTGCAGATTTTCCTTCAACGAGACTCTTTTCTTGTAAGTGCGCGGATGCTCTGCAAAGCACTGATTTTCTCTCTTCATTTTTGTTAGATCCATTCTCGACGTAAGTACTGATTGACATATTTACTAAGGTGAAAATATTAGCTCTCGCACCACTGTCTTGTTGCCCTGACCCTCCTATGATGTGAGTGGAGAGCGCGAGATTAGTGTCCAACCATACGTCTCAGCCTGAGACTGTCTTTCACAGACTAAACAAGATTTCCCAAGACAAAGGATATTTGACACCGATCTTGTGTCCTTTGACTCGCAAATCATGTCCTAGACCACGTGACCAATCCCCACGGTGTCATTAACTTTTTTCGGGTATTCGCAACTTCATTAGCTTATTTTACCTGAGCCCAAGCCATTAGATCGGGCTAACAGAGGATGAGAGTGTCTAATAATTTTCCTTCATAAAGTCCTAGTCTTAATAAAGAGGCACATATCAAAATAGAGTTGTACAAATTGGTCTAACGTGAAATGTGAGATGAGCTAACATAATTTGGAGTATCGACAATACTGAGCAAATGTAGGACGAGCGTATCTAGTAGTTTTCCCTATGAAGACCTAATCTTGCTAATTAAGGCAAATACGAAAACAGATTTGTACAAATCCAAACTTTCCAGTGAAACAAACCGAGAATTGATCGATCATAGCTACAATGCCCAATGCGAGATTTGTAATGATACTAGACTTTTAGATTTCGAAAAAGCAAAATGCAAGAACCAATAACCACACGAATTGTCAAATTTGTAATCTCGTGGACAGAAATGTTTGGAAAGTAAATTTAATGATAGACGAAGAAAAATTAAACAACATATTTCTCGAAAGCATAATTAATTAATTGATTAATGCCATTTTGCCGAGGATTTCACACATAACACTAAAAAACAACGAACAAGAATTACTCTTCCTACAATATTTGGTTGCCCTAATAAAGTTCCGTTGAAGTTCGAATTTTTGAAGCATATATTTTGTAGAAAGTAAGATCATCACCGAAATATTAGGTAAACGATTACCGAAAAGACTCATAGTTTGGTATATTTTGCAATAAATTCTTCAAAATATTAATATTAAACTGATATAACAATGTGACCTTGTGTGATGATTTAAACATTTTGGTTACATTTGATTGTCTTGGTTTGAGCTTGAATAGGATAACAAAATATCCTATGGAGTGTTTGATAACTTTTTCTGAACTAGATAAGCCCAGATAAAATGCTAGATAAGAAAATCGAGCTAAGAGGTGGGATAAACTTGGATTGGATAAAAAAGTTTTTTTTTTTGGAAAAAAAAAACAATTTCCTTCCATTGATGGAGTGATGGAGTTTGGCTTCACCGGCTACTGTGCAAGGACCACCGCCACAACAACTTATCATTCCCGACCATCGTTTGACGCTAATTGTCATCGCTCTTCAGCCCATTGTCCTCTGGCGACCGTCGAATTGAATCGGCTATCGATGATGAATAATCAAAATTGATGCATTGACCCAAAAAGTCATCTTTGAAAAAGAAGAAGAAAAAAACCAAAATGCACAAAATTTTGGGCGTTCTTTTTTGGTCCCAAGCGGAGGTTGTTTGATTTTGCTGTAATGTTTCGATGTCCGATCCTATCCTCTACTCAGATTTGAGACTCTGTGTTAACAATTGGAAGATTTCAAAAGAGGAGGAGAAGCTTCGGCGAAGCTCAAGATGGTGCTAGTCTCGGCCGTGCAAGATTTTTTTTTTTTTTTGGTTGTTAAAACGGTAATATATTACTAACGGAATACATCAACAAGATGCTGCACTAGAATTGATAGGTTTCACCGTTGAATCCTATCTCGGATTGCGGCAAACATGGGAAATGGTTCTTTTAACAATCCAGAGGATACTTTTTTTTTTTTGAAAGAGTTGTAATCCCACTTTATCCTATCCATCCGATCCCAATCTAAATCCAGGCAATCGAATGCAGATTAAGGATTACTCTAATAAGCAAAAAGTGAACTAAAACTCTTCGTGCTGGGAAAAGTTCAAATCCCGACTCACATTAACAATTTTAGGACGTCGTATTGAATCGCAACTTATTTCTCATAAGATTAGAGAGAGAGAGAGAGAGAGAGAGCTACATGGTTCTTACATCGAATTCTTCGGATTACACTCGGCAAATCTCGCTTTCGAAGAACTCGAACTCCCGGTAGCGTGGGCCCTTCTTCCTGTCGCGGATCATGGTCCTGTAACACGGCGACGACGTCTGGTTCACGACGATATGCAGGAGATAGTTGATGAATTTGCGAGTTTCCTGAGTCTCCCCTCCCACGACCTCTTTCAAAATCAGGTAGCCGCGGTGCTCAGTCGACCGCGACTTCGGCGAGGAATTGGACTTGCGGATCATGCACGTCCTTGATTGGCTCCGGGGGTCCGACTGGGGAGTCCGCGGCATCGTCGGCGATGGCCAAGAGAAGGAGGACCGTGAGGGAGGTTATTAAGAGGAGGATATGAGGTCTCATCGTCTTTGATGTTATGTAACTGATGTTATGTAACAGCTGCTGCTTCCTTTTTTTATGATGGAGTCGATGGTTGCTTGTCAGCAGATTTGTTCCCTTATATGTGAAAACTACAAGATACTTTAGTGAAAATGCAAATTTGTCAACCGAAGATCTGTTTTTTTTTATGATTCTGATTTTATTTCTTTGCCATATTTTATATTTATTCTTTACCAAAGTTTGCAACCGTATAATTTCTTTTAGGGAAAATGATGTAAATGATCATTAAACTTTGATTCGATATACAATGTTGTCTCTTAACTTATAATTTGTTTAATGTGGTCCTTGAACTTTAGCTCAATGTGCAATGTCGCTGTTGAACTTTTAATTCGTTTAATGTAATTCTTGGATTTTTTGCACTTGTTCAAATTTAGTCCTTGTACTATATGAAATGTTTAATGTTGTCCTTAAACTTGAATTAATGGAAAGACAATATTGAATATTTTCGTATAGTTTAGGGATTATATTGAACATTTATCAAAAGTCGAGAGATCATATTGAACAAATTAAAAGTTTAGGGATCACATTATATATCGAGCTAAATATCATGGACCGTATTAAACAAATTTAAAATTCAAGAACTATATTGCGCATGGAGCCAAAGTCCATGGATCATTTGTGTAATTATCTCTTCTTCTTTTATTTTTTCCAATGGTTGCTGAATGATCATGATTAATATCAATCGGCTAGGGACGGATTCTAAGTGGGCCGGTCCTGCTTTATCAAGAGAATTACAAATAAAACCAACTATGTTCCGAAAATCTCCAATTAGTTTTCTAGACTTTATGTGTTTGTTGGATTAATTTCTGAGAAGTGGTTCAACCTACTGCCGGATGTTTCCTATATAATTTGCACGACTTGGGCACCGATTTTGTAGCCAAATTATAGATAATAGAAGGGCGTAGTGATATAAATACATATTTATATTTATACATTGGTTGCCCTAAATTATGTCGTGACGGAGCATTGGAGTTCTGTGGGATAATTGAGCGGCGATCTAATGTATTGTGAGAGATTAATGCGTTTTCACAAGAGATATATAAATTGAGATATAATAATGTGCGTTCTCCTTTTTATTTTGTGCGATCTAGTTTTTGAAACTTTCAAAAGTCCACTCAACGTAGCCTCCAATTAAAAATTCTAACTCATTTAGATGACATAACCATAAACTATGGTTAGCTTGACGTCGTATTGGCTTATAGGTAAACTCCACTTCCTATATATAATATCTCATTATTTACACTGAAAAATAAAAGAATTAAGATTTGTTGAATTATGAATATAACGTGACAGTCCACATTTAAAAAATACGCAAGACGTGGCGGCGTACACTTAATCGAATGACTTATGAGCACATTTTTTAAAAGAAAAATCAATAATTAGATCAATGAAAAAAAGTTCAGATATTACATTAAACATTGAAAAAAAATCCAAATACTGCCAATGTCATCGCTCTAGGAATACACAATTAGAATCACGGCCAGGCGATTGCGTGGATTTTTATATATAATTTTGTGATAACTAAACTTAGGTGATAAATTTGATGGGTATTTCATCCTTGTGGTTTGCAATATCGATTTTTTCCCGTATCGATTCTTTCCCGAATCATATGCTTGGAAATGATGAGTTAATAGAAAAGGTTCAGATTGCCAAACCTATGGCACCGTGATTTTCCATAACTATTAGTCTAATTTACAATAAATTCTTCCGAAAAAATGTAGATTGATATCACGTTGCGAAGTTGTGCGATGATATAAATTTTTTGAGATAAAGGATTACTCTATGTGAAATTGAAATAATAAGTTTTTCATACCAAGAAACATTCAACCCTCGGCCAACCATAGCGATTTTAGGATATCTCATCGAATCGCAACTTTATTTTAATTTCTCGTTAAATTCTCAGCAAACCGTAACGATTACTCTCAGCGAAATTGGAACTGAAATTTTCATACCGGGAAATATTCAAGTCTCGACCAATGAACCGTAACTTTTATTTCTCGTTCCAATAGCAAAAGAGAGAGCTACATAGCTTTTGAAATCAATTTCTTTGTATTAATCTCAGCAAGTCACGCCATCAAAGGTCAAAACCTCCCAGTGGTCCAGCCAGCGGAACTGCAGAACGACGGTGTCGAAGCAGCTCGGCGGATCCCCCTCCACGGAGAGATGCAGGAGATACCCGGTTTCTTCGCTGTCCACGACATTCTCTGTTACTGTTAGGACAGCTTTGAAAATCAGACCGGCGGGTTTCTTCCTGTTGAAGTCGGCAACCGCGAATTTGCCCATCGATATGATGCGCGGATCGTCCACATCCTCGATCTGCTTCCACCCTTGGCCACGGGCGGCAATGGCGGAGAGAGGGAGAACGGCGAGGGAGAGAAGGAGGATGAGGATTTGAGGTCTCATTGTCGTTGTTTCTCTATGCTTTTTTTTTTTTTTCCTTTTGACTTGCTGCTTTTTATAGGCCTTTTTTGGGGTCCTTGATATGTAAAAAAATCTCAAGAATCCTTGATTGATGATTGCCTTCCTAAACTGTTATCTTTTATGTTTTGTCAAAGTTTGCAACCATATATTTCATCTTGAATGTTCAGCCTTATATTAAAAGTTGATTTCGTTTTGTTGGATGTATGTAGTGTATTAACATGGTACAGCTGTTTGTATATATTCTCTCATCCCAAAAAGTAGCTCAAATGATAGGCTGCGTTTGGTTGACCGGATAAAAACCAGGATAAGATATGTTTTATCCTATCCCGTGTTTGGTAGCTATCTAGGATAGGATAAGGTCGGATATAGACGGGATAGACCGGGTAAAAAAATCTGAGGGGGGGGTGGGATAAGGTCGGATAGGATTTCTTTTATCCGAAACATAAAACCCTACGCTTTTTTTCTTTCTCCATCGTTCACCCACAGACGACTTTCTGTTTCCAAAGTATCGACGTAGAAGCCTTCTCCTCAATAGCTCTCCGATTCTCATCAAAATTTTACGAAAGCGACGAATTTTCAAAGGTAAATAATCATTCTCTCTCTCTCACATTGATTTCTAAAGTAGTTGTGCTTGTGTTATTTTGCTTATATCGGTGCTTGATTTTGACCTGTTGTGATTCTGTTGCTCTTTTTCTGAATGTCCAAGCGAGTCCCGACGAGTGGAAGAATTATTGAGTCATTTGCTATGGAAGAAGCATGATTCTTTAAGGGATGTGGAGAGTGGCTGGGGTTTGGTTTCTGGGTCTAATTTTTAGTTGAAAGGTTTCATCTTTGTTGTCAGGGAATCGTGCTAAATCAGTGCAATCCGAATCTTTTTTGCACTTGTCTTTGTTACTTAAGTCTAATCGTTTTTCAACTTGTCTTTGTTTTGATTCTATTTCTTGTTTTTCCCTCCATGCCCGAGTGAGTCCTAATAAGTGGTAGAATTATTGAGTCTTTTGGTATGGAAGTAACGTGATTCTTTAAGGGATATGGAGAGTGGCTGGGGTTTTGGTTTACGGGTTCAATTTTGGTTGAAAGGCTTCACCTTTGCTGTCACGGGATTGTGCTAAATCAGTGCATTCTGAATCTTTTCTTAGCTTCTCTTTGTTCGTTAGATCTAATCCTGGCAAATTGGTGTCGAAGTAGTGTAAGTTAAGGCTAGGCATCCTCTGTTGTGTGATATGGAGACCAATGCTAGTTTGATTGATGCTGTGTGGTGTGAGTTTGGTTTTCAGCATAAATTGTTACCTATGTATATGTAGTCAGTTCCTATTTTTAATGGGTCGTGATCCGTTGGGACCATATTGTATGTAGGCACTAGGATTATTATTTGTTTAGATATCTGGATCTGAGCCAATTTCATAGGCAGATGGGAGCATCTCATTTTACTTAGTTGATTCGATATAATCCTGTTTGTCCGAAGTATGTTCTGATGGGATATTGACAAAAATAATCTGCTAAGGCATTCACTATAAGTCGAACAAAGAATGAAACTTACGGGTATAAGATACTTGATGCATTGCTTATGCAAAACATTTCTTGGGCACTTTGCGAGATTCGTATCTTTACCACGTCCAACATCCAACCTGCATTTAACATGATCCTCATCAATAAAAAGTCTTTTGACATTGGATGAACGTTTGCTAGCTCTACAAGATTATGATAGGCTAGAACAGGACATAACAAACACAACAAAAGATTTCCACGTTCGAACACTAACCAATAGAAGAAAGGCTCTGTACTCTCGCTATGGAACCACACGTCATAGTAGAGATGCAAATTGTGACCATAACGATTTCGTGGGTCAATCTGTTCAAGCAGGAGACTATCAGCAGTATTCTTTATTTTTAGATCTCCTTTTCTTAGAAAGAAAAGTGACCTTGCTGTAGCATGTCTAAGGAGTTTAAGGGACTTACAACTTCAAGCCAGTGCTGTAATGCTAGCTTTTGAGCCTTCTTGTCTTTTGACAAACCTTTTCCTACCTGAAAGATAATTTATCAGCGTGCTAATGATATTGTTAATTGTCACGTAAGTCGAAAACAGGAAAACAGAAAGTCCCAGTATTTAGTAGAAATTGCAAGATATTATCGTATGATATTTGCATATGCTGTTTTGAGGTCAATCTGTAGCGCATTTGCCGTTCTGTCAGTGTCTGTGTTGAGTGTCGATGATATTTGCTTTAGTGGGAGAAGGAATCGATTACTTACCTAGACATATCGTTTCTACCATTTCCATTTTGCTTATGTGAGGAAAAGTCACTATTGATATCCCATCACCTGCAAGGGAATGATATATCTTGTTGTGTGGGTTGCATATCGTGGCTGATTGAATACTGAGTTAGTATTCTGTTTCTCCGTTTTTTGTTACTTTAAGAAATCTGGGAGTGGTTCAATCGACATATATGCTGAGTTAGTTTTCTGTTTAGGAATGGAAGGTAGCAATTTCAGTCAAACTCAAGGAAGGGGAACAAAGAGAGACCAACGTATATGGACTATAGATGAAGAAAATGCACTTCTAGATGGTCTTGAAGAATTAGTTACGTGAGGAATGAAAGCCGATAACGGCTTCAAGAGTGGTTAAATGGTTATGGTTTGAAGAAAAGTTCCCTTATTATGGCATCAAGGGTAATCCTCACATAGAGTCGAAAATGAAAAACTTGAAAAAGTTGTATAATAAGATATATGACTTGAGGAATCAAAGTGGCTTTGGGTGGGACCATGAAAAGCATTGTGTTGATATACATTCTGAGGATAGTTGGCAAAAATATTGCAAGGTTTGTGTCACTTCTTCTCATTTGTCTTCTTTATTAATTGTTTCATTTTTAACAAAATAATATAATTTTCTTTGTAGACCTATCCAGGAGTTGCTTCTTTGAGAGGGAAGTCCTTCCCTCAATATGATCGACTAGCAACCGTATTTGGAAAAGACCGTGCCAAGGGAAATCTCAGTGAAGACCCTTCAGAAGCTCATGCGGCTGTAGATCATGAGGAATGTGAAAATCATGATAATGTGGCAACCAACGGTGTAAGTCAAAAGTCACCGCCACTATCATCTTCTCAGGCACAAAATGTTTCTGATTCTTCAAGAAGAAAAAGGGCTAAAGCAAGTGACAAATGGGCTGCTGGCTTAGTTGAAATAGCAGGAACTTTTGGCTCATTCTTGGAAAAAGCTAACGAGAGAATGGAGATGATCGCTAGCTGCATCGGACATGCCAAGGATTTGGATAATGACAAACGAAAAATCAATGAGGAGCTTCTTCAAATGTTTTTAGGTACTATGGATAGAATAAAATTATGTAGAAAAATTGTGAAGGATCCTAAGAATATTCATCTATTTTTGGGATTTCAAGGAGACAACAGGAAAGCATTTGTGGAATTACTTCTCCAAGAGATGAGAGAAGAGAATGAGTGATGATTGAGTTGTTTATGAGTTTGTAGGAGATATGTTTTCTCTCCATATCTTTTCTTTTTTTCTTCTTTATGTTTTTTTTAAAGGGTTTTTGGGGCTAGCTATAAGCTTTAATGTTATCTTTTTGGACCTTTCGGTTGTAGCCATGACTTGAAAAGAGGTGGATATGGCTTGAAACTTTATCTCTATGTTCATTGCCAAGAAAACCATTATCTATAGTATTCTTTGCCTCTGTCTTTTATTTTCATAAATAGTTTCTCTGTCTCTTTGGCAAAAAACCTAGCCATGATTTGGTATTGGACCTATAACAAAATGGAAACAAATGAAAAACTTGTAAGAGAGAAAAAGAATTCATGTTTCAAAGTGAATATATTGAAATTGAGGTTATTCTAAAAACGTTTGACGTTGAAGGGGGTATCCAAAAGATTATTTCAAAGGAACAGAATTTATTATTTCGATTCGTAATCATGAAATTCAATAAGAATATGTTAATTTGAAAATAATATTTTGTTTTGGATGATTTTGTGAATATTAAACCTACAAATTTTAAAATATCCGAAATTAAATCCGTAGTTTACCAAATGATATATTGGATAAGATATGAGGATATCCGACTTTAAATCCGTAGTTCACCAAACAGTAGATTGGATAAGATATGAGGATATCCGACTTTAAATCCGTAGTTCACCAAACAGTTGATGGGATATGAAGAAATCCATGGATTTCTTATCCTATCCTATCCAGTCCTATCCCGTTTAGAAATCCAGACAACCAAACGCAGCCATATGGTTTTCCCTCACATTTATAAACGGTCTACTAGCATATTCCACAATCGATGTAGGACAATCTTAACACGAAGAACGACTTTCGGTAAAAAATATTCCATTGCCGATTCCAATTCGAGCGAAACAATATGATGTGTTGTCCTTTTAACCTTTTTTTCAAAATTCAGAGTTGTCTCTAAACTTCTTTTTTGTGAAATCTGGTCCTTGAAATTTTTGAAAATCCACTCAATATAACCCTCTGGTTAAAAAGTCTAACATGACGTAACCATAAACTATTGTTACCCGATACTAAATTTACCATGGCTCATGAGTAGACTCCACGTCATATATCTCTCTCTTTAATTATTTTCACCTAAAGAGAAAGGAAAAAAAAAGAATTGAGATTTGTTCACTTGGGAAAATAACATGACAATTCTCGTCACTATTTTGACCCAATAAAAGCTGACATGGCGGTCTATATCGTTATTTTTACAATAAATTCTGCCAAAACATAAATCGGTATCACCTTATAAAGTTGTACGATAATGTATACTTTTTTGAGATAAACAATTACTTTGAGTGAAATTGAAATGAAAATTTTCATATTGGGAAAAATTTGAGTTCTAACCAATTGCAGAGATTTTATGATATCACATTGGAGAAAACATTAGGTAGAGTTCGGGTGGCCAAGTATAAAAATACTATTTCATTCACCGAACGACATGTGTTATCTGAACCCACTATTAGCTAGAACCGTCTCGTTCTTCTCCCTCTTTTCGATATCTACCCCCCACAATTTGCGCCCCTCTTTCTCCCTCCCACTCGCGACCATTCCAACTCATGATGAAGCTCGTCGTCTGACAAACTTCACTGTTGCCTTTGCATCCGCCTCGTCTGTTGCCTCCGTTGTCCGACGAAATCACACCGAACGATGTTGTGTATTCTCTCCGTCTCTCTCTTGATTAGCTCTGTCTTGCCCTCTTTGCCGCCCAACAAATCACGCCGTCGCCACCTCCGCTCTCGGTCCAAGAACAAGCCCAAGCCCCCTCATCGTCCGCGACCTTGAGCACTCACTCAGCCCCTGAATCCTTGAGGTGCCCCACCGCTCCAATGTTGTTGCCCCCCGAGCTCTCGCTAGATTTGGCAAGGACAACCCTCGCCTTGGCTGCGAGATTCAAGCCCCAGCCAAATCTGACGACCCTTGCTTGTGGATGACGAGGGCCGTGACACCTCATCAATGTTGTAGCCTCCTAAATCTTGCCACATTCGACAAAAGACGTTTGTTGGCCCTTACCTGGGGTGGTTGAAGGGAAAGAAAAGAATAAAAAAGGAAAGAAAAAAGATAGAAATGGAGAAGAAGAGAGAGAAATGAAGGAGAGAGAAGGGTTCAATTTTCTGAAAGGCGGGCTCGCGAGCGACACATGCCGCTTGCGGAATGGACTTGTGTAGAGTTGTGGTGACTCCTCCAGCTCTACCTAATATTTTCTCGTCATATTGAATTGCAGTTCTTATTTCTCGTTTGATTCTCAACCAACCCTAATGACCACTCCAAGTGAAATCGAAACAAAACTTTTCGTCGAGTCTCAACCAATCATGGCGATTTTATGACTTCACATCGAATTGCGACTTTTATTTAGAAAGAGAGAGAGAGAGAGAGAGTCGCCTTCAAAGGACAAAAGCTTCAAGGGGACATGGAGCCAGGAAGCACACCTGAACCGTGGACTTGTCACACGGCGACTACGGCTGGTCCGTGACGAGATGCAGGCGATACTAGACGTTGTTCAAATCGGGGTACCGAATCTTCCCTCTCGTGACATCTTTGAAAATCAGGTAGGTGTCATTCTTCTTGTTGAACTCGAGTACCGCGAGCTGGGCGGCCCTTCGGACGGGCACATCTTGCACGTCCTTGATCGGCTCCCACGCTACGTCGGGGACACCTCGGCCGATGGCGGGGATGGCCGAGAGAGGGAGGATGGCGAGGAAGACGGTTAGGAGGAGGATTTGAGGCCTCATTGCCGTCGTTTGTATGCTTTTTTTCTTTCTTTTTCACAATGTAATTGATGGTGGCTCGTCAGCAGATTTTCTGGTTTTATAGGTCCTTTTTTGGTCCTAATATGGAAAAATCATAAGATTCCTCGATCGACAATTGCTTTTCACGACTGTTATTTAATTTGTTGCCAAAGAGTGCAGCCCTATACTTTATCTTGAATGTGATTGCACTTTCAGAAAAAAAAACCAATCAATATATCCCTTTCGTTAAAAATTCTGACACCTTAAAATTGACTTGACAAAAAATTTGCGGTTAAATTTGCAATGCTAGAAGAGTCCACGTGACTGATATGTCATTATATATATATATATATCTCAATATTTCGACACGAAAATGATTCTTTTTTTTGCTGACTTATGAAAAGAACGTGATGGTTCTCATTATTATTTTGGTCCAAAAAATGCTGACATGTTAAATGGAATGATTATGAACGATTTTTTTTTAAAGTTTAGGGATTAAATTAAATAAAAAAAGTTCAGGAACCATAATGAATATTGAAGAAAAAATTCAAAGGCCACTCATATCATTACTCCAAATTTACATAACATTAGAATCAAAATTGTGAAATGCATGGATTTTCATATATAATTTCATGATACTTGAAGTTAGGTGATAAATTTGAGGGGTTTTTCATCCCCATATTTTGCAATATCAATTAATTTTTTCTTTGTATTACACACAAACTTAGATGATAAACATTATAGTTATTGATTCTTCTACTTTTGCAAAATCAATATTTTCTTCGTACATACATTGTTCTTGTAGCGATGGACTTGCAACTTTCACGTCTTGGACATGGCAAAATTTTTAGGAACTTCAATTTTTTATTAAGTGTTGTCTACACAATTACTTGTAGTCTCATTTAGAACTGACATAAATTTAATTAGCTAAAATTTACTCAGTTAATAAAAATTGATCACTAATGCAATGTAATCAATACAGGATACGAGTTGATGATATTTTATTTTGATTTTATGTAAGTCATCGACAAGGACGGTAGAGAACTATTGAGTTTGAAAAGAGTACTGTCATACAAAGTATAATTTTCAATCTTTTTTTGTTGATATAGTGAATTATTCTTGAAATATAAATTTATTGTCGTTTTAAAACTAATACATTTTGATTTTCAAAAACAGGTGGTAATGTTATGTAAATCAATAAATAGGCGTTACATGAATCTATATCTACATTGTAGTAGCACAAAAATTGCCTCCCTTTAGTAAAAAAGATTTGTTTTTTTGATGTTCAATATTCATTTTTGTGGCGATACAACATAGATGGATATACCGGAAAAGTTCCATTAAAGTAATGCATTAACATGGTATAAGAAAAAAAAATGAAATCGTAGACTCGCATTGTCAATGAAACTTTGGCATTTTTTATAATTGTAGTTACTAGATTCACATCGTCGATTAAATTTCGTTGTGTAGCTTTATCGTATATCCTAGATGCCTCGTTGTCCATTAACTTTCACGGTTGCATCTTTGCATTCTCATACTTTGTCATTAACTAAATCTTGATATAATTTGTGTATGTTTGGTTTTGTCTAAGCTTTGTCGTTTCCGACACAATATGTTTTGTTCCATTTGAAGTGAAATTATCGATCTTTTTATTACCGATAATATTTCCCGTTTGGAGTCGCCACATAACTAATAAATAAAAATTGAAATACGATTTTTGGTGAAACATATTTCATTGCCCGAATCCAATTTGGGTGAAACAATATGACGTGTTGTCTTTTTAACTCTCTTGTTTCAAAATTCAAAAGAGTCTCTAAACCTTTTTATTTTTTATTTTTTTGCAATCAAGTTGTTGAAGCTTTTAAAAATTCACTCAATATAGACCTCCACGTAAAATTTCTAACACCTTTAGCTGACGTATCCATAAACTACTGTTGCCTTGGTGTTAAATTCGCCATGGCTTATAGGTAGACTCCACGTCCTATATCTCTCTCTAGTTATTTTCACCTAAAGAGAAAAAAATAAAGAAATAAAGATTTATTGAGTTAGGAAAATAACGCGACAGTCCGCATCATTATTTTTAAAATAAATTATGCCAAAATATAGATTGATATCACCTTGTGAAGATGTATGATGACGTATATTTTTTGAGATAAATGACTACTAGTGAAATTGAAATGAAATTTTTCGCACTAGGGAAAATTCAAGTCTCGACCAATCGTATTGATTTTATGATATCATACTAAATCACAACTTTTATTTCTTTTCCGATTCTTGACCAACTGTAACGGCTAATCCGAGCGAAATCAAAACAAAACTTTTCGTACTGGGAAACATTCGAGTCTCGACCAACCACAGTGATTGTATGACATCATATCGAATCGTGACTTTTATTTCTCGTTCAATTAGGGAGAGAGAGAGAGAGATTTTCACATCGATTTCTTTGTGTTAAACTTAGCAAGCGTAGCCTTGAAAGGACAAAGGCTCCCAGGAGTGCAGCCACCACCGGAACACCAGAACGGTGGCCTTGTGACACGGGAAGCCGGCTGGTCCGTGACGAGAAGCAGGCGATGCTTGGTGTTCATGTAATCGGTGTGCTGAGTCTCCCCTCTTACGACGTCATTGAAAATCAGGTCGGCGCAGCTTTTCTTGTTGAACTCGATGACTGCGACCTGGGCGAGCCCATGGACATGCTCATTGCGCACGTCCTTGATCGGCTCCCGAGCTCCGTCGTGGAATTCTCGGCCGATGGCCGAGAGATGGAGGACGGTGAGGAAGAGGGCTAGGAGGAGGATTTGAGGTCTCGTTGCCGTCGTTAATATGTTTTTGTTCTTTTTTCACAACGTAAATGACGGTGGCTTGTTAGCAAACTTGCTGGTTTTATGGGCCTTCTTTTTTGTCCTAATTTGGAAAAATCATGAGAGTACTCGATTGAAACCATGGCTCTACGCAGAGTCAAAAATGCTAATTTCGTGAACCGATAATTGCTTTTTCATGACTTTTTTATTTTGTTGCCATATGTTATCAATAATAATTACTTTAAAAGTCTAAAACCTACTATATTATGATTGATACGATCATAAACTTTTCAATTGTGCTAATTTATTTCAAACTAGTCCAAAACTTTTAGATTGTACCAATTTAGTCATAAACATATTATTTGGATAATTAGTTGAAAAGATTATATTGACAAATCATAAAAATGTTTACGATTAAATTGACAACGATTAAAAGATTTTAGATTGAACTGGCCACCGTACAATAATAGGTTTATGAATTTTTGGACAAATTTCCATTATCTTTATGTTTTGTCAAAGTTTGTAATTCTATATTTTATCTTGAATGTTCAAATTAGTACTTACACTTTATCCATTCAATATATCCCTTTTGTTAAAATTCAAACACCTTAAGTTGACGTGACAAATAATTGCTGTTAATTTTGCAATGCTAGCATCCACGTAGCCTACATGTATCCTCCACGTCACATATATCTATCTCACTATTGCAACATGAAAAGAAAGGAAAAAAAAGAGAGTTGAGGATTCTTTTTTTTTGCTAACTTTAGAAAAATACTGTGATAACTCTCATTGTTATTTTGGCCCAACAAATGCTGACATGACAGATGGAAGGACTAAGAATGGATTTTTAGAAAATCAGGAAACATACTAAGCATTGAAAAAAAGTGAGGGCGAGATGAGGGCGAGCTCGTTTTCACTCAGGTCCAACTTATTTCCTTGTCTACTCTCTATCTTAACTCTCCTCGCTCTATCCCTCTCTCTCCTTGATGTATAACTAAAGAGATGATAACAGGCGTGTTGTCCTTCGACTTTCTTTCAAAGTTCAAAGTAGTCTTTAAACTTTTACTTTGTGTGATCTGCTTGTTGAGACTTATAAAAATCCACTCAATGTAGCCCTCCAATTAAAATTTCTGAACACATTTAGATTACATAACCATAAACTATGGTTAACTTGACAGTATAAGTGCTGTGGCGATCCTATATATCTCTATCATTTTCACCAAAAAGGAAAGGAAAAAAAAATAAAGGAGTAAAAATTTCTTGACTTCCAAAAAAAAAAAAATGCAACGGTTCATATCATTATTTTGATCTTATAAATGTTGACGTGACAGTCCACTTTAATAAAAATGCACAAGACGAGACAATCTATATAATCGAATGACCATGTGCAGATTTTCCTTCAACGAGACTCTTTTCTTGTAAGTGCGCAGATGCTCTGCAAAGCACTGATTTTCTCTCTTGATTTTTGTTAGATCCATTCTCAGCGTAAGTACTGATTGACATATTTACTAAGGTGAAAATATTAGCTCTCGCACCACTGTCTTGTTGCCCTGACCCTCCTATGATGTGAGTGGAGAGCGCGAGATTAGTGTCCAACCATACCTCTCAGCCTGAGACTGTCTTTCACAGACTAAACAAGATTTCCCAAGACAAAGGATATTTGACACCGATCTTGTGTCCTTTGACTCGCAAATCATGTCCTAGACCACGTGACCAATCCCCACGGTGTCATTAACTTTTTCGGGTATTCGCAACTTCATTAGCTTATTTTACCTGAGCCCAAGCCATTAGATCGGGCTAACAGAGGATGAGAGTGTCTAATAATTTTCCTTCATAAAGTCCTAGTCTTAATAAAGAGGCACATATCAAAATAGAGTTGTACAAATTGGTCTAACGTGAAATGTGAGATGAGCTAACATAATTTGGAGTATCGACAATACTGAGCAAATGTAGGACGAGCGTATCTAGTAGTTTTCCCTATGAAGACCTAATCTTGCTAATTAAGGCAAATACGAAAACAGATTTGTACAAATCCAAACTTTCCAGTGAAACAAACCGAGAATTGATCGAGCATAGCTACAGTGCCCAATGCGAGATTTGTAATGATACTAGACTTTTAGATTTCGAAAAAGCAAAATGCAAGAACCAATAACCACACGAATTGTCAAATTTGTAATCTCATGGACAGAAATGTTTGGAAAGTAAATTTAATGATAGACTAAGAAAAATTAAACAACATATTTCTCGAAAGCATAATTAATTAATTGATTAATGCCATTTTGCCGAGGATTTCACACATAACACTAAAAAACAACGAACAAGAATTACTCTTCCTACAATATTTGGTTGCCCTAATAAAGTTCCGTTGAAGTTCGAATTTTTGAAGCATATATTTTGTAGAAAGTAAGATCATCACCGAAATATTAGGTAAACGATTACCGAGAAGACTCATAGTTTGGTATATTTTGCAATAAATTCTTCAAAATATTAATATTAAACTAATATAACAATGTGACCTTGTGTGATGATTTAAACATTTTGGCTACATTTGATTGTCTTGGTTTGAGCTTGAATAGGATAACAAAATATCCTATCGAGTGTTTGATAACTTTTTCTGAACTAGATAAGCCCAGATAAAATGCTAGATAAGAAAATCGAGCTAAGAGGTGGGATAAACTTGGATTGGATAAATTTTTTTTTTTTTTTGAAAAAAAAAAACAATTTCCTTCCATTGATGGAGTGATGGAGTTCGGCTTCACCGGCTACTGTGCAAGGACCACCGCCACAACAACTTATCATTCCCGACCATCGTTTGACGCTAATTGTCATCGCTCTTCAGCCCATTGTCCTTTGGCGACCGTCGAATTGAATCGGCTATCGATGATGAATAATCAAAATTGATGCATTGACCCAAAAAGTCATCTTTGAAAAAGAAGAAGAAAAAAACCAAAATGCACAAAATTTTGGGCGTTCTTTTTTGGTCCCAAGCGGAGGTTGTTTGATTTTGCTGTAATGTTTCGATGTCCGATCCTATCCTCTACTCAGATTTGAGACTCTGTGTTAACAATTGGAAGATTTCAAAAGAGGAGGAGAAGCTTCGGCGAAGCTCAAGATGGTGCTAGTCTCGGCCGTGCAAGATTTTTTTTTTTTTTTTTTTGGTTGTTAAAACGGTAATATATTACTAACGGAATACATCAACAAGATGCTGCACTAAAATTGATAGGTTTCACCGTTGAATCCTATCTCGGATTGCAGCAAACATGGGAAATGGTTCTTTTAACAATCCAGAGGATACTTTTTTTTTTTGAAAGAGTTGTAATCCCACTTTATCCTATCCATCCGATCCCAATCTAAATCCAGGCAATCGAATGCAGATTAAGGATTACTCTAATAAGCAAAAAGTGAACTAAAACTCTTCGTGCTGGGAAAAGTTCAAATCTCGACTCACATTAACAATTTTAGGACGTCGTATTGAATCGCAACTTATTTCTCATAAGATTAGAGAGAGAGAGAAAGAGAGAGAGAGAGAGAGAGAGCTACATGGTTCTTACATCGAATTCTTCGGATTACACTCGGCAAATCTCGCTTTCGAAGAACTCGAACTCCCGGTAGCGCGGGCCCTTCTTCCTGTCGCGGATCATGGTCCTGTAACACGGCGACGACGTCTGGTTCACGACGATATGCAGGAGATGGTTGATGAATTTGCGAGTTTCCTGAGTCTCCCCTCCCACGACCTCTTTCAAAATCAGGTAGCCGCGGTGCTCAGTCGACCGCGACTTCGGTGAGGAATTGGACTTGCGGATCATGCACGTCCTTGATTGGCTCCGGGGGTCCGACCGGGGAGTCCGCGGCATCGTCGGCGATGGCCAAGAGAAGGAGGACCGTGAGGGAGGTTATTAAGAGGAGGATATGAGGTCTCATCGTCTTTGATGTTATGTAACTGATGTTATGCAACAGCTGCTGCTTCCCTTTTTACGATGGAGTCGATGGTTGCTTGTCAGCAGATTTGTTCCCTTATATGTGAAAACTACAAGATACTTTAGTGAAAATGCAAATTTGTCAACCGAAGATCTGTTTTTTTTATGATTCTGATTTTATTTCTTTGCCATATTTTATATTTATCCTTTACCAAAGTTTGCAACCGTATAATTTTTTTTAGGGAAAATGATGTAAATAATCATTAAACTTCAATTCGATGTACAATGTGATCTCTTAATTTATAATTGTTTAATGTGGTCCTTGAACTTTAGCTCAATGTGCAATGTCGCTGTAGAACTTTTAATTCGTTTAATGTAATTCTTGGATTTTTTGTACTTGTTCAAATTTAGCCCATGTACTATATGAAATGTTTAATGTTGTCATTGAACTTGAATTAATGGAAAGATAATATTAAATATTTCCGTATAGTTTAGGGATTGCATTGAACATATATCAAAAGTCGAGAGATCATATTGAACAAATTAAAAGTTTAGGGATCACATTATATATCGAGCTAAATATCATGGACCGTATTAAACAAATTTAAAATTCAAGAACTATATTGCGCATGGAGCCAAAGTCCATGGATCATTTGTGTAATTATCTCTTCTTCTTTTATTTTTTCCAATGGTTGCTGAATGATCATGATTAATATCAATCGGCTAGGGACGGATTCTAAGTGGGCCGGTCCTGCTTTATCAAGAGAATTACAAATAAAACCAACTATGTTCCGAAAATCTCCAATTAGTTTTCTAGACTTTATGTGTTTGTTGGATTAATTTCTGAGAAGTGGTTCAACCTACTGCCGGATGTTTCCTATATAATTTGCACGACTTGGGCACCGATTTTGTAGCCAAATTATAGATAATAGAAGGGCGTAGTGATATAAATACATATTTATATTTATACATTGGTTGCCCTAAATTATGTCGTGACGGAGCATGGAGTTCTGTGGGATAATTGAGCGGCGATCTAATGTATTGTGAGAGATTAATGCGTTTTCACAAGAGATATATAAATTGAGATATAATAATGTGCGTTCTCCTTTTTATTTTGTGCGATCTAGTTTTTGAAACTTTCAAAAGTCCACTCAACGTAGCCTCCAATTAAAAATTCTAACTCATTTAGATGACATAACCATAAACTATGGTTAGCTTGACGTCGTATTGGCTTATAGGTAAACTCCACTTCCTATATATAATATCTCATTATTTACACTGAAAAATAAAAGAATTAAGATTTGTTGAATTATGAATATAACGTGACAGTCCACATTTAAAAAATACGCAAGACGTGGCGGCGTACACTTAATCGAATGACTTATGAGCACATTTTTTTAAAGAAAAATCAATAATTAGATCAATGAAAAAAAGTTCAGTTATTACATTAAACATTGAAAAAAAATCCAAATACTGCCAATGTCATCGCTCTAGAAATACACAATTAGAATCACGGCCAGGCGATTGCGTGGATTTTTATATATAATTTTGTGATAACTAAACTTAGGTGATAAATTTGATGGGTATTTCATCCTTGTGGTTTGCAATATCGATTTTTTCCCGTATCGATTCTTTCCCGAATCATATGCTTGGAAATGATGAGTTAATAGAAAAGGTTCAGATTGCCAAACCTATGGCACCGTGATTTTCCATAACTATTAGTCTAATTTACAATAAATTCTTCCGAAAAAATGTAGATTGATATCACATTGCGAAGTTGTGGGATGATATAAACTTTTTGAGATAAAGGATTACTCTATGTGAAATTGAAATAATAAGTTTTTCATACCAAGAAACATTCAACCCTCGGCCAACCATTGCGATTTTAGGATATCTCATCGAAGCGCAACTTTATTTTAATTTCTCGTTAAATTCTCAGCAAACCGTAACGATTACTCTCAGCGAAATTGGAACGGAAATTTTCATACCGGGAAATATTCAAGTCTCGACCAATGAACCGTAACTTTTATTTCTCGTTCCAATAGCAAAAGAGAGCTACATAGCTTTTGAAATCAATTTCTTTGTATTAATCTCAGCAAGTCACGCCATCAAAGGTCAAAACCTCCCAGTGGTCCAGCCACTGGAACTGCTTAACGACGGTGTCGAAGCAGCTCGGCGGATCCCCCTCCACGGAGAGATGCAGGAGATACCAGGTTTCGTCGCTGCTCACCACATTCTGTGTTTCTGTTAGGACAGCTTTGAAAATCAGACCGGCGGGTTTCTTCCTGTTGAAGTCGGCAACCGCGAATTCGCCCATCGATATGATGCGCGGATCGTCCACATCCTCGATCTGCTTCCACCCTTGGCCACGGGCGGCAATGGCGGAGAGAGGGAGAACGGCGAGGGAGAGAAGGAGGATGAGGATTTGAGGTCTCATTGTCGTTGTTTCTCTATGCTTTTTTTTTTTTTTTCCTTTTGACTTGCTGCTTTTTATAGGCCTTTTTTTGGGTCCTCTGCTATGGAAAAAAATCTCAAGAATCCTTGATTGATGATTGCCTTCCTGAACTGTTATCTTTCATGTTTTGTCAAAGTTTGCAACCATATATGTCATCTTGAATGTTCAGCCTTATATTAAAAGTCGATTTCGTTTTGTTGGATGTATGTAGTGTATTAACATGGTACAAGAAACTGGATGAAATTTCAGATTCACGTCGTTGATTAAATTCCGACGTATATCTATTTTTAGATATTTATTATGTTCTCGACCCGTTTGTATATATTCTCTCATCCCAAAAAGTAGCTCAAATGATATGGTTTTCCCTCACATTTATAAACGGTCTACTAGCATATTCCACAATCGATGTAGGACAATCTTAACACGAAGAACGGCTTTTGGTGAAAAATATTCCATTGCCGATTCCAATTCGAGCGAAACAATATGATGTGTTGTCCTTTTAACCTTTTTTTCAAAATTCAGAGTTGTCTCTAAACTTCTTTTTTGTGAAATCTGGTCCTTGAAATTTTTGAAAATCCACTCAATATAACCCTCTGGTTAAAAAGTCTAACATGACGTAACCATAAACTATTGTTACCCGATACTAAATTTACCATGGCTCATGAGTAGACTCCACGTCATATATCTCTCTCTTTAATTATTTTCACCTAAAGAGAAAGGAAAAAAAAAGAATTGAGATTTGTTCACTTGGGAAAATAACATGACAATTCTCGTCACTATTTTGACCCAATAAAAGCTGACATGGCGGTCTATATCGTTATTTTTACAATAAATTCTGCCAAAACATAAATCGGTATCACCTTATAAAGTTGTACGATAATGTATACTTTTTTGAGATAAACAATTACTTTGAGTGAAATTGAAATGAAAATTTTCATATTGGGAAAAATTTGAGTTCTAACCAATTGCAGAGATTTTATGATATCACATTGGAGAAAACATTAGGTAGAGTTCGGGTGGCCAAGTATAAAAATACTATTTCATTCACCGAACGACATGTGTTATCTGAACCCACTATTAGCTAGAACCGTCTCGTTCTTCTCCCTCTTTTCGATATCTACCCCCACAATTTGCGCCCCTCTTTCTCCCTCCCACTCGCGACCATTCCAACTCATGATGAAGCTCGTCGTCTGACAAACTTCACTGTTGCCTTTGCATCCGCCTCGTCTGTTGCCTCCGTTGTCCGACGAAATCACACCGAACGATGTTGTGTATTCTCTCCGTCTCTCTCTTGATTAGCTCTGTCTTGCCCTCTTTGCCGCCCAACAAATCACGCCGTCGCCACCTCCGCTCTCGGTCCAAGAACAAGCCCAAGCCCCCTCATCGTCCGCGACCTTGAGCACTCACTCAGCCCCTGAATCCTTGAGGTGCCCCACCGCTCCAATGTTGTTGCCCCCCGAGCTCTCGCTAGATTTGGCAAGGACAACCCTCGCCTTGGCTGCGAGATTCAAGCCCCAGCCAAATCTGACGACCCTTGCTTGTGGATGACGAGGGCCGTGACACCTCATCAATGTTGTAGCCTCCTAAATCTTGCCACATTCGACAAAAGACGTTTGTTGGCCCTTACCTGGGGTGGTTGAAGGGAAAGAAAAGAATAAAAAAGGAAAGAAAAAAGATAGAAATGGAGAAGAAGAGAGAAAATGAAGGAGAGAGAAGGGTTCAATTTTCTGAAAGGCGGGCTCGCGAGCGACACATGCCGCTTGCGGAATGGACTTGTGTAGAGTTGTGGTGACTCCTCCAGCTCTACCTAATATTTTCTCGTCATATTGAATTGCAGTTCTTATTTCTCGTTTGATTCTCAACCAACCCTAATGACCACTCCAAGTGAAATCGAAACAAAACTTTTCGTCGAGTCTCAACCAATCATGGCGATTTTATGACTTCACATCGAATTGCGACTTTTATTTAGAAAGAGAGAGAGAGAGAGAGTCGCCTTCAAAGGACAAAAGCTTCAAGGGGACATGGAGCCAGGAAGCACACCTGAACCGTGGACTTGTCACACGGCGACTACGGCTGGTCCGTGACGAGATGCAGGCGATACTAGACGTTGTTCAAATCGGGGTACCGAATCTTCCCTCTCGTGACATCTTTGAAAATCAGGTAGGTGTCATTCTTCTTGTTGAACTCGAGTACCGCGAGCTGGGCGGCCCTTCGGACGGGCACATCTTGCACGTCCTTGATCGGCTCCCATGCTCCGTCGGGGAAACCTCGGTCGATGGCGGGGATGGCCGAGAGAGGGCGGATGGCGAGGAAGACGGTTAGGAGGAGGATTTGAGGCCTCATTGCCGTCGTTTCTATGCTTTTTTTTCTTTCTTTTTCGCAATGTAATTGATGGTGGCTCGTCAGCAGATTTTCTGGTTTTATAGGTCCTTTTTTGGTCCTACTATGGAAAAATCATAAGATTCCTCGATCGACAATTGCTTTTCAGGACTGTTATTTATTTTGTTGCCAAAGAGTGCAGCCCTATATTTTATCTTGAATGTGATTGCACTTTCAGAAAAACCAATCAATATATCCCTTTCGTTAAAAATTCTGACACCTTAAATTGATGTGACAAAAAATTTGCGGTTAAATTTGCAATGCTAGAGTCCACGTTACTGATATGTCGTCATATATATCTCAATATTTCAACACGAAAAGGATTCTTTTTTTTCTTTTTTTGCTGACTTAGGAAAATAGCGTGATAGTTAAAAATGCTGGCGTGTTAGATGGAATGACTATGAGTGATTTTTCTTAAGTCTAGGGAGTAAATTAAATAAAAAAAATTCATCAACGATAATGAATATTGAAGAAAAAATTCAAAGACCACTCATTTTGTTGCTCAAAAAGTACATAAAATTAGAATCAAGATTGTGAAATGCAAGGATTTTCATATATAATTTCATGATACCCGAAGTTAAGGTGATAAATTTGAGGGGTATTTCATCCTTATATTTTGCAATATCAATTAATTTTTCTTTGTATTACACACAAACTTAGATGATAAACATTATAGTTATTCATTCTTGTACTTTTGCCAAATCAATATTTTCTTCGTATATACATTGTTCTTGTAGCGATGGACTTGCAACTTTCACGTCTTGGACATGGTAAAAAATTTCGGAACTTCAATTTTTTATTAAATGTTGTCTACACAATTACTTGTAATGGTTATAGTCTCATTTAGAACTGAAATAAATTTAATTAGCTAAAATTTACTCAGTCAATAAAAATTGATCACTAATGCAATGTATCAATATAGGATACGACTATCAATACAGGATACGAGTTGATGATATTTTATTTATATTTTATGTAAGTCATCGACAAGGATGGTAGAGAACTATTGAGTTTGACAAGAGTACTGTCATACAAAGTATAATTTTCAATCTTTTTCGTTGATATGGTGAATTATTCTTGAAATATAAATTTACTGTCGTTTTAAAACTAATACATTTTGATTTTCAAAACCAGGTGGTAATGTTATGTAAATCAATAAAAAGGTGTTACATGAATCAATATCTACATTGTAGTAGCACAAAAATTGCCTCCCTTTAGTCAAAAAGATTTTTTTTTTTTTGATGTTCAATATTCATTTTTGTGGCGATACAACAAAGATGGATATACCGGAAAAGTTCCATTAAAAGTCGATTTCATCTTGTAAGATGCAGAGTAGTGTATTAACATGGTATAAAAAATGGATGAAATTGTAGATTCACATTGTCGATGAAACTTTGGCATGTTTTATAATTGTAGTTGCTAGATTCAAGTTGTCGATTAAATTTTGTTGTCTATCCTCACCATATATCCTAGATGTCTCGTCGTCGATTAAATTTCAGGATTGCATTTACGCGTTCTCATATTTTGTCGTCGATTAAATCCTGATGTAATTTGTGTATGTTTGGTTTTGTCCAAGCTTTGTCGTTTCCAACACAATTTGTTTTGTTCTGTTTGAAGTGAAATTATCGATTTTTTTTTAATTATCTGTAATATTCATTGTTTGGAGTCACCACATAAATAATAAATAAAAATCGAAATACGATTTTCATTGAAAGATATTTCATTGCCCGAATCCAATTTGGGTGAAACAGTACGACGTGTTGTCCTTTAACTCTCTTGTTTCAAAATTCGAAGGAGTCTCTAAACCTTTTTATTTTTTATTTTTTTGCAATCAAGTTGTTGAAACTTATAAAAATTCACTCAATATAGACCTCCATGTAAAATTTCTAACACCTTTAGCTGACGTATCCATAAACTACTATTGACTTGGTGTTAAATTCGCCATGGCTTATAGGTAGACTCCACGTCCTATATCTCTCTCTAGTTATTTTCAACCTAAGAGAAAAAAATAAAGAAATAAAGATTTATTGAGTTAGGAAAATAACGCGACAGTCCACATCATTATATTTAAAATAAATTATTCCAAAATATAGATTGATATCACCTTGTGAAGATGTATGATGATGTATATTTTTTGAGATAAATGACTACTAGTGAAATTGAAATGGAATTTTTCGCACCAGGGAAAATTCAAGTCTCAACCAATCGTATTGATTTTATGATATCACACTGAATCACAACTTTTATTTCTTTTCCAATTCTTGACCAACTGTAACGGCTAATCCGAGCGAAATCAAAACAAAACTTTTCGTACTGGGAAACATTCGAGTCTCGACCAACCGCGGTGATTGTATGACATCACATCGAATCGCGACTTTTATTTCTCGTTCAATTAGGGAGAGAGAGAGAGAGAGATTTTCACATCGATTTCTTCGTGTTAAACTTAGCAAGCGTAGCCTTGAAAGGACAAAGGCTCCCAGGAGTGCAGCCACCACCGGGACACCAGAACGGTGGCCTTGTGACACGGGAAGCCGGCTGGTCCGTGACGAGATGCAGGCGATGCTTGGTGTTCATGTAATCGGTGTGCTGAGTCTCCCCTCTTACGACGTCATTGAAAATCAGGTCGGCGCAGCTCTTCTTGTTGAACTCGATGACTGCGACCTGGGCGAGCCCATGGACATGCTCATTGCGCACGTCCTTGATCGGCTCCCGAGCTCCGTCGTGGAAATCTCGGCCGATGGCCGAGAGATGGAGGACGGCGAGGAAGAGGGCTAGGAGGAAGATTTGAGGTCTCATTGCCGTCGTTAATATGTTTTTGTTCTTTTTTGACAACGTAAATGACGGTGGCTTGTTAGCAAACTTGCCGTCGTTAATCATGAGAGTACTCGATTGAAACACGTGACGTGACAGATAATTGCTGTTAAATTTGCAATGCTAGCATCCACGTAGCCTACACGTATCCTCCACGTCACATATATCTATCTCACTATTGCAACGTGAAAAGAAAGGAAAAAAAGAGAATAAAGGATTCTTTTTTTGCTAACTTTAGAAAAATAATTTGATAATTCTCATTGTTATTTTGGCCCAACAACGACATGACAGATGGAAGGACAAAGAATGGATTTTTAGAAATTCAGGTAACATACTAAGCATTGAAAAAAAGTGAGGGCGAGCTGAGGGCGAGCTCGTTTTCACTCAGGTCTAATTTATTTTCTTGTCTACTCTCTTTCTTAACTCTCCTCGCTCTATCCCTCTCTCTCCTTGATGTATAACTAAAGAGATGATAACATGTTGTCCTTCGACTTTCTTTCAAAGTTCAAAGTAGTCTTTAAACTTTTACTTTGTGTGATTTGCTTGTTGAGACTTATAAAAATCTACTCAATATAGCCATCCAATTAAAATTTCTCAACACATTTAGATTACGTAACCATAAACTATGGTTAACTTGACAGTATATTTGCCATGTCAATCCTATATATCTCTATCATTTTCACCAAAAAGGAAAGGAAAAAAAAATAAAGGAGTAAAAATTTCTTGACTTACAAAAAAGAAAAAATGCAATAGTTCATATCATTATTTTGATCTTATAAATGCTGACGTGAAAGTCCACATCTATTTAATCGAATGACCATGTGCAGATTTTAAAGGATTCAATGATTACTATAAGCGAAATTGAAAAAAAATACGTTTTCCTACCGGGAAACATTCGAGCCTCTACCAACTGTAGCAATTTCAGGATATCAAATCGAATAGGTAGTTTCTTTTATTATTTATTTCTTTTTCGATTCTCGACCGACTGTAACAATCACTTCGGGCAAAATCAAAATCGAATTCATCATATTGACCTTAGCAGATCACGCTTTCAAAGGACAAAACCTCCAAGGGGTCCAACTCCAGAACTAAGGTGTCGTAGCACGTCGGCTGTTGCGCCTCCACAGAGACATGCAGGATATACCTGGTTTCTCTGATGGCCGCGACCTTCCCGCTTAGGACAGCTTTGAAAATCAGGTTTGTGTTTCTCTGCCTGTTGTATTCGGCGACTGCGAATTCACCAATCGATTGGATGTGCGGATCTAATACATCCCCGATCGGCTTCCAGGGTTGGCCCAGGTCGGCTATGGCAGAGAGAGGGAGGACGGCGAGGAAGAGGAGGAGAAGGATGATGTGAGGCCTCATTGTCGTTGTTTCTCTATGATTTTTGTTTCTTTTGACTTGCTGGTTTTTATAGGCCTTTTTTTGGGTCCTAATACGGAAAACAAAATCCAAAGATTCCTTGATTGACAATTGCCTTCCAAGACTGTTATCTTTCATGTTTTGTCAAAGTTTGCAACCCTATATTTCATCTTGAAAGTTCAACCCTATATTAAAAGTGGATTTCGTTTGGGTCCTAATATGGAAAAAAAAAAATCCAAAGAATCCTTGATTGACAATTGCCTTTCAGGACTGTTATCTTTCATGTTTTATCAAAGTTTGCAACCCTATATTTCATGATATAAGAAAATGGATGAAATTTCAGACTCGTATCGTAGATTAAATTCTGATGTGTCTTTATCTTTAGATATATATTATGTTCTCGAGCTGTTCATATATATTCTCTTATCCCAAAAAGTAGCCCAAATAATGTAATTTTTCCTCACAACCGATGTGGGATGATCTTAGCACGAAATCACTACAGACCCTGTCTTCTCTAATAAAAATCGAAGAGCGACTTTTAATGAAAAATATTCTATTGCCAATTCCAATTCGAGCGAAACATCCTTTTAACTCTTTTTTCAAATTTCAGAGTAGTGTCTAAACTTCTCTTTTGTGAAATCTAGTCCTTGAAATTTTTAAAAATCCACTCGATATAGCCCTCTGGTAAAAAGTCTAACACCTATAGCTGACGTAACCATAAACTACTGTTAACCTGATACTAAATTTACCATGGCTCATAGGTAGACTCCATCACATATCTCTGTCTTTAATTATTTTCACCTAAAGAGAAAGGAAAAAAGAAGAAGAATTAAATATTTGTTCACTTGGGAAAATAACATGACAATTCACGTCACTATTTTGACCCAATAAATATTGACACGGCGGCCATATCATTATTTTTACAATAAATTCTGCCTAAATATAGATTGATATCACCTTATGAAGTTGTACGATGACATACACTTTTTGGAGATAAACAATTACTTTGAGTGAAATTGAAATGAAAATTTTCATATTGGGAAAAATTTCGAGTCCTAACCAATTGCAGTGATATCACATAAGATAAAATATTAGATAGAGTATGGGTGATCGAGTATAAAAATACTACTCTATTCACTGGATGACATGTCTCACTGAAACCCCTTGCAAGCTAGAACCTTCTCTTTCTTCTCCGTCTTTTCAATTTCACTCTCTCTCTCCCCCATTTGCACCTCTCTTTCTCCCTCCCACTTGTGACCGTTCCAACTCATGATGGAGCTCGTCGTCTGACAAACCGCATTGTCACCTCTGCATCCGCCTCTTCCGTTGCCTTTGTTGTCCGACGAAATCACGCCGAACGATGCTGTGTGTTCTTTTCATCTCTTTCTCGATTAGCTTTGTTTTGCCTTCTCTACTATCCAACGAATCACGCCGTTGCCGCCTCCGCCCTTGGTCTAAGAACAAGCCCAACCCCCTCATCGTTCGCGACCCTGAGCACTCGCTCGGCCCCTGCATCCTTGAGGAGCCTTGTGGCTCTGATATTGTTACCTCTTGACCTCTCACTAGGTCTAGCGAGGATGACCTGTTGGAAATTTCCTATAATATGGGCTTACATTAATTAATTGATTTTCTATTTTAAATAATCAGGTTAATGGATATTCCAATAATTGTTGAACCCTACAGTGATCTGATTAAATTGGGTATTGGCATCTATTGATAACGGGCCTAGTTGAGCAGCAAAATATAGGCAATTGTGTTTGACTGGAGCCCATAATGGGAAGGGCCCAGTTGACACACTGTTGATTAGGGTTTGCTAGGTCACCTCTCTAGCCTATAAAAGGGTAGGTTATACCTATCAGTTGCTTTAATCCCATTGAAAGCTGCTATATCGAAATAGGTCATAGAGAGGAAGATCTGGCATTCTGATAGATCCCTGATTATCAGAGTGATCTACTTTTCTTCAAGTGAAACAATGGCTCAAACAGGTACGCTTTAATTCCGCTGTATTTATTGATATCGGTGTTTTACAATCATATATGGATCCGTTTTTCATTATTGATTAGTTATTTATGTGAATAAATATTCTATATGTGGTATCAGAGCACTGGGCAGAAATCACATTGCGTGAGCATCTGCAGGGACCATCGCAATGCTTTGTTTTACTTATTCCGTGAGGGAGGACGGGCTGGTGGGCTGTGCCTCCAAAGCGGACAATATTATGGCTTGGGAGAGGGAAGGCCTGAGGGATGGCCCTTTGCCCTTGCATAACGCGTTTTAAAGTCGTGAGGGAAAAGACCGTGGCTGGGATGGCAGTTCGTCCGCGCTAGGGCGGGTGACCCAAAGCGGACAATATTACACAGTGGGGCCCGGGATGTTACATGTGGTATCAGAGCGGGTTATATATAATTGTAAAACCCAATTTTTTTTTTTTTTATAACAAATCTGGTATGCTGTTTATCGTGTTTGTTCCTTTTAGTTTTGAACTTTTGTCAATTTGTGATTGACAATTTCTTATGCGACTTTAATCAAAGTAATTTTTTTTTGGGTCAAATAAAATCAAAGTACTTATTAAAGAGGTAAAAATAATGCATTAAATGGAAGAGATAAGTTATGATGATGATATGTTTGATTTCTTGGATGATCATTGTTCTGCAATTTTGGATCTATGATGGACCTCTCTATGCATATGTCTGGAAACGAGCTAGTAAACAAGCTTTTTAGTGTTTGATGTCTTCACAACATTTGAAGTCGACTTAAAGAGCTTTCCAATGAGCCATAGAACGCCCCAATCCAGTGTCGGTTGCTATCCAAAATCATCGTCCAAAGTCAGTTTAGTAATCTGTAATAATGTTCTGTTTAGTTCTGATATGCATGCTGTCCGCCTGTTGCTTTTGTCGATTTTTTTTCCAATTTCTGTGTTGAGATCTGGAGGTCGACTCCTTCATGAAAAATGTTCATATAGGTCCTAACTTCAACATATAAATTTTTTTTTTTGGATTTTTTGGAGAGTGATTAGTGGATGAAAACCTTTTGCATAGATCAATCAATTTTGAAACTTTAGAACTTTTGTTCTACATGTTCCCACCATATATAATTTGTATAATTTCATTGAGAATTGAGTGAGAAAAGTTCTCTCCTTTTCCAAGTTGTTGCGCTTGTTCACTGCTCCATTCGCTTTGCTTATAGCTGAAGTAGTTGTGTTTGTCAAGATAATTTGTTTAGCGCTTATTGCTTCCTACATCGCAATCATTAAAATCCTATAGCAGTACAGGTTTTATTGAACTAGAAGTTTCTTGAGCAATATTGCCTAGCTCTTCCTCTTTCGGAGTGAAACCAACTCACCATTATCACCACTATTCAGCTGTCCGAAAGCAACTTTCCTCTTATTTTTTTTTTTTATCACGTATGTGTGGATTTTATTATTATATTCATAGGGATATTTATGTATTGAATTTGGTTTGGGGCTTGTGTGATGCTGATATCGTAAATACTAGAAGGACATGAAAATTCGACGATGCAAATGCAAAGCCTCTAGATGGGGTGGAACTAGAGATACTTCTTTTCAATTGTATCTTATCTTGCTGATTTTTGAGGTTTAGAGGTTCTAGTATTGTGTATTATTGTTTGATTTTTTGAAGATGAGTAGCAGTAGATTGAAGCTACAAGACAAGAACAATAATTTCTTGAAGCTTGGATATGGACGATTTAATTCTTTTTTTTTTCTTTTCTTTTCTTCGATTAATTTGTCTTGGATTTTGATTGGGTGCAAGAGTGTGTCTTATTTATTGAAGCACCATGGAGATTGATAAAGATCCCCAATCGAGTCGCTAGCCTCACGCATACGGAATGGTGCATGGGGATGTGTTTAGGGTCCTCGAGACCTGTTTTGTTTCAATTTTTTTAATATGCCTAATTTTTAATTTATGATTTTTTGGTATGGTAAATTTTAATTTTGGCATATTTAAATATTTATTTGGAATTATTTATTGTTATCCATATTATTCAATGAAAATTAATTTTGTGCCTATATTTCTAATTTTTTTAATTTATGGAAATTTATTATAGGGTATGAGGGATAGGATAACAATATCCACTTTCCCTAATTTAGTATAGATTATCTATACTTTCCTGCTTTAGTTTAAGTTAATAATCTTACATGCTTAATTGTAGAAATAGGCACATAAATTATGGCAAAATTTGTTATTTGATAAATGCAATATGATCTTAGGAAGCACATGTCGTAAAGTGCTTCATATTGTTTGATGAATTTTTGGGCATTGATTAAATGGAACATTAATTACAAATTGTTAAAGTTTATAAATTGTTGAAGTTCCTTATTGATAAAAATTAGTATATACAATCACCTGCCCAAAGGGGTTATTGTGTATATTAATTTGAAAATTGCATGAAGATAAATTCCAAAATTAAAAGATGGGGATGTATGACTAAAAAAGATTTATCTGCCCAAAGGAGATAAATTTTTGAAAGTTATGTGTAATTCCCCTCTATATTGATATATTAGAGACGAATGATGGGGGATGTGTGACTCAAAAGGTTTATCTGCCTAAATGGGATACATTTTTTTAGAGTTATGTGTAATTCCCCTCTATGTTGAGATAATGGAGATGTATAATTTAAAGGATTTGTCTGCCTAAAGGGGATTGATCATTGAAGATTATATGTAATTCTCTTTTATCGTCTCTATATATTAATATCATGGAGATGTATAATTTAAATGATTTGTCTGCCCAAAGGGATGAATCATTGACAATTATATGTAATTCTCCTTGTTGTTGTTTTATAAACTTCATGCTATGAAAAATAATTGTGCATTATACACTCTGCCCAAATGTGAGTTTATAATGTACTAATTATTTTTGTTGAAATACTTATTGCCCAAATTGATCTTATTGCATTATGTGTGACAAACAGTTACTTTTGCTATAAATAACAACAATGCCACGGTTGAAATGTTAATTGGATCAAATATTATACTGTTAAGGATTTGGTCAAAAAAGGAGACATTGTTATTGAAAATATCAGAACTGAGTCCATGTTGGTTGATCCTCTAACAAAAGGCTTACGAACCATTTTGTTTAAAAAACATATAGAGAATATGGGTGTCTTAGATTCTTTTGATTTTATTTGTTAGTGGGAGTAATACAAATTGTATTTCTGGATATTATAGTTATATGTAGATTGATAATGCTTTTATGATGTTTATTAAAGCATTTATTTTGATAATCGTTGTTATTGATTCTATTGTTATCCTTTCTCCTGTTGATTGAGAAATGGAAGTATAAAACATGATCTTTAAATAAATTTTAGTTTAAAGATGACTGGATGTCATTGATTATGAGATCTCATGTTGTATTGTGACATAATCATGCAATTTCATGTTGTTTAGAAATTGCGTTAATGTAGTTTTATGTTGTTGAGAAATTGCATTGAGGACCGATAAGAAATAGTGTATATTTTGATCACATGTTGGCACTATTTCTTACTACACTACTAGGCCCATGATCCATGAAAATATAATGCTTATTATATGTGATTATGGAAGGTCTTGTGTAATGATATTTTCTTAACACATTAATCTCCATAGTCCTATACTGAGGTTATATAGGATTGGATTGGTTTTGAGATGCCTTTATTGGAATATTATTTTTTAAATTGTGGCCACATAAAACAAAATTTTCAATTATTAACCCGATAGTGTCTTTTTTAATATAAAATCATTTTCAAAATAAAATAAGTTAATTAATGTAGCCCAAGAGGGAGAATGTTGGAAATTTCCTATAATATGGGCTTACATTAATTAATTGATTTTCTATTTTAAATAATCGCGTTAATGGATATTCCAATAATTATTGAACCCTACAGTGATCTGATTAAATTTGGTATTGGCATCTATTGATAATGGGCCTAGTTGAGCAGTGAAGTGTATGCAATTGTGTTTGACTGAAGCTCGTAATGGGAAGGGCCCAGTTAACACACTGTTGATTATGGTTTGTTAGGTCCCCTCTCTAGCCTATAAAAGGGTAGGTTATACCTAGTAGTTGTTTTAATCCCATTGAAAGCTGTTATATCGAAATAGGTCATAGAGAGGAAGATCTGGCATTCCGATAGATCCCTGATTATCAGAGTGATCTACTTTTCTTCAAGTGAAGCAATGGCACAAACATGTACGCTTTAATTCCGCTGTATTTATTGATATCGGTATTTTACAATCATAGATGGATCCGTTTTTCATTATTGATTAGTTATTTATGTGAATAAATATTCTACATGACCCTCACCTTGGCATCGAGAATCAAGCCCTCGCCAAATTTGACGACCCTCGCCTGTGGCTGATGGGGACGTGACACCTCACCAATGTTGTTGCCTCCCAAATCTTGCTAGATTTGACGAGGGCGACACTTGCCCTAGCAATGAGGGTCGAGCCCTCGCCAAATCCGATGAAAGATGCTTGTTGGCCCTCTCCTGTGGTTGGCCGAAGGAAAAGAAAAGAAAAATGGAAAAAAGAAGAAGATAGGAATGGGGAAGAAGAGAGAGAAACGAAGGAGAGGGAGAATGGTTCGGTTTTCTAAAAGGTGGGCCTATGAGTGACAAGTGCCATTTGCGAAATGGACTTCTATACAGCTGAGGTGGCTACCCAGCTCTACCTAATATTTTGTTCATCACGTTGAATCGCAACTCTTATTTCTTGTTCAATTCTCAACCAACCGTAATAACTAGTCCCAGCGAAATCAAAACGAAAATTTTCATTGAGTTTCAACCAACCATGGTGATTTTATGACTTAACATCGAATTGCGACTTTTATTTCTTGTTGTTCAATGAGAGAGAGAGAGAGAGAGAGAGCTAAAATAGCTTCTTCACATCGATTTCTTTGTATCAAACTTAGCGAGCCTTGCCTTCAAAGGACAAAAGCTTCAGGGGGACGTGGAGCCAGAAGCACACCTGAACCCTGGACTTGTAACACGGCGACGATGGCTGGTCCGTGACGTGATGCAGGCGATACTAGACGTTGTTTAAATCGGGGTACTGAATCTTCCCTCTTGTGACGTCTTTGAAAATCAGGCAGGTACCATTCTTCTTGTTGAACTCAAGTACTGCGGATGCGCACATCTTGCACGTCCTTGATCTGCTCTCACGTCCGTCCGGGAAACATCGGCCGACAGCGGGGATGGCCAAGACAGGGAGGATGGCGAGGAAGAGGGCGACGAGGAGGATTTGAGGTCTCATTGCTGTTGTTTCTATGCGTTTTTTTCTTTCTTTTTCACAATGTCATTGATGGTGGCTTGTCAGCAGATTTGCTGGCTTTATAGGTCCTTTTTTGTCCTAATATGGAAAAATCATAAGATTCCTCGATTGACAATTGCTTTTGAGGACTGATATATATATTTTTGTTGCCAAAGTTTGCAACCCTATATTTTATCTTGAATGTGCTTACACAGTAAAATAAAAGGAATCAATATATCCCTTTTGTTAAAGGTTCTAACACGTTAAATTGTAGTGACGAAAAATTTGCAGTTAAATTTGCAATGCCAGCATCCATGTGACCGATATGTCATCATATATATATATATATATATATCACTATTTCGACATGAAAAGGAACGCAAAAAAAAGAACAGAGGATTCTTTTTTTTTGCTGACTTAGGAAAATAACGTGATAGTTCTCATTATTATTTTGGTACAAAAGAATATTGACATGTTAGATGGAATGACTATGAGCAATTTTTTTTAAAGTTTAGGAATTAAATTAAATAAAAAGAATTCAGGAACCATAATGAATATCGAAAAAAAAAATTCAAACACCACTCATGTCATTACTACAAAAATTCACCACATTAGAATCAAGATTGTGAAATGCATAGATTTTCATATATAATTTCATGATACCTGAAGTTAGGTGATAAATTTGAGGGGCATTTCATCATCGTATTTTGGCAATATCAATTAATTTTTTCTTTGTATCACACAAGCTTAGATGATAAACATTATAGTTATTCATTCTTGTACTTTTCCAAAATCAATATTTTCTTCGTATATATACATTGTTCTCGTAACGATGCACTTGCAACTTTCACGTCTTGGACAGGGCAGAATTTTTAGGAACTTCAATTTTTTATTAAATGTTGTCTACACAATTACTTGTAATAGTCATAGACTCATTTAGAACTGACATAAATTTAATTAGCTAAAATTTACTCAGTTAATAAAAATTGATCACTAATGCAATGTAATCAATACAGGATACGAGTTGATGATATTTTATTTAGATTTTATGTAAGTCATCGACGAGGACGGCAGAGAACTATTGAGTTTGACAAGAGTACTGTCATACAAAGTATAATTTTCAATCTTTTTCGTTGATATGGTGAATTATTCTTGAAATATAAATTTATTATGTTTTCAAAAGTAATGCATTTTGATTTTCAAAACCAGGTGGTAATGTTATGTAAATCAATAAAAAGGTGTTACATGAATCTATATCTACATTGTAGTAGCACAAAAATTACCTCCCTTTAGTCAAAAAGATTTTTTTTTTTTTTTTTTTATGTTCAATATTCATTTTTGTGGCGATACAACATAGATATAGATTGATATACCGGAAAAAGTTCCATTAAAAGTCGATTTCGTCTTGTAAGATGTAGAGTAGTGTATTAACATGGTATAAAAAAATGGATGAAATTGTAGACTCACATTGTCGATGAAACTTTGGCATGTTTTATAATTGTAGTTGCCAGATTCAAGTTGTCAATTAAATTTCATTGTGTATCCTCACAGTATATCCAATATAATTGTAGTTGCCAGATTCAAGTTGTCAATTAAATTTCATTGTGTATCCTCACAGTATATCCAAGATGCCTCATCGTCGATTAAATTTCAGGATTGCATATTTGCATTCTCATATTTTGTCATTTATTAAATCCTGATGTAATTTGTGTATGTTTGGTTTTGTCTAACCTTTGTCATTTCCGACACAATATGTTTTGTTCTGTTTGAAGTGAAATTATCGACTTTTTTAATTATTTGTAATATTTTCTGTGCGGAGTCGCCACATAAATAATAAATAAAAATCGAAATATGATTTTCAAGAAAGATATTTCATTGCCCGAATCCAATTTGGGTGAAATAATATGACGTGTTGTCCTTTAACTCTCTCGTTTCTAAATTCGAACGAGTCTCTAAACTTTTTATTTCTTATTATTATTTTTTTTTTTTGCAATCAAGTTGTTGAAACTTTTAAAAATTCACTCAATATAGACCTCCACATAAAATTTTTTAGCTGACGTATCCATAAACTACTGTTGACTTGGTGTTAAATTTGCCATGGCTTATAGGTAGACTCCACGTCCTATTTCTCTCTAATTATTTTCACCTAAAGAGAAAGGAAAAAAAAATAAAGAAATAAAGATATATTGAGTTAGGAAAATAACGCGACAGTCCACGTCATTATTTTTACAATAAATTATGCCAAAATATAGATTGATATCACCTTGTGAAATCGTAAGATGATGTATACTTTTTTAGATAAACGACTACTAGTGAAATTGAAATGAAACTTTTCGCATCGGGAAAAATTCAAGCCTCGACCAATTGTAGCGATTTTATGATATCACACCAAATCACAACATTTATTTCTTTTCCGATTCTTGACCAACTGTGACGACTAATCCGAGCGAAATTGAAATGAAACTTTTCACATTAGGAAACATTGGAGTCTCAACTAACCAAAGCGATTGTATGACTTCACATCGAATCGCATCTTTTATTTCTCATTCAATTAGAGAGAGAGAGAGAGAGAGAGAGAGAGAGAGAGAGAGAGATAGATATTTTCACATCGCCGAAATATGCAGAGGAGAGGATGGGGTGTGTGTTGCAGGCTTCGCGCAGAAAATCCGAGCTCAATCGGCTCAAATGGTAGAAACCCTAACCGTCCAACAGGCGTTAGATTGGCTGAGGAGAAACCGAACTGTTCTGACAGAAACCTCTTCAAGCGCACGAACTGATTTGCCTGTTTCTCCCGTGTGCATCTCCAGCGATTGTATCTCAGCCGTGGATTCCATCTTGGGCCGAAATGAAGTATCTTGGGCCTCTCACCCTATTGTCCTGGACTGCAAAGAAATGTTGGCCCAAATGAAGAATGTCTCCTTGCGATGTGAACCACGCCAATCAAACCGAGCTGCCGATTGGATCACCAAATCTCACGACATAGGTTCTCTTCTGAGCAATTGGGCATCCCATCCCCCGCATGAACTTTATCTTATATTATGTTTGGATTCTCGTTCTAGTTGTAATCCACCATCCCAGTATTAATCAGTGAAGTGTTTTCAACCAAAAAAAAAAAAACTTAGCAAGCGTCGCCTTCAAAGGACAAAAGCTCCCAGGAGTGCAGCCACCACCAGGACACCAGGACCGTGGCCTTGTAACACGGCGATGCCGGGTGGTCCGTGACGAGATGCAGGCGATACTTGCTGTTCATGCAATCGAACCCTCTTACAACGTTTTTGAAAATAAGGTCGACGTGGTTCTTCTTGTTGAACTCGATGACCGTGAGCTGGCCGAGCCCTTTGACGCGTTCACTGTGCACGTCCTTGATCGGCTCCCATGCTCCGTCGGGGAAACCTCGGCTGATGGCCGAGAGAGGGAGGACGGTGAGGAAGAGGGTTAGGAGGAGGATTTAAGGTCTTATTGCCGTTGTTTCTATTCTTTTCTTCTTTTTTCACAATGTAATTGATGGTGGCTTTGTTAGCAGACTTGATGGTCTTACGGGCCTTTATTTTGGTCCTAATCTGAAAAATCGTGAGATTACTCGATTGACACCATGGCTCCCGCAGAGTTAAAGATGCAAATTTGGTAAACTGGTAGTTGCTTTTTCATGACTGTTATTTATTTTGTTGCCATGTGTTATCTGGCATAATTGTTGAAAAAGTCATAAACTTATCATATGGCGATCAGTTCAAATTTAAACATTTCCATTGTGCCAAATTATATATAAAATTTTGATGATTTGCTAATCTAATCCAAAACCTTTTAAGTGTGCCAATTCATTTATAAACATATTATTTGGATAATTAGCTGAAAGGATTATAATGACAAATCATCAAAAGTTTTAGGAATAAATTGGCACAATTGAAAGACTTTAAATTGAATTGATGACCGTATAATAGATTTAGAAATTTTGGACCATTTTCCCTATGTTGTCTTTATGTTTTATCAAAGTTTGTAATCCTATATTTTATCTTGAATATTCAAACTAGTACTTACACTTTCAAAAATCCACTCAATAGATCCCTTTTGTTAAATTTCTAACACCTTAAGTTGATGTGACAAATAATTGCTGTTGAATTTGCTATGCTAGCATCCACGTAGCTTACATGTATCCTCCATGTCACATGTATCTATCTCACTATTCCAACAAGAAAAGAAAGAAAAAAAAAATAGATGATTCTTTTTTTGCTAACTTTAGAAAAATAATGTGATAATTCTCATTATTATTTTGGTCCAGCAAATGTTGACATGATAGATGGAAGGACTATGAGTGGATTTTTAGAAATTCAGGGACACATTAAACATTCAAAAAAAGTTGGGATAAGTGCAATAGAAGTCCTAAAACTTGTAAAAAGTGCAATCAAGTCCTAAAACTTGTCAAATTGTTTCAATCAAGTCCTAAAGTTAACACCGTTAGCCTTTTTAACGGAAAATGTTAACGTGGCGCGGACGTGACATTTTAAATAATTTTTCATTTTCCTCCTGGATTTTTAATTATTTTTTATTCAATTTTTTTTAAAAAAATTGGATTTAAAAACTAAAAAGAAAAGTTAATTTTTTTTTTTTTTAAAAAAAGACAAAATTAGCAGCTCCGCCGCCGCCGCCCATCGCCGGCCCCTCCAGCAATGGGCGGCGGTGAAGGAAGCTGGCCATTTTTTTCTTTTCTTTTTTTTAAAACTGTCTTGTGTTTCAAATTAATTTTAGCTTTTTTTTTTTTCTAATTTAAAAAAATTTAAAAAAGCTACACGGAAATAAAAAAATCATTTTAAACGTCACGTCCGCGCCACGTTAGAATTTTCCGTTAAAAATGCTGACGGTGTTAACTTTAGGACTCGATTGAAACAATTTGACTAGTTTTAGGACTTGATTGCACTTTTTACAAGTTTTATGACTCAATTGCATTTTTGTAACAAGTTTTAGGACTTCTATTGTACTTCTCCCAAAAAAGTTTAGACATTCTAGTTACTGCCGTGGAACATGGGGACTTCCTCCACCCCGTAGCTGAGGGCGAGCTTGTTTTCACTCAGGTCCTTTTTATTTCCTTGTCTACTCTCTGTCTTAACTCTCCTTGCTCTATCCCCCTCTCTCCTTGATGCTTGAACATTGGCTGCGATGGAGTTTGACATTGCACAATATCTAGATTAAATGATTGCAAGAAAAAAAGTTATATTGATTTTTTAACTTCACAATCCCATGAAATCCCACCAAATATGCAATTACGAAATGGTTGTTCAAAAATCGGTTTTAAGTTTAACTCTACGCATAACTGCAGTCTATGACTAAAAGCAACAACTACATAATGAAAAGACAAATGCAGCACTATAGCAATATGTTCCAAGAAATTATTTGTGAAAGCACAATTTTTATTTCAACATTCAGACATAACATTGCAAAATGCAATCATTTTAAAGTACTAATTTAAATTGCATTTCATATTATTTGAAAGCACACAACTCACCTATCACTCTAGACTTTTATGCCTATATATGGTGGAGACACCTATTCTTCCTCTACACTCACATGTGCAAGAAGAGGAGAGAAAAATCTAGAAAAGAGGAGAGAGAGTGGTGGTACTTCTTAATATTACCTTCCATAGTGCAAGAAGAGGTCGCGTGCGACAACAAAAAGGGCTTATTGGGGATGTCAACGAGGACGCAATTCCGGTGCTAGCAAAAGTGTGGAGGACATCAGGGTTGGTGTTATAAATAATCACCTTCTCAATGCCCTACAACTTGAGAAATTAAAAGGTTTAGAAAGAAAGAATGGACTACAAGAGAAAAAAAACAGAGATGGGAACCATGCTAAGAGAGCTAGGAATTGTATAGAAGAAGAAGGATAGTATGATCCATAAGGAAAGAAAAATAAGAAACAAAATAAAATGAATCAACCAAACAAAAACAAAAAAAACTATTTTGGTAGAGTTGTAACATATTTGGTAGGTCACACAAAAGATAATATAGTCAAAACACAAAAATAGGGACTGTCTAAATCAAAGGAGGAGTGGAAAAAGCGCAATCCTTTAAATTTAAATGTCATATGAATGCATAGAAGTGCCTTGATATTGAAGTTGCATGTGATCACATGCCTTGAATTTGTATGTTTATGTTCAATTATTAGTTGTCATGATAAAGCTTCATAACATCAAACGTAAATTAACATTGCAATGGTTAGATTTGCATGTCGATGCTAATATAATGAAGTCATACGTTGATTAAAACTTACACGTTGTCATGAAATGCAAGTTGTTGTGAGTTGCATACTAGTAGTGAAAATGAACGATATATTGGTGGTAGTGGATTCGTCCCTATTAAATATTTCGTATTTATGCGTCATTCGCAGACACAAGGTGTACAGATTTGAAATTGGATGCATGGTCATTCATTGAACATGGTTTTTGGGAATATATTTCTATTTTCATGATGATGTCATCTTATTTTGTTATTTTGTTTGTGTGTGAGTCCTATTTTAAACTAATTATTGTTGGTTGTAGGGGTAAGTATGTTTAGGGTTGAGCTGGTCCACCCCTAACTCTAGGACCAACTCAGCTCACACAGTGTTGGTTCTCAATTTTTGGGACTAAGGACCAACCCTATTGAGCTTGGATGGAGGATCGGACCGAACCCCCAATTAATATATATATATATATATATATATATATATTAATTTCATTTTTTGTACTCCTTGAAAAGGTAAACCTACAATTTCAAATTACATATTCATTGACAATGCGGCGTTGTGTAACCAAACTATAAATACCAATACATATTCAACAAATTTAAAATAAGATAATAATAGAAATTTCACACTTACTGAAAGCAAGAAGTAATAAAAACGATTAAGATCACTTATAGAGATATGAGACAAGATAAGAAGTTGAGCGGCGAGCGAGGAAGTCGAGTGGGGTGATCGTCGAGCGGCGAGTGGGGAAGTTGTTTATTTCGATTTCAGCAAATTGAAGATTAAGAAGACAAAGAATGCGAAAGAAAACGAGAATTAGAGGAGGATGCCATGAGGAGCCGTTTAAGGTTGTTTACGTTGTTTTAGACTTCATGAGAAGCCGTTTAATATTATGCCGTTTGACTTAGGATTCTGTTTAGAATATATAAAAAAATTATAAATAATATATTCTATAAAATATATATTATATATATTATATTTAATACATACAATTATGGTTGGTCCGGATTAGAACGATCCTAAACTCTTAGAACTGAGGACCAACCCGCATAGTCCTGATTTAGGATGCCAGGACCAAAGATCAACCCAATCTCCTTGGGAACTAGATTAGGACCAGCAGGATTGGGCCGATCCAAGATTAACCTTGGGCTAGTCCAAGGCTCACCCCTAATTAGTTGGCAAAGCCCGCCTCATTCTTAGTACAAGAAGTAAGACTTATATTGAGATAACCGATAGATAATTTCAAATATGACTCCCACGTCATTTAGAAATATCATGTGGATTTTATCGTGCAATAGAAAACAACAGATATGAAACTTGAATCCACTAACAAAAACATGAAGTTTTTATTCTCTAACTTACCAATTACCATAGCTTATTATACGCTTTATGGCAAGACTATGCATGTTAGATACTTGTGATAACCAATTTTTTAAATAAGTACGACTCTGGAATACATGAGATTGATCTTTTTCTCGTATGGTGTTCTTGGTGAACTTTTCCTTGTTGAAAGAACGAACGCCGATTCCCTTTCAATCCTCTGATAAAAGTTTCAAGAGTCATTTGTTAATATTTAGACGAGAAATATAAATGTTAAGAAATTTAAAGGTGCGACTACTGCGATCAATCATTGCCAGCGATATAAATAGTACTGGAAATGTAAAATAAGTCAAAAACAAAGATGAACAATATGTATTCCTAGATTGATTGGACGGTCCATTACACTAAAGATATTTATAACTCTCCATTGACGGTTATATCTAACGGTTGTGAAGAATAAAAAAACCAGCCCTATGCACCTCCTGTTATACAACAACACTTGCTACGAGTGATTACACATCCAAGTTTGTTCACTCTGCTAATTGACAATTACACTCCGCGTTTCAATATCCAAGCTTCCGTCGATCAAAACACTTGGACGTCATTTGGTGTTAACAGCTCCTTTATTAATACATGACATGTCGATTATATATGATTGCATTTCCCATTGCATCCCATTCTTATCGGGTCAATAATTAAACTACGGCCTCATAAACGAATGCTGAGCACTCAGCTTGCATTTGGGTCATAACCAAAGTCGCAAATTGACAAAGATGGCAAGAATCCAACGGCAGTAGATGGGGAATAATAAAAAATCAGACAACTTTTATATTACGTTAGCACAAGACAGAGAAACAAAAAAGACTATCGGGTGTTGTTTGGTAACATTCCGGGGAACACATGTTCCCTGAACAAAGAAAGAACAAAAACGCATTTGGTAAATTTTTTGTTCCCGGGAACAGATTTGGAACAGAAACAAGAAACAAAAAAAAGTTGTTTCTTGTTCCCGAGAACAACTCAAGAAACAAGTTTTTTTCTTTTTTTTTTTCCTTTCTTTTTCTCTTCCTTTCTTCTTCCCTAGCTGGTCACCGGCCCGGCGATGGCCAGCGACCGGCCAGACGAAGCTCGGTGACCTTGCCGGAGTCTCATCGGGCCTTGCGGTGGCCGGGCGAGGCCGAGTGAGGCTCAGCCACCGCATCTCGACCACTGCGAGAAGAAGGAAAAAAAAGGAAAGAAAAAAAGAAAAAAAGTAATAAAATTATTAATATATTACAAGAAATTTTAAGTTAGAAATTTTTTAGGGTTGTACAAAACGTGTTTCTATTCCCGGAATAGAAATTTTTCATAGTTACCAAACGCCTTAAAATACTCTGAAACTGTTTCCGAGAACAGAACTAGAAAAAAGTGTTTCTGAAAAAAAGTTATTCCCGGGAACATAAACCTTACCAAACGCACCCAGATCTCCTCTAACTCTAACTTCTTACACTTGTCGGCCTCTCTCTCCCCTTCTCTCCTCCCTCCTCTCGATTTTGGTCAAAACAGCTGCCCCCCTTCCAAAAAAAAAAAAAAACATTTATGCCAATTTGACATTCTTGATTCTTTCTACTTAATGACTCTTTAAGCTTGAACAGAGCCGTAAGACAGGACCATCGACAGCACAGCCGCCTGCTCTTCCTCGCCAGCTTCTTCCTCTGCCTTTCGATGATGATGCCAATGAGGACGATGACGACGATGACGCGGCCGCCGATCTCTTCTCTTCGGAGAAGAGCCAGCAACCTCTGCTTCAGCGAATCACTGAATCGGAGATGGGCGATGGCCCTAGTTTGGCAAGGCATTGACGATAGGGAAGGAGATCTGGGGGCACAGGGCAGAGGGGCTCGAGAAACAGGGATGTGAGTATAAAAGTTGAAACACGTTGGAGAAAGAAGGGTGAGGTCGGGTTGATCGGTTGGGGAACGGACTGGTCTGATTCCTAAGTTGGAATGGAATCTGCTCTTTTTATTTTATTTATTTATTTATTTTCTTGTTCTGCTTATGTGAGTCACAACAGGCAAACTCACAATAAGACGAATATGAATCCTCTACCATCATAAAATTGGTAGATTCGGCCAACAGTAAACCAAAACTCAACAATTAAGGAAGAGGTAGAATGGCCATTAAAAAATTTTCATACTCGATTAGAGACTGAACCACAGTAAATTCCAAGTAGAGTGAATCTAGTATCTTAGTGCAATTAAAGGAGACGGATTGAAGACTAAAGAGTGGAGTTCAAGCCCTGAATTTTATTTTAGGGCAACCATTTTCTGGTCCGCTTCCTTTAGCGAAATCGGATTTGGGAATTGGGAATTAGATCGGTTTTCGTGAGAACCGTCCAAAACCCAATCTTACTAAGGCGAATATCAAAGAGGATACAAACAAATTCTAAATTTCAGAGAACAAACGGAGAATCGATTATATATATACAGTTACGCTCCCAATGCGAGATTTGTAGTGATACTTGACTTCTTCATCCCTTGAGAGGAAGATGCCAGAACCAATAACCGCACAGATTGGCAAAATTTACAATTTCGTGGACACAAAAATTTGGAAACAAAAGATTAAGCATAATTGGATTCCGTTTGTTTCACAGAAAATAAGTGATTTTGAATATATTTTCCTAAATCGCTTAAAATATAAATGAAAGAAAAAGTTCACAAAAATATTTAGGCATAATAATTATTGATAATAGAAATATTTTTTATTGATTAATTATTTCAACCGATAGAAACGATTGTTCTTAAGAAAATATTTTCCAAATAATTCATTTTTATTTTTCAAGAGACAAAAAGGAGCCTTAAACAACATATTTCTTGAATATGTAATTAATTAATTGAATAATGCCACTTTGCCAAGGACATCAGACGTAACACTGAAAAACAAGAACCCTAATTTGAGCCAAAAAACACAAAACAAGACTAAGTTCGGTTCAAGCAACAAATTTGGAGAAATTAAGAACATCAACGAAAATTTTAGGTATATAATTAGTGAAAAGGCACTATAATTCGCGTCATTTATTGGGAAATGATCGGTTAATACCGATGAGTGCTTTTCCATAATTAAGAAGTCGAGAAATTGAAAAGGAAAAAAATGAGAACACAAATGCTGCGATTGCTTGAACTGATCGTCTTCTGCATACTAGCATCATAGTTTAGTCTAATGTGCAATGAATCCTTTAAAATGTAAATCAATATCAGGTTGCGAAGTTGTACGCTGATTTGAACTTTTTGAGATAATCGAAATTGAGATAAAACTTTTTGAACCGGGAAACATCGTAAAGATTTCATGATATCACATCGAATCACAACTTTTATTCCTCATTAATTATCAGAAAAGAGAGAGCTAATTAGCTTTTACATTGATTCATTTGGATCAAACTTAGCAGGTATCACGCTCGAAGGACAAAAGCTCCAAGGACTTCTGCCCCTGCGTCTCCCACACAAGGGCCGCGTAACACGGCGACACCGGCCCGGCCAATAGGAGATGCAGGAAGTAGTTGGTGCCGCGATCGGCCTGAGTCTCCCCTCTTCTGATGTCCTTGAAAACCAGGTCGGTGTGATTCTTGCTGTTGAACGTGGTCACTGCAAACTTGGCGACCGCTTGGACGTGCGGATCGTGCACGTCCTTGATCGCCTCCCAGGGTCTGGCCGCCAACTTCCGGCTGACAGCGGCGACGGCCAAGAGAGGGAGGACGGTGAGGAAGATCGTTAGGAGGAGGATTTGAGGTCTCATTGTCGTTGATTTTTCACTTGATGATGATGGTGCGTTTGTGGAATTGATGGTTGCTTACAAGCAGATTTGCTAGTTTTTATAAAGGCTTATTTTGTACCCATGATGGAAAAATCATAGGATGCATCCTGGATTCGCAATTTGACACCATGGCTCTTTGAAGACTGAAAATGCAAATTTGGCAACCGAATTATTTTTCTTCCATATGGCTATGAT